>OZ026525.1:44396528-45630956 GCA_964019695.1 Loripinus fragilis | reverse complement strand
AACAATGGTATTTGTTGCATTAGGTTCCCATGTGATTCTCCATGGGGCTTTTGATCGCTTGCCCCTACCCCCTCTAGATCTGCTCATGACCACAATGGCCTGCTACAAGAGAGGAACCATTTTAGAAATTTTAAGAGAAAATTGCTTAAACGGTTCCGCTCTGTCCAGAGAAAATCTTCAAAGGCATCTCCTCCTGAACTGATGGCCAAACTAAATAATTTCACATAGCTGATCTTTACAAAATTGCCGCTAAGGTGGCTTTAGTTGTCTGCTGAAAACCTTTGCAAACAGTTTGTATCCAGATCAGGCCAGACATCATATGAGTACTGATCTGAATGCAAACTGTTTGACACTTAGTATTTTGAAAAAAAAAATCACCAGACGACATTTTCTTAAAAAAATACCCAGCATGCAAGGAAACATTTGCGTGAAATTATTGTGGTTTAGGAGATGTCGTTTAAAGTAAAAGTTTATGCACGACGGATGAATGATTCACGATGGACGCGGAACGCTGAACAAAAACTGTTCCCGAGGTTATAAAACTGTTTTCATGCTCTACTCAACTGAGCATAAATTCCAATTGCTCATAAAAAGTAATATGCTAATAAAAAGACTTTTCTTGCTTTCCAACCCTCAGATTTTGTATTTCTCATGCTAATAAATGTTAAATGAAAATTGTTTGCATTTTAACATCTATGAGCATGGTGAATTTCATGTTCAGTTGAGTTAAGCATGAACAAAGTTTTATAACCTCGGGGCCAGGTCACAAAGCTCACCTATGAGCACTTCATGCTCAGGTGAGATAAAGTATCAAGATATATAGCTAATTTTGAATTTTTGTTCTAAAGGTGGGACGAAATCTGAGTGTTTACTTTGTGATCCATACCACAAATATTTCAGTTTGATGATACCTTTCAGGAATGATACCTTTCAGGATTCCTGACCACTTCTTTAAAGACGGGAAAAATCTTCACTATACTGAGAAATTTAAGCACGAACAAAATTGCTCTATGTTTTAAATTTTTGCAAAGTAAGATGTGCATCTATACAGTCTTGTTTGGTAAGATCTACCTTTTAATGGCTGTTCTGATCACATTGTTAACTTTAAACTGTTTCCATATTTATAACCGTGGCTCCAGTTTTTATCTTCTCACATCTAAAGTTAATGGCAACAGAGTCTGTCCTTACTCATAAATGGATCATCTGATATGAAAATGGTTTGGGTATAATAGTAATAGCTGCCAGTGTTTCTAAAGAAAGATATATGACAACTTGTGTTTTTCGAGAGGGGTGGGGTCCAGAAACCCTGTCAACCCGCCTGGATCCGCACATGGGCTGCAAATCTGTACCAAAGCGGTGACTGTTAGCATAGAAGTAGATATTGGTTCAGAGGCTCTCAGTACAACTAATTAGACTTCGAGCTAAAAAAGGTCCTGCTCCCCCCCCCTAGGGAATTTTGCAGACATATCCTATCTTAAAGAGAATTTCAAGCCGCATCTTTTAAGAGATGTTTGCACTCTGTGCTCCGGGGCGTTAGTCTCTGACAGCCTGTAACATATGTTACTGTAACAAACTAAGGAAAAAATCAAAATGAAAGTTTGAGCTACAGAAAGAAGACATTAAACCATCTAATTATGCAAATGTCTTATGTAGTTTGCAAGCTGGATGCCTAAGCTACATAAAAGCAGCATTTTAAACAAAAATACAGCCTTCAATGGTGTTATATGCGTTACATAGATTAAATTTCCCTTTGAAAGTTGAAATCGTGACTAACATCATTTAATTTTAAGATAGATTTGTGCATTTTTACAAATGTTTTTAATCTTAGTTTGCTAAAATACTTATTCATCTAATAGAAAAAATAAAGTTTGCTTTTCTATCTCAAATACATTGTTTTATATGAGCTATTAAACAACCCTACCCCCAATTTTAAGTATCTAATTTTGGGAATTATTATTGAAGAAAAATTTATAAAAAAGTTTGACGCTCATGGCTCTCTTACATTTTTGGCACTGTCTTACTAATGCAATAAAGAACCATACATTTGAAAGTTTGGCATCAGGATCAGAGCACTCATCAAAGTATGTAACGTATGCTACATGGCATAACGAATGAGCAAGGAAATTGTCTTGGAAGAAAGAGATTATATTTCAGAAAAAAACTATTTTCACATGTTTTCCAATTAATCTCTAGCCTCTGGTGTCTTAGTTTTAGTAATTATAGTCATTGCTGATAACAGAGGGGGTGGACAGGGGGGTACCCTATTCCCAGTTCCCTCCCCCTTTCCCCCCACTTCCCTCCCCCTTCTCCCCCACTTCCCTCCCCCTTCTCCCCCATTTCCCTCCCCCTTCTCCCCCACTTCCCTCCCCCTATCAGATTTTTCCCTCCCCCTGATAAAATGTTGTTCTTATTCAAGAACTATAGCGTATATATGTAAGTGAAGAACTAAGAATAGTTCACCATAGACTCAGCTGTCGTATTATCATCCACAATTACCCTGTAGGCAAAGAACCAGACTATCTCCAGATCAATGTCTTTTCTAGAACCAGCAAAGGAGACATTATTCATACTAGGCAAAACAAAAACCTCTTGTTTATGGTCACTTTTGGCGCCTATTCAATTTTGAGCCTTTTTGGTATATTAAGGTCTATTTTATAGACTTGTTAAAGGATTTTTGTTTTACTTTTGCATACAAAAAGTTCATAAAAAGTTTGCCAACCTATCGACCTCTTAACATATTGAAGAGATTGAAGAGGTAACGGCAAAAACAATATTGATTTTGATTTTTCATTTTTGGCCTTACTTCTAAAATCATAAATACAGGTACATGCTTTGCGCTGCTCTTAAAAATTGTGTGTCGATTAACTCTTTTTGCATTCTTGGTATGTTGATTTGTTTTCAAAGCTAACTTTTTCGCAAAAAATAGAAATCAGGAATATCTAGCGCCATCAGAGTGCCAAAAGTGTTGGGTCAAGATCAGGGCCGGCAGAATCAAGATCAGGACCGATAGAAGCTGATCTGGGTCCAAACTGTTTGCAAAGACAAAAGTGTATAAGCATTAGGATATTCTGCTTGTGATGATTTATTGTTGATAGCTACTCCAATTGTGGGATTCTGTAATTGTTCTATGTTTTGTTGTGCGTTACTTTATGTCTGTTCTAGTTTTGCAGCTTTGCTTAGTTTGTCGTCCTGGTGTTTCGTGATTGTTGTGTGGCTCTTCCTCACGGTGCCATGGGTTTGTCTGCAGTTTGTGATTGTGGTATTTCCTGATCATACTCACTTACTATTCTTGTAAAACGTTTGTTTTAGAAGAACTATAAGGGAGACAAGGAAGGGTTCATATGCATGATTTTGAGTTGGCGAGATATAAGCTCTAGGGAACATTTATAAAACTCTATCACATTTGTGGAAAAATGGATTCTAGTATGAACATTGTAGGGTGTAGGCCTAACTCTTTTGAGCACGAATCTCAATACTTGATTCTTGTGAATGTCACTTTAAAATACGCCATTCATCGATATTTTGACAGATCAAAACACTAGCATACCATGGAGGTCAGCCTTATAAGATCGGTGAACTCGTTCTGTCAGTTTTTTTGTTGTTTTTTTGTTTTGTTTTTAAGTTTTTAGCAGTTTACAAAAGTCATTCTCTAGCGCTGACAGGGACGCAACTTGCCTAAAATTAACAGTCTGCACTTAAAAATAGCGTATGCTGATGAATAACCTAGATGAGACGCCGTAAGGATGAGAGTAGTAATGCACGACACCATTTCTACTGATGAGATGCCACAAAATGAAAATGCGGCATCACGGTCCGCGCGCCACGATATAACACACTCCAGGTAGTAGTGGTGTACAATATAAGATCTTTAAAAAATCAGGGCCTCATTTTTACTTCGTTTTTGGGTGCCGAACCTTCAAAGAAAGTAATGCCACCATAAACATGATAACACCTGTCACAATTGGAAACACCTGCCACAATTGGAATTAGGCAGATTAGAATTGCTTTTCTACTCACATTTTGTATGCGTATTACCAGGAATAAAAATGGCATATAATAATTCCATAGTTTCGGTTTAATACGTACGCTAATGCGTTTTTGCGTAAGCGGTAGCTATATATATACGTCCCTGATGAAATAAATAAAATAGTTATCGACGGCAGCTGAACGCCGTTTAAATGTGTAAAGAACTTCTAGCGATAAGGCGTATATTTTCCCAAATTGACATGATTACAAGCACCAAATTTTCAAATTGCCCTAATGTTTTTAAAATTGGTGTAGTTTGGCAGTAAAATATACACAGCAGGCAACAAAGTACGTTTCAAAGTGATTCGCCATTCACAATACCGTGATAACGTTTACTTTGTACTCCCACCCCTCATTTTACGTCTTTATACTGGGTGCCGTTTAGGCCAAACTTTGAGTAAATGCATTGCTAGTTTTGAAAAAGTAAAAGTGCTAAAAATGTTAAGGATAGGAGTGCTCTTTATTTCCAAAACGTTACCGTATTCCTTCTGCGCATGCGTAGGAAATACACCTAAAATTGTGTCGTTTGTCATTAGAAAGATGAAATTGGTGTCTTTCAGTTTGTTTTCAGATGCTCCCCCCCCCCCCCCCCCGACCCAAAATGCCCTAAACATATGTTGTAAAGGTTTATAGCGACATGTCGTTGTCCAAAGGGCATCTTGGGTCTAGGGGGGAAAGCATTTATAAATAAACTGAAAGACACCATTTTCATCTTTCCAAAAACAAACGTCACAATTTTAGGTGTACTTCGTACGCATGCGCAGAAGGAATACGGTAAAATTTGGGAAATGAAGAGCATTCCTATCTTTCACATTTTAGCACTTTTACTTTTTTATAACTAGCAATGCATTTACTCAAAGTCTGGTCTAAACGGCACCCAGTATAAAGACGTAAAATGAGGGGTGGGAGTAGAGGTAAGTGCACGTTTTCACGGTATTGTAAATGGTGAATCGCTTTGAAACGTATTTTGTTGCTTACTATGCATATTTTACTGCTGAACTACATCAATTTAAAAAAAAAACCATTAGGGCAATTTGAAAATTTGGTGTTTGCAATCATGTCAACTAGGGAAAATATACGCCTTATCGCTAGAAGTTCTTCCAACCGGCATGAACAGCAAAGGGACACAATCCAATATGGAGACTGATAAATATGGACAGAAACAATGAAGTTTGCTAAGACGCCCGATATTACTCGAAACCAAGACTCGAAAGTGAACTGCGTCCTTTTAGGCCCTTATATGACTTATAGGTCTTAAAGGGTATCGTTATGAATCATTTTTTTTATGAATTTTCTCGTAAAAAAAGCAATTTCGCCCACCAATCTTTCCAGACCCCCGCCCACAATGGCCCCTCTTCCCGCCCCCTCTACTCCCGCTTCCCGCCCCCTCTACCCCCGATTCCGCACCCTCTACCCCCGATTCCGCACCCTCTATCCCCGTACCCCCGCCCCCCCCTGTCCACCCCCTCATAACAAGCCCATGGAATTGTGTTACAGATGTTATATATAATATTTTTATCACATATTACCTAATGCCCATAGTATTAAAACATATAGATGTATAATTAGAAAGTAATAGTTCTCATTTAATTGACACAATTTAATAAATATTCCTGTTAAATATAATTATTCAAAAACAATCTTTATTCAAGTCACCCTCACAATTTATATCATTGTGTCTGCTTCTATTGCAAAATAATCACCCATTTCATCACAACCAGTAGAATCATAGCATACTATTAGGACTGCAAACGGAGTACAATCCTCTTCCTCTCCAACCCTTTGGGAATTGTGCAGACATATCCTACCTTAAAGAACTATTCAAGCTGCACCAAATAAGAGATGTTTGCACTCTATTAACCAGGGGGTTAGCCTGTAATGGTATGTTACGTATGTTACCATAAATTTAAGAAAAATGAATTGAAAGTCTGAGAAACAGAAAGAAGACATAAAACTATCTATTTATTTAAACTATTCATGTAGTTTGCATGTTGAATACCTTTGATATATAAGAAAGTGTTTTTTAACAAATATACAGCTTCCTATGGTGTTATATGTGTTACATTAATTAAGATTACTTTTTAAAATTGGTAATTGTGACAAACATCACTTATAAGCATTTCGTATGATCCTCCTTTTATGCCATCAAAAGACTTAATTTTCTTTGTATGTGTGGCCAGTGCCAGCCTCAAACAAATTGACTCAGCTATAACTTGAATCCTTAGCATTCTTCAAAAGCAGAAACAGCATGTCAGTGTCATGGGATCAAACACCTGATTAAATATGGGTTTAATATCATTTCACATAATATTTGCATACAATGGAGTATGACTCTGGTATATGTCTCTTCCTGTGAAATGGCAAGAGCAATCTTACTGCAGCTGCCTCTGCATCCGTGCTAGTCAAATAATAACTTTGCTCTGATTTTGCAAAAGCTATGTCTCTACCGTGTATCTCTAAGAATACTTTAAGATTGCTGACATTGGTCAAACAGAAATTTGATAGGCTGCTTTTTTGCATCATTTGCCATGGAACCTTTTCAGTCCTTTGGTGCTTTTAAAGTCCTCAGGTCTTAGATCAATAGTATTTTGCTGCGCCCAAAGAACTTTATAAGTTTTCTTTAGTTACAATGTTGACTCTTGATGGGTTTGGTAGACCGTCTGAAACAATTTCTGTTACAACTTGATATGAGAAAGAACATGAAGTTGGACATTGCCATCAATTATGTTTGCAGCTGGTTGTTTTTTGATGTCAGTACATTGAAGCAAGCCTTAAAATAATGTAAAACCTTTGATTTCTCAGTTTTTGCAGCCATATCATTAGCTAAGGAAAGTGGAATATAGATAGAATAGGATAATCAGTAGTTCTATATTATGCTCTATGGAAGATTTATACAGAGTAAACAAGTTGATAAGGTTGCCCCATTTCATGATCCATTGAAAACACTGAAATTGAAAATGCTTGCCTCTGACTGTGTAATCAAAAAGGATGTCACGACAATGCCCTTGCTCATTTATTATGACGAGTTATATATGTTACATCATTTAATAAGCGCTCTTATCTTAGAAGCTTAGCGAATCATTGAAGTGAAAGGGTCTAATTTGCGCTCTATTCATCCTGCATTTCATTGCTTTACCTGCTATGATACATCTAGTTTGTTTATCTGAAGGGAAAGAGTTACCTCGGTTTCAGCACTTCAGAAATACTAAGACTTCAAATAAGTTTTTGAATGCTTGGGGAAAGATAATAAGTGCAGATACATTATTAGATGAAAATATGTTTGTTGCATGTATGGAAAGGCTTCATTTATAAATGTTATCCAGCTAAGATATGATTCTTTGTCACAGATATGTCAAGGTACATCAGTCCAGGTACTCATTGCTTTTAATGGCATGGTTTTCCTCCTTGGAAAGCTTCAGTCTGTCTCCTACTTGCAGAGTATCACTTGAAACACATACTGAAAGAGCCAACTATTAGGAATTCATATCAGTTTCCGAATGTTCCAAGCCATGAATGGCAAAATTGGAAAGTTGATAATGGCTCATCAAATTTGAGTGGACTGGTGGTAAAACTGTATAACAGTAAATGATTGAAATATTGTGTGATGATTCTACTAGTTGCAAGGAGGCGTGTGATAATAATGATTACCACAGAAGCAGACAATGACAAACGTTTAACATGAGTGTTAAATCGATGAGAATTAGTTTGGACCATTTCATTTATTGTATTGTCTTGTACAAATGTAAAACAATCTTTTCTATTTGTGGCTCTATATTTAGCATTATATGCACAGTATTAGGAAATGTGTCCAAAAGGTCATTGATAACATCTGTAACAACAGTATATGGGCTTGATAATCAGAAATGCATATAATTTCTAGTGTTTTCGCACCAAAGACTTTTAAGTACACATTAAGTGTCCTGATCTTAAACTTAATGACATCTTGCAGATATATGAGCAAGACAGACTAAGAAAATGTAAAATATCCACACGCTGCAATCGCTTTCATGTGTTTTACTTAAACGGTAATAACAAAATTTGCTTCTCAGTAAAACTGGGAGTAGGGCTGTGTATTAGCTCCTATAAGCCAATATATTTAAGATAGAAAAGCAAACTTGGTTTTTCCTATTCATCAATTGAGAATATGTTTGTAAAATCTAATAAAACAGTTTGAAACAAAGTCATAGTAGTTGTTTAACTAAATGATGATAGCCACAATTATGGTTTTTAAATTATAATTAGGTTCATGTAACGCACATAACACTACAGTTAGCCATGTAAATGTTAAACAGCTTCCATATGTAGTAAAGACATACAGTATGCAGACTATAAGATTGCCAATTTATTATATAATTTTAATGTCTTCTTTCTGTAGCTCAAACATTCTAATTTCTTATTCTCAAATTGATATAGTAACATATGTAACCAGCTGTTACAGGCTAATGCCCCGACTAACAGAGTTCAAACATTTCTTATATATGCACCTTGAAGGGTTACATAGGATGTAATATGTCTGCAGAATTCCAAAGGGGATTAGGATAAAGCAGGCCCTTACTCAGCTTTATGTCAAAATACTGTTTGATGATTTTACTTATCACGCTAACATATGTAACACTCTCTGATCTTTAAAACTTGGTGACAACTAGCAGATCTATAAGTCTTTATCATACGAGCCAGCTTAAAATTCATAAACAATGTAAGATATCCAGCAGCTGAGAGTTTTTTCACAATTTTAGCTCAAACTTTCAAACTACATTTCATTTATATGATATAGTAACGCATGTAACATGCTGTTTCAGACTAACGCCCCAACTTAGAGAGTGCAAACATCCCTTATTCGATGCAGCTTGAGTTGTTCTTTAAGAAGGAATATGTCTGCAAAATTCCCTCGAGGAGATTAAAACATTTTTAGGCATATCTTACGTACAGACAATCAGCTTGCCCATTTATTACATTAGGTAACATATGTTACAGCCTCTGATATTAAAAATTTTGCAACAAACTTGCAGATTTATGAGTCTTTTCATATAAGCAAATAAATGCCAAACAATGAAACAAATTCATCAACTGCAAATATTTTTTAACTATTTTTACTTTAGTTTTAATACCAAACTTTTCACCTTAAAACTGAGTAGGGGTAGGGTTGGTAAATTGCTTATTACAGTAAAAACATTTAAGATAGGGAAACAAACTTTAATTTTTCTATTAGCCAATTGCATAAGCTAGTCAGACATGGTTAAAAACATTTTGCAAAACACACAGAGAGATTGTGAATGTAAATGATGTTAGCCACACTTGCAAATTTTAATGGGTTATCTGATTTATGTAACGCATATGACACCTTAGGAAGCCACAATTTTGTTCAAACGGCTGTTATATGCAGTTGAGATATCCAGTATGCAGACTATATAAATGATTTTTAAAAATTAATATTTTAATGTCTTTAATTTGTAGCCCAAACTTTCAATTTACTTTTTCTTAATTTTATAAAGTTACGTATGTTACAGGCTCTTACAGACTAACGCCCCGGAGCACAGAGTGCAAACATCTCTTAAAAGATGCCGCTTTCAATTCTCTACAAGATAGGATATGTCTGCGAAATTCCCTAGGGGGGGGGGAGCAAACCCATTCTCAGCCATCCGTCTAAATATAAGCCAACTGGATACCTGCGCGTGAATCTATACTCGAAACCGGAAGCAAGTATTATGCACTGGTAGGTAAGATGGAAAAGGCAGAGTCAAAAATACAATATTATTAATTGGGTGAAAAATCTGTGTTTCGTCCACATATAGAATGCTACATCGTTTAATTAGATAGATGAAATATTCCATGGGTATAGAATAGTTAGAAAATGACTATGTGATAAAGTCAATTTTCATATCAGATGGTTCAGATATATAAATGTATTTACACGTGTCTCTGGGTAACTATGGCAACCCTAGTCCACGTGACATTGGCCCAATGCCAGTTAATGTGTTGTCCGCAGCTGCTCCTGCACCGCCGAACCCTCCAAAACTATTATTCGTACCATCTAGCAGACACCTGTATACCCGAAGCTGAAACAGACATGCAAGAACCAATAGTTAGTGTCTCTGACCCATTCATGTAAACACACGCACATGTACGAGGGGTGATCAGAAAGTTCGCGGAAAAGTGCTATTATAGCACAATGCTTTTATCGATTGCAATGAAAAATCACAGATAGAAACTACCATTCATAGCAAGTTGACTGAAATTGAAATTAAGAAAATGTGACGTCAGACGTGTGAGCACGAGGCGCCGCTGTGACGTCACTTCGTTGGTACGGGCCCATCTGTACCCCTGGGTTGCTTCTAGGGGCTAAAACTGGTAGTTGTGTTTGAAATGATTTGTATATTTAACGGAGAGTAATATTGCGCAATTATTTGAACATAATATGAGGTTTTTATCTTATTCCGCTGCGCTGTGATTTCAAAATAATAGGTTTCAGTTCGAAGGGCAGGCCTAAAATGCGTCAATTTTTCGAGTTTTTGTAAATTTTAAATAAAAAACTTAATTTCTTGACAGTGTTCATCACAATAATTATAATATCAGACTTAACTATGAATATTAGATCTACTGTCCCGAAAAAGTGTATTTTACGAAGTGTGTAAATAGTTTTCTTTAAAGAATTGACATGCCAAAACAGGCAATGGGTTCGTAGAAGTTGAATGCTTTGCCTTTTTGACAGTACAGTTATTCGTTTTCGATTTTGAACACCATCTGTTAGATATAAATCTTTGAAAATTTGCATATAAGAGGAGTAAATATGTTGTTAAACATGCATGGAACGCAATATGGGCTATCGCGGCATAACAAAAATTTACAAACTGTTGAAGTTTGATTGGTTGTGTAGTTAAACGTCAAAACGCATCGTAAAATGGGCCGCTTCGGGCTATATAGCGTTGCCTTGACGACAGCTGTAACGCACGTAGACGACTAACATCACGCATGTTATAACCGATCAACTGCATAAGTGTTGCAGTATTTTATGCTGTAATTCCAGCTCTATTGATCATACGATGTAGAAATGGCAGCTACTTTCCGCGAACTTTCTGATCACCCCTCGTATAGTAAGCAGCATATGCGTAACGTACAGTGCGCATCCAAATGATAAGAGGCTCCTCCTAACCCTTTATGCACTAATGTTGTTTTCTTTCCTTCTGGTTTGCTAGAATAAACTAATAATGGTCCATTGTTTTTATCGAGTTATCACATTCAAAATAAAAGTGTATGTCTTTCTCTGAATATCGTTTTTGGTTTAGCAAACCGTGTCACCCTGATGAAATGTCGTGATAAGCAGCATTTTATCTGGGTCTTCACTGTTTGCAAAAATACTTATTTAGGAGTCACTGGTATATAAATGGAGAAAGGACATGGAAATGCCAATCTTTAGGAAGACGTGTGATAAAGAAACATAGTAGTTAATTAAACAGCGAAACCAATATGATGGAATTATGCATAAAAGCCAATTATAAAAACACGCAACTTTCATTAGCTATGGAGCAAAATGCAGAGCCTGCCAAAAAGTGGCTCTTTATCCCTTAAAGATAGCGAGTAACGGTGTTCAGCTGAGTGCAAATTTATACAGTTTTCAAATTGTGTTCAGTTCCTGCGATTTAGACATTAACATAGTAAACATGCATATCATAAATGGCTTTCTTTTGTTTACAAGTAAACTGCCGCGTCTTTATTGGTAATATGACGTTATAAAGTACTTTGCAATTTAGCCAAATGGATTGTATGGCTTTTTATTGGTTTATAAATGTCATATAGAACGAGATATAGCTTAAAGTGATAATTCCGACTTTTTTTTAATATGCATTTATTTATGAGTTAACAGTATACTGGGAACCATATGACCATTTATTTTGTTGAAACTGCTCCAATTAGCCCATAATTTAATTGCACTCACATGCCACAGGGGATCGCCATTAATCACTTGAATACTCCAAGAAGAATTCCTCAGGCAGCACTACACAAGGTGCAGTTATCGGGTCAAGCAGGTAATTACAGTCAGTGTATAATGTTCGGTCTGATCTATTTCTAAACTGTTTGGAAAGATTATCAAAGAGTGTCAAACAGTTTGGATCCAGATCAGGCCCAACAACATGTCATACCTCTTATCAATTTTTTTGTAAAAATTATCAGCAGACGACACAAACAGGTATAAAGTAAAATGGTATGAGCATCAAGCACCGCATCTGCGTTTGATTATAGTCTGATCAGTGTCTTCACAGCAACATAATGGGTAGCTAAAGTATCCAAGCTTCAAGGACTCTGGCTAGAATTGGCAGATTCATGAACAAACAGGCGAGACTCAGATCAGCCTGGATATAGACACTGTATGGCCAGAGTCTTTGCTGTCTGCATGGATCAATGCGCAGGCTGATCTGAGTCTGTTAGGCTTGCAAGCCATTTGTTGAATTGGACCTAATAAATTGGACTTGGTTTGAATTTTCAAGAATTTGCTCAGATTTATGGAAATGATGATAGGAATGATAAAATTATGACATTAAACAATGCAAATACATGTACTCTTTGAGAATACAGGATTATTTTGAATGTTTTAATTGTCTGCCTTTTTCTTTAAGAAATCACTTTTCAGAAATAACTTTTTTCAGGAATGCGATCAGAGCACCAAACAGTTTGGATCCTGATCAGGTCCCTTATTTTGGTGGGCCTGATCTGGGTTCAAAATGTTTGCAATGCAGAAGATATCATGCACAGAGCTAAATGTTACAATTTCAATTAATGCTATTAACTATTACTTACTTAGGGTCCCTGAACCAGACTGCTTATTTCTGTAGTGCAAACATGTAAGCTAGCCCCTGTCTAAAGTAATTCGCATTCTTATCACTTGAAGCCATTATTACTCAATGAAATAATTGAATGGAAGCACAGCCTAATTATAAGCTCTCTCCACTGAGATGTGGTGCCATTAACTCACAGCGGAGGTGACTAGATGCTTGAATACAAGCTATTTTGCAACCCTGAGGGAAAACATGTCAGCAGCCAGTTATTGGTTTTATGGGCAATAAACAGGCTTTTAATCACCTTAGCTGATGAAGAAGCAGAGTGGTAAAAATAAATTAGTAATTAATGAGGAATTTATTTTTGATCAAGATAAATATTAATAGGGCCGGAATATTCCCTTTAATAATGTCATGTTTATTGGAATGCCTATATAGTTAGAATATGTCATGTTTTCTAGAAAGCATAAATATTTAGAACATGTCATGTTTTTTTTAATTTTATTTAGTTACAGTTAAAATGTCATGTTTCTGAAACGGTTAAAGATCGCAAAATAGAGTTGAATTTAAACAAGTTAACTCTCTAGTTCTAACCTATCGAGACATTTAGGAGGCATGGTGTCATTTGATGTTTGCCTTTCGCGTAAGATAAACAGTAAACAATGGAAATCTAAGTCAAATTGAACATATTAGCTACATGATTTCAATCTTCATTTTCAACACTGTAATTAAATTAGTATGCTGGGCTTGGTTAGATTATTATCTAGTTTATCTACTATTGTTTTCTAAAACATTTCTGTCTTGTTTTACTATAATATATCTTTAAAATGAATAAAACATGAATGTAAAAATATGTGAAAAACATGACTGTATAAATATGCCAACGTATAGACTGGCATCAAAAGATCCTCACTATGCATAAACTGACAACGAACAATGGCTGCACTCTTCTCCTAGGCCTCAATATCATATGAATTATTTATGGACATTTTCTTAAGTAATAAATACGTAGAAAAGTAGTTTAATCTGTTAAAATGAATTATGAATTATGAATGTGCTCACACCATATGAAAATGGTACTTATCAGGTAGGCGTAAAATCACATCTTGAGTATGTAAACACAGCTACCAATGTGGCATTGGACATGTGTAGAGTCAGAAGAGCCTGTGCAGTCTCAATTTAAGCTTACAGGCAAATACTCTGATCAAACTGCGTGTTTACACAGGCTGATCCAAGGCTTTGCTGGTCGCACATACCACATTGTTGGAAATCTCATGTCGTGGCTCAATTATGTGTAGTTCTTCATTAACTTACATATTTTGAGTGTGCAAGCAGTCAATGCTCAGTTGAGACTGTACGGATGTATAGGCTCGTCTGAGCATTAGCTGGTCACCAAAAGCATTAATATAGTTTTCCCAATAGCTGGCTAATAGTAATGACCAATGCTGTGTATTCAAAAAGGACTTATTGGATGTTTCTAACAATATCACAGATGCCGCTGTTTTATAAAAGCCATTAATCGTGCAGACTCTGCGTAGTCAGTGTACAATTTACCATGTACAACTAAAACAACTACACAGAAAAGACGAAAGAGGGTTTGACAGCTAGAAATAAATACCAACAATGGTCACTGACCTTTCCTAACTATGGTAGGACATCACATTAACATTGGGCATAAATTAATGCAACATGTTAAAGCGACAGGGCTGTTACAATTTACATTGTCTTTCAAGAACAGACTCGATCAAACTGAGTCTCTTGTTTTTTCAAGGTTTAATGATTTTCTCCATTGTCACGAAATCAGAATAGAAATCGAAATCACAAAACAGTCAGTGGGTCAAGCCTCAGGCACAATGACGGCTCTGGCGTATAAACTATCATTCGTTGCTTGGTACCTGATGCTTGTCTTTGGTAAGGCCTACCGTGGCTCAAATTGTGGTTTTCTTTAGCTCTGACTATCTGTGAGTCATGAGCCCTTTTTTTTGTTTCATCATAGTGTGTTAATTTTATTTGATTGTTTCTCTGTGATGATACATTGTATTACTTTAAGAAAGCCTGCATGTGAGCTAAATAGTTTTGTGTTTTAACAACAACATAATCTGAGGCACAGATGTGACACCAGTAAAATTTATTTAAGCCTCCAGTGGCTTAGGCAGCTGTCCGTTCTAATGCGGTGGTTCTGTTGTTGTTGAGTCATTGTTTATTGTTGATCCCAGTGTGGGGGTCTGTGTTTGTTCGGGTTTTGTTATGTACTACTTTGTGTCATTCCTAGTTTTGCAATTATTTTGATTGGGAAGTGAGTTGAATTGCTTTACTTTAATTGTCTTACTGATGTCTTGTGACTGTTATTGTTCTGTGGCTCTATCTCACAGTGCTATGGACCGGTCTGCAGTGTGTGACTGTGGTATTTCCCTAACATATTGATTTACACTTTTCAAATCACATGAATTACACGTGTGTTTATTCTTACTTACATCATCAATATATCCGACATAACCTCTTCCGTTACAGCTTCCTATGATTAGCCCATGGTATCTTAAGGCTATGTGACCTGCAAATATGCACAACAATAAAATCATAATTAGTTCGCTTATGTTATGTGCTTTCCATAATATGCACATTATGAAAAAATATCAGAAATATTTCCACACCATCAGGTTTTTTCCTTGATATACACAATGTAAAAATAATTCAGGTATGTCGTGTTGTTGTATTATATTCACTTTGACCTTATTTAGAGATAGTTTAGCGTTTCATGTATTTAGCACGAACTTGCGGGATTCATGTTCTTTGCATATACATTTATATATCTATACATGTGCATTATGATAAAAAGATATCTATGTAATGTTAGGCAACTTCCATAGTATGTATATTCAGGTCAAAGATATTTCAGTAGAGTTTGTTGCTTTTTCCATAATGTGATCATATAAATGTAAATTTTTCCTGAGATTATAGTAAACAAGGGCAGATCAGAAAATTTTCGCCAGGGGGGTAAAGGGTCCAAGCCCACAAATAAATCTGAAACCTTTTAATGTGTGTGTGTGTGTGTTTGTTTAGTTGAAAGGGTCCTTTAACAGAATTTCCCTGTTCTCAATGGAATAAATAACTGGACCCCTTTTCGTTTATTCCTTTGGAAACTGGGAAACTAAAACTTCCCAAGGAGATCCAAGCTTTTTCATGGGGGAGGAGTCTGAATGCGTATTCCTATGGAAACCTATAGCACTTGTGATTTTCTAGGGGGTACAGACTCCCTGCCCTCTACCTCTGGGTCCGCCCATGGCAAATAAACAAGACCAAACTGTGTTCTGGACCTGCGTTGCTGGTGCACACCTTCAATGGTGAGCAATAGTTATGCAAAGTTTGAATATAAAGGAATGAAATATGTTTGAGTTACAGATTAAACACAGATTACACAATGTAAGCACTCCAAAAGTGGTGTAGACGTAATAATGTCTAAGTTTAACACTCCTACAAATATAATCAATGTGCACACAAAAGTAGGTGCACATGTTCAATGTGTGAACAATCATAACGCCCAAAGTTTGAATATAAAGGAATGAAAACTGCTGGAGTTACATATTGCACAAACCAGAGACCCCCTTAGCTTTTCAGATGGATAAAATATCTACCTCCAATAGTCATAAAAATAAGAAAATATTTATCAAATGTGCACAACATAGGAAATGCACATGTTCAATGTATGAAGAGTCTTTATGCAAGATTTAAATATTAAAGAATGAAAACCGTTCTAGGTTCAGATACAAATGTAACACAAACCAGACATCATCAAAGCCTTTTACCAAATTTAATGTCTATGCTCAAGACCAAAATTAAAAAAAAAAACATGAAATGTCACAAAATAGGAGGTTCACATTTTCAAAGGGTTAACAATCACTATGCAAATGTTGAACATAAAGGAATGTTGGAGTTTGAGACTTCACAAACCAGACACCCCTAAGCATTTTGGATGGAAAAATGTCTAAGTTCAACGCCCGTAAAAAATAAGAAAATATTTATCAAATGTGTACTAAATGTTAAGTGCACATCTTCAATGTGTGGACAAGGATTATGCAAAGTTTGAATATAAAAGAATGAAAACTGTTGGAGTTACAGATTACACAAACAAGACACCATCTAAGCATTTTTGGACGGAAAAATGTCTAAGTGCAACGCCCTTCAAACTGAGAAAAAAATTGAAATGTGCACAAAATAGGAGTGAACAATCACTTTGCAAAGTTTTAATAGAAAGAAATAAATACTTATGGAGGAAAAGATTACACAAACTAGGAACCCCAAAATCTTGCAGACAGAAAGACAGATGGACGGACAGAATGACGGACTGACAGACGGAGTGGACCCACTACTGTACCTGCTTTCACTAAAGCGATACAGGTAAAGGGTAGCTCAAATATATACTTAAAAAGGTTATTCAATAGCTCAAATATATACTTAAAAAGTTTATTCAATTGTTTGTAGATATAGTTTGTGAGGACCCATTGTGTAAGTTGACACGACTGGCAACCTCGTTATGCCAACCAAAACTACTTGTCCCAATGAAACGTATCTCCATGTCAATCCAATAACATATAAATATTTATCACAATATACACATTATAATAAAGAAATCAGTAGCGTCATGCTTTTTATATGATATGCACATTATAAATGTGCACACATTATAAATGTACCCAGTATAATTAGGTATTTCTGTAACGACATGTTCTTCTAAGATATGTACATCTTATTATATAAATCTGTGAAATATTGAGAAGTATAAAAGTAAGTAAGGGTGTAAAGATCAGGAATCGATACAATCAAGTGCCACACCCAACCTAGGATACCAATGGGAAAGTAACAAACTCACAGTTAGACACCACAAACGAGAGCCAAGAGGTCAGCCCTTTCCCAGCAGGTGACCACAAAGCACATATAAACAGACGCGCACAAAGACATAGCAAACACAAGACAGAATAAGTCAAACATAATTTGTATTTTCAACTTTGAAATATAGAATATAATTTTTTTATTGCACTAACACTTGTCAGGCCCTCACACTGACAGACAGCCTTGTATTTAAACAGCTGCTTCAGAACAAAGCAAATGTTAATGCATGTTGAAAAATTTATGATCTCTATATTCTATATGCCACCATATATATATATATGTATGGTTAGTAAATGCTTGATATAAAACACAATGTTAAATCAGTTACTTTGAGTAATCTGATCCCCTATTCATATTTCTGTGTGAGTGTGTTTTCATTAATGAAACCTAGAAAGGTCTTAGACATGTTATTGTGTGAATATATATTTTGTAAAAGTCTGGCCTAAAGTACTCATGCACTTTTATTAGTAGCAGTTAAATTTAATAATGTATAGGCCATTCTTATCACTGAAAACTAAATAAACAAACTGCTATAAACTATGTACATTATGTTGAAAGTATTTGCATCTGATTTGCATCAAATTGAAACATATTACACACACCCCTGTCATTTTATAGAAGTTAATTAAGCAGATATACGAGTGGCGATCAACAAATGCGCGGAAAAAAAATCACCATTTCTACAACGTTTGATCTATAAAGCTGGAATTTCAGCATTTAATACTGCAGCACATATGCAGTTGATCCGTTAACACGGTTTTTGTAGATCATCTATGCGCATTACAGTTGTCATCAAGGCAACGCTACATAGTGTGAACCGGGCATTTATGTTGTTTTTCGATTGTTTTCTACATAAACAAATAAATATCAACGTCTTGTAATATTTTGTTCTGCTTCGATAGCCCATATTGCGTTCTATGCATATTTAACGACACGTTTACTCTTCTATGCAAACTTTCAAACCGATTTTGTTCTAGATCAAAACGAAAAACAGTACTGTCAAAAGGTCATTTTATCCAACTTCTATTAACCAATTGCCTGTTTTGACGATTCATTTTTTTAAATAAATTATTTACACATTTTGAAAAACACCCTTTTTCACGACAGTAGATTTAAAATATATAGTTAAGTCCAAAATAATGATTATTGCGTTGAACACTGACTAGAAAATGAGTTTCTATTTGAAATTTTCAAAATGTTGGGAAAATTGACACATTAAGGGCCTGCCCTCTGATCTCAAACTTTAAATGAATACATATCACATCAGAATAAGGTGAAAACCTCATATTATGTTCAAAGAATGATGGAAAAGTGAATATAGCCCCGGAAGGCATACTCAGGGTACAGATGCCCCAGGTACAGAGCACTGACAGACATCACAACGGTGCCTCGTGCTTATACGTCTGGCGTCATTTTTTTTAATTTTAATTTCAGTCAACTTGCAAAGAACAACAGTTTATTTTTGTGAATTTCACTACAATCGATAGACGCAATACTGTTTAATAGCATTTTTCCTGCCAACTTTCTGATCACCCCTCGAAATGAAAAACGATAACAAAAACTCATAAAATAATGGTGGGAAACAAGGATAATAGTGTTGACCCTCTAGTAAAGATTAAATGTTCCAGAAGAAAAAAAAAATACTAAGGTATGTAATGAAATGCATTGAACTTTAAGCCCTATTCGCTGATCAATTCAGCAAGATAATCAAAGGAAGAGAAAGCTGGTTGCTTTGCTATTATTGTCTTACAAATGTTTTGTTACTGTAAATGTTCTGTGGCTCTTCCTAACGATGCTGTGAGTTGGTCTACGGTGTGTGATTGTGGTGTTTTCTGATCATACTCACTTACTTTTTTATAGCAGAACTTGATATAACAGATAGTATGTGGCAATAAACATGCCTGGTTATAAACTCTATTCGGTTTATATCTATGGTTGCCTCTTTTATTTCACAATTCAGGCCTTAGTTTGAATCAATGGGTTGGCGTCTGCTGTTTGACTTTGGCTTGACTGATTAGCACTGACTGCTTGTGAGTTAATGTCTCATTACAGTAGTGATTTCGATTGATAAGGTAGTGATTCTCTTGTTTGTTTATGGATTTTTCATTGTTGCCCCCATTGTGTTTGGTCCTCGCTTTTTGGCTTTGCAATCACTTCGCTGAGGAACAGGGAGCTGGCTGCTTTGCTTTAATTGTATTCTTACTTTTGTGTGGCTGTCAATGGTGTGTGCCTCTATTTATTGTGCCTAGGGTTGATATGTTATATTTGATTGTGATATTTCCTGGTTATACTATCATATTTTAATGGTACTGTCAAGATGAAAATGCAATTTTAATAAGGGGTGTGAGATGACAGCACAGCATTCCTGGGCCGCACTTAGGCGTCTCAGGCAACATTAATTTTTATATGAAACCTTTTAAGTCACTGACACTGATATCAAGGTCACTGACATGTGTGGTGACAATTCTTTGAATGCTTGTTTATTCTCTGAGGGACAAGATTTTGGAATATAGCTGTCAGCCTGGTGTCCATCCATCACTTTCTCAGTTCATATGTCCATGTATCAATAGATAAAAGCTTGCGTGGTCCAAAAGTATAATACCCTTTTTTATATTTTAATGATAATTGGCAGGGTTATATCAGTTCCAGTCGGTATGTCAAGTTTAAGAAAAATTGTCCAACATCCCTTCCTATTTTAGTATTCTCCATGAAATAACTTTAAAGGAGAAATCTTGAGCTAATTATAACGTTCTTGTCCTTCGAGTTATTTGGATATTTCGTAGATTTATGAAGCAGGTCCATTTGTGGTCACGTGCAAGAATGGTTGCTCACCCTTGCTTTCTATCTCTTTTGAACTAACATTCAATTCAAATCATGTGCGCTCCATAACGCTCATAACCTTTGAGATATTATGTTCTCGCACACCAGATTGGGGTTTCCATTGTTTTTATCCATGTGAGATAATCCTATCTTACATACCCAGGGGTAACAACCTACTTCATAGCATGGATGTTGCAAACACGTAGTATGGCGCCATCTTTGATTTACACGGTAAGTTTTTACCTTCGTACAGTTATGCAAATAAGTGTCTGTCAAAACTAAGCAGTGCAGGCGGTGCCTAACATCCCACTTGGACAGAACATATAATGATCACACCCAGAAATGCCCTTACCTTTGTTATCATTCACCCACAAGTATCGAATCGGGAGACACGACGATAACTTTAGCAGTCAGCCGCTTCAATATTTGTGGGTGAATGATGATAAAGGCAACGGCATTTCTGGGCATCACCATACATATTCGGTTCAAGTGTGATGTTAGGCACCGCCTGCACTGCTTATTTTTGTCAGACACTAATTTGTTTAATGTTACGAAGGTAAAAACTTACCTTGTAAATCAAAGATGGCGTCATATTACGTGTTTTCAACACCCATGCTGTGACGTAGGTTGTTACCCCTGATACCTGTACCAGACCTTGGGAAAGATAAACAACGAACAGCTGAATGTTGGCCGCACGCTTGCTGCACTTCGATCTGTGGCGTCATTGTATGTTGAAATGATATCACCATGTTGCATCTCAGCAAATTCAGGATTTTCTGGAAGCTTTTTTCATGTTTTCCAACATATATGTGGTACTTAGTGGTAAGCAAGAAAAAGAATCCAATATTCATGTGAGATCTTTCCCTTGCGATCACTGTTTGCCAATTGGTGATCCTCGGGATTGTATTTCTAGCCCACACTCATACTCATGATGGATTCTTATAATATTATTTGGTAGTGTTGTATATCAGGTCAATATGGTATGTCTAATGATTGCTCTCTACCTTCCTTCCTGTTTAAGTTATCTCCCTTAGATTAATTTTAAGCAAAAATTTGTGTGAGACATAGCTTTGATAGTTTTTGAGATTTTTTTGATGATTTCAGTATTTATATCAGGTCAAAATGGCGTGTCCTGTGCCTAAATTGATACACATATTTGATTTCTGTTTAAATTACCTAATTTGATTATAACGTTGATTCCCTTTAAAAGGTTTTGGTGATATTTGGTAGGGATGTATTACGATAAATACCAGTTTCCCTGTGCAAGAATGATTGTTCTTTCATGCATCCTTTTGAGTCTTCTCCCTTGATCTTACTTTTATGGACTCCATTACTTTCATACACTTTGTTGTACATTAATAATATTTGGTAGGGTAATATGTTAGGTAAGGACGATTTGTCTCACGAGAGAAGGGTTGCTTTTCTTTGCTGCTTCCTATTTAAGTTATCTCCTTTGAATAACTTCAAGACAAAAGCTTTAGCGCTACATATCTTTCATACCCATTGATATATTTAAATATTATATAATAGGTAAATGATAGTATGTAACAAGCAAAAGAGTTAAGAGTTAGCCATCTCCTAGGATGGCACTTTTAGATCAGTATCTGAAATATTTCTCAACCCTTTGTCTGGAGTTAGAGTTAGCATGGGCTAGATACACCTGTCATTTCTAAGCTTTCGGTCTCTAGGTCACTGATGAGGGCACAATGTTAGCAAAAAATGTAACGAATGTAGATGCTAATACAGACGCTGTGGTGACATAGAAGCCTTTCCTGTACCTTGTTCAAGTGAGCTTATAAACAATTACCTTTTATAGGAACGGATTTAATTTCTGCATCAACTTGACCTGTCAACTCTTGGCCATCATATGCAAATGTTACATTTTTCCAAGACTTTTCCTATAACAGAAATAAGACAGTAATTGAGGTGTTAATACTAATGTTATCTAGGTGATTATTAAGTAAGTACATGGTTTACCGTATTTGCAGTTTAGGGTAAAAAATCATACTCAATCAAAATGTTTTCAAATCTGATTTGGGTCAGGCCTCAGACTCTATGACGGCTCTGGGGTAAAGCTTTAATCGGTTGGTTGGTGCCTGATGCTTATCTGTAGCTGGACCCACCGTGGCTCAACTTGAGGTTTTCTTTAGCTCTAACTATCTGTTAGTCATGAGCCCTTTGCTTTGTGGTCATACTCCAAGTTTTGCTAAGTTTTACGTTCTGTCACGTTTTGTTGCGTTCTCCCAGTTCTACTATGGCATATTTAAGTAGGTCAATCCTGTCGTGGCAAATTTTTTGACTGTTTGAAAACTTGTCCCGGTAACATCGGCAAACTACGTTTGTCGACTTTGTTCCCCTACGTTATGTTACCGCCACCCCGTTTCGTCAAAAAAAATGATTGCCCTGGCCGCCTGGGACATAGTTTAAACGTAGCATAAAAGAAAGAATTACTCTATGCAGGAGTAAATATGTTGTCTCCTTTTGAGAAGAGTCACTGCTTATTTCAGGAGTCTTTTTTTATGCCCCTAAATATTTTAAAGAGTTTGTTGCGTTTAATATTATTTCAATTTTGAAGTATTCAGTAAGCCTCGAAATGTTTCATTTTACAAGATAGAAAATATGGCCATGTTAAACAATTTACGTGATTTAAGTGATTTGAATGAATTAAATAATTATAACCCAGCTAATAAGTCATGTGTGGTTCTTGATTGTATCGATTCCTGATCTTTGCCTTCTCCCTTACTTTAGTACTCCAGGCATAGACAATCAGTGAATCTTGGAGACGTTTGCCAGTGCATTACCTTCTTGCAAACGCAAATTAATGTATTTATTTAAGAAAAAAATCGATTTTTGTCTGTTCATGAGATCATAAACACTTCGGGTCTCATGCAAGGTAAGGCTTCACTTAAACTTTGCAGTTCATGATCTCATGAACAGACAAAAATCGAATTTACTACTTATATTTATATTTCATATTGTCTGTCAAGTATCAATTTTCAATTTTCATATAACTTGACTGGTTTTCTGGATATTTTAAATTATAGTAGACATGACGGAAGGTTTGGAACAGCCAAAGCGCCAAATTCCCGAATTAATTTCATGACGATACATGTACGACGTCAGATAAACATCAGTAAACAAACAACATTATTGGATGGCATTGACGTTGGTCCGCCAAAACAGCGCGTGTGTTGGCGTGACTGAAATAGATCTGTTCATGAAGCTATGAACAAAATCTCAAATGCATAGGTTCATTTAAAGACTTACAGTTGATATATAAATATGTAGATAAGGACTAAGAACAAGCATTATGCCCAGGTCACACATTCAAGGATCACCTCGCTGGTTCCACTACGGATCAAATCCTATGGAGGACCCTGGAAATGACAATGTCCGTAGTTGGATACAGATGTACAACGCAAATACTACTATGCATGATTACGGATGCAATACGGGACTAATACGGATTGCCACGGATAATGCAGGATTGTATCCATGGCTAATCCTGCGTCAAATCCGTGAATGTGTGACCTGGGCATTAAAGAGCTGCTTCAACTGTATAGACGTGTTCGCAGTTTTAAGAATGAAACTACACAAATCAATATTACAGCAATAAAAGTCTGTGGACATTAAACATATACATATAGCTACAAAAATATTTCTAATGATCCATGATTAAGATTAACCTGGTATATACGCGTATATGGATGCTCACCTTATATGGAAGTCTTATTTCCACTGGTTCTGATAATGTTGCATCAGCTCTAAATATGACTTCTTTAGTATTTTGATTTATTGCGATTTCTACAGATCCAAGTTTTCTTCCATAACAGTTTGAAATAAGAACCTACAAATAAAAGCAATGGGTAAGAATTAAGCAATTATATATACTACCAAAACTTTAATATCTATTTATTATACAAATGGGTGGGATTATAGTTATTATTATATAGTTATAAATTATATAAATTTTATTTGTTTTGTTGAATTTTTTTTTTTGAGGTTCTTTCTGTGTATTTTTGAGAGTGACACTGTAAAAAGTGATTATCCTGTCCAGATTTTTAGGAAAATGATAAAATATTTAAAAAATTTAATACAGACTGTTGGTTTGCCTTACTAGTTTCACTGTTTTTTCTGGAGATATTAAAAAAAGCTCTGAAAATGACCAATTAACTGGTCATTTTCAGAGCTTTTTTATTTATCTTTTTTTTCGTCCCTTCGACCCTAAATCTGTAAAAAAAGTCCAGTAAATCAACTAATAAAAAAATTCTGACCCAATTATGCTGTTACCTGCTCTTCAGAAACTCCTCCTTCAAACTCATAAAATCTCAGGTTAACGGTGAGTTCTGTTCCCAGATCTTGGTTTGAGTACTGCCACACTGTCAATGTTCCTGTGCCATCAAATCTACCAGCGTTACTGACGTTGACTACGTTACCATTGTTACCAACTGGCATCTGGTACCCAGAGGCGTCCTGGATGTCCCGATCATTAAAATTAAGCCAAAGCTCTGGATGGCACACTGAAATGTTAAACATGTATAATCAGAATAATGTGCGTCCCTCAGAACAGCTACTAAATTCTTAATAAAATTGGTGTCAACCTAATTTTCAAAATATATTTGAACCCTTAACAAACAAATTGGGTCAAGTCGGGTAACTTCGGACATCAGGTAAATTCGGACATACCTTTGCAAACAGTGGAAATCCAGTTGAGCCGTCTCATCAGGATTTTCACTGTTTGCTTAGTTTATTTATTTTTCTATTCCAATAATTAAAATATGAAGCAAACAAGGTCGCTGTCCGAATTTACCTGATGTCCGAAGTTCCCCGACTTTACCCTAAATTACTCACCTATTTGTTGGTTAGGATCAATGTCGTGACATGCACACGCCTCTTCGTTATACAAGGTACCCATTGGACATCTACGTAATAGCCAATCATGGCCGACTATAAATTGTTCATAATAGTGTCGATCTCGTGTCTTTCGAAGTTTACATGCTGAAACATAAGGCAAATGAATCCAGAACTTTGAATTTGTATAGAGCAACATATAGCAATATCAAATGTATTATTCTGCCAGCCAAGAGTAGAAGTGACGTCATGTTTTGTTTACAAAGTTATGGGACTTACCTTTCATGATAGGATAAATACACAATTGATCTATAAAATCGAGATAGCTCAAGTGGTAGCGAGGAGGATTACTAAACCATAAAGAACATTTTCTAGGTTCGAATCTCACTGGCTGCTCTTTTTTATTCATTTTTTTTTTAATTTTTTGGAGGGTGGGAGGGGGGAGGGGGGAGGTCTGATTTTATTATTCTGTTCATGTCTTATTTTTTTTCTTTTTATTTATTTTTTATTATTTTTTTTATTTTTTATTCCTTTAACATGTATAAGGTACATATATAAAAACTTCTGTAACAACACAAGCTACTGTAAATTCGGAAATACACGCGAATATGAGCGTTAAAAGACATATTTGCAACGTCAAAATTTGTGACTAGGGCAAGTAAACAACAGAGTTATTTCGCCATTTCACGATAATTTTATTTTCACGAAATTTTGCATGTGAGAAGTTTCGCGAAAATAAAACCTCGCGAAAACTTCCGAATTTACAGTAAGCTGAAATAATGCCGCCTGTTCCTTTTGGGCCTAGTAAAATATGAAGAAAAAAAACAACAACCTCTAAATAGGTTCGATCCTGGTACGCCTGCGTCCAACGCCGTAGACATAACCACTACACTACAGTATCTTCTAACGTGAAGTACACAAGTTAATATTTTATGGGTATCATAGTACTATATACTCAGCAATTGTAAACAAAATATCACGTGACTGTCACTCTTCGTTGGCACTATAGTAGAACTGTCTTTCAAAGATGTGTTTATGTTTCTCCGAAGATGTCCAAGATATTTCTCGTTTTATGTCCATACATTACAATTTAAGCACATTGCCCATTTGATTCGAAGAAAACATTGTTTGACAACAATATGGATATGTGGTGTGTCTCCTAGTGTGTCCTTGAGCCTAGAGAGATAAGATAGAAAGATAACTGGACCAACTTCCGTCTATACTTAGTATGAACGAACAGCACATACTCAGACACGACTGGACATGCTTTAAAGATATACATTATGAATATAGAACGGTAAACATATTAGACTCTTGTTATTGAGAATGGGCAACTCAATCAGGATATCGTGCAAACACAGCGATTTTGTTGAAAATGTTAAACCGTGACTGTATTTCTCGCCAAATTGGTGATCGTTCAACAATAAAACTTAAATACTCAAAAGTGTCTAGGCGTGGTATCTATTACATGAATATGGGTAGATCTGCTTTTCTATACAAGTGGTCAGTGGAAATACATATGGTCTCTACTAAAACTTTCAGGAATGAGCTAATAACATTTTAAAAGAGATTGCTATATCTTTTTGTCAACCACTGCATTATTGCATGTTTGTGTGGTTCGTTTTTGTATGGGCGTTTATGGAATATGACAGATGGCACTTTTTATCAGTATTAGGGATGCAGTTACAACCTAGAACACTGAAATTATTGTTACCCACCAAAACAACATAGCCGCGACATGTGATTTCATTTCCAACAATGTGGTATGTGCGACCAGCAAAGGCTCAGACCAGCCTGCGCGTACGCGCAGTCTGATCAGAGCCTTTGCCAGTCGCTTGAATATTATATTTGGAGTTTCTGAGCTTAAAATAAGGCTGAACAGGTCCATCGGAGTCTATTCAAGTCATAATACCACATTGTTGAAAATCACATGTCGTAGCTCAATTTTCTACTTACGAGGACGTGTTGTGGTCTGAAGGTCTGTTGATGGTATAAAGCCTGTGCCACCAGTTCCAGGGTTGAATCCATCGGGATTGAACCCTTGACCACCAGTTGCTGGAAAACAGAAAACAATACTTGAGCCAGTTCATGAGATTTTGGTAGCTCATCGCACACAAGCCATTATCTAAATATACGTGAGCATTCATCCAGAAGGGCTAGATGTCTTAAGTTTTGGTCCCGCATTCATCTGTATTAACAATGTGCTAGCGCGACGGACGAACTTGTGACTGATCATATATGCCATTAGTAACAAAAACGGGTTGAACTGTTTCAATGAAAAAAGTCAATAAACAATGCTTATTAGATACCCCCCGCACAGTAAGATTCAGTGAAAAAACTTGGCAAGTTATAGTTCAAACCAGCAGACCTAAGTTTTGAAAAGAAGATTTCAGTAGAATCTGTGCTAAACAAAAATTATAAATTCCTTCATGCATATGTTCAATGTGTCTACATTGCATCCGCAAATTATCAAAGTGCTCCATCAAAAGCTGTGGTAGGAGTTGAGCGGCCCATAAAGGCACTATCTATGCATATACAAAAGCCATATAAGGGTTTATTGTCTAATTTCTCATAGCTGTCATTTTGTCAAAAAAAAACTTTTTTTCAACCAGACTCCTTCATGCATATGTTCAATGTGTCCATATTGTATAGGAAAAGTATCAAATTGCTCCATTAAAAGCTGTGGTAGGAGTTGATCGGCCCATGAAGGCACCATCTATGCATATACAAAAGCTTTATTGGGGAAAAATTGTCTAAGTTCTCACAGCTGTCATTTTGTCAAAAATTATTTTTTTCTGAACCAAACTCTTTCATGCATATGTTCAATGTGTCGACATTGAATAGACAAAGTATCAAATTGTTCCATCAAAAGCTGTAGTAGGAGTTGATCGGCCCATGAAGGCACCATCTATGCATATACAAAAGCCCTATTAGGGAAAAATTGTCTAAGTTCTCACTGTTGTCATTTTGTCAAAAATTATTTTTTCTGAACCAAACTCCTTCATGCATATGTTCAATGTGTCTACATTGTATGGGAAAAGTATCAAATTGTTCCATTAAAAGCTGTGGTAGGAGTTGATCGGCCTGTGTATGGCCTATAATAGCATAAGCATAAAACCCTATATTAAAAGCCATTTAGAACTACAAAGGGAAATAACTCTAATAGAATTGGCCCCTAGCCCTTACTTTTTTGTCTAAAGTAGTTGTCTTGCATATATGAACATGTTTGCAAGGTTTGATGAAAATCCAGCAATTACTCTTCAAGATATTAAGGAAACAAAACGTTACGGACGGACGCACGCACGGACGGACGCACGCACGCGCGGACGGACAACGTGAAAACAGTATACCCACCACAAACAAAGTTTGCGGGGGGTATAATTATAGCCATTAAAGCTACATACTCGTTCTACGTTGGATTCCTCTACATATAGGCATGTCTGTAAATGAAAAGGTGGGCATAAAAGCGACACGATCCTCTTGCATTAGACTAAACACGTTTATGATTCTTTATTCCCTCTTAGATTTAATTATTTGCATCCCCTGGACCGGATAAAAGAGGACATTTTATATTATGTTTTATAAACACTTTGGTCCTGCTTAAAAGCCCTGTGCTGTCTCATATCATCAAGAAAATCTCCAGTTCTGGTTTAAGCATTTGTCAAATAATATAGAACTTTGCCATTTTATTTTGAGCCTAACTGCTTAGATGGCTAAGCGTGTCCAGGAATAGTGGACCCACTAAACATGTCTCAGCGACGTACAATGCTCAAAGAAATCTAAAAATCATCTTTCCTGGTACTAGCTATATAACTGTCTACGCACTAATGTCTGATCATCTCCCTAAAATCCTCTTACATGGATCATAGGACTTGAGCTCGGAAGAAAAATAAAAAAAAAAGTATTTGACTGTCTTCAAATTTATCTACGAATCTTGGCGTTTCGATCACAATGAAACAGCTGCACACGACGAAAGCTTGCAAAATCGTGCTAGAATATTCTCTCACTATCTCTAACACACACATGAACTCTCTCTCTCTCTCTCTCTCTCTCTCTCTCTCTCTCTCTCTCTCTCATATGTACAGACGCACGTACAAATGCACGCATGCACACACACATTTCATTCATTGGATGTATATATGTACATATTTTCATGTTATTGTGTGTCTATCTGTATTGTCCTTTGTATATGTATGTTTATGTTCTTAGTGAGGAGACCTACTAGTGGGCATTGGGCTGTTAGGAATCCTCGTTAAATAAATAAAGCATTAAATTAAAGTAAACATATCCTTGATATGGAAAGAGTTGTTTTAATCCAAGATAAAACAAAGCATTGTCTTCAGGAAAGAACAATACTACCTTTTTGACGAATAATGTTGGCTATTTCTTCGGCAGGATTGGTGGGTACTAAGAGCCCATTTAGCACTATCACTGCCGGGGCACATTTAAGAAGTTTCAAGTGTACAATTGAAAAAACTCTAGATAAAACGCTCGAAAGAAAAAAACTCTCTTTACCAAACAAAACAACAACAGAATTTCTAAAAGTTTTAAATTATTGGAATTTCCAATCACTGTTGTCCAAACAATGGAACTCTAAGAATATTTAGAGCATTCTACAGGAAGCTGAAAGCAATCACTTTATTCATTTATTTCTTTGTGATACGCTCTATCCAGATATGTGGGCTATTCTCAATAGAAACGTACACTGTGTGACCTCAAAAGAACCGTCATTTAGACGGTATTCCAGAGCACTCACAATATATGTTTGCACTGACGGATAAGGAGTTTATGAATTAATATTTGTGTTGCTTTTTTGAACTTATGAAAAAGATTTAGATGATGGGTAGCATACATTATATAGTTTCTCTTATTCTATTCATAAATGTCATTGTGATGCTTATGTGAAACGTCTAGAAGTGGTAAATATGTGATAGTAGAGGTGTATTGTAAAACAGGAGTGGTGTTTGGTTACTTGGTCTCAATAAGCTGACACTTACGGTTGATCGGATTGTCCACCCATCCACAACCACACTGTTTAATATCGAACATTGTGTTGGTTGGACATGGAAATTTCCTGGATCCGTAGTTAGGAATATCGACCTGAAACCACTTTGGTTCTAATGGGACTGGGTTCAGTAGACAGCCCGCTGTAAGAAGACCGACAACAACAGTGAGTCTCTCTAATACTAACATTGTCAAACGAATATGTCATCTTCTGATGTCATATGTTGCATTTTTTACTAAAACAAGTAAGTGTTAGCCAGGATTTAACAGTTTGTACACAAATTAGATTGCTCGATGAGGAGCAAACATTTCCAGAACCACACTGTTTCCTACAGAGGCGTAGAAATACAACAGCAGAGGACTTGAAAGTGTTAGTAGAACATCTGGTGATAAGGATATTGATAAGAGCTTGGTAGTAGTGGCGATTATTGTGTTTATGATGGCGATGTTTGAATTGACAAGGAGAGAGTGACAGGGAAGTTAGGGATGTTAATGATTATGATAATGATGATCAGTTGGGCTATGATGAAGATAGCGCTAATGGTGAAAATTATGATGATGAATATGATGATGATTTTGCTGATATTGTTGATGATGATTATAATGATGTAAATGATGAGAACTTTGATGATGCTAGATATATTGATGATGTAGATGATGTTTGTCACAATTTTAATGTTGATGGTAATGTTGTAAATGATGTTAATAAAATTGATGATGATGATGATGATGATGATGATGATGATGATGATGATGATGATAACCATGATGTGTTTTAGTCGTTGATGATAATGATAATGCTGGTGGTAGTGGTGGTGATTTTGATGATGATGTTAATGATGATCTAAACGATGATGATGATGATGATGATGATGATGATGATGATGATGATGATGATGATTGCATCAATATGTATGATGGCAGATATGATAATTGTGAAGATATGGATAATTGTGATGGTGATGTCGATGATGCTTATAATAAGGTTAGGGAGGCCAATGATGATGACATTTTGGTTATGACGATCTTGATTATTATTATGTAGTTGATGTTGTTGATTGTTGTGGCGGTAATGATGAGGAAGATGGTGATTATGTTGATATTATTATGATACTATGAAAAAGATGATTGTGATGATAGTGAATGTGCTATGGGGTTGATAGTTTATGATGATGGTGGTAATGAAAATGATTGTTGTGATGACGCCAATGTTAATGACTGTGGTGAGGGTGGTGTCACCGATGCTTATGACGATAATGAAAGTTATTGCGCTTATAATTATAGTAATGATGATGTTGAAGATATGATGATGGTGATGTCTACGAAGATAATTATGATGATATTGATTGTTGTGACGATTATGAAGTTGATATTGATGATTGATGTGACGATGGTGGCGATTATTTGTTAACGGTGATCAAGTTTGTGAATGTGGTGCTGATAATGATGATTGTTGCTGATGGTGATGAGGTGGAGGAGAAGAAGGGAGGCTGATATAGATTGTGGCAGTGATGATGATAATGATTATAATGATTGTGGTGACGATAATTTGGTGACGGTGATTAAACTGATTGTTTAGATGCTTATAATGATGTTGTTGATAACGATTATAATGATTGTTAGCTATGATGATGTGGAGGAGGAGGAGTAGGAAAGAAGTGATGCCAATGGAAATGGTGGCAGTAATGATGACGATGATGATAATGATGATTGTTATGACGGACATGTCATGGTAAAGTCACTATGTGAGTAATATGAAAAATAACCTCTGTAAAAATTAGTAAGCGTTTAACAAGACACAGTTCGTTCTAAGACGATTTAAACAAGCTACGAGGGTCATCCAATAAATAGAGGGATTTTCCTTATAAGATAAGAGTTCGTACCATTAAAACATCACAAATGTAATCAGATGGCATTACTTGTTGAGCATGAATCAGCATATCCAAATAGTTGATGGAAATTCAGGTCGCTTGTTGCTTAGCAACATAAAAGTGATATTAAAGCTAACCTGGTCAGAATTTTCTCATATAAAATCCTCATGCTAAGGAAACATAGTCTGACATTTAACTATTGCCATGTATCTGAACATATGTTGTCATTTACTCTGTTATAGTTTAATTGCTCTCAAGTTTACATGTAGAATATTTGTTGTCATTAACATGTACAAGTTAGACATGGTTGCCTAGCAATCAAGCAATTGTGGAACATTGGACTAATTGTGTGGTATATCTAGACACATTTGATGTATGTTTTTAAAGATTCTGTTTTTAAAATATAATATATTTAACGATTTAAGGATGATTTAAAACTTTTATACCAACTAACGATAATTTAAGGACCATTTCATGACGGATATCCCCATTTCTGATTCCACAATTTTGCATTTCTGCCGCTTTTTTATGCTAAATGTTCCTGTCAAATTTGATTTTTTTTTTCAAAAGAAGTCAATGAATTTTACAGAATAGTTACTTTGTGTTGTAGTTTATAAAATAAATCCTTTTTGGAGCTGATCTACACATGCCAGTAACCATTTTAAGGAATCCAGTCAGGTAAGCTTTAATAACATGTTTTCGTTGCGAAGCGACATCATATTCTGTCATTTTTTATATGTCGTGCATGCGCACAAGTTATGCCACCTAATGGTTATATATGTGATGTTTAGATGATACAAACTCTTACATTGTAAGGAAAATCCCGCTATTCATTGGATGACCCTCGTACCACATAATGATGATTTCTCAGGTAAAAAGGCGTTCTGTCAGAACACATAATACCAGTTACGTCTCTGTTAGGGAATATGAGATTTTGTATTCTGTCCATTACATATCATAAACAGAGCCAAAGAAACCTGAGTCTACTATTTTCAAATGTTGGCGGCTCTTGCTATTTCTGAAGGACCCGATTGCTAGATTATATCACAGGAGCTTGAAATTTGGTCCTTATATCACTTCTAAAGCCTCAAAACCGAACCCACAATGCGTAGCGACATTGTGAGCTTTTGGTTTTGAGGTTATAGAAGTCTTGTGATCATATAAAAGTATTAAGTATATACCGAATTCTTTTATTTGTCCAAACTCACTTGCTTGATATATTTTGATATCAACTCAAAAGAACAGTCGTACGATGTTATAATGTACTTATAGAGGAAACTAAACATTGATTAAGTAACCATCCTAGCAATTAAATTTTTTACGGTTTACTCTGATTATCAATGGTGTTCTTTTTGGCAAAACTTGTCGAACTATTCCAAAAAGTTTCTCAGGCAAATTTCAATGCGGGAGTGGTATATAGGCCAGTAGTTGTTATACACAACAATTAATGTCCTGCCAGCCAAGAGTGATAGTGGCGTCATGTTTTGTTTACAAAGTTATCATGGACTTATCATCGATAGATCACTTGTGTATTAATACATGTTATCTATCGATTAACGTTAGGTCAAGTGGATGGTACAAGTTACATTTGATTTAACAATTGTAAACAAAATATTACGTCACTGTCACTATTGGTTGGCACGAAAGTAGAATTTCGAAAAATACTATGTGGATTCAATTCAGTTAATGCTACATGCTACACCATGAACAAATAACATTTCTTAAAAATGCTTCAACTGCATATGACAGTTCTATATTAAAGTTACAAACAGTAGGAATTTATCAAACTTATATAAAACTGAAAAACAGAAAAACGTACAAAATATAAAACCTGTGCAACATTGCACAGGTTTCATAGTTTGCATATTTTCAGTGATTGTAGTAACATGTATTTTAAATTTGTTAGGGAATATGTGTTAATGCGATTCAACCACGACTAACCTGTCATTTTAACATATGTATCTCGTCAGTATTGACATTAAACTATCACAAATTTGACACTCATTCATGTTAAACTATCAATGTTCATTCTAACTTAATTCAATTAATAAAATATACGAATGCTTGATTATGTGTCTCCACGACGCTGGTGAAATATTTCATTCAAAGATTTTAATACAGACATGATTTATTTGACATCAATGATTTATTGGTCGTAGATTTTGGCATTCGATGTCAAGAAGGTCAGATTCTGCTCAGCTAACAGTACTTTTAAAACTAGGCCTAGTAAAATTGGTGTATTCTTCATATCAAAATTACCCGTATATATGCCTAGATGCATAGGTCTTTCTCCACTGAACAAATTTATTTCTGATTTAAGGTGTATCTGGTGTTTTAAATCTCTGCAAAATCATAGACGTTAACAGTATAGACTCTGTGTTTAGACACTGTGTCGTGTAGCATCTGTCAAATGTCTACATTGTTTGCATAAATTCCCAGATTTCGGATAAACACAATTTGAATGTTTTGTTGGCTTAATTCAGTGTAGTGCTTCGACCCACTGTCAGAACCTGAACTTTGTTATGAAGTTTGAATGTATTGTATTGTTTAAGCTAGCTAAAAGCGTGTTTATTCAATATCTTCTGTAACAGGGCATGTAAAGATCTGAATTTTATCACAATGTGTGTGTAAAGTTAGAGACTAGATCTGTAACTATGAACATTTTTCGAAAAAAAAATATATTCTTTTTAAATCATTTGTAAAAATAGAATTAAGTTATGCGTTCAGTACAGCTGAAAGCTGCATGGAACAGTGAATTACCTAATAAAACAGGTGGTTTTTCTCTTGTTAGGAATTATTTACGTCCCTCCAATAATTCTAAACAGTTGATTTTTAACATAAATGCTGCTGTTTTGATAGATATAATTTGTTAAAATTTATGAAAATGGTAAAATGTTTACCTGAATTTGAGTATTTTTACTGTATTCTTAAAAAATAGAAACTTTATTTCCAAAATTAGAATATCAAAAGTTACAGACTATGCAGCTTTAAAGAAAGAGAAGAATTGTAAATACCAATGATTCCTGGTCATCTAAGAATATAGACACCCGTTGTAACAACGGGAGAGGTTGTAAATAAAATGGGATTGCAAAGGTTGTTGGGCACATAAAATCATTCTCTCAAAATGCAGTAAAAAAAAATATGAAGCATATGACGAAAACATAGTAGTGTTATTATATTTTCAGATTCTGCTCCTTTGCGACGATTTGCATTCTCATAGAAAGCAGAATGCCAGCAGTGGTGCGCATGATGGTTATTGCACTTTCATTACCATCCTTTAAATAGAAAGCGCCAATCTCAACAAAAGTCGTCTTCTGAAATGTTTAAGAAGCGTCTATAGCAAACAGTGTGGACACAGATCAGGCTCCTATAGGAGCAGTCTGTTCTGGGTCCACGCTGTTTGCTTCTATACTAAATTCGTCAGTAGTGTTAGGCAGTTATTTGCAGCTTACGACTTCAGTAGCCGACATTTTCGGATGCATTTTTACTTGGCGCTTTAAGGGTTGATGGCCGCATCAGGTATCATTGTGCTTACTGGAGTTGGTAGTTCTAAACTGGTCTGTAAATTTTGTGCGATTACAACGATTGGAGTTATTAGACTGAGTGCATTTATAATTGTGTTAATGAATAAATTGCCCTGGCTTAAACTCATGAAACCTGTTATTTACCTGTTTGTGTGTATTTCTATAAAAAAATGTAATGAGAAGGACACATTTTTGACAATATGATTGATGTGAAGCAAACAATAAAGGTGCTAATGACATGTTATTGACAGATTTTGACATGTCCTATGTCCAGTAATTAGTGTTGTGTTGATTGAACGTTTCTACCGCCATGAGATATTTATGTCTGGCGGTATGCTTGTTATTTGCCTCGAATGTTCCAAAGTCACTTCCTAGAGCTCTTCAGCTGGTCCGAGATCAAAGAAAGAACTATGTCATTAAGAGAGACATTGTTTATTACACAAATAACGTTGTATCCGATTTTCTAAGAATGTAAATGTGCTGGCTTGTTGTCGTCTGCTGACGTTTTTCAAAATAAACTTTTTCAATATAATCTTTTTAAAACACTATTAGAGTTTCAAACGGTTTGGATTCAGATCATATACCGACGTTTGGTCGGTCCTGATCTGGGTCTAAACCGTTTGCAAAAGTCGCCGCTAGCAAGAAACGTTATTGAGACCATTTTATATCCTATTCATTCTGCATTAAAAGATGTTTAAATGGCAAACAGAGTAAACGCTGATCAAGCCGGATTGATCATTGGTTAAGTCAAGTTGTCCGTATATATTTCGTGGTATACTCACGTGACATTCCGAGATTTGTCTGTGAATTAGCGAAGCTTGCGAACAGGAAAACAAACACAATCCCAAACAGCGACACCATCTGAAATTTTAAATCAAGCTTAGCTTAAGACTTTAAACACATTCATTGACGATGCTCCCATTACGCAGTTACGCACATGCGTAATAAAAATAGTAACATTCAAGGGAGGTCACCTAATGCGGTAAAGTTATTTTCCATACCATAAGGAGCTGCTCTTAAAGGAAAGAATTCACTCCCTCTGGGAGCGAATTCTTTCCTTTAAAAGAAGTTCCCATTTTGAAAAGGGACGTAATTGAACAGGATCACTGCTTGATCCAGTAGTCTCCCTTTGTTGTGCGCAACTTTTTCAGTGTTCTTGCTAAGCCATTGACAGTTGTGCTGAATAAGACATTTCATTCTTGTGCTGGAACGCTTCATTTTTCATTTCAAGGAGCACAATTATAAGGTCTTTTTTCAGATTAATTTGATTTGCTGAAGATGTATTTTATGAAAACTAACAGTCTCATCTAAGTCCACAATGTTTGCAGGTGACCACAAAAGGGGTGTTGCTATTGTGATCAGAAACGCAAGCGTTCTAAATTGCCGCTCAATGACGTCTATTGTAGTCATGGTTTCAATCACACGACATGCTTGGCTGGAATCTAATAATTTTTCTGCCAAGTTCGAATGATACTGAGTTCTTGTTGAAATTGTAACGAAGGCTCGGGCGAGTCTGTGCAAATACGCAGACTCGCCAGGGTCTTCGCTGCACGTATGCACAACGCATGGTTGTAGATGAAAGACCAAAATTTAGACTTCTAATTCTGCTTGAAAGGTCAACATTGGCGTTTAACGGAGGTTTTTGCGCGCATGCGATAAGTACAAAAATCTCACGAGCTGGCTAAACAGGTTATTCGGTGACTTCCTGATCTGAATATAGTGTATCCCAAACTAATTTCGAGTTATCCAAGATTAGATTTATCGAGTGTCGACTGAATTTACATTTAGCACAGGAGCTTAAAGTTTGGTTCGTGTATAACTTCTATATGCCTCAAAACCGAAAATTCACATGATGTCATTACGTAATGACTTTGAGGCTATATAGAAGTGATATAAGGACCAAACTTCAAGCTCCTGTGCATTTAGCAATTTAGAAAAACTTAGCTTGTCCCCTAAACTACCCTCTTTGAGCTAGAAGTTGGGAGAGTGAACACAAATTTTCATGACGAATTAAACAACACGTGGCTTGCATATAATAAGAGCAATTTTCTCATACGAGAAAATTATTGTTCAACACATTTTGTGATTCATTGTTTTATGCAAGCAAGTGTCACCGAACGGTGATTGTGCTTGATAGAGCATACATGTACGTATTAAAGCTATATGTTTTATTGTTATATACTACAATAAGGCTGGTCATCTGTTTTCGGGTTGATTGTATGATGTTATAAGGACGATCCGCCAATCAGATGGTCTAAGAATCTAGCCAGGAAAGGTATATTTAAGCCAAACGATGGATGTGCCTGATGCCTGCGGTGGGTTCTTTGTTTGTTGCTCCTATTGTATGTTGGCGTTACGTGTTTAGTCCTGGTCCCGAGGATATAAAACTTTTTTCATGCTCAAATTAATTGAGCACGAAAACAGGAATCTGCTGTAATTAAGGACTGACTTTCACTTGGGCAAAACTCGTCCTCAAGCCCACATCAATCTACGTAAACCCGTCGTAAGCTGTATTTCAAATGATTATGTTTGTTTGTTTTTGTTTGATTTGATCCTTTACGTCCCAGTCAACAGTTTTCAGTTATATCGGGACGGATCTTCCTGGGTTAAACCAGTACCAAGCACGGATCAATGTGTCTTGTTCAAGGACACAAAGCAGTGACGCCGGTGAGGCTCGACGCCGAGACAAGCACTTTACCACTGAGCCGCGCTCCCTCTCAAATGATTATGGAAAATATAAGATGTCCATGTGTGTGGGTTCTTAGATGATACCAGTGTCTGTTGTCCATTATATCAGTTATACAATATACCAAGAAATTTCTGCAATATACCTGTGTTTAAATGCCACTCAAAGATAGACAAAACAAAGAACTTAGTGACAAATGACAGCTTAATTAAGGTCAAAGGTATTGCAGAATGCTCCCCTTGGAGCATTCTGCAATACTTTTGACCTGCGTTAAGCGATAATTGGTCTTGAAGACCAATTTATGTCTTTTTTGAGAGTGGTCGTTTTACTTAGGTTTTACTGTAAATTAAAATAAAATGGCTTTTTTGACATGTTTCATTATAATAACTGTCAGACTTCGGGCGAGGCAACATTCATTCTTGCAGGTTTTTATTAAATATGGGTCACAGCGTTGTACTTAACGTCAAGAATGAAACAAAATGATATTCCTTGTTAAACTGTGGAGTTAAACCGATGAACCGATCCAAATTGAAACAACACAAACAACTACTAATACTTCTACTACTACTACTACTACAACTACTACTACTACTACTACTACTACTACTACTACTACTACTACTACTACTACTACTACTACTACTACTACTACTACATGTATATCTACTACTACTACTACTACATGTATATCTACTACTACTACTACTACTACTACTACTACTGCTGCTGCTGCTGCTGCTGCTGCTGCTGCTGCTGCTACTACTTCTAGAACTACTACTACCGACACGTTGGGATTTCAGATATCAGAACAGCAACTGACTTAAAGACGGCCACAACTGCTACCAAAGCTGAACAAAGAACGCGACGTATTAAGGTCATTTCTGACACATTATGCAACTTTTAACCATGATATCATAAACTGTACTAAGCAATGAAGCGTTGTGTTAGAGTTTTGGCACTTCAAAGCCTTCTTGGCCTTCTTTTTCCAAGAATGTCGAGGACAAAAGGACGACAGAAAATATAAGAAATGCACTTAGCCCATCTCTGTTCGGGATTTCTTATCCCTTCAAAATAGAAGACATTTTCCTGGTCTCCGAAGTACTCGTTTACTGCCTACATGACGCCTTCATTGCTTCCATATTGTGTACCATTAATATATACAAATGTTTATTTATATAATCTGCTATCCAAAATTCAGCAATATATATAACTACCAATCCGAATGACGTCACGACAAAACTAGTATTGTAGTTTTGTACCTACTAAGCAAAAAGGTGGATTTCTCCAAATAACAGAAGCGGGTTTCGTTAATTGTCTATAAAAATCAGATAATTACATGTATCCCTGTTAAATCGTAAGCTCACTGGACTCTCTCTGGTCGCTTTGGCAGCACGTTAACATACGTCCATATAAGCACACATTTTGAGCGTAAAATTGTGAATATTTTCTTAACCATTCGTGTAACATCTGTGTTGGTAATTGTTTTTTAATGACGTAATCTTATCTTAAGGCCTGTATCCCTTTTTTACGAGCTGCTCATTTTGTTGTTGGTCCTCTTTTATGTGGTATTGTCATTACTTATTAATTTAATTCTTAAACTCATCAAAATCAGAATACATGACGTTGAATGTCATTTTACGAGTCACATTCATAAATCTGAGCTTCAGGTCGGCAGACCCATTCAACCTATTCTCATCAACATAATGGCAGATAGGACTCCTATTTGTCTACGTTTTTTTTTCATATTTTTCCTGTTCAGTCTCATTTCTGTTTGGTATATCTGCCATGATAATGTAATAGAGACTCAGAAATGTAGTGCATTAGTGTCTTACCTAATGGCCATAATTACCTTATATGTAAGAGGGATGATCAAAAAGTTATTGGCCCCTTGTACTTCGGGCTACCAGGGAATGCAAATTTGACCATTACTTTTCAACATAATCTCCCTTCTAGGCAATGCACTTAGCCCATCTCTGTTCGAGCTTTCTTATCCCTTCAAAATAGAAGACATTTTCCTGGTCACCAAGTACTCTTTTACTGCCTCTATGACGCCTTCATTGCTTCCATACTATGTACCACGAAGATAGGATTTCAGTTTTGGGAACAGATATGAGTCAGAAGAAACCATATCAGGGGAATACTTTTGACTCTGGGTCAACGTGGTGAACGCATGTCTCATCTTGGGTTACAACTAACTCGATAAAATCGCCGGGATCATCTTCATAGCGAGACAGGAGATACCTAAAATATCGAGCTGAGTCCTTTTCTGATTATCGTCAACATTCGCGGTGCCCATCTTGCTGAAACCTTTGACATACTTAAGATGTCAGTTAGGATTGATTGTACTGCTCCAAGTCTTATACTCACCTCGCTAGCTATGCTTCGCAGGTCTCGCCTCCGTTCACACAACCAGGATGTGCACGACCTTGGCATTTTCATCAGCGGTGTCATCTTTAAGGTGGCCAGACCATCCATCATCCTCAACGCTCTCTCTCTCCCCCTCTTAAAGTCTGCTGCCCATTTTTTCACTGTGCTATGAGAAGGAGACTCCTTCCAAAAGGTTTCCATGAAGTCCTCATTAACTTCCTTGGGAGGTATCCTTGAATTACTTGATAACCACTCTCATTTCAAGTTTCTCCATTTTGCAATCTGTCGCACCTCCTCTCTTAAAAGTGCTTTACATAAGCAACCAAGCATGACCATATGCTTTTCACATTCCCAATGTCCTTCAATTAGATCAAATGACTGACTTACAAAGACTCTCACCGAAGCATATCGGCAGAGAACTTTTTGATCACAACTCGTATAGTCGTTAATGCCAATCTTAACAAGTAGGTACTGAAATCATTTACATTCTCCTTTGATATCATACCCAAGATATAAAATGAAATAATAGGTTAATTTATGAAAATATATAATATGAAAATATAACTGAATAATTCTCAAAGACACCACAAGCAACAGTAAGATCGTTGCTAACTCTTTTGTTTCAGTTAACATGTTCAGATCAAGGATCCAAGCATCCTGATCAAAGGAGGACCAAACATCATACCTTTACAAAAAGATAAAGGATGCTTTACAAGAAAAATAATCACCCTTGTAACATGGGTTTACCTCCAATGAGTTTTGACAGGGTAGGGACCGATGGTCTTCTTGTGGAAATATAACGGACTGGTGTTGAAGGCACACTATACAAGCGGTTGAAATCTAACCCTTTCAATCAGTCAGATTGAATAGTTATCTCAGTAGGAAGTTTTTACAGAGGCATAGTGTCCCTCAAGGAGGATTACTGTCTCCCTGCTCGTCATTAATGATCTAGTTGTGGAACTACCAAGAGGATTAAGGCTACCCTATTTGTCAAACAACACTGCTGTCCCTGGACATGGTGACGAGATGGTTGAGATTCTGAACGTACCATTACACTAGCCATGATAAAGGATCGTTAGCCGCCGGAGTCATGGACATCCGTATATACAGATGGCTCTACTACTGCAGCTACAAAACATGGATGAACTGGTGTTCTCATTAATCACACCACCAGAAGAATAGAGACGGTGTGTGTATTCACAGGTCATCACGGTACACTCTACAAAGCAGAGGATGAGGTTATATTATAGGCAGCAAAACTCATTAAAGACGCACAAGAAGTTTGCTCCAAAGTTGTGATCCTAACAGATGCTGTCTCAGTGCTTCGGACTTTTACCAACTCAAAACTGTCAGACATGACCAGGGCAGTGTATAACATCAGTCAAATCACAGCTGTCTCCAGTAGATACCAGCACACTGCGGTGTACCAGTAAATGAAAAGACAGACGTTCTGATCAGGCGTGGAACAACCGGAAACCGACCCGTGAACGTAGTCCCACATCAAGAGAAAGCAAAAGCCATCAAGACATTCACAAAATCCAAGTCGGGTAAAGATTACTATTAACTTATAGATAGATGGGAGCAAGTTGTCATCTTCAGGCTTCGCGCAGGGCACCATAGACTAAACGCCCACATGTGCACCAAGCTCAAGCAGTTAACAATACCCCCCACCCTGTGTGACTGTGGCTAGGAGCAACAGTCAGCAGAGTACATTTTGCAGCAATGCCAACGACTGGAGCAAATGAGGAAGACTATGTGACCAAAGTCGACTTAGTTTAGACTAAACTTTACGGATGGGGGTGGGGCAACCTGAAGAAGACGAAATCCTTCATTTCTGGCGCTTAATATTTAGACGGTACACGCCAGTAAGTAAGTAAGTAAGTAAGTAAGTAAGCAACCAAGTAAATAAATAAGTAAGTAAGTAAGCTAAAAAAATAGTAAGTGGGTATGATCAGGAAATACCACAATCACAAATTGCAGACAAACCACTGCACCGCGAGGAAGAGCCACACATCAATCACCAAACACCAGGAAGACAAACTAAGCAAAGCAACCAGCTCTCTCTTCCCCATCCAGATGATGATGTCTTGGTCCACATCTGAACTAAGGATGAGGCTGGCGCCGTGAAACCGGTTTAAGCCCTCCAGTATGATGTTCCAATGCGGTACTCATTTTGTGGATCATTTGAGTTATTTATGTCTTGTGTTTGTCATGCTTTCGCGTCTGTTCATTGCTGCCTTGTGGTCACCTGCTGAGAAAGGGCTGACCTCTTGGCTATCGTTTGTGATGTTAAATTGTGTTTGTCACTTTCCCATCTGGTATCCTGGGTCAGGTGTGGTACTTGATACATTGGATTGTATCGATTCCTGATCTCTGCCACATTTCTTACTTTTTAATTTATTTATGAAAGAATGTCTAACCTAGTCCTTGAACATTAGCTTTAGTGAGGTAAAAAAATAAATTATGGAGAAGAACCAAATAGAAAATATGGGGAAAAAGTACACCAATCCTTCACATGTTTCCAATAAATGCCATACAAATATCGCCCGAAGTCGCTTCAAGTGGCGTAGGCTGTGGTCCTTGTACTCATAATCACTTGTTTTTATCTACATGGTTGATTAACAATGCATGTCAGAGGAAGATATCGCAAATAAAGTTCGGTAGTGGACGAACGGAGGACTGTGTGTTTACTTGTGTGCCCTCTGAATACTCAGTTTTCAGTTGTTTAAAAATAATTCGTCGTCTTAATGTTTCATGTATAGTTTAACACACTCATATATAGTTTTAACAAACTGGACAAAAGTTCGAGCTCACACATACCTCTGTGAATAAAAAGGCCCCTGGACAGATAAATGAGGATATTCATTAAGTTACTATGTGTCATCGAAGAGCTCGGAAAATATGGATGGGCTGCTTTTTATTCATGATTCATTTCACCCATTTTGAAGTGCAGTTGCAATACAATTGTAATATTATTGGTTAAAACAATGAAACCGACGGTACAGTATATCCTACAATTTACATGTGCAGCCAGCCAAGACTCGGATCAGCAGCATATCATTCAGATTGCACATCTTCAAACAAAAGTCATTTAGATATGCACTCATCAATGTCCATTAACTCGGCTTTCTAAGTCCATTCCCGTGACTGTTTTCATTAACAGTGTCGTCTTATAGCTTATTTCTGTTATCTTTATTTAAAAGTTAAACATCCTTATTCCAGACAGGCATAGGCGCCTTTTTAGTGATACAAGCATAATGTATAAATAACCTGGAATTTGTATATGCCCTTAGCCTCTTCCAACAAAACCGAACGAAAAAATCGAAACTTGTCTGCAACTTTTCCAGACTATTAGCCAATCACAGCTTGGCTATTTCTGAAGGTCAGTTTACCTGTAATTCCTGCAAATGTGTATACACAATTAAGAAAGGGATCTTTAAAAGTTTTTCAAGCTCTTTAGGCCCTCATTTCGAAGTTCCTCTAACAAAGCATGGTGAGCCCATATATATTTTCTTCGTTGAATCCATCTTCTTGTCCAGCAACTTCGTATTATTCGCGGTCCATTTAAATGTTGCATTGCAAGTGCAATGAAAATCAGACACAATGGGACAACAATTTCGTCCTCCTCAGTAAGCACCATGTTGACAAAGGCTTTATGCATATATGCATAATTTTAGCGGGAAGAGCAACAGGTAAGGTGAAGTTGCATACAAAAGTTTCATCGTCTGTACAGTAGAGTATGAAACACACAAAAGTTGCAGACAAAAGTTGCAGACAAAAGTTGCAGACAAAAGTTTCCATCGAGTGTATTGGGCTTGAAAGGCCCAATATGTTGAATTTGCTAGACTATAGTAATCGGAGTGGGTGGGGTATGTCGGTATCTTTAAAGGGGTGCTAATTTGAGCATATCGAATTGTCATTTCATTTCGAATCGTTCAATGATGAATGTGCAATCGTGAAAGAAGCACAGGACGCATATCTGTTGGGTCAGGAATCAAAACAAGTGCGGGTTATCATGCAGCTGAAATTGGTGTCCTTCAAAATCGACCACCCCTGTCTAAAAACGGATACTTTTCAATATATTAAACTAAATTTACAACCATAAATTTTCTAGGGTACTCTATAAGCTGGTCAGACTATGATATGCAATAACAATAATCCCGCTTACATTCTCAGGGTTTATAAAATGGGTGATGCGTTTTCACAGGTAGTCCTTAGGTAGGGTACGTTATACAGCTGCATCAATGCAGTTTGGAATATGGCTTTGCGTTTCGTTTTGGCCCTGGGAAATACATAACTTACATATGCAATTGCAAGGAGAAGCGGGAACCAAGTGTTGTTAAAATACAAGTTAACACTGGTCATCAAGTAGGACTTTCTCACACTCCAAGAACTAATTTTATATTGTTGTTTTTGTGCTGCGTATAAGGTACTATGCCTATAACCCTATTAAACTCAGGGTGGCCATTGGAATTCATAAGCCAGTTACATTATGCTTTTACGATTTAGACTGATACATAACAAAACACATGTATCTAAATTCGCTTGATTCCGTACTACGCTAACCAAACGGCGTTATTACTTGACTACATGCGGTTACAACTAAACAAATGGCGTAACCTGGCTAAACGATGCGGTGATAAAAAAAGTACCTGACGTTATCGCTTACAACCGCCGGTCACGAAATCATTAGCCACTAATGACATTTTTATTTGTTTATTTATACAAATAACAATCGTTTCAAGCTCGCAAAGGTTTGTTGTTTTACAACAACAAAATATTCCTTTGAAAGCAAAGAGGTTCTTCCTATTTAAAGATTGTAAAGGCCATCCCAATAAGAGTGTTGGGTACTCTATGAAATAGTATTATTAAAATGATCATCATTATTATAATCAATTTAACACTAATATAATGGCTTGAAAGCGGGAGGGTCTATCACCCTTGATATAATAGAAAAAGAAGAAACATATTGCAATTTGATGGGTTTACAGTTGGGATCAAATCAAGGATCCCAGTACCCTAACAACGGAGTAAATAAATCAAGGATCCGAGCACCCTAACAACAGAGTAAAGACATCAAGGATCCGAGCACCCTAACAACGTTTTTTTTTTGTAAAATGTAACTTCAAAATTGCATAACCGCTGATGGTTGGTTTAAACGTAATTTATTTGTACATAGGTTAGTTTAAACAATATTTTATTCAAATATAAAGTACATCTAGATAAAACAGATACATCATATATACAGTACATCGAGATACAAAAGATTCATCATATGTACAGTACATCGAGATACAACAGATAAAATCATATATACAGTACAATACATTTGAGAGGGATACAGAAATAAGTCTAAGGTACATAGGTTACAAGGCTGCTATCTATCTATCTAACCATAACTAACCATACGCAATATTACAATTATACTCAAAAATGGGCCGACAGCAATTATATATCAACATCGACGTGGCCACGGTAAGGTCAAGCGAATTACTGGCAAAGCTTGAGCTTGAGGACCTCGACCTCATTTTGAGAGAGAGAGGGCTTCGCTGGTTTGGGCATGTGGAGCGTTCTAGTGGTGCAATCAGAACAGCATGTGATATACAAATTGATGGCAGGTGGGGGCAGGGAGGCCCAAGCTAACACGGAAGAAACTAGCGGAGAGAGACTGCCCTGAGTGGAAGCTCACGAAAGCTGGCCCTCAAGAAAGGAGCACCTGGAGATCAGGTGTGAGATCTGCTATGCATGCAGCTAGCCAGTTACCTGGAAAGGGGCCCACTGAAATGGACGATGCCCCTGCACCTGCACGTTAATCAAAAATCCGATTATGATATGATATATCTACGGTTGTAATAATTATGTTTTATTGTTACAACCAAATGGGATGTTCAAAGTTGGAACATGTGCTAAAGTACACGGGTTTCATAGTTTGTAAAATGTCCTATGCTTCTAAACCCTTTTATCGTGCCTACATAAATGATAATAAATAACAAAAGAAAATAATGAAATATTGATGCTAAAAAGAAAGAAAATAGTTGATGGTCAAAACAGGGATAGTTCTTTTTAATTTCAGTTTTATTCCTTGTATTCCTACTGAGTAAATAATAATAATAATAATAATAATAATAATAATAATAATAATAATAATAATAATTTAAGATTCTTACCTTTGTAATTTATATAATCCGTACTGTACAAAATCTTCACCTCTTACCAAATTTCTGCATAATACACAATTGTAACAAATTTCCATGTAATTTGCGCATGCGCGTAACTTTAATTTATGAGCCATTTCTGATGCTAAGGCATGCTACGAAAGATTGCCCCGTCTGTTCTATAACTATTTCATTATGTAGAAGTATGAAACAAGGCAGAATTTCTCTATTGCTAGACAACCCCTAAAATGATGGACCTGCGTAGAACCAGCAGACGGACAACAAAGGTCCTGTCCAGCCTGCACAAAAGCGCAGGCTGAGCAGGACCTATGGTGTCTGCATAAGAGCCTGTTTCTGGATGCACGGCTATATTTTGGGTTGAACAATAGTATTTCTTGTCATAAGCTGTCATTTTTAGTGTCTGTGTCTTACATACTTGACTTGATACATGTCTTTTATTTTGTCTTCTGCTGCATATAATTACAGACATAATGTTTTATTATTACGAGTTTCTCAGCTAGTTATTATCTTAATGCGAGACCCCTTACCTCAGTCCTTGCTAGCGGCGACTTTTGTTGTCTGCTAATAACCATTGTAAACATTTGGACCCAGATCAGGACCGACGAAAAGTCGGTCCTGATCTGGACCTAAACCGTTTGACACATTGCTAGCATTCCTGAGAGATTTTTTTGAAAAGGTTAATTCTGAAAAAAAAAGTCAACTAAAGCATGACAAACAAGCAATTTCAGAGAATGATTGTCCCCTGCCACTTAATGTTTATCATTTTTGATATATGAGCTATCATGAAACGACTAAATTCCCAAAAACAGAATCAACTAAATCTGACAATTTTATCCTAAGCTCATTCATATCTAAGCACTTGCAAAGTTTGAAAAAGAACGGTATAAAACTATAGGAGCAGTTTCTACACATGGCACCGCATATATGTTGACTATGACAGCATTGAAGGTCGGAAAATGTCCGAGTTCACATCCTGGAAAAGTGACGAAAATGTATCCGAGGATTATACAAAAAAAAAACACATGCACATCTTCAGACCGCGGCAAAAGTACCTGTAAAGTTTCAAAGGAGTCAGCATAAAGTTATCGGAGAAGTTGCGCACAAATGGTACGCAGTATCAGATCTGGCAACTTTGATAATAATAAATGACTTAAAAACGCCTTAACTCAACTTATAAAAAATGTAACAAAAATAATCTGATGATATTATCCAAAACATCGTTAGATCATGACCAAACATCTTACAAGTTTCAAAACAATAATCATAAAGCTATAGGAGGAGTTGCGCACACAAGGTACCTTCTATCTATTTACTTTGAATGTAATAACGCCTGGAAAACGACTACCACGGGTGGTAAACCTAGGAACTACCACGAAATTGTGTTAACGTGATTTTGTTCCCAAGCCACATCCGGGACACGTCGTGGTAGTTTCCAGGCCGAAAATTAGATAAAGAAAGGTTGGTGTCACTTTCATTTTTGTTTTATTTTACAACTAAGAACGAACAATGGTGAAATCCGACGATGTGGTTCCGTGTAAATATGTCTCAGCGTCCCCTCTAGCCCAAAATTTTGTTTGAAAAATTATTTTCTGTCTTTAGATTCTTTTTCTCCCACTGACCATCGGACCAACTTTCCCCAAAGTCCGAAGGATTTTAGCCCATATGTGTCAAATTAAATGGAATTTGATATCATTTGACGATGAAAATGATAAAAAGACCCTGAATAAACATTTCTACACAGAAAAAAATCTGAGCATTTACTCGTTAACGATTCATGTCCTGTTCGTCCTGTGTGGTAGTTTCCAGCTCATCGTGGTAGTTAAAATGCTATCGTGGTAGTTTCAAGGAAGTTGTAGGAATTTAGTAGTGGTTCGCATCAGCAGATGTTCACTATTCAGGTATACTTCATTTATATAAAGACAGGGTGTGTGGGCCGAACCTTGAATACCCCTCTTATTCATACAAAGACCTTTTCAAACAACCCTTTGTCAGATAACAAATGTCGACTGCCTGAATTTTAATTTTAGCTGGCTATTTAAATGATGAGAAGAATGAAAAGAAGGGATATTCACATATTTTGTTTTTGAATAAACATGCTTTTTAAGTACCAAATAACATGCCAGATCATTGTCGCACTCCCATGTATATAAAAAAGTGTCCCAACCCGAGGGTATTTCCCTTTTTTCTGAAGCGCAAGTACTAACGATACTTTGGGCCAGTAGTCTTAGCATGCCATTTTATCTTAAAAATGACTGAACATGGAACAACGTAGCAAGTGACGCAATTTTTATATCATTTTTTTGTCTGTTTCTCGGTCCACCACGGCTCAAATGATGACCTTTTTTACTTTGGATTTCCAGAGGTGTTGTTTGGCAGTCCAGGGCATGATCTCCACCTGTCAAGCATCACATTGAATCCCTTGAGTCCTCAGCTTAGCTTCTTCATGATGTTGAAATGTGATTTATTTGTTTACCGTGGTAATTAATTGATGAGTTTGAGGGTTATCATGCGAAACAAACAAACACTATAATGTTTTGTAACACTTCAGAAACGTATCCTACAAAGTCTTGGAAACTACCACGATAGCACTTTAACTACCACGATGAGCTGGAAACTACCACACAGGACGAACAGGGCATGAATCGTTTACGAGTAAATGCTCAGATTTTTTTTACTGTGTGGGAATGTTCATTCAGGATCTTTTTATCATTTCCATCGTCAAATGATATCACATTCAATTTAATTTGACAGATATGGGCTAAAATCCTTCGAACTTTGGGAAAAGTTGGTCCGATGCTCAGTGGGGAAACACGAATCTAAAGACAGAAAACAACTTTTCAAACAAAATTTTGGGCTAGAGGGGACGCTGAGACATATTTACACGGAACCACATTGTCGGATTTCACCATTGTTCGTTCTTAGTTGTAAAATAAAGCAAAAATGAAAGTGACACCAACCTTTTTTATCCAATTTTCGGCCTCGAAACTACCACGACGTGTCCCGGATGTAGCTTGGGAACAAAAATACGTTAACACAATTTTGTGGTAGTTTCTAGGTTTACCACCCGTGACTACGTTCAACTGGTAAAAAAGTAGGAAAATAATCTGAGGATAATGTATAGACCTTAAACACCAGGTTTAAACGATACAATTAGATTTTTTCAGTCCCTGTGCATTAATTTGATTCTTTTTAGCAATATTATTGTCTGAGCTTATTTCAGGGATAATTGTGTCTGCATTTCTTGAAACCATTTATTTTAATAACCAGGCGAAATATAATCTTAAGCCAAGGTTGTAAACTCAATTCCTCAAAGCCTACGTGGATGCATAAAACTGGGCGCTTTGTGCACTCTCTATATGTCAGGGGGGGGGGGCTATCCGAACCCTGCTTCCGTACGGAACCCGCTTTCGTATGGAACTTTTTTTCAGAACGGCTATCCGTCCACCTTGATAGATATATTGAAACGCTCAATTTGGCTACCCGAACATTGTTTTCAATTTCAATACTCTAATTAGCAAGCATTCAACTAGGGTCGTGCAAATTACTGGCAGTTGATTTCACTGTTTTAATGACAATTATTGCATAATAGTACACATAATAGTAATATGAACTCTTGGGATGCAGATTCGAATAAGTCGCGTGACTTTTTATCTGAATCACATTTGTATATTGGTTATATTTTCTAAGCATATACGTTACAAGCTCGTTTGTGCGATGCCCGACCCTCCGACGAAATAAAAAGAAAAGAAACGCATAGAGCTAGATATTCCCGTTCCGTTCACTTTTTTGAAGCGAAAATTCAAATTGTAATAAAGTCCTCATTTCTGATAAGATCTTACCTATACTCCAGGGTCCGGAATTACAATGTGTCCTTAAAGTTAAGCAAGACTTAAGTTAAGTATTGGTATTTCAACATGCTATATTAAATGCTAAATAAATTGCATAGATCGATGTGGTATTTGTGGTCAAATATGTCATTGTGATCTTCAGAAAAATTAAAACTATTTTGATTTTAATCATTTTTAAACGTTATTTTTCGCATCCTGAAAAATCAATACTTAACTTAAGTCTTCCTTAACTCTAAGGTAGCATTGTAATTCCGGGCCCAGGTATACAATCAAGACAAAAATATCCATACCTATCACGTATATGAAAATATGCATTCTTGCAGCACGTGTACGTGTTTTGTAGGTTTATTCAAAGGTATTGTTTTCGTGGATGTTTGAGTAGTTTTCCAATTGTGAACAAAAACGAAAAAGTATGTTTTTTATCTTGGACATCGCAGAACTTTAACCATGATCATTGTAATCTTTCCAACGTACATTTTCATAAGATAGGAGCTTTTAAAGTGATATATGAGGCTTGTATAGGGGTTATAGGGATACAGGATATTTGCCATTTTACTTCCAGGGATATAGGATACTATCCATTTTACTTCCAGGGATATAGGATACTCTGTTCAATTTCAGGGATACTGTGTTTTTTGCCCAAAAATAAAAAAAAATGAAAAAAACAACAGTAAAAACCCTTCGAAAGACGAGAGCTTAAAAAGAAAACGTTTATCAGAAAGATTTTTTGACCTTCACAACCTTACTGTTTTGATGGCTAGTTTTTACAAATTTTACAGAAATGTTTAGAGAAATCACAGCCTGTATCTTTCGTAAGGGTGTTGAAAAAGCTGTTGCGAATTGGAGCTTTATGAGCAACATTCCCAGTATACAAAAAGACCAGCCCGAGCCTAGCCAAATGCCATTCATTTGCGAATTAAAAACCAAGCATGGCCTCTCATCAAGATGTCAAGATTTGGGAATAAATACGTGCTAAGTTTCAGTCAATAACAATCGAACAACAGCAGAACCAGACTATCCATAGGGCAGGGTATTCGCTGTTGACACTCAAGAACAACTCTTAATAGCCCTTACTCAGACTTTCCAGTGTTCCTAGTTTTTTCCCCTAGTTTTCTTACTTTTTCCAAGCTTTTTAAATGTGCTCCTAGTTTTTCCTAGTTTTGTCTAAAACCTCCTAGTATTACTAGTTTTTCATAAATTTTGCACTTTTTGGATGGAGTAAAATTGTCTTTTTATGTGTTTTTGAGATTTTGTTTCAGAATAAGAACTTCAAGGTGTTGCCCTGACAGTATTTGGTGTCACTGGTGCATAGTCTAGCCTTCTCTGGTGATGCTTACAATTGACACCAGTCTCTTAGTGGAACCTTAAATAACCTTCAATTTGGTTGATATCCTTTAAAATCTTTAATTTGGCTGAAAAAACCTTTAAAACCTATAAAGACATTTAAGGTTGTATAATTTAAACAGTGGTATCTACACCCAAGCCTAATACAGACATATGCCTATCTGTCTAAATCTGATATTTAAAAAGAGCATACATTAAATTAGAGCATTTTCCACTGAAAATCCTCATTTTCTTAAGGTAAAATTGCCCCTGCAAAATGATCAGAGATGGCTTCTCCTGCTTTCTTGGTTTTCAAAATTTTTCGGGGGAGGACCCCAAACCCCCCTTTCAGACTAATGCTTTAAAATCTTAATCCAGCAATTTCAGTCAACACAGCACCTGGTTAGAAGAAGTGAGACATTCAAGTCGCGGAGTGAAAAAAATGTGCGGGGAAAAAGAGAGGGGTTCTACTACCATAATTTGTGATTAGTTGGCTATAAATTTGTTGGCTAAGGATTTGCTGTACCACTACCATACCAACATCTATCAGTCATAGCCGGGTTTTTACGGCTACGATCCAGTAAAAATGCTAGAAAATTTAATGCCAATTTGCTCTTTATTTTTGTAAGATTATCAGTGAAACAACCTTTTTTGTGCCTAAAATAGCCTTTATAAAAAAACTTATTTTCATGAGTCTGCTAGGGTGCATGTTGACAGCAGAAGAAAATTTAGTTGTACATGTAGAATGAAATGTGTTCATTTACCGTGGTAATCCGGTAGGGAAAAATAAAAAAAAGGTAAACAAATAACTCCTAGTTTTTGCGTTAAACTTCCTAGATTTTCCTAGTTTTTTTTCCTATTTTTTTTGTAAATAATGTTCCTGGTTTTCTCCTAGTTTTTTCAAAGATGCTGCTGGAAAGCCTGCTTACTCATCTGGTATCTAAAGACTATGAACTTATAGGTAGGTTGGTTATGCACAAGTCATTCGTATCCACGCCTCCCCCACCTACGGGGATAGCAGTGGAATAGCCTGGCTATGGTGCAGGGCAAGTACTTTTTGATTCAGTTAGGTAACAAATTCATGCATTACCAGCATACCTGCTACCTTGTTAATAGGCAGGTTGAGTCTTGCTTGAGTTATGACCAGAAGTATTTAGAGACTTATCTCACTAAAGTATCATTCACCAAAACAAAGCATAATCATTGGTAAAAGTTTCAAAAATCTCCCAAGAACCTACAAAGGTCCTGATTATAAAGTTTCAATTAAAAATTGCGAATATTTTGCTATCTTTCAGTTTTAACATGTCTATTTCGATGCTTAAAGTAATCGTCTTGTTGAGACAGTTATTTTGAGTACCGATAACAAGTGACCTGGTTGAGAGATATTAGAAGCTTTTTTTTAATCATGCAGTCTTAGCTAGAGGTCGGACCTCTAGTACATGAGATTTAGTTATTTATCTCATATGTGTAAAAAAAACCTCCAATATATAACAATTAAAACGCCCATGCTGACATAGCAGGGGAACCAGAGATCTAATTCTTGGTCTGAGTCTTTTTCTACATCCATAATTTGTATATGTGAGCAATGAGGGTCTTGTGTATCTATGCATTTGCCCAGGCTCACCTGAGCCTTCATAGCTTGCCCATATGATAAGTACCAAATCTCAAGTGCTGGCTCAAATGATTTTATTGGAAGTTCATACCTTGATTGAAATGTTTTCATGGTGCATTGTATACATGGGTTTGTGCCAGATAAATGACTGTTAAAAATGTGTGACACAGGTTTTATGCAATAATAACAATTATTGCAGATGTTTAGATTATGTTTGCATAAAGTTGTAGAATACATGCTATTACAGATCACTACATGCACTTAACATAAGTATTTTTTTCATATTTTGCGTTAATAATTTCAGGGATATTTGTGTTAACTTCCCGGGATATAGGATATTTAGAAAAATTAATTTTAGGGATATTTGCTACTTTACTTAAAGGGATATAGGATACTTCCCTATTTACTTAAAGGGATATAGGATATTGGTACCACCCCCCCCCCCCCCTATACAAGCCTCATACATGCTATTTTCAATTTTCACATTTTCTACGGTTTACCTCCAGTATGCAATCGTTTGCCAAATGGCGGGCTCTGTGAAACAATATTTGTACAGTCAATTGATTCAGTTTGTCCTGTTGCTTGAAATCAGAAATAATTTTGTTCAATCACTTGTGACTTCAAATTGCCAAAAATTACATAATAAAAGACTTTTTTCACGCATTAGCGTAATTTAATGACTATTTATGTAATTTATCAATAGTGAGGACATATATCAACAGGATGTCAAACAGTTTGGATCCAGATCTTACCCACCTTTTGTCGAGCTAGACTTGGTCCAAACTGTAAAAATGGTAAAAGCGGACCATCATCGGCCCGCCAGTAAAAACGCCATTTAAATGGCGTTTCGCTGGCGTGCCGATGAAGGCTCAACATTGAATGCTGGCTTAGTAGCTTTGTGATTTTTCAGGGGATCCTGACCAGTATTTCTTAGAAACCCTATATTTTTGTGATTTTTCAGGGTGGGTCCAAACCGCCTGTCCCCCACTCTGGATCCGCCCACGTTCCTACGCTGTCAGCAGCTAAAATGGTTCACAGGGCAGAGCCTGGTCAGTTGGATACGTCACAATCGTTTTGATCTGGCTTTCTCTGACGACGTGTTTTAATGACGTTTTTTTTTTCGAATGACGTGTTATCTGGTCTTGGATTGATAGAGAGCGTAGCGTATCTTATCTTTGTGGTCAACCTTTTAATTAGATATGAGATATGTGGTCTTAAACATTGTGTTCGGCAAATTAGTGCTCCATAACTTCTTGTTATGTACCAGTATGTGTTTGCGAACAACGTCCCGTCAACAATTACGGTCATTTAGAGATGGGTCACAAGCTTAAAGTATCATCTGACAGACCAGGGAAGCCAGGAATCGAACCTTAGCAAGGCGAGTAATTTATCTGATACACTATGGCAGGTATCTTTAAATATGGTGCGGCAAAAAACAAATAGTGGTAGGTTCAGCCTCATCCAGATATGATTTAAATCCTTATTTTCGGAAAGCCATAAATAGTCTTGACATTATATTGAGGCCCTTCCAGCGTGGAACATGTTCCCTTGTTCCCCTGGAATAAATTGGCCTGTTCCTGTACCACCCCATCCCAAAAAGAAAATAATAATAAATAAATAATATATATAGATGTTTTCCTATGTTCACTTTTTCCCAACATTGTCCCCCGCCTCAGAATTTGGCATTTATTCCCTTGTTCTCCTGGAATAAATGTCCTTTGCGCTTGTTCCCCAAACCCTTGGGAGTGACTCAGTATTGTACTGTGTGTGATTGCATCCAATGACCAGATTAGACTGGAATACCTATATCAAAACCAACCAGAACGGACCCAATGAGCACCATGGGATTGGATTCCATTTCATACCATGTTAGAATCTCCATTTGAAACCTGATTAAACAACCTTATTACCAGATTGGAGACAATTTGGCACTCTTATACTGCTTTAATGTATTGAAATACCAATTTTAGGTGTATAGTTATATCATTTTTGCAACAAAAAATGTGCTGTCTTTTTTATTTTGTAAATTATACAGACTTGACGCCATTGGATCAGCCATTACTGAAAACGACCTGAATAGAAACAACCTGGAATTGTAAAAAAAAATATCCTCGTCATTTTAATGAAAACGTTTGTGGCCGGCAATGAGAATCTTAAGATGATTCCGGTGACGATGATGCTCCTGAATCAATTATATAAGAAAGTTAACAAAATAGTGAATCAATTTTGATCTTGTCATAGGGTCAATCAAGTAGTCTGATCTCTTGTGATTAAAATACACTGCTGAGCAGTTTTGTCCACGAAAAATACAACCCAAGAGATGGTACAGAGCTCAGGTGATTGTACACAATTTAAATTTTCTTCCCCAACTAACCATACAAAATGCATATATAAACAACACTCATTGTTCAGGTTTAAACGAAGAATTTATATGGAAGCAAGTCATAGAAAACGGTAAGTGTGTTCCTGGATAAATAAGATGTGTATATATGTGGGATAATTGCATAACAAACGCCAATTATTTTGGGTTATGCCGTTTACACGGTTGCATGCCAAAACGATCAGGATCTTCAGATCGACTAAAATGGTTAAACATCACAAATACAGGCGCCATATGTGCTCTTTGAAACATAAATTAGTGATAGAAACACCAGGATTCCCGACTATTATCACAAATTGTGAAAAAAAACAAGAGGACCCTCGATCGATCAACTAAAATCTAATTTTAGCCCTACCAGCAGCAATATTCTGAGTAATATTTCTGTGAATTATGTGGGTAGATTTCCACCCAACTTGCATAGGTACATTGTTTGGAGACAGAAAAGAGTTGATTAGATTTTGATGACCTTGACTATATGTTCAGGTCACAACAGCACAGTGTAATTTCAAATCTTGACCAAAAGTGTTTTTGCATGCTCTCCCTTGAATTAATCAATGGATTCCAGACATTCTTTATTGTATCATTGTGAACAATACTGAAAACACTGCTTTAATTTATTTTGAATTTTGGGCAGGTGGTTAAGGAGTATATGTTAATTAAAGATACTTCTGTTTTAACTCTGGCAGCAGAGCAGAGTCATTAGTTCAATTATGGTAGAGGCATTACAAGCGACGTAGTTTTAGATATGTCAGCCATTTCGCTCGGCTTATGCAAGTTTGGAAGATGGCATTATAGGGAGCATACATGTAAAATTGTCAAAAAAACGAACCAGTGAGGCTTGTATAGGGGGTACCAAACATCCCATATCCCTTGAAATAAACAGGCAAGTATCCATTATAAATTGGCAAATATCCCCATAATTAATTTTCCTAAATAGTCAATATCCCCGAAAGTAACCAAAATATTGAACACAGTATCCCATGTCCCTGGAAGTAAAATGGATAGTATCCTATATCCCTGGAAGTAAAATGCCAAATATCCTGTATCCCTGAAACCCATATACAAGCCTCACCAGTGGTTCAGGAGATATCTTTTTAAGGTATATTTTATCTTGAGCCCTGGTGGTCATTTCCTTCAGAAGAGCAGAACATTTTGTGCAATTTTTGTAGAGGGCATTATACGGAACATTTCTGTGAAATTATTTTGAAAATTGACCAGTGGTTCAGGAGCAGATACCATTTAAGATAGTTCTTATCTTGAGCTCTTTTGGTCCCTTTGTTCAGTGGAGTGGAACTATTTGTGCAATTTTGGTGGAGGGCGTTTTGAGGAACATTTCTATGAAATTATTTTGAATTTGGACTAGTGGTTCAGGAGATGTTGTTTAACGATAGTTCTTATCTACAGCTCTGGTGGCCCTTTTGTTTGGCTGAGTGGAACCATTTGTGCAATGTAAATAGAGGGCTTTATGAGAAACATTTCTGTGAAATTATTTTGAATTTCAACCATTGATTCAGATGTGGTTAAATATTTTATCTACAGCCACGATGGACCTGTTGTTTGTCAGAGCGTAAGCATTCGTGCAATTTATGTAGAGGGCAATGCAAGGAACATTTCTGTGAAATTATTTTGAATTTGGACCAGAGGTTCTGAAGGTGTAGTTTTAAGATATATCTTATCTATAGCTCTAGTGGCACTTTTGTTCATCAGAGCAGGAGCGTTTGGGCAATTTTGGTTGAGGGCATTATGAGGAACATTTCTGTGAAATTGTATTGAATTTGGACCAGTGGGTTCAGACAGGTTTTTTTTATATTTCTTATCTAGCGCTCTGGCAGAACCATTTTTTGCTTTTTCAGTACAGGGCATCATAAAGAACATCTTTGTGAAATTATTTTGGATTTGGACCAGTAGTTCGGGAGATGTTACTTAAAGATATTACATATCTAGAGCTCTGGTGGCCCTTTTTTGGCGGAGTGGAACCATTTATGCAATTTTGATAGAGGGCATCAAGCACTTTTCTGTGAAATTATTTTCAATTCAGACCAACAGTTCAGCAGAGGTCGTTTAAAAGATTTCTTATCTAGAGCTCTGGCGGCCCTCATGTTCGGCAGAGAGGGTCCATTTATATACTTTTGGTAGAGGGCATTATGAGGAACATTCATGTGAAATTATTTTCAATTTGGGCCTGTGGTTCAGGAGATATCATTTACAAAGACCAATCACAATGGCTTATGTGAGCTAAAACTAGATTTGCTTACCAAGCGATGGATCTACACTGTATAGACTCATAAGTAATATTCAATACCTAATTGCTTACACTCCCGTCCCTTCACTGTGATTTCTGGTGTGCATTATATTGAGTATGTCCATCCTTCTGTATGCTAACTTATCCTTCACCACTGGACAAAATCCAACCTTTATTGTATGACTTGCATACACAAGTGGGGCGTACAAGAGCACATTTATTTTTACGACCCCACTGCCTCACCCAGTGGCCCTGGGCAGGGGTCAAGTGTCTGTCTGTCCATCCATCTGTTTGTTATGCTATCTAATCCTGAACCGAATCCAGCCAGTTTTGTTGAGAGGCTTGCCAATATGTCACCATTATGCTTGCACCCTCTGCACCGAATCCAACCAAACTTGTTGAGTGTACATTTATTTTGCAATCCCCCCCCCACCCTCCCGACGGTTCTCCTCCTAAACATTGGACAGAATCCAACCAAATTTCTTGGGTGGCTTGCTTACACAATTGGTGCTTGCAAGAAATTTTGGAAATTATATGATACAGTTCTATGGCTACTTTTACGTTCATGTTTCTGGTCAACTACAGACTGGTTTGGAGAAATATAACCGTTCCACGAGCCCTGGAACTATGGATCATGTGACGCACATGCTTTTTATGTTTTTTTGCAGTTTTTAAGAATTTGAAATCATCATTTTCAGAAGACATGCTAATACATCCCTAGACTATTTCATTGAAAACGCCGCCACAATGTTTTGAATTTTCCAATTAAACACAAAAATAAGGATCAAACTTTCAAGATAGCACGAAAACTTTGCATTTTCCTAAACAATGTTAAGGAAACTACTGGGGTCTGTCAAGGAATGGGTATAATGCATTCGGATGTGATGGATACCATTTTCCATAGTGGTGATGCCATAAAATTGAGTGCTGAAGTATTTGCAGTTCCTCATTCAGAATGAACTAAATATTGTCCTATGTTAAGTGTATGGGACTTGCAAATGCTGGTAACTTTTCATTGCTGCTGAATATATAAGTTGTGGGTCTAATGATTTGCCAGTTTGGAACCCATGGACTATATATATAGCGGGGATCTGAAAAAAGGGTCCTTCGGGTATTTAAGCAGTTTTTGTTTAATCAAAATATCAAAAACGTCTAAATTTTCAAGCTTTTGCATGTTCTTACAATAGATAGACTCACATTGCTTCTAACATGTAATACAATAAAAGGCGCAAACAGATCTGATAGAATTAAGTGATACATATAATGTATGTTGCCATGGCAACAGCTGTGCATATGGACTACACACTTCCTTGAAAACAGGATACCTCATTTCAAATGCTTTTGTAAACACGGGATGTGCGTAGGTAGGCTATTTGTGCAGTCTATTCAATTGCGAACACATAAAATTTACAGAAATATGAAGCATTCTTGAAATATTGCTCCTAGCGTCTTTGTATTAGCGTCATATGTTAACACAACGATGTTGACGTTAGAACGTCATTAACAACGTAAAGTGAGGTCGTGTTTATATTGCATCATATATACGAGTTTAAACGCTCATATCTTTGTTATTTGTAAAGATAATCTCTTCAAATTTTCTGTAATTGTTCACAAAAGCTAGGTCTTTCTTTCTCTTTAAATATCTCACTTTTGACTTTCATTGCCAGAAGGTCCCTTTTGTCAGATCTTGGCTCATATATAAGCTGTGGGTCTTATGTTTTCAGGGGAGATTTTTTTAGTTTTTCCCATAATAAGTCTATGGGAGCTTTGATTCCCGGGGTGTGGCAAGTCATGGTTGGTAGGATTTATGTAGGGGACCACAAGACATTGCTACATACTGAATATTTATAAGCTGTAGGCCTCATGATTTCAAAGGTTAAGTCTATGGGAGCTTTATGCTGCCATGGCAATCAGTTCTAATCCATTCAGCCAAAAAATTTCCCCCAATCTGATGATGCTTTACATGAAATTTGATCACAATTTGCCAACTGAAATTTAGAGATTTATGCAGTTTTTTTTTTTTGTAATTTCGAAATTTATAGGAATTTTATAGGTAATTCCCATGATTATGATGAAATAAGTTTGTTATGTAATACCATACTATTAACGACAATGCAGGAAATTTTATTACCAAAAATGGTAAAAACAGACAACAACGCTCTTAATTAGGGTTTATTTTTTTTATTTTTTTTTTCAATATTTTTTTTTCTTTCTCTACAAATCATTGTAGACTTGAGAATCCTTTTCATCATCGCTAAAATCATCACGCATCAATGTTTGTTTTCATCAACGTCAACTTCAGAAGCCCACTATCAAGTATAGTCACAAGCGATTATAAATATGGAACGTGAAATATTAAAAGGAAAGGAGTAATTTTCTGAAAGCCAGCTTAACGCTCCAACACAGAATGGTAATGTCTAAATGTTACATGATAGAGGAGATCCCATTACCATGTACCTATAAACTGATTAAGATTAAGCTGTACATCTCACAGAGTTAATACATTTATGCTTAATGCATTAACCATTTGTATACAAAGTACTTTTGTTAACAGCAAAGCCCCAGATGAAATGCTGCATGATGTGGTATTTCATCAGGGTCTACACTGTTTGCTAGGACAAAATGGTCTTCAGAGAAATACAATTCTATTTGGAAATTATAATCGGTGGTACCTCAACATATACAATGGACCATCCCAAGTTTATTGTATCAAACCCGAAGAAATAATCCATTAGTACAAACAGTAAAACCTGTCTTAAGCGGCCACTCAAAAATAGACAAAACAAAGATCTTAATGACAAATGGTAACTAAATTAAGGTCAAAAGTATTGCAGAATGCTCCCCTTGGAGCATATTGCAATACTTTTGACCTGCATTAAGCGATATTCAGTCTTGAAAACCAATTTTTGATCTTTTTTATTTTAGTGGCTGCTTAAGACAGGTTTTACTGTTTGTACTAATGGATTATTTCTTCTGGTTTGATACAATAAACTTGGGATGGTCGATTGTATATATTGAGGTACCACCGATTATAATTTCCAAATAGTTTGAAACAATTTATAAATATGTGCTAGTTTGTCATTTCTCTTTCATGTAACTTGTTGGCATTGCCAATCAAAACTGGAACGATAAGCTGACTGGCAGACAATGACTCGTGTCCCTGTAATTCTCACGTTTCCATATTTAATGGTAAATTCCATATTGTGTTCATAGTCATCATAAGGAGGTCAATAACAACATTTCTGATAATTAGGTAATTTTCTCCATTTCTTCACAAAACTGATTATGGGTACTCGTAACAATTGGTTCTGTAATGTAGGGTGGAGCTCCCTTCTAGGAAAAAACTCCAGACCCCTAGTTATGAGTGTGTAATTAAAAAATAATTTTCTTGTTTCTCAACCAAAACATAAATCTTGGGGGTATCTGACCGATTAAGGCCCAAACCAGCCTACTCAGCTACAAAAACTAGCTAGAATATTGAAATTTTACAGGAATCTAGTTTAATTATTATATTTTCCAATTAGTGAATAACAAAAGCACTGTTTGGACTGCGCAGATGCACAGGCTAGTCTGTGCCTTAGCTGTAAGCATGCAACAAAATCAGGTTTTCTGGTGACATTTGGTGTAAATTTAGTAAAGAAAAAGGTGTCTTTTAGCCAAAAAAACTAAAAACAGTACTAAAAATGCTCAAAAGAACTTTCTCAAAGTGGAGGTCCACGAAACTACCTCAATGAGCCAATTGAAACGAGTACCTAAAATATATTCCATGAAGAAATTGAGAAAATTATCTACAAATTATCATCAGATCTGCCTCCTTCACAAGTTTTCAGAAATAAAACAGTTTTTCTTTATCACCGTAACATCTTTCTTCAAATAACACAGATAAAGGCAAAGCAATTATTAGGTAGTCACATGATTTACCTAGGTAAAATCATAGTTAAACTAGGTCAACATCTATTTTTAGAGTGATTCAATTACCAGGGTATTTTGTCAAAAAATATCAGATACATTTAGAATTCTTGTATCTGTTCTGGAAAATTATGTGCTCTTAAATGCTATCCAGGATGTTTTAGGAAAACACAAGAAAAAATGACATACCAAATAGTTTGTTCTCATTATGACTTCATGAAGGACCCCCAGATAGCTTTTAAGGGCACAGAATTTTATATCTTGAGGCTTCTTATGAATAAGAAGTCATTCAGTAAAAAAACATCACCTATAAAGGAGGGATATCTAGCAGAATATTTCTCTTAAATTTCCTCAAAAACATATGTTGTGGATACTCATTGGAAGCTTCTCATGTAGACACTTCCACTGAGCACCCCATGTGCTTTTGCATTGAAATAATAAAAATCTTGACATTTGAGCTGCAACACGCGATTCCCAACAATATGGTATTTTGACAAGTGTAGACTCAGATGAGCCTGTGAAGCCTCCGTTTAGGCTCAGAAAATCCAAATGATTTTCGGTCAGTAGCTTAACATTCATAAAATATTCAAGGGACCAGCAAAGGCTCTGATCAGACTGCGCATATGCTCTGGCTGATCTGAGGCTTTGCTGGTCGCATATACCACATTGTTGGAAATCTCATGTTGTGGCTTATTTTCTGATTGAAAATAACAACCCTGTCTTTCCAAAAGCTAATCTTAAAACCCTTGTTCAAACCTAGGTAAATCCTCAAATAGCCAAATTATGCTTTGCCTGATACATAGGCAAACAAATAAGGCAGCATTCAACAGATTTTCTACAGAAACTGAGAAGACTCTGTAATCCTTATATATGTACAGCAAAGTCAGTGAGTTCCCTGTTCCGTAATCACTCTGCATTTCTTTAAAATTTAAGAATCTGCACCTTCAATGATGTATGCATGCAAATATAGTAAAAATCTGACAAGTGGTTAATCAGATATCATGTAGACCCCATGCTTATAGGAATAGCCACACCAACAACAATATGCACCTCTCCCCTTCATTGGAGGGGGCATAAAGCTCAATTTTGGAAAAGACAAAATGAGCACACCTTGGCTAAACAACTAAAATGGTGAGTGAGAGAGAGACATGATAGACTGAACAGAGAAGACCATGACTAAATTGTACATATTCACAATTACAGAAGCCTCCGTGTTTATGTAAATAATCTCTGCTACCCATAACATGCCCTGTACCTTTATCTTCTTAGATGTCAACCCTGATCAGTCTGTACAGTTTTACGGGCTGATCTTGGTCTTCACAATAACACATTCATCAGGTTTGACAAACATGTCAAATGCAATATATAGCACTTTGAAACAGGCATGCAATGTTGAATCAAAGTTGAATTCCAAAACATGGCGCTAAATCAACATTGCTTCAATGTTGTATGCCTGTTGCACTAACCCATTGTATACTGGAAACCCTTAAATGGGTACTTTGGCAAACAGTGAAGACCCAGATGAAATGCAGCATTCATCAAGGTCTGCTCTGTTTGCTACAATTAAAACAATCTTCAGGGACAGAATACATCATGTACCCGAGACCCCTTAATGTACACAATGGGAAGTCCCATACTTATTGTATCAATATGTATAGGAAAATCTATCAGAATACACAGGGTTAATAATAACAAGTTGCTAAAGAATTGTTCCATAATCTTATTTTAGCTAAAAGGCATTTATAATTGTTAAAAAAATAATAGGACTGTTAACTCTAGTGAACTCTTTGCGTGCTAGCCGCCACTTTTTGTCATCTGTTGATAACTTTTGCAAGCAGCTTGGACCCAGATCAGGACCAACAAAATGCCGGTCCTGATCTGGTTCCAAACTGTTTGACACTGTTGATGTTCCCATCTTTTTAAAAGGTTAATTTTTTAAAAAAAAATCAGCAGATGACAAAACAAAAGCATGCAAAATTACCCATCATGCAACGAGTCAAGTCAAAGTCGAGTTTTCACTTAGAATGTATGAGGCAGATAATATTATTCATGACAAAAAATATTGGCAGGAATAGAAATTGTAGTTGTAAAACACTGTGCCCCAACCATATGCTTGTCCGTATAAAAGGGATGATCCCTTCCTTAACAAAAACCATAACTGTGGTATTATTTTTCAAAGCTCGTTCTAAAGTAAAGCAGGTAATCATTCACCATCACTTGTTGGCACACAAAATTTCAAGGATCTATAGCTCTATATTTTTTGAGATACCCTGCTAGAAAGGTATGCATGACGGCAACACAGGCAAGCCAAAAGCAATATGCCCACACAATGTTTTCATCGTTACTTTTCACATATGTGTTAGGTACAAGACATCTAACACCCAATGACAGCTAACATAAGTCTAGATTAACACCTCTTTTTATCGTAAAATTTTGAATATTTTCTTACCTTTCAATTTTACCAGATGTTTTGGGTGCTCAAAAGAACCGTCTCATTGAGACGGTTCTTATGAGTACTCACAACATATGTTTTGGTTGAGAAATAAGAAAATTAAATTTTCATTAACCACTCTTATCTAGTGGCCTGAGCTAAGCATGTACATGTATATTTTGTTTGATTTGATTCTTTACGTCCCATCAACAATCTTTCAGTTATATAGGGACTGTCTTCCTGGGTTGAACCAGTACTAGACTAGGATTAATGTGCCTTGCTCAAGGACAGGCTAGTGAGGCTCGAACCCAGGGCCTCTCGGTCTCAAGTCAAGCACTCTACCACTGTGCTCCCTCTTTAGGGGTACATGTATATAAAGAATGACTTACATATATGTGATCAGCTCAAGACATCTAGACCTGCATGTCAGTTGAATGAGCACATGTATCGAATGAATTTATTCATATATGATGAGTACATGGCTCATATTATTTCTTTCCAGTAACAGTCTTTGTAAAACTGACAATATTATACATAAACTGTCAATAGATCACTAACTTCATGAACAGTTTTATAAAGTTGACAACTTATCGCCAACTTATAATAGTCAGTGATTTTATTTAAATGCAACACATGCATATAAGAGCCATAACAATTATTATCATTTTAACCCTTATCGGCCAAGAAAAAAATGCATCTGAAAATGTCGTCTGCTGCAAATAATTGCCTAACATTACTGACGAATTAAGTATAGAAATAAACAGCGTGGACCCAGAACAGACTGGGTCCCCACTGTTTGCCATAGAGTATTCTAAAACATTTCAGCAGACGAGAAAAGCAGACGTCTTTTGTTGCGATTGGGGCATTAAGGGTTAAACAGGAACTGGTAAAGCGAGTATCAGGAGGATAACATTTTGCTTTTTTCACCAAACAAATATGTTGTGGGTATTCAATGAAATCCATTTCCAGTGAATACTCATTACAAGTTTTGTGGGGAAAAATCTGCAGAATGTATCCAACATTATCTCGACAATGATCACGCTAACCAGGCCCACAAGGCATCAACAACTCACATACACAGGACAGAATATCACTTGCCACACTCTCCCCTGAAAAAAGGAAAATGACATCTTTGATGAATGATGACAGCCCTCATGACAAAGCATATGAAGTAACTGACAGGGGAGGTAATTGAAGACAGATTATAGACAAGGGAGATAATCAAAGACAGAAATCAGATTGGTGAGATAACGAAAAACACAAAATACATTTTTGCAATCATTTCTCCAAATCTGACTCGGATTCTTTTTGTCTGATTTATAACTAGTTTTCTTATTTCTCAACCATATCTTGTAGGTACTCATTGAAAGAGTCTCATCGAGATGCTCCCTATGAGTACCACAACAAGTGGTTTTTTAATGGATGAAAGAAGTAAAATAATACACCTTTTCACTTTAAAATATCACCAGATCAGGGGACAAAATTCCACTCGTCCGCTCGTAATTATGAGTGAAATCTAGAAAGGACGAGTAATTCTTCCCAAAGCACTCGTCCTACAGAAAAATTACTGGAGGAAGACATATTACATATTACTCCCTTATGTTCTGTATTGCATACGCTTTTAAAGGACAAGTGCATGTGTTTGCAGGAACAGTAAAAACGGTAAGTCACCCGTCCTGTAGGACATGTGCAATATTGAAATATTTTTGTCCCCTGCAGATTATTTTAGCTATAGAAAACCAAAATATGGCCAGGATGTTGATCACTTTCTATTTAAGATATTGCAATTCTAACGTCGCAAATTTTCAATATTCTAGCCAGTCTCTGTAGCAGAGCAGGCTGGCTTCTGTTATTCACTGTACCTTTTTATGAATGTATAGACATTCTTTTATAGTTTGTGGCTCATTTTAGTAATATGTGTTCACATTTGTTTTAGAAAATGTACTAAGAAAACACACACACACATACACATGAAACATTTATTCCACAGAAAAGGGAACAATTATTCTAAGCAACAACCCATGATTTCACAGGCAAATAACATTGATCCTGATCAGCAAACTTTTTGAGCTTTTTGAAATTTTAATTATTCTAAATGTTACATGTGTTTTGGGTGCTCAAAAGAACCATCTCATTGAGATGGTTCTTTTGAGTACTCACAATGTATGTTTTGGTTCAGAAATAAGGAATATAAAATTTCCATCACACACTCTTGTTTGGAGGCCTGGAATATTTATATAAATAGATTGAATTTGGATGTGATGAATCAATATGATGCTTTGAACAATTGAACTCAAGTTAACATACATTTAGCTTCAATTCACATCTCAAACAATGTATGTATGTTAGGGTGGAAGCTTAGAGAAAGTTATACCCTGTTTTGAAAACAGTGTATATCCGAATCAGCTGGCTTCTCAGGATCCACACTGTTTTCTACACTGCTTGTAAATACATGCAAATAGCTGGATTGTCTCCAGATAAGAAACTGGGGTTGAGTGTAGCATAGGTTTAGATAAGCAAACATTTTCTGCGTAAAATTGCAAATATTTTCTTACCCATCATTTTAACATATGTTTTGGGTGCTCAAAAGAACTGTCTCATTGAGATGGTTCTTTTGAGTACCCACAACATATGATTTGGTTGAGAAATAAGAAAATATTTTTCTGTTATGCACTTTTTAAAGGTCTGGTGTAGTGCATACAAATATCCAGCATGGTTAGTATCAACGGCAGTTTTACTTGCACAATTTGCTTGAACTCACTGCTCAAATTTACTATGCTACATACGTTGAGTTGAAGCTAAATGGCAGAACTAAGAACGTTCTGCTAGAACTCACAGCTCAAACAATACAGTGTTTGGGTTGTGTTTTTATGGCACAATTTTACAAATATTCTGCTATAACTCACAACTCAAACAATATACGAAATAACAGAATTATGAACATTCGGCTATAGCTCCGCTCAAACACTAAACATGTTTGGCTAGAGGCTTATAACAGAATTACAAACATTATACTTCATCTCACAGTTCAAACACTACAAGTTTTTAGGGTTAAGCTTTCATTTCAAAAGAGCATCACAGCTCAAACAATAAATATTTTTTGGGGTTGAGCTTAACTGTAAGAATAATAAACCTATTGTCTTAACTCACAGCTCAAACATCAAATATATGTCTGAGTTCAAACTAAGTGGCAGTATATTAATCTCACAGCACAAACAATAAGCATTTGGGTTAAGATTTAACGACAATGTCACAATTTAACTTTCAGCTGTCTCAAACTGTCTCTCTGGTAAATTTTATCTTGATCTGCCACATTAGCAGGGATTTTTCTAAATATTTGGGGCCGAGATCAGAGATGCCCATTGAGTGACCTCAAAAGAACTGTTATACGAATTCACACAAATTGAGATATAGAGCATCTAACACATGTGACCATTTATTATAACATATATGAAACAAGCTTTAGCTTTATGTCACAGAAGCATGTAACAAAATAATTGCATGATCATCTGTTGCCCAATTTAAGACAGGCGTCAAGATTACTATTTAACTTTATTTCTCTACAGAAAACATATGTTGAGGGCAATCGGTACTGCCTCGGCCAATTCCGTGCAATTAGACCTTGGATGTACATAAAGGATCTGCTTTGATTACGTGATGTTGACATTACATAACGTGACACTGACATCACTGAAACCATGCCAATCATTGCATCACAGCACCAGCAGGCAAAAAAATTTTTGGTTTTTTTTTCATGTTTTTTTTTTTGTATTTTTCATTTTATTTTTACAATATTTTTTGTTACTTTTTTTATGTATATAAAATGTACAACAAATAAAATGATTGGGATAAATGTTACCGGCATGTTAATGTAATTAAGATAAGTCTTCCCCATTCTTAACATGGTATTATCAAAAATTGATAAAACTACCGATGACAGTTTAACCCTTAAAGCACCTGCAAAAATGCATCTGGAAATGGTGTCTGCTTAAGTCATCTGCTGCATGTATATGCATGACAAATTTATGTAAGTATAGAGACAAACTGTGGACTAAGGCCTGACTGCTCCTACACTCCTACGTGAGCAGTCTGATCTGAGCCGACACCGTTTGTTGAAGAGACTTCTAAACATTTCAGCAGACGACAAAGCAGATCACTTTTGTTGTGATTGGCGCTTTAAGGGTTAAGACGAAATAAAACTAAATGATTTTCTTCAAAGTAATGACAGAGGCCATACACCACCTTTATATTTTTTCCAACATCTAAAATGAATACATTGCAAATAAACAGATGGAAAAATGGAAATGTCCAATCATTAGAAAAAAGTACAGGAAAACACCAATGTTTGTTTAAAGAAACTGAGGTCTTACAAGGGAGATCACTCATGAATGAACTCTACCATATGGTAATTTTGAGTGCATTAGTTAAAATTTTGAACCCAATTCTTATTTAAGCATTTTTTCCATAATGGGCAGACTTCTTTTGAGATATAATTGGACTTGTCTCTGTATTTTAAGATCTGAAGAAAATGGCCAGAAGAAGACTTATGCTACTATATGTATATCTCATAATAATAAGATGTAACTGTCTCAGAAACATGAACATGTAACAAGCAGTGAACATTTACCCAAACATTAAGATATAGTTAAATGGATACAATTTCACTTATTGAGAAAACTGATTTGTGCTTATGGAAACAACAGATGTGTAGATACACCACTGTTTCCACAGTCTGATCAGCAACCACAATTGTGTTCAATATAAAATATTATATAGGTATCTAGATACTCTATTCTAAACTTTTTTTATATTGTCCAAAATGTTTCTAACCTTGAGTAATTTTTTGTTGCGTTATTTGTGCATTATTGTTTTTGATTGCTTTTTTATACTGTTTTTTCCCATTTTTATCTCTTTTTTTTCTTTGATCTAGTTGTCTGCTGATGATGGGCTGTAATTATGAAAGTCACACACTTAGAACATCTTCAGTGTTCTTTTAAGCCTACTCAAACGTCCATATAAACAAAATTTCAACTCAAAAGTTGTGACCTAATCTCACAGATCCAGATAAAAAAAAAATCGTGAATGAAATTGTGATTATCAATCCATCAGTTTTAACATTTGTTTTGGGTGCTCAAAAGAACAGTCTCATTGAGACGGTTCTTTTGAGTACGTACAACATATGTGATGGTTGAGAAATAAGATTTTTTAAATTCTTATCTAAAGGCATGTCTACTACTGAAGCCATTGAGTATACCTATCATCACTTACTCATAAGGAGTATCTACTTCACTTTTTTCCTTATTTCTATGTTGTGGGTACTCACTAGAAATGTCACAATCAGACACTTGCAATGAGCACCCCAGCTAATCTTTCCATGAAATGATGCAAAAATATATTTTCAGTTGCAAAAAGCATCTCACCTAGGACTTACAGTCAAAAAATTGTAATCTGTATGAAACTCCATGCTTCTGAATGAACTTAGCATTGTGCTTGTCAAAACAAATAAAGGTAAAGCAAGATGAATGGAGATCAAACAACTTTGTTTGATTTGATTCTTTACGTCCCATCAACAATCTTTCAGTTATGCAGATACAGGTCTTCCTGGGTTGAACCAGTACTAAGCTAGGATATACGTGTCTTGCTCAAGAACACAATGCAGTGACGCAGGTGAGGCTCAAACCCGCGGCCGTATGGTCTCGAGTGAATCACTCTACCACTGAGCCACTGCGCTCCCTAGATCAAACAACTCCATTTTGGATACAGATATTCCCCTTTTATGAACTAGCCCCAAAAAGTACTAATAATATTTGATAAATAATAAAGTCTGTTTCGTCTAGTTTTTCACATGCCCTTTAGTTTAATCTGCATCTATAAAATTGAAGTGACTTGCTTTTCTTTTTACCTCAACACAGGAGGACATGACATTTCATTCCATGCAGTTTTCAAAAGAGGGTAAAAAGTTAGGCGCACAATGCGTTTATTGGGTTAAACATGGTAAGTAGCTGACAAAGATGTTATTTTTTCTATGCAACTACAATAAAACCTGCGTAAAACGGCCACTCAAAAATTGACAAAACAAAGATCTTAAGAACAATTGCTAACTTAATGAAGGTCGAAAGTATTACAGAATGCTCCCAGTACTTTTGACCTGCATTAAGCGATAATTGGTCTTGAATACCAATTTTCGATCTCTTTGAGAGCAGCCGTTTTACACAAGCTTAACTGTAGCTGACAAAGGTGATATTTTTCTATGAAACTATACTTGTATGTCATGTGTTGATGAGGAGCTACATTTGATGACACATCAACCTGTTTGGGTCAAGTTATGAATATCAGTCGGTGGAGTGAAGCTTCCAATGTGTTTCCACAGCATAACTTGAATCAGAAATACCCATAACATATATGTTCACAAAAAAGCGATGGCCAATGTTGAAAGTTAGTTGCATACATGCACAAAGACCAAAAACAATATAAGTTTGATCCTGGGGCCTAAAATTGGCTAACTATGCAATAAAACTGAACTGAGTTAGGTCCACCTCACTCTACCACTGAGCTTCAATTGGGGATTTCACCCTGAATGAAGTAACAGGACAAAACAATCAAAATAACACAAAGTCGGCTTCTTTAGATCAGTGCTATCACTTGATTTAGTATTGGAACCAGCTCATGAGACTTGTTATCTCATATGGGAGAAGTGAAGGCTCAAGCAAGCCAGTGCAAAGGCGCTCTTAAACACAAAGAAGGGCCTTAGATGAAGGCTCAGGCCAAAATGTAGGTCTATAGCCCCACTAGCAAGCTGTGCATGAACATTTAATGGGTGACTTTACCCATATATGATAAGTTACCAGGTCTCTTGATAAGAGTGCTTAATTAAATTTCTTATTTCTTAACAAAATCTTATGTTGTGGGTACTCAAAAGAACCATCTCAATGAGACGGTTCTTTTGAGCACCCAAAACATTTTGTATAACTTATAGATAAGAAAATATTAACATTTTTGACTTTTTTTTTCTTTATCTAGGCCTATGAGTAACAAAACCTCGAAAGCTGGCCATTTATCTACGAGTATTCCACCACTATTCTGCCACATCTTCAACCATTTCTAGCAATATGGAGTTAAGTATAAACACCAAGTCAAGTTTTAGTTGAACCAAAATTTTAAAAATAAGAACTTGGTTATTTTGCTATAACTCAACCATATGTTGTCATGGTTACTCCAAAGTGCCATCACAGTGAAAACTGAAATGGTTCATTGGAGTGCCCACAACATACATTTAGGCCAAGAAACGCATTCTGATATATGCCCTCTTATGTTAGGTCCTGTAATATAGAGAGAAAAGCATCATTCACTAACATTCAATTGAAGTATTGGAGAACTGAACATTCTATGAAACCCTTAATTTTTTCACTCGTGATAGATCCAATAGGACCTTCAGGATGATGGACAATACAGGCCCAGATCAATGTTGGCATACATCCCTTTGATGATGGCTGATCTTAGATTCAGTTTTTGTTTTATACCAACACTCCAGTTAGGACACCTTTTGTACGTCATGGGTGGACTGCGCAGGCTCACTGGCTGATCTCATAATCTGTCACATTTTAGCAACATTCTGTTGTCTTCACTCCCAAGGTGAATAGTTTTCTGACGCCACTGCTTAAGTACATCCTGATCTGGGCCATCTCTGTCCTTATGTGCAAGAAAGGCGTTTTCCTATTATGCAGCTCCAAAACTGTCTGTGATGTACTCAACATGCTCTCTCCCACCATCATGGAACATATACTAGACTTTCACATGTCCAACAAAATTGTTTTAACACAACATTTACAATGTAACGCCACATAAGTAGTCATAAGTAGTTCTCAGATGAAGCTTTGCTATCTTTTCACAAAAACACATCATGTGAACACTCATTAATTGCCTCACAGTGGCAATTTCAAGGGAGCCCAGAAGATAAACGCTTGCCTATAAAACCAGGAAATCAAATTCGTTTTTAATCATCATGTGATTGGAAGCTGTGTGTAGGGAAATTCCTGCTTGTTGTCGCGAGTAATATTGCACAAATAGAGAAGGCCCTCTATTGAGGAGACCTCAATCACACAACCATCAATTCTCACTTTCTCACATGTTGAACAATGTAATGGTCTGGTCTGGCATGTATGGCATTGGTGAGGGCCGCCGCAGCAGTTAGACCTGAAAAACAATTTCAAAAATCAATTTAGTTGAAAAATATCAGATAATTATCTCAATTTTTAGCTTGCTATTTCACTAAATTCTTGCAATCAATAAAAATAAGCATTCTCTGAATGACTACCACATTTGTGTTAGAAGCTGGGGGGAAAGTAACAACAAAAAAAGTTAATATTACATTGTATATAAAGTGCCAATCTGGATTTCATATGCTGTGCTCCAGCATAACGATCAGCTTTGGTAGTGTTACCTGTTATGTGACAGGCATAAAAAATACCAAAATATTTACAACCATATTGTGGAATAAAATGAATAGATGTAACTCTTTTGTACTCAGGATAGTGGAAACTCTCGGGTAAAGACCATGAAGGGAACATCCCAGACAGGCTTACATACAAAAATCTGGCAAGTGGTGATAATAATTGATGCTGTGTTAAAAGGCAATAGGTTATTTTAAAGGTAGCTGTCACTTGGTAAACTAAACTCCCAGGTGCACAACTACACCACTGGGATAACATTTCAGGCAAGTTTTGGAAAATTTCCACAACCTGGTAGTGGGGAACATCACAGACAAGTTTCAGATAAATCCGCCCAGGGATCATTAACAATGTTTACAGACAGACAGACATGCAGCACTTGAGATAAGTTCTACCAGCAATAGAGCTAAACATGGCAATAATGTTCTTGTTTCACACAGTCTTCATTACTGTGATGCTCACTGGCATATCTAATAAGTTCCATCAACATATGAACGTGCAAGGGGCAAGTGTAAAGTGATCCTTTAAACATATTTGTGGAGCTAGCTAATGGGGCTAGATGGCGAATTCTTGGCCTGAGTCTTCACCTACAAACCATACTTTGTGTGTACAGCAGCTAGTAGTGAAGGCTCTGGCGAGACTGCCCATTTAGGCAGGCTCGTGTGAGCCTTCAATGCTGGCATATGCAATAAGACCCAAAATCTCCTGAAAATACTATAGAATTTAGGAAAATTCTGCCCACAGTGCACTTATTAAATTGAATTTGGTATGCAATTTACCTTTAAATTCGAGGACAGGAGTTATTTTCTGAAATTCAATACTTGACTCCAATAAATATTACATAGAAAGATGTAATTTCATTGTAAGATACATACAGATCAACTCAGAACTTCAGGTGTGCAACAGTTTCGCAAAACCAAAAACATCTTCAACTTTTTTTTGCCGTCTGCAGATAGCCTTTGTAAACAATTTGGACACACAAAATGTCGAACCAGAACTGGATCCAAATTGTTTGACTGATTGTTTTTCAGAAATAAATGGTCCTAAAACGTTTTTAGAAAAGATCAACAGAGGACAACCCAGCATGCAACAAGTTATATATAGGTTGTGAATGCCATTTTTTCTTTCAAATTTACAATATGTCATTCATATCAGAGAAAGCTGACTTTCAGAACATAACTCCAGTACTTACAATTCTTTATCAAAAAAATACTTGCAAAACTCTTGTGTTTTCAGCAGGTTTAAACACAAATCTGGTAGTGATACATGCAAGGAATGATCCATGGAACAAACAAAACTGCACACAACAGGCGCCGGGGAGATTACTTTTGGAAAATGTACATATTACAAGTTGCGAAAAAAAAATACCAAAACTAAACTCAAAATCAGCTTAAGATAATTCAGCCATAAGTTAGGCAAACAAGATATCTCTGTATAATACAATTTACAGAAGCATTATTGTTGGATAGGTTTTTGTATTGGGGTAGGGGTGCTTATATTATTTTAAGGTGATCATTTGTAGAGCATATGGTATTATTTCAGTAAAAGAATACATCAAATATTTCAGTGTAAAAATTAAGATTTTTTTTCTGACATTATTTGAAGAAAACCTTCATTGTGGGTACTTATGAAGAATATCCACAACAAAAATTATCACAGAGAAATAGTTTTACAGATTATTCACATGAAACAGCATGCCTTATTTGGTTTTAAAAAGACAACACAATCTGAAAATGTCTTAATTTCCAGCTGTGCTAGATTATGATGACTGCAAAACCAATTGTGTGTCTCACAGTAACTGTTATACTTAAACTGGAGCTCCCACTCCCACCACCCCTCACTGAAATGTAGGTTAATGCTTTCTTTTACCAGTGCTAATTATTTCACTCCCCCATCCCCTCCCCAGCCCGATATTTCATTTCATATTAAGGAGCTATATCAACTTGCCTTTTGTGGCATTTCCTGGACGCTGAAGAGTCAACACTATTAACAAACCCTAAAATTTAGTGAATTTATCGACGCTTATTTATTTATGAGACTGTACCCACACCTACAGGGCCTACAATATTTTCACTCTTCTGCATTACTTAAGCCTGTTCACAACCCTTCAACATTCATACAGGCTAGTTTGTGTAAAATTCAAGGACTTTTCAAGGATTTCAAAAAGACTTCCTACGGTTTTCAAGACTAAAAATTAATGAAAAATTCTGATTTACACATAAAAATTCTACTTTCGAAATGGTAGACAGAGATAATGAAGAAATCAGTACTGAAAATGAGTATAAATTTGTTGTGCCTTTATTTGATGCAGATATGTTGCATCTAATAAAGGCACAACAATTTTATACTGATTTAGGTCTCCGTTAACAGTGCTAAATCCTACAGAAAATAGTAAATTTCAAGGCCTTGTAATTTTCCAGTACTTTTCAAGGCAAATCTAATTTTCAAAGATTTTTCAAGAAAGCTCTCTAAATTCAAGTACTTCCGAATCCTGTGCAAATCTTGCTGTTATATATAGAAGCCAGCAGACACAAAGCTTTAGAATCTGCAGCCAGCAGTAATCAAATACACAGCTTTCTTTCAGCAGCAGAAGAAATGATAAAGTGGCGATTCTCACATTGGGATTTAAATCACAGAAAAAGTTCTTGGGAATACATGCAAGGAACATTCCTGTCACGCATCTACGTACCAGATTTGGTCATGGTAAAACAAGGACAATATAATCCTGCTAAACCTGTAAGAAAGTATCAGAGTTCACACATCCCATTGGCGTAGCACCCATTACGCAGGTTACGCACGTGCGTAATAAAAAGTATCATTCAAGGGAGGTCACTTAATGTGATAAAAGTGATTTTCCATACTATAGTGAACTTCTCATAAAGGAAAGAATTTGCTCCCTTTGGGAGCAAATTCTTTCCTTTAACAGAAGTTCCAATTTTGAAAACGGACGCAATTGAAGAGAATCCATTTGTCTCCCTTTGATGTGTGTAACTTTTTCAGCGTTCTGGCTAAGCCATTGCATCCATATGAGGAACTAAAAGACAGTCATAGGTCATGATAAGCAAACTTTTTATCATACAACTGTTTTCTTATCTTTCAGTTTAAACATATGTTTTGGGTGCTCCAAAGAACCGTCTCAATGAGACGGTTCTTTTGAGTACCCACAACATATGTTTTGGTTGAGAAATAAGAAAATCAATTTTAAATTATGCACTTCTATGAAGATCTGGACTGTGTTTAGATGAGTTTAGGCTGAGTAGGACATTGCAGATTGAATATACATAAGGCTAGTGGTAAGTTTAAGCTATAGACGGCACCTCTATATGTATATGGCCGATTACACAGAATACACATGAGTCACGCCATGAGAAAATTCATCTTCACAGGGTTTGTAACCAGGTTAGAATCATAACCAGCATGGTCAGCTACAGTGACTACAAATCAGAAGTTCATACAGGCCTTTAGTTCAAAAGAAAAAATAATTTTCTTATTTCTCAACCAAAACATATGTTGTGGGTACTCAAAAAACCGCCTCAATGAGACGGTTCTTTTGAGCACACAAAACATATGTTATAACTGATAGGTAATAAAATATTCACAATTTTACGCTAAAAAATTTTGCTTATCTAAACCTGTGTTCATAATAATACTCTTTGTGTGTGCTTTTACAAGCATGTGTGCTTAATAGATTGAATGTGGCATTATACTTTCTTGATAACTAGAAACAAACATGCTGATCAGATAGCACCAGTTTTCACTTGCTAAGCTTATAACACACAAACACATTTTCTCATCGCGTAAATCATATGGGCCAGTACACAAGATTTTGATACTCATGGCATTGGCATCAATTTGGCTAGCAGTGAAGGCTCAGATAAGCAGTCTGGCCACAGCCTTCACTGCACACAGACTCAAAATATGTAAGATAATGAAAGGTCATCACCAAAATTTAGACGTGTAGTCCGACTGTATAGCTGTTCATGCTTGTTTGATCAGTGACTTTATGAATATGTAAGTACCAAAATCTTACAGGCTGGCTCATAGACATTAACCCATTAAGCCTAATGGTATTTCCACTCCTATCAATTGGACCAGTTTATTTCCATTTTAAGGGTTGTTGGGTCATACTTTTCATTTTAATTCAAATTTGAATAGACCATTCTGTAAGCAAATGGTGGATACCCTGATCAGATGCCTGTGGTGTCTGATCTGGGTCTGCACTGTTTGCTCATGTCCTACAAAAAAGACGCTAGGCTTAAATGGGTTAAGGGAATATCCCCATGATCAAGCAGAGATACAGATAACATGACAACCCTACATAGGAACTGCTCTAACATTAAGAACACTAAGCCCCATGACAAAAAAGCCCATGGCCAAAAAGACCAAAATCAGCAGTCCGATCAGGGTCTACACAGGCACAGGCAATTAAAGAATATCAAATCAAAAAGGTCCCAGGCAAACAGTGAAGATCCCTATCAGCAGTCTGATAAAGGTCTACAAAGGTCCATGGTCAAGGCATTTAGTGAAGACCCAGATCTTTAGAGCAGTCTGATCTGGTTCTATACTATTGCCTTTTTGGATAAAAGTCAATTCACTTATTTTAAATGAAAGTTGTGTTCGAAATTTTAGACATTTACATATAAGACTAGTGAACTAGGTTACAATATATATAGACAAGTTCTATCATACAGAGATAGCATATTAGGTAACCATTAATAGCTATCCTAGAAAAACAGTATATAGGGTAACAATATAGAGACAAGTTCTATCATACAGAGATAGCATATTAGGTAATCATTAATAGCCAAGTGCTATCCTACATAGACAGTGTAGAGGGTAAAAATATAGAGACAAGTTCTATCTGGAAGACATACTGGGTAACAATTGGTAGCCAAGTTCTATACTTGGTAACAATTTGTAGCCAAGTTCTATCCTAGAGAGACATGCTGTGTTAGACTAGATAGACAGCCAAGTTCTATCCAAACTGTGTTACAATAGATAGGCAGCAAGTTCTATCCTAGAGAGTACAGAAGGAAGGAGATACAGTATAATTATCGTGGCATATGATACTTTGGATGAATAGAACTCAGTTTGTAGTGACCAAGGAGTTTTTACATGAAATTTCCAACAATGTGGTATATGCAACCAGCAAAGCCTCAGATCAGCCTGCGCATAGGCGTAGTCTGATCGAGAGCCTTTGCTTGTGGCTTGAAGCTGTTAAGCAACTGACTGAACATCATTTGGAGTTTCTACGCCTAAAAGGAGGCTGCACAGGCTCGTCTGAGTCTACACATGTCAAAATGCATATTGTTTGAAATCACATGTCGCGGCTCATATGGAATTTACCTTTAAATAAGGGATGTTTTATTTATTATAACATGAAAGTAAACTCTTAATCTCCCAAAAAAGTTTCAGATATTACAAAATGTGTTAGCTGCCAAAACACTTTCAGATATGAGACAAAAATGATTCAGGGATGTGTTAAGACTAAATAAACTTCAACTCTCCTGTTGCCAAGAGGGGTATTTAGATTGCTAGTTTAGTATTTCTCAACAAAAACATATGTTGTTGATTCTCATTGGAAGCTTCTCATTGAGTATCAAAACAAATGTTTTCACTGTAGAAAAAGGGGGAGGGGAAAAAAGGTAGTCTAGCATAGCTTAGACATAGGTAAAGATAAACATTTTGAGTGTAAAAGGTGTGAATATTTTATCATCCATCAGTTTTAATACTTGCTTTGGGTGCTAAAAGAACCGTGTCATTGAGATGGTTCTTTTGAGTACCCACATCATATGCTTATGTTGAGAGACAAGAAAATTATTTTTGAATTATGCACTCCTATCTGTCTTGTATATGGTTAAAATCATCATCTTATACAAAATATGGGGGGGGGGGGATGTGCATATCATTTTAAACATCAACCTGCTGCTAAAATCACCAAATATATGTGCAGTTTACTAAGACACACAAACACATTCCATTTATATACTGTTACTTCTAAAGTGATATAAAAGATAACATGCAAATGCAAGAAACACCACAAATATCCAATCAAATACAAGAAACCCACTCTAATACTAATATGTTAAACAATTCCTAAGTATTGGGACAGATTAAAGCCCTTGCACATGTTAACCTTTAAAGCACCAATCACAACTGCAGCAGACGACAATTTTTGCGGCATTTTTCCCAATTTTGGAAGGAAATAAGGTATGATATTTCATGAGAATTGTCTGCTGGCAGACAATTCTCATAAAATATGCCTTATTAGTTATTTTTGAAAAAGCAGCAAATTTTGACATTGAGGTCTGCTGCAAATTAAAGGTGGCGCTTTATTTTTGATTTCACAGTTCGCAATAATTGTTTTATCAATATTGAGTATGGAAACCCCCAGTGTATGAAAAATTAAATTGCCATTGTATGCAAACTGAAAATGTGTGTAAAAAAAAACTGAACTATATGCAATAAAGCCCCCATTTAATTAAATGAACTGTGTGCAATAAAGACCCCAATGTAATAAAATTGAACTGTGTACAAGATAAGTCCTGAGTTTGACAAATGAAATTAATGCAAACAGTATATGGAATTAAAACTATACGCAGAACCAAAAATAAGGGAACCCTTGTATTTCATGGAGTCCAAATCACTATCGGGTGTGACCTCTACGTGCAGCAACACATGCACGACACCTGTCGGGCATATTGGAGTTGATACGTGGAGGTCATACCCGATATTGACTTGGAACTCTATGTCTTTTATGTGTAAAATAACAAGAGGGCTCTAGATCGCTCACCTGAGTCCTGGCACATATGATGTATTAGCTTGTGGCTAAAGAGATATAATTAAAAGATATTTCTATTTTTAGCTTTGGTGGCCATGTTGTTCAGCTGAGCTAAACATTCTGATCAATTTTGGTAGAAGGCATCATGCGGAACATTTCTCTGAAACAATATTGAATTTGGAACAGAGGTTCAAGAGTAAATGCTGTTTTAAGACATTCCTTATCTAGAGCTCTGGTAGCCCCTTTCTTCAGTAGAGCAGAACCATTTGTGCAATTTTGGTAGAGTGGATCATGAGGGACAGTTCTGTGAAATCATTTTGAATTTGGACCAGTGTATCAGGAGGAGATGTCGTTTAAAGAGTGCTGGCTCATCTATGAGCCTCAGCTGCTTGCCAATGCGATATAACTAACACTTAACACATTGTACCCTGTGTAATTTTGCATGCTTTTTTATTGTCTATTTTTTAAAACTATCAGATTGTCAAACAGTTTGGATCCAGATCAGGCCTGACCACTTGTCGGGCCTGAATTAGTTACAAACTGTTAGCAAAGATTATCGACAGATGATAAGTTACCACTAGCAGGGAAAGAAGTAAACTGCCCTTGTAACTTAGAAATAAAAGCCACTTTGATGTTGCTAACACCTGCACAGCACAGTGCATGGCAATTCAGAATATTGTTGTGTACCTGAAAATATCTGTTAGAGTGATGACACAGCGTAGCTCCAAACCTAACTGATCAGGAGCTAACACACGCTCAGTGAACCCTGTCCCAATACTTAAGGATTGCATGACTGTAGTTAAAGACAAATCTCCACACCAAAAAAAGGTGAGTTTATCTTATTTCTTCCACTAAAACATTTGCCTTTGTTGCCTCATTGAGAAGTTTCCAATGAGTAGACACAACATATGTTTTTCGTGAAGCAACAAGAAAAATGGTGATATGGCTTCCCTATAATGTAGGGCAAAGTCATTATTGTCAAAGAATAAGCTTATTTGAGAACAATTATTTCAGAAAAGCCCAAATTTTCATACAGATTTACTGCTATTAATTCAGCAATTCGACTACGTCGCAGACAAGATAAAAACGGTACTGACATCAAAGCAACACAATTTGTTGTTGCTTTTCTGACAAAATAACTGTTCTCAAAAAAGATCATCGTGCAACATATTGAAATTTTTGCAATCAATTCTTTTAGATTTTTAAAAAATAAAACTTCTGTCATTTATTATATAGAAAGAAATGAAATATGGGAAAATATTGATTAACTATAATGTATATTTGAAAATGTTATATTTCATGGGTGTGAAAATATGTACTGTTTCACGGTGTGAAAATAAAAGTTGTATTCCACGGATGAAATTGGATGTCCTCTGCTTTCTCCATTGACTTTCTTGAGCCCACTTCAGATTTCCAAACGGCTATAACTTTCTTATTAGAGGACAAAACACAAAGTATGGGTTTTCATTTTCTTAATTAGAATCCAAGGAAAATTTTGGTTATAAAATTGCAGGGATTTACGGAAATATTCACTTTCTCTACTCCTGCTCCTGTGGTTTCAGTTTGGGCCGACATGGCACATTATGCAATGTAATCATTAATATGACGTAATGTGGGAACATGTAAGATGTCATATAGGGCAAAAAATCTGTCCCCGAAGACAGGGTTTCTCTCGTCGAGGCCCATATAATAACACCCGTTCAAACAAATTTTATACTAAAAATTGGCAAAAAAATTGAATACAAAATCACAATATGTTGCACCCAGTGTTACTATTTTTAATGTCTTTTGGTGATTTCCAAACCACAAAAAAGTGAGGTGACAAAACGACAGAGAAGAACAATACCAAGATTAAGACTTAATCTGGTACTTACAAGTGAAAACAAACAATTTATACGAGTCCTCCCAGTATCACTGAGTTTGTGGGTACGACTGAACAGGCTGCACACTCTGGCTATGAACTGTCAGGAAAGAAATCAACATGCAAATCAAATGTAAGCTTAGGCCCTAAAAAAGTCTTGTTTCTCATTTCAAGCCTCATTCTGTTTTTTCAAGCCTCATAGGCCTCCAGATAAGAGTGTGAACTGGAAAATTATTTTTCTTATTTCTCAACCAAATGGGTACTCAAAAGAACCCTCTCATTGAGATGGTTCTTTTGAGCACCCAAAACACATGTTTAAATTGATGAATAAGAAAATAAATGCAATTTTCGGTGCACAAACTATCCTTATCTGGAACTATAGCCTCATAAAGTTTTCCCCATTTTATATGCCTATTTGTTTTGATTTTACATGATTTGATTCTTTACTCTTTTTTTAAAGAAAAAGTGGGGCTTTTTTGCAGCTGTTTTTCTGTAAGGTTTATTACTATTTATGTGGTTTACATTAAATTTTTGCATGCTGGGTAATTTTTCATGCTATTGTTGTCATCTACTGACTTTTTTGTAACTTTTTCAAAAAATTCTTTCGGGAACATTATCAGAGTGTCAAACATTAGGACTGACGTTTTGTTTGTCCTAATCTTGAAAGGTTTTTAGCAGACGACAAACATCTCAACAAGCAAAGAAAGAGTTAAGTTTGCACTGTAATGTAAAGTTTTTCATAATTTTATACGGAAATTGCCATACAAGGGACTGGTCAGGAAAATGGAAACAAGACTTTTTTTAGCCTTTAAAGTCAAGCACATGGTCAGCTGGCTTTCCAGAGCTCCAGATTACGCCGGCACACTTTTTCAACACTTTCACACCCAGAATGGACAATACTCTTCATGCAGTTTTGGTCATTCTGAGTGCATAAGAGATTTGAAAAAATTCTTTCCTATGTAAGAAGGATTCTGAGGCCCCTTAACTTTTGTCTTTCATTTTTACAAATAAAGCAACCCTTCATAATGACTGCAGCAGATGACATACAGTAAAACCAATTTTAAGCGGCCACTCAAAAATAGACAAAACAGAGGTCTTTAAGACAAATGGTAGTTTAATGAATGTCAAAAGTATTGCAGAATGCTCTCTTGGAGCATTCTGCAATACTTTTGACCTGCATTAAGCGATAATCAGTCTGAAAACCAATTTTTGGTCTTTTTGAGAGTGTTCGCTTAAGGCAGGTTTTACTGGATTTTGTGACATTAAGTTTTCTCAGATTCAGTTTTGAGAAAACTAAGGCGTGACATTTCATATCAAGCCTTACTTGGTTTTCTTTAAAGAAAAAAAAACATATTTAAAAATGCCTCAGCTGCAGACTTTCAGTGGCACTTTAATGTGTCAGCTATCTGGAGCTCTGCCTTTGCCAGTGCTCTTTTAACTGGGAAACACACCTGAAAACAAGGTAACATAATCTAAAGCTTACACCCTCTCCCCCAATAAAGGGCTTTCAACTGACTATCAAAACATATCTTGCATCAGATCTTTTGGATTAATGGGTTTTACCAGAATCTGCAAGAGGGGTCGTGAACAGACTCAATTAAACTGGGTCTAAAGTTTTCAAATTTTGTAGGTTTATTCCATTTACAGAAGATGTTACTAAAATTATTTAGCGTTATCCTTTTCCTACTATTCACTTGCAATTTTGTCTGCTTTGTTATCTGCTGTTGTTTGATTCTTTATGTCCCAGTCAACAATTTTTCAGTTATGTTGGGATGGGTATTCCTGGGTTGAACCAGTACTAAGCAAGGTTAAATGTGTCTTGCTCAAGGACACAACACAGTGACGCCAGTGAGGCTCGAACCCGCGGCCCCTCTGTCTTGAGTCAAGCACTCTACCACTGAGCCACTGTGCTCCCTCATTTTCTGTAGTACTTCGGTAGCATATACTGCAAATAATATTGAGATAGGACTGCTCCCTTTACAGCAGTCAGAGAGTTCATATTGTTGCTCCGAAGATACAAGTAGTCTGGGGTGCATTGAAATATATGCAGACTAAGCAGACATTTTTAGGGTAAAAACTATTAAAAGTCAGAATAATATAGGATGAGCAATGAAACAAAGGTTTATTTTTCTTTAAACTTATTGCACTCAGAATGACAAGACAACATTAGAGGTGAATGGCGGGAAAAGGATGGCCAATTTAGAACCATCTAGACATTGATATATACTAAATATATAAACTGTGGGACACATGGTTTCCGAGAAGAAGATTTTTAAAAAGTTTTCCCCATTATAAGCCAATGGGAGCTGTTGATCTCCCCGGGGCCTAGCCAGTTTTGACCCCAGCGGCTTGAATGGCAGAATTTATGAAGGGAACCACTAGACATTTCTATATACTAAATATATGAGCTGTGAGCCTCATGGTTTCATAAAATCCCCCCCCCCCCCCCCCCCCCCCCATTATAAGTCTATTGGAGCTCTATGTTGCCTGGCAACCAGAGTTCTAATCGAATCAGCCCAAAAACCTTACGCAGCCTTTCTCCCTACCTGATGATGCTTTACATAAATTTGATCACAATTGGTCAACTGACTTTAGAGACATACTCTTTGAAAATGTGAATGGACAGACGACAATGGACCTAACCTGAGCTAAAATATTACTATATTTTATTCAGACAAATCTGATTTTGTGGGCACTCACTAAGACTTTTCTTAAAAAGTACCTAAGACCTGTTATTAAATGGGGAAAAAAAGAAAGAGCCTATTTTGAGTCCTGTCATATATTTCACCCAAATGAATCATGCTTACAATAAGCAATAATTTACTAAGCCCTGATAAAAGCAAATGCTGCTTGCTTAACCCCTATATTACCATTTATTCCTGAAGATGTCTGCTTAGTATGTCTGCTGCATATATTCAAACACTAAACAAGCACTATGAAACCTGGTCAAACTGCTCCTGAAATCTACCTGCTTAAAATTCTTTAACTACCAGCAGAAAATGAAGCTGAAAATGGGGCCTGCTGATACGTACTGTCTGCATAATTTCTTTATAACAAAAAGTTAATTTAATCTTGAATACAAACAGTATATGGTCTCAGATCTAACTGATCCTAAGAGGACAGTCTGATCTGGGTCCATATTTTATGCAATATAGGCTACCTTAGTAAATCAGCAGGTAACCAAGCAGGCAAATACTCTTGTGAATGGCTAGAAAAAGGTAAATCTGGCTCAATTAGCATTTTAGCAAGCCTGTATGTAAATGGTAACATAGTATAACTTGAATACACAGCAGTCCAGTGAAGCTAAATGTCCAGATTCAGTTGGTAACTCAAATTTCTATACTTTGGGTGTGAGCAGTGAACACTCTAGAAAGTCTTCTATTCTGTGGGTCTCTCACAAAAGTGGCCAGGTTTGTCTGAATGTTCATTGCTTGCTACATTTAAGGCCTCCGCGTAAGGGTGGGTAATCAAAAATTAATTTCTAATTTCTCAGCCGAAACATAAGTTCTGGTTGCTCAAAAGAATCATCTCAATGAGACGGCTCTTTTGAGCACCCAAAACACATGTTTAAACTAATGGATAAGAAAATAATCACAATTTTACGCTGAAGAATTTTGCTTAACTGACCCTATGGTGTTATCTTTTATAACAGCATGCATCATCATGCCGGCCATAGGAATTAATGTCATTCAGTGCATAGTGTCAGAAGGGGCCAATCTTTCAAATACATATGTATATTAAAGGAGCGACTACCAATGAACATTATCTTTTTTTAGCTAAATTTTTAAAGTTTTTGGAGACAAAGATGATTGAGTTATATCTATAATTGAATAATACTGAGTTAATCCAGAAGGGGGCAATTTTACAAGAAATTATAGAAAATCTACTGACATCTAGATGTATACAAAGCACCAGTTAAGCAAAAAAAATGTTAGTGTTAAATTACGATTGTTTTCTTATCCATCAGTTCAAACATGTGTTTTGGGTGCTCAAAAGAACCGTCTCATCGAGACGGTTCTTTTGAGTACCCACAAGATATGTTTTGGTTGAGAAATAAGAAAAATATTTTTTAGTTACGCACTCTTATTGGGGGGCCTGTGTATAGTCAGAAAAGTAACACTGAGGCTACAGGTGGTGGGAGACCGAATCATAGGAAAAACAAACATTCATTTTCTTATGATTTTTTTTTTTTGTGGGGGGGGGGGGGGTAAACTTTTAGGTTTATGCAGCAGTTATAAGTGTGTTTTATCAAAATCTGTATTACAATGGGCTAGGTCAGAAGGGGACAATTTTACAACATTTTTTTTTCATTTTTCTATAATTTCTTTTAGTAAAATCCTTGAAAAAAATTAAGCCGCTATTTGGTTGTTATTATCTGATATCTGATTCACCTTATAAAAAGTGTTATAGGTCTTTCCTGTATACTGTAACCTGTAAAACTAGAACTTCCATGCTGTGTTTAATTTCAAGAGCATTTCAAGAGCATTCAGCAAGTATCAAGAGACTGCATGCCGTTATGTTTAGTTGTAATCTGCAAGAAAGTTCATGCTCCAGGCCAACTTAAAATATTTCTTCTTCCCCCTACTTATAAAAATTTGGTCCTTAAAATAAGACAACCCCTTTTCTGCACCAAACAAAAAAAAACTTGAATGTTAAGTACATGGTATTTTAACCCTTTGTATTCGGGAAACCTTGAAGATCCAGATGAAATGCTACAGAATGCAGAATTTCATCAGGGTCTGCTCTGTTTGCTATAAAGACAAAATCAATCTTCAGAGAAATGCAATATATTTTTGAAAATTATAACCTGCAGCCCTGGACCATCCTGACTTAATTGTATCAAACTTCATGGAAAAGTCTGTTGGTCTACAAAGGATTAAATTCTTTTTTAGATATAATCCCAATCCTGATACAAATTTCTAAACGCAACAAGACTTTAGTTACGAGTGTGTAACTAAAAACTTATTTTCTTATTTCTCAACCAAAACATATGTTGTGGGTACTCAAAAGAACAGTCTCAATAAGACGGTTCTTTTGAGCACCCAACTGATGGGTAAAAAAAATATTTACAATTTCACGCTCAAATTTTTTTCTTTACGTAAACCTGTGAATCAATTAAGAAATTTTAGGGCACTTTTCTTGATCATTTTCATTCATCTTTTCACTGAAGAAGGAAAATATTTCAAATAAACAAGTCATTCTCTCTGTGTAATACATAAAGTTGCCCCAATCTGTCTGACCTTGGGTAAGGGGAAACGAAAAACATTTTATATTTGGTCACAATATGTCAATTTATGCAGTTCCAGAGTATATTAAAGCTGTGTTATCTTGTAAAATATAAACAGGGTCCAAGGCATTAGTTCAAGTATCCCAAAGGTGACTAGAGAACACTCAGACCAGCCTGCATATACACACAGTCTCGCCAGAGACTTCAATCTTCACACATAAACTAAGTATAAGAAAATATAAGGCAAATATAAGACATGCAAGCTTAAAGAATACCAAATTACTCCGACAGGAAAGGCATGTGCAAACAAATTAGGCATGTGCAAACAAATTAGTCCAAGATCAACCTAATCCTAAACGCTGATCAGGGACTATTAGTTTGCTCTCTGTAGCAAATCTTTTATTGATCACTGGCATTGGCGTAGCTCCCATTATGCAGTATACGCACATGCATAATAAAAATAGTAACACTCAAGGGAGCTCACCTAATTTGGTAAAAGTGATTTTCCATACCTTAAGGAACTGCTCTTTAAGGAAAGAATTCACTCCCTCTGGGAGCAAATTCTTTCCTTAAAGGGAAGTTCCCATTTTGAAAAGGAAAGTAATTGTAAAAATTGTTGCTTGATACAGTATTCTCCCTTTGATGTTCATAACTTTTTCAGCGGTCTTTCTACGCCATTGACTGGGATGGATTTGTCCAGATTATCAACTGAACAAATCCATTTAAGAAATTCAGCACTTAAAATGCTATAAGTACTATTTCTCATGGACTGGCCCATTCACATTTGGGCCGCGACGCGAGAAAACCTGTCTTCGGGGTTTCAGACAAAGCGAGACTCCAACCATTCTCCTGAGCTATTGCAACTAACTAGAAATTGAACTTTCGCTTGTAGCAAGCTTCCATATGGTCCTTTCCCAAAAGCGAATAACAAAGGCGCTGATCAGACTGCGCGGATGCACAGGCTGGTCTGCGCCTTTGTTGTTCACCAACCCCCGAAGACAGATTTTCTCGCGACGAGGCCCATTTCCAACAGTCAAGATATTCTATGATAAGCTTTTGTACTGAAAAAAAGCTAATAAGATTCTTTCATAACAAATGTTACAAATTAATCTTTTTTTTAGTTTAATACTTCTCATTAATTTGTTGACGACATCTCTAGATATGATAAGTCTTCATAATTATAACTTTCTGTAATCAAGATATTCTGTATATTTTTGGTACTTACTAGAACAGTCTCACTGAGACGGTTCTTTTAAATATCCACAAAGTATATTTTGAAAGGAACTCTGATATACTCCTTTAAGTACCCGAAACTTTGTGTTATCAATGTTTGATTTATCCAGGATTTACTGCATCTTCGTTCTAAAGCTATATTGAGTGTGTTCAGGTGCCGATGCTTTGAACACCTAGGTCAAGGTTAATGCTCACTGACCTTGAGGGAGATATTGCTGCATCTTCATTCTAAAGCTATATTGAGTGTGTTTAGTTGCCGATGCTTTGAAGACCTGGGCCGAGGTTAATGATCACTGACCTTGGGGGAGATATTGCTGCATCTGATGTGAGGGGGGATGAGCCGCCTGTGAATTAGCACCTTGTATTCCTTGAACGCCCATACCCGCCTGAGGAATCATCTGGGCTTGTCCATGTACAGACCCAGGACCTGCAAGACAAAAACACGTACAGGATTCATACAGGCAAGTTTGTATAAAATTCAAGGACTTCTCAAAGACTTTCCTACTGTTTTCAAGGACGGAACACTTATGAAAAATACTGATTTACACGTTAAATTCTACTTCTGAAATGCTAAAGTCCATTACTAAAGATATTGGTTTTAGAAAATCAGTGTAAAATTATGGTGCCTTTATTTGGTGCAGCATATGCTGCACCAAATAAATACACCACAATTTTATACTGATTTAGGCCTCCAAAAAACAGTGTTGAATCCTCTTGCAAATGGTAAAATTCAAGGACTTTTCAAGGCCTTTGAGAGTTTTTCAATTACTTTTCAAGGCAAGTTTTATTTTCAAGGACTTTTTAAGACAGTACTGTATATTCAAGTACTTTTCAAGCCTGTGCCAACCCTGACTTACATTAAATCTTAACTACGAAGCTCAAGCTGCCAACCCCCCCTCCCCCCCCCCCCCCCCTGTGCGCTTATGGCCAGGACCACAGACAGCACAGCACATCCTGCAGCAATGCCCACGGCTGGAGCCAATGACTTCATGGACTTCAGTTCAGACTAAACTCTATGGAAGGAGGGATGACCTGAAGAAGACTGCAACCTTCATTTCTGGTGCTGGCGTGACTGTTTAGACGGTGAACGCCAGTAAGTAAGTAGTTCATCTTATCCCTTAAAGCGCCAGTCACGACTGCAGCAGACGACAAATTTTGTGACATATTTCCTATTTTTCGAAGGAAATAAGTAATGATTTTTCATGAGAATCATCTGCCAGCAGACGATTCTCATGAAATATCATGCCTTATTTGTTATTTTTGAAAAAGTGGCAAAATTTTAAATTGTCGTCTGCTGCAAATTGTAGGTGGCACTTTATGGGTTAAGTCTTTGCCTGCCTGTGGTGTCTGCTCATAACCTTTGAAAACAGCTTGGACCAGAACTGTTTGACACTAAAGTGATATTCCTGAAACAATGTTTTGAGTTTGAAACATTTAATTCTGAAAAAAAATCAGCAGACCACAAAAAAGCATGCAGAATTTCCAAGCATGCAGAGTTAAAGCACCAATCATAACTTCAAATGATAAACTTTGTGGTATCTTGCTAGATTTTATAAAAATAAGGCTCACAATTTCATGCAGGTCAGATTGTCTGTTAGGCCTGGGTTGAACCAGTACAAATCAGAGGATAGTGTGTTCTCTTTATGAAGTAAATAAGGCTTAATATTCCATATGTATCAATCTGTGGGGGACCATTCACATGGAATATAAAGCCTCTTATATGCATTGCCTTGTTTGTCCTAGAAAGTTGTTGTCTGCTACAATAGTTAGCGCTTAAAGTCTACAGTTTGAAGAGGCATACAATATAATGGTAAGGTATTCAGATAAGTTCATTTATTTCAAGAACATAGAACAATTGCATGGGTGAAAGTTCAAAATTTCCAAGATCCTGAACTTTTAAAACTCCCATCTTAAAACTTGCAATATGCCCTCTAAACATTCACAATTTCAAGTTTAAACGGTCAAATGTACAGACCAAAAATAAATCAGAGAAGCTATTATGATCTCCATAATTCAGCATTTTGAGGCTGACTTTCTGTGGAAAGTCAGCCTCAAAATCCTGAATTCAGGAATAATCCTGAAAACTCAGGAATAATTCTGAAAACTTTCACCCTTGCAATTAACCCATATGCACTACACAACATGAATATATGTAATACACTGTGCAAGCTATTCTAGCTGTACTTGACATGTGTGTTTAATACAGACAGCATAAATTTTTTGTTTGTTTTGATTCTTTACATCCTGTTAACAATTTTTCAGTCATGTCCAGAAGGGTCTACCTGGGTTTAACCAGTACTAAGCAGAGGATAAAGTGTCTTGCTCAAGGACACAATGTAGTGTTTCCGATAAGGCTGGAACCTGCAACTCTTCAATCTCGAGTCAAGCACTCTACCAGTGAGCCATTGCGCTCCTCCAGTCAGCATAGAGATGGTTAGTACACTTCAGACAAACATACGAAAAATTCTATTAATAGCCTTGGCTGAATATAAATTGGGCCGCGACGCGAGTTACCTGTCTTCAGGGGTTTGCGAACAACAAAGGCCCAGTCCAGCCTGCGCATCCGCGCTGTCTGATCAGCGCCTTTGTTATTCGCTTTTTGGAAAGTATCATATCTTAACTTGCTAGAAGCAAAATTTCAATTTTCTAGCTAGTCTCTGAAGCTGAGCAGACTGGTTTGAATCTCACTTTGTCTGAAGCCCCGAAGACAGGTTTTCTCATGACGAGGCCCATATAGTCCCCCATTCCAGAAATTTCCTAGAACCTACCTGCCATGGGATGTCCTTGGAACTGTTGACTGTGTATATGTGGATGCTGCATCTGTCCCGTGGGGTTGGGGTGTGGTGGCATCATCACAATCTGTGGCTGGTGGTGCATGTGGGGCGAGTGGTGCCCATGAGTCTGCATACTGTATGTCACTGATGAGGGCACACTGGAGTGCGGCGTCATCGAGAACTGAGCCCCGCCTTGCATCTGCATAGGATGACTGTGAGATGTGTTGAATGGGTAATGAAGGGGCTGTATATTCTGTGGGGACGTGGGATTGTGTGGGCTGGGCTGTAAAGGAGGATGGGGCTGAAGAGCTTGTGGGTAGCCCTGAGGGGGCTGGGGAGTGCCTGATGATGGGGGATGACCTTGATTTAGGGGTTGTTGTTGATTTGGACCGGCTGTATGTACAGGACTAGGGGCAGGGGGGTGATGAGAGGGGGGATTCATCTGTGTATTCTGTTGGGTTTGGGGATTGGACATCTGATGATGTTGTATGTGAGTGTGGTGATTGAGATGTGCAGGCTGGCTGTGAGTCATGTGAGCTGGCACAGGACCTCCCTGTGGGGTTTGCACTGAAACAAAAAGAAAATCATTTTTAAAATTTAACTCTTTGCAGGCTGGTTAATTTTATTCTATTTTCTCATCTAATAAATTTTTCTAACACATTTTATTTCTTCAAAATAGTTTTTTATAAAAATATCAACAATGTCAAACAGTTTGAATTCAGATCACACTGGACATCTTTGTCCAAAATGTTTGCAAAAGTTATCAGCATGTGTGCAGCTGACGACAAATTTGTGTAATAATATTTTTTGATCTTATTGATATTTCATGTGAACATTCTGCCCCTTCTTTTCATAAATGACCCCCTATTTTAGGTTAGATGGGTTCTGTTGGCCCCCTTTGCTGCAATCCTACACTGAACACTGGTTTGACTGATTGAGTTAAGGTTTAAAGTCCCAGTCATCAATATTTCAGTCATGTCAGAACTCCTCTCAGAGAGAGGGAGGTAGAAAGGAAGAATGGCATAGAAAACTAAAAGGCCCCACCCTAATTTGCCTAAAGTGAAGCAAATTTCATCCTGACAACAAGCAAAATATGACAGGGCCATCTCTCTGAAAGCTGCAGCAGAGTGCACCACCCTACCAACACTGGTACTACATCCATGATGAAGGAATGATATAAATTTCAAGAATCCCGAAATTGAGATATTCAAAAATGATCAAAATGCTTATATCAATGCCTAATTATTATAAAGGGATAACTTTCCTTAGAACTACATAGCTAATAGATTATGCCTGAATTTAGGGTTTCTGGGCCGACTGAAAACTCAACAACAGAATCCTGAATTCATGATCAATGCAAGTACATAAACAAGAAAGTGACACTTACTAAATATAGGCCCTGTCTGACCAGTATGTGTTTGACTGCTAGGTTCCACCTGACCAGGATGTGACGATGGTGGCATACCTTGTACTGAGCCGGAGGTTGGTGTCATGTAGCGGGGATTGGCTGAAGGCATCTGCATAACCTGTCAACAAATAGGTACATACTATTATGTTGCCATGTAGAAAAGGAACATCAACCTATCCAGATTTTCTTACTTTTCCAAGATAACATACAGAGATTTAGTGGCCATTTCTAACCCTGTGTATACCAATGGATTCATCCTTCAGATTTGAAACAATAACCTTGAGATGATACATTGTATATGCTTAAGCTTAAGCAAAGGTTATTATTTCCAAATACAGTCAACCTTCTTTATAACAACGATGGTTGTTCCAAGCTATCTTCGATGTTAAAGTGAATTTGCTGTTATAAGGAATTTCCGACCAGTACCAGATTTCCACATAATAATCATTTGGTAAAAGAAAATATTATAAATATGAATTAAAAGGCTATTGTTCCAAATTTATACATCAGTTAAATTTCATATTGCATCAAAATGCACAAAGCTTCCCTCTTATCAAATGAGACAGAAACCTGTTCATGCAAAAGACCTTGTCCTGATCACAAAATTGTCTGACACATTGGTAAAAAATCTGTTATAATGAATTTATTTTCAATAGAAAATGTATATCTGTGCCCAGAAGTTACTGTCATTGTCGTTAAGTGAATATTCTGTTATAAAGAGGGAATTTTAATGGAAACAGATCCGTTCCCAGCAAATTTATGTCGGATATTGAATATTCTATTATAAAGAGTGACGTTATAGAGAGTTTTGACTGTATTGTTTTTCTTTCTCTGAAGATGCCAAAGTACTTGTTTAAGGGTATACTACAAAGAGTTAAATGAAAATGCACACCAGGATTTCATTCTAAATTTTTGCATTAACCTTCAACTACTTTCATACTTAAATTTGTTTTAGTTCAGACCCAGACTGCTTTTCAGTACTTACAGCATATGATGAAAGTACATAAATACTAAGCCATCCTGGCAGTGGGACTAGAATGTCAATTTTTTGGTTGGCGCCTTCGTCTTTAAACAAGCTCCGCAACAAACCTTTTTATAGAGTAAGAGGATATAAATGTATTCTAATCTAAGTCTTACCTGACCCATTTGAGGATGGTAGCCTGTTGGCTGAGGGATTGGCATCTGTGGCATGTATACATAGCTCTGTGGGGCTGACTGCGCTAACAAAGGCTGACCAGTGGCAGCCTGTACTGCAGCTGCTGTGTTGTCTGGCTTCACTGATACTACCGCTACAATTAAAGAGAATATCATATATACATAGCTCTGTGGGGCTGACTGTGCTAACAAAGGCTGACCAGTGGCAGCCTGTACTGCAGCTGCTGTGTTGTCTGGCTTCACTGATACTACCGCTATAATTAAAGAGAATATCATATATACATAGCTCTGTGGGGCTGACTGTGCTAACAAAGGCTGACCAGTGGCAGCCTGTACTGCAGCTGCTGTGTTGTCTGGCTTCACTGATACTACCGCTACAATAAAAGAGAATATCATGTATACATAGCTCTGTGGGCTGACTGCGCTACCAAAGGCTGACCAGTGGCAGCCTGTACTGCAGCTGCTGTGTTGTCTGGCTTCACTGATACTACCGCTATAATTAAAGAGAATATCATATATACATAGCTCTGTGGGGCTGACTGCGCTAACAAAGGCTGACCAGTGGCAGCCTGTACTGCAGCTGCTGTGTTGTCTGGCTTCACTGATACTACCGCTATAATTAAAGAGAATATCATATATACATAGCTCTGTGGGGCTGACTGCGCTAACAAAGGCTGACCAGTGGCAGCCTGTACTGCAGCTGCTGTGTTGTCTGGCTTCACTGATACTACCGCTACAATTAAAGAGAATATCATGTATACATAGCTCTGTGGGGCTGACTGTGCTAACAAAGGCTGACCAGTGGCAGCCTGTACTGCAGCTGCTGTGTTGTCTGGCTTCACTGATACTACCGCTACAATTAAAGAGAATATCATGTATACATAGCTCTGTGGGGCTGACTGTGCTAACAAAGGCTGACCAGTGGCAGCCTGTACTGCAGCTGCTGTGTTGTCTGGCTTCACTGATACTAACGCTACAATAAAAGAGAATATCATATATACATAGCTCTGTGGGGCTGACTGTGCTAACAAAGGCTGACCAGTGGCAGCCTGTACTGCAGCTGCTGTGTTGTCTGGCTTCACTGATACTACCCCTACAATAAAAGAGAATATCATGTATACATAGCTCTGTGGGGCTGACTGTGCTAACAAAGGCTGACCAGTGGCAGCCTGTACTGCAGCTGCTGTGTTGTCTGGCTTCACTGATACTACCGCTACAATTAAAGAGAATATCATGTATACATAGCTCTGTGGGGCTGACTGCGCTAACAAAGGCTGACCAGTGGCAGCCTGTACTGCAGCTGCTGTGTTGTCTGGCTTCACTGATACTAACGCTATAATTAAAGAGAATATCATATATACATAGCTCTGTGGGGCTGACTGTGCTAACAAAGGCTGACCAGTGGCAGCCTGTACTGCAGCTGCTGTGTTGTCTGGCTTCACTGATACTAACGCTACAATAAAAGAGAATATCATGTATACATAGCTCTGTGGGGCTGACTGCGCTACCAAAGGCTGACCAGTGGCAGCCTGTACTGCAGCTGCTGTGTTGTCTGGCTTCACTGATACTACCGCTATAATTAAAGAGAATATCATATATACATAGCTCTGTGGGGCTGACTGTGCTAACAAAGGCTGACCAAGGGCAGCTTGTACTGCAGCTGCTGTGTTGTCTGGCTTCACTGATACTACCCCTACAATAAAAGAGAATATCATGTATACATAGCTCTGTGGGGCTGACTGCGCTACCAAAGGCTGACCAGTGGCAGCCTGTACTGCAGCTGCTGTGTTGTCTGGCTTCACTGATACTACCGCTACAATTAAAGAGAATATCATATATACATAGCTCTGTGGGGCTGACTGCGCTAACAAAGGCTGACCAGTGGCAGCCTGTACTGCAGCTGCTGTGTTGTCTGGCTTCACTGATACTACCCCTACAATAAAAGAGAATATCATATATACATAGCTCTGTGGGGCTGACTGTGCTAACAAAGGCTGACCAGTGGCAGCCTGTACTGCAGCTGCTGTGTTGTCTGGCTTCACTGATACTACCGCTATAATTAAAGAGAATATCATGTATACATAGCTCTGTGGGGCTGACTGTGCTAACAAAGGCTGACCAGTGGCAGCCTGTACTGCAGCTGCTGTGTTGTCTGGCTTCACTGATACTACCGCTATAATTAAAGAGAATATCATGTATACATAGCTCTGTGGGGCTGACTGCGCTAACAAAGGCTGACCAGTGGCAGCCTGTACTGCAGCTGCTGTGTTGTCTGGTTTCACTGATACTACCGCTACAATTAAAGAGAATATCATGTATACATAGCTCTGTGGGGCTGACTGTGCTAACAAAGGCTGACCAGTGGCAGCCTGTACTGCAGCTGCTGTGTTGTCTGGCTTCACTGATACTACCGCTACAATTAAAGAGAATATCATGTATACATAGCTCTGTGGGGCTGACTGTGCTAACAAAGGCTGACCAGTGGCAGCCTGTACTGCAGCTGCTGTGTTGTCTGGCTTCACTGATACTACCGCTACAATTAAAAAGATTATCATACACAGGTTTAGATTAACAAAAATTTTCAGCGTAAAAAAGCAAATATTTTCTTACCCATCAATTTTAACATATGTTTTGGGTGCTCAAAAGAACTGTCTCATTAAGACGGTTCTTTTGAGTACCCACAAAATATGTTTTGGTTGAGAAATAAGAAAAATAGATTTTCATTACGCACTCTTTACTAAAGTCCTGATCATATTTAAATTGAATTTTTACTTTTCTTATACAACGCAGTCCCTTTATAAGGCTCTGTTTGGGGTCCATAGGAATGTTTGTTTGATTTGAGATTTTATGTCCCAGTCAACAGCTATGGTCATGTCGAGACGGTCAGTTCACCTAACCGCACTTTTTCCTGGGCAAGCTTGACTAAGCGGTTAACCAGTACTTACTGATATAAACTTTTGCTTGTAACTGACAACAACAACCCTTCTTGAATCAGCGGAAGGAAGAGAATGACAGTAGAAATTATTTCATGATCAATCTCCAAGAAAGTATGGGACCGGGCCGGGATCACACTCGTGACCCCTAAATCTGCAGTCAGACTCGCTACCGACTATGCTACGGGGCCTGGTCCATAGGAATGGACCGGGTTATGAGGGATCATGTTATAAAAGGACAATTTTACAAAGGAATTATAGGAGGATGACCATCTCCTGACTTTAAAGGTATTTTTTTGCCCTCTTCCTTATCTTCAGTTTTTATGAAGGATACCTGGTAGTTTTTGTGATGATGCTCTAAGTCCCAGTCAACATTTTTTCAGTCATGTCGAGACAATTTGCTGTCTTACACCAGGCCTTTAGTTAAAGCTGCATAGTCTGTAACTTTTGATCCTTTTATTTTAGAACTAATGTTTCTATTTTTCAAGAACAAAGTAAAAAACTAGAATTCAGGTATACATTTTACCAATTTCGTAAATCTTAACAAATTATCAGTATCAAAACAACAGCATTTATGTTAAAATTAACTGTCTATAATTATTGGAGGGACGCAAATAATTACCAACACGAGAAAAACACACCTGTTTTATAAGATAATTCACTTTTCCGTGCAGTTTTCAGCTATAGTGAACAGATTTATTGTGAAAACATAACTTATCGAAAAATGTTCATAGTTGCAGACTTAGTCTCTTTAAGAGTGCTTACCAAAAAATTATTTTTCTTAATTCTCAACCAAAACATATGTTGTGGGTACCCAAAAGAACCGTCTCAATGAGACGGTTCTTTTGAGCACCCAAAACATATGTTTAAACTGATAGGTAAGAAAATATTTACAATTTTAGGCTCAAAAATTTTGTTAATCTTAACCTATGCTTATACGACACATCAGTGTTCTGACAGGAAATTGGCTTAATTGGAAATAATCTTAAAAGGGAATGATTTTCAGTGTTGACAATTAGATGGTACCTTGAAAGAGAGATTTACAGGTTTTAGATATTCAAAAAAAAAAAAAACACTTAGATATTGTATTTTTTAGATCTTATTAAAACTTTTCATTGAAATTATGTGACTCTTTTTTTTAATTTTTATAAAGATCAAATTTGATCTGATAGGCGCACATTCTCTTATAAGCTCACACAGAGTACTTTTTATGGATTACTTAATATTAGTCCTAAAACTGTTTTTGACAATCAATTCTGTGTTGGAATTTCATTACTGGTATGGATTCATCACATGGATCCTGATCAGGCTCAGCTCGATCTACACATTACACATTTTCCTGAAGAAGTATTGACAGTTAAAGTTATGGGTACAGTGCACTATAAAATACTCATAACTGTAGCTTCTTTCTGTTTTTCTTTTCTTGTTACATCTTACCGTATGAGCTTACCTCGCTTTGTTGCCCGTTGCAATTGTGTTTGCTGGGACTGAACAGCTGGGATGCTATTTATTAACACATTTTGTGGCGGCATAAAGAACTGTTGTCCAATCATGGGCTGCTGAATATTCATGATGGGTTGTATGATAGGACTCTGTGTCTGTGGGTGAGGGGGAGTGGGCACCTGGGGCTGACTTGACTGTTTCTGAAAGAAAATAATAAGTCACAAGTCAATTTCTAGCAGTATAATATCAAACTGAACTACTGTCGTTACGTCGACATGGGTGAAAGCTATAAACTTCCAAAATCCTGAACTTTAAAAATTCAAATCTTTAAGCCTATACATTACAGTCATTTAGTAGAGTATGTATCAAAAAAATTTGTCTTATTTCTCAACCAAAACATATGTTGTGGGTACTCAAAAGAGCCGTCTCAACGAGACGGTTCTTTTGAGCACCCAAAACATATGTTAAAATTGATGGGTAAGAAAATATTTACAATTGTAATCTGCAAATTTGTGTTTATCTTAACCTATGTATTACCAAAATTTCTGAGTTTAAATGAGTGGGCACAAATGAGTCAGCACATGAGATTTTGCTACTTATCGCCGCCTTTAAACATTCTTGCGGACCAGTGTGGCTAGAGGTCTAATCTTTGGTCTGAGCCTGCCTTTATTTCCATACTTTGTGTGTATAAACCAGGCACAATGGTTAATTCTAATGCACTTGCTTTTGTATTGCAACATCTGATTGGATAACATCAAAAATTTGTGACAGTATATCCTGCGACAGTATATCCTGCAATATACTGTCCGAAATAGTTTGACGTCATAATTACGTCACATATCCTTGGATGATGTATAGCTTTATGCCACTTGCAACGCTTCAATTTGAGAGGAAACTGCATAGGTGCATTAGAATGGGGATAACCAAAATAAAAAATTTCATTTGGGGACATATATCCAAGGATATACGGTCGGAAATCACGTTTGACGGCTCCGCTCGCACTTCACTATAAAGCTAAATTTCCCACCGTATGTCCGATGATATACCTCCCGAATGAAAATTTTGAATAGTTATCCCCTAATTTTCCTTTACCCTTTGTATACTAATGCATTCTTCCTTCCGGTTTGAAACAATAAACTTGGCCTTCCTCTTTACTATTTTTGTTTCTAAATGTGTTCATGTTTTGTGTCACAGTCGACACTTTTTCAGTCATGATACGTATGTTTTGGCTGAGAGTCTTTTGAGTACCCACATGAGATGTAATGGTTGATTTTTTTTTAACAGTAAAACCTGTGTAAAATGGCCACTCTCAAAAAGTCCGAAAATTGGTTCTAAAGACAAATTATCGCTTAATGCAGGTCAAAAGTATTGCAGAATGCTCCAAAGGGAGCATTCTGCAATACTTTCGACCTTCATTAAGCTACTACCATTTGTTTGTTTGTTTGTTTGATTTGATTCTTTACGTCCCATCAACACTCTTTCAGTTAGACAGCGATGGGTCTTCCTGGGCTGAACCAGTACTTAGCTGGGATAAATGTGTCTTGCTCAAGGACACAACGCAGTGACGTCGGTGAGGCTCGAACCCGCGGCCCCTCAGTCTCGAGTCAAGCACTCTACCACTGAGCCACTGCGCTCCCCAAAGTGGTATGTGTGACCAGCAAAGTCTCAGACCAGCCTGCGCATATGCGCAGTCTGATCAGAGCCTTTACTAGTTGCTTGAATATCCTATGAATATTAAGCTACTGACCGAACATCATTTGGAGTTTCTAAGCTTAAACCGAGACTGCACAGTCTCATCTGAGACTACACTGTCAAAATGCCACATTGTTGGAAATCTCATGCCGCAGCTCATTTGTGATTTGTCTATTTTTGAGTGGCTGTTTTACGCAGGTTTTACTGTACACACTTTTATATTAAGGCTTTTTAAATGCCCTACCAAAACAGTGGAGAACAGGTTAAAACCTGGGTATATATGGGCTTCAACACGAGAAAGCCTGTCTTCAGGGGGTTTGGGAACAACACAGGCACAGACCAGCCTGCACATCCCCGCAGACGATCAGCGCCTTTGTTATTCATTTATTGAGAAGTATCATATCTAGACTTGCTACGAGCAAAATTTCCGTTTTCTAGCTTGTCTCTGAAGCTGAAGAGACTGGTTTGAAACTCACTTTGTTGGAAAGCCCGAAGACAGATTTTCTCGGGACGAGGCCCATATGTATAAACTTACTGGTTGTTGGAGTGATTTGGGAACAAAATCTTCTGCTAAAGGATTTAAAACATATTTCTTTCTGAAACGACAAATCAACAGCACTCTATATGAGAGGATTCAAAGGAATCAATGAATTACTGGAAATATCCAGATAAACAACAAATTGGAAGGTAAAATTGTAATTACTTTCCTATCAGTTTAAACATTTGTTTTGGGTGATCAAAAGGACAATCTCATTGAGACGATATTAGAGTTCCCACAACATGTTTTGGTTGAGAAATAATTCTCTAACATCTTGCATTTATATTTTCACAAGTGATTTGAAGTGAATTATATCTGCAGTTGCAGATCTATTTTGTTTACTTTTATTTTTGGAAACCAAAGAACAAACCTTGCAACTAAGATAAACTTTCTTACTGCAAGGTTCATGTCTCTCCAGTAAATCAAAGATTTGTAAAAAATAAAAGGAACAGGTGCGTGTGTGACAGCAGTTCCAGGGGTCGAGAGTTTGATCCGGGCACTTTGACGAAAAAAATAATATATATACCATTTTACTACAACTGTCATAACAATGAGGATCCTCTAAATAGCATGTTAACTTAATAAGCAGACTTACTGCGATTAGCATACATTAAGCTATTTTTCAGTAGTGAATGCTTTAAAAAGACAGTCCAGTAGAGCAATGTCATTATCATCCATTAAACGTTTGACAGGTCCTGAGAGAGATGTTAAAACCCGAGGACAAAGCCTGTGGCTTTAAACATTTCCCGAAGAACCTAGCTAACTTTAACTTAGTGAAAATTCATGTTTAATCGCTATCAGATTATTGCATTAATTCAACCAAATATTTGCCAAAAGTTGGGAAAAAATATGGGACTATATTTTGTCACATTTCAGTCGACGCTAGAAGCTATCAGTCACTATCTGTCTTTCATCAATGGAGGGCATCAGCAGAACTACCGTGAAATAAGACATTTCATGTGTGTGTGTGTGTGTGTGTGGGGGGGGGGGGGGGGGGGGTCTGGTTCCCTGTAAAATCACAATTTAATTGTACAGGTAAAGGTGTGAAAATTTATTCGATAGGAAATGGCTAATATGACCATATACAATTGATGCATTCTTTTGGGGTTAACATTAGGATTTGTCAACCAGAGAACAGAGATTTTTGTTCACCGAGGCTCATCCTGATGTTAACCTGAAAAGAATGCACCTATTGGTTTGTTATATGACACTGTCTCTTTTTTCCTATAGTTTTATAAAGTTTTTTCATTTTTATTATTAACTTACTCGTCTAAATGTCTATTTGATTCTGATGGCATCTCTGTCTTCTGTGGTGACTGGCTTTCTGGCTCCACTCGGGGAGGTTCTGGACTGTGTGGCTCTTCCATTTTTTGTGGTGCTTCTAATCGTTTATCCTCTGGTGTGTTTTCTTGTTCTCGACTATCTGCATTTTTCTCTTTCTCCTTTTTATGATCAAGCTGGAAACAACAATAATTATTTATCTTTGTCATAAGCATATATTTCTAGTGTAAAAATGTGATTATTTTCTATTCAACAGTATAGATATTTGTAACCATATCATCCTTGCGTGTTCAAAAGAACCATATCATCCTTGCGTGTTCAAAAGAACCATATCATCCTTGCGTGTTCAAAAGAACCATATCATCCTTGCATGTTCAAAAGAACCGTCTCATCCTTGCATGTTCTAAAGAACCATCTTATCCTTCCATGTTCAAAAGAACCATATCATCCTTCCATGATCAAAAGAACAGTCTCATCGAGATGGTTCTTGTATGTATGTTGACAATTATTCAGAATAATTGTCTGCATATAAAAACCATATAAGGCCAAAATGAAATATATCAGTATGTGTGGTTCCTATTTCATACCAACAAAATAATATTTTCTAATTAATTTTGGATAAGATTTCTTATCCGTGCTTAATCATTAGTTTAAATCTTTTCAAACTAAAACTGATTTCAAATGTGTCTTGCATTCAGAACTCCTCCATCAAATCAAGAGAATAAGAACTCGGATGTACATTGTCAACTTTGAAAATGACATCATAGAAACCATATCAACACAATAACAAGTTTGATCGCTTAGAAACAAATGGTTACAACATTCCACTACGTAAATGTCCTACAAAGAAAGATGCTATAATGATATGTTATGGAAAGTAAAAAAAAGGTTTTTAATGTATTGATAAAACACTTTGGGTATTTTCCATATACCAGTTCCAGCAAACAAAACTCAAATTTTTCATACATAATACTTTGCCTTACATACATCTGAGGCTTGATTCTAAATTGGGCTGAGGTTTACCAAATGTGTGTCTCAAGGTTCAAGCTGGGCCCTGACAGTTGGGAGAATGACTTTTCCCTCTATGAAAATTGGGGAGAAGTGACCGTGCAGATAGCGCAAAATCACCACATTTTCATCAATTTAAAAGCAAATTAGCTATTACATATACTATTGCCATTAAATGGAAGGAGGAATAAGATGCGGTGGTAGTAGATTGTCACCACAGCTTGCTTTTATGTGATGATTGAATGAAAATTGTAAAATAAGGGAGACCCCCACTTCTTCCTGGGCCCCATTTATGGAGAAATTTCGGCCCCTGGGGTGACTATTTCGCCCTAGTCGCCCCCTAGCTTATTCCCAGGTGTCTTGGTGGCTTTTGAATTATTCATGGAATATCATTTAAATGTTGTTCCAGCATTAAATATATCCCTAAATTTTTTTTACTAGTCTCATTTTAGCAGATTTAAACACATTTTAGCCAAAATATTTAATGTTAAGAGGCAACAAATCATCACCATCTGTTACAAGATCTAGGCCAACATTAGTGTATCTCTTTCCACCCTAGTGTTGACTCCTCTGCTGACAAACTCCACAAACAGTTGGACCCAGATGAGTCCCAAAACAACTTCGTGCCCAATCTGGGTTCAAACTTTTTTGCACTGATGACATTTGTAGATGATTCCTGGATTTTTTAAAGTGGTATTTCAATTTTATCTTTAATACACAGACGACAAAAAAAGATCTTTAACATCCTTTTATCAGGCATCTGACATTTCAGGATTTGAGGGTGGAAAGGATAAAAGTCTCGCTAGATGGCAAGAAAATACTTACTTTTATTGTATCACTAAATTGTTTAAATGCTTCTATCTGTTGTTCTCGACCTGAAATTTATACGAAATCACAACATTGAACAAAATGTCTGCTTTTTCTTTTTTTATTCTACATCAACTAACATGTAACACAAAGCAGATCAGCCTACATGTCCATGCAGTCTTCTCTGCACAGTGTTGTCCATTAAACACATGTTAAATATAACTGGCTTAAGTCAAAATGTCAAAACTCTAGCTTCACAAAATCATATAACTATGAATGCTTACAAGAAAGACAGAGCCATAATGCACTCTAACAGGCCCCCAGATAAGAGTGCGTAACTGAAAATTATTTTTCTTATTTCTCAACCAAAACACATGTTGTGGGTACTCAAAAAAGAAATGTCTCGATGAGACGGTTCTTTTGAGCACCCAAAACACATGTTTAAACTAATGGATAAGAAAATAATCACAATTTAAGGCTTTTTTTGCTTATCTGGCCCTATGCTCTAATAAGAGCCTTTGTTGTTCATTTTCTGATATTTTCAGAAAAGTATAATAGCTAAACTTGCTGCATACAAAATTTCAATATTCAAGCTAGTCTCTGTAGCTGAGGAGACCTGATCCAGCCTGGGTCCAGTTATAATTTTTTTTATTTGAGCAGGAAATTTCAACAGCCCATAAAAGCTAAACTGCTGAAAAATAAAAACTTCTTGCTTTCAGACACTCAGATGTTTTATTTATCATGCTAATAAATGTTAAATTGTTGGCATTTTAACATTTATATAAATCTAATGTTAAGCTCATTTGAGTTGGGCACGAAAAAAGTTTAATAACCTTGGACGCTTTTCTTTCCCCCCACCCCCCCCCCCCTGAAGGCAGTTTGTTGCAAAGATTTGTTTTGTTTGTTTGTTTGATTGGATTCTTTACGTCCCATCAACAATCTTTCAGTTAAACAGGGACGGGTCTTCCTGGGTTGAACAAGTACTAAGCTAGGATAAATGTGTCTTGCTCAAGGACCACAACGCAGTGACGCCGGTGAGGCTCGAACCCGCGGCGCCTCGGTCTCGGGTCAAGCACTCTACCACTGAGCCACTGCGCTCCCAGCAAAGATATGTGCCAGAGTAGTTTATATTTGGTGAGAAACAGAAATTGTGTTTGTGAATAAAAAAACTTCTTCTATAATGACAAATTCATTTATTTCATGATCAATCTCCATGAAAGTATGGGCTGGGCGAGGATCGAACTCGCGACCCCTGGATCTGCAGTCAGACTCAGGTCTGTTGCCAGACACATTACCGACTGCGCTACACGGCCCGGTCCCAGTGGTCTAGATAAGGATTTGGAGTCCAATGGTTATTTCACCCCCTACTTTTTAATTTAATGAGTATTTTACAGCCTACTTAAAAATATCAAACTGCAGAAACTTAGCCACAAAAGCATCAGTTCTGTTGCAAAGACTTGTAAAAGGTCCCGTTTTATTTTCTTAAAAAGTTGATTGTATTTATTACATGTTACATTTTTAGGAAAGCTTCCAAGATGTACAGTTAACCTGCCAATAATGGGTCACTATAACTAAAGTTCTTGTTTTAAGAAAAACTACCAATGTCAGGGAACTGATCTTAACCATAATTATGAACCTGTATACCACCTGTATGTTCATATGTATTTCCAGATTCAGCTTGGGGCCTTCAGAAATTTATTGGCAGTTTCATGTCCACGTCTGCACCAGCCATTAAAGGGTCACTTACGCCAATAAAGGGTCACTTAACAAAAGCATGTGCAGGGGCTGTCCTGAAGCATGTTTTGCCAGCCAAAACCAGTGAGCAAACTTGGTAAATCTTTTCAGAATAAGACACAGTGATGAGTTATCTCTAATCATCCATGTTGGAGATAACCTCATGCACACATTTCATTTTTCAAGATTTAGCCTGAAAACCTTCATCTTTGTTGGAGATAACCTCAAGCACATACTTTATTTTTCAAGATTTACCCTGAAGACCTTCATCTTTGTTGGAGATAACCTCAAGCACATACTTTACTTTTCAAGATTTGGCCTGAAAACCTTCATCTTTGTTGGAGATAACCTCATGCACACATTTCATTTTTCAAGATTTAGCCTGAAAACCTTCATCTTTGTTGGAGATAACCTCAAGCACATACTTTATTTTTCAAGATTTGGCCTGAAAACCTTCATCTTTGTTGGAGATAACCTCAAGCACATACTTTATTTTTCAAGACTTGGCCTGAAAATCTTTATCCATGTTGGAGATAACCTCAAGTATATATTTTTTTCTTCTAGATTTGGCCTGATAACCTTCACTTATGTTGAAGATTAAACACACAATTTTTTAGCATTATATTTGCCATGAAAACCTTCACACATGTACAAGATAACCTCAAAAACACTATTTTTTCTTCAAGATTGAGCCTTATTTGGGGGAAAATATGTCTTGTGAAAAACACACGTGATAAAAGCAGACAAAATATAGACACTGACCTTTTCCAGTTTTTCTATTATCTAACGGTTTATTCGCCGTTGGCGAGGTGGGATTATGACTTGTATCTACTGTCTTGGAGGAAGGTTGTTCACTAACAGGACTAGCAACCTTTACTGTAGGACTGGCCGTTGAAGTAGGAATAGGAGCAGGCTCTTCTGAAAAAAATAATCAAAAATAATTCATCAGCTACATTTCCTTATTTGTTTTGGGTTCTCAAAAGATGAGAATTTTCTTATTTCTTAACCAAAATGTTGTGGGAACTCAAAAGAACATGCAATGGGTGAAAGTTCAAAATTTCCAAAATTCTGAACTTTCGAAACTCCAATTCTAAAACTTGCAGTATGCCCACTAAATATTCTCAATTTCAAGTTTAAATGGTCAATTGTCCTTAGACAGACTGAAAATAATCAGAGAAGCTATTATGATCTCCCTAATTCAGCATTTTGAGGCTGACTTTCTGTGGAAAGTCGGCCTCAAAATCCTGAATGCAGGAATAATCCAGAAAACTTTCACCCATGAAAGAACAGTCTCATTGAGACCATTCTTTTGAGCACCCAAAACACATGTTTAACCTAAAATAAGAAATAAACATTTTCTCCCTAGTCCCTAAACATAATTCCTTTAAACACTGGGAAAAGTGTGGTTAATAGGAGCCTGTAAAACAGTAGGCACCATTCAAACATAGTGTATTGTTCACAGGTTTAGATAAGCAAAATATTTGAGCGTAAAATTGTGAATATTTTCTTACCCATCAATTTTAGCATATGTTTTGGGTGCTCAAAAGAACCGTCTCATTGAGACGGTTCTTTTGAGTACCCACAACATATGTTTTGGTTGAGAAATAAGAAAGATATATTTTTGGTAGGAACTAAAGGCCTGATTTTTGGTTTTCCCTGAATTGGTTAATAAGATCAGGTCATAACTAAAGCCTGTCAATTATGTAGTACACCCTATGTTTTAGTGTTAACATGCTTGGTTCAATAGAAATTTACTTATCTGCAAAATTTCAATATCTGACCTTTCAATATACTTATCTGCACAATTTCAATATCAGTCCTTTCAACCGGACCCCAGAGGTCAAGGGTGTGTAAGGTCAAAACTTTTGTTTGCACTTTGTGCTACACTTCTTTTCATTTAATTTGATATTTAACATAACCACTTTCAGAAAAAAAATGTTTTGACAATTTGACCCCACCCAGGGGTCGAGGGTGTGTGTAAGGACAGAATAATTGCTTGCATGTTGTTACGTTTCATTCCCTTTGATTATACAACATGACTACTTTTTCAGTAAAAAAAGTTGACCTTTTGGCCCCACCTAAAGGTGTCAGAGGAGTGTGTGAGGGTATTAGTTAGCTTTATGTCAACATGATATTCTGAAAAAGTTAAATTTTGGCCTAAGGCTAACCCCTAAAGTCCACACAGGCGATCGTATCCAAGCATTGAAACTAAAATCAAGTTTGATATGTTTTATATCTATTGTTCCTCTGTCTACATGCAAAATTTTGGTTAAAAATATTGACAACTGACTTAGTTATTATTTGAAATTTAAAAATTTGATCTTTTACCTCAACACTGCTGTGCTTATCAACATGCACTGGGCAATCATGGCCCATAGTAAGAAAATGTCAGATATAATAGCTTTTGGGAAATGTGAAGTTCATTACACAATATAGGTTTTGCACTCTAATTGCCTATACTAAGTCAATGGTAAAAAGTCTAGTGTTAATGAGTCAATTTTGATGAAACTTAGGATATCAACTGTCCATGACACTAATCATTTATACCAAGAATGCATCAAATCTGACTAATAGGTACTGAGATATCATTCATTCCTGATGGAATGGATGGACAACACAAAACTAAATCACTCAGACTTTTTCGAGGGATAACAAGAATGTCTTTAGATATGCTGGAAATAAATCAAGGGAAGCTAATATAATCTACCTGAGTCCATATTGAGGCCGGCATCTTTGTAAGTAAGCCCAGGCCCCCAAAAAAGACAGTGAAACTGAAAATTATTTTTCTCATTTCACAAAACCTATGTTGTGGGTAATCAAAAGATCCGTCTCCATGAGACGGTTCTTTTGAGCACCCAAAACACATGTTTAAACTGATTGGTAAGATCATAATTGCAATTTTACGCTAATTTATTTTTTGCTTATCTGGCCCTATGTAAGCCTCAAAATTCAAAATCAGGAATAATGGTGAAACTTTCAGCCATGTCATTGGGTCAATGGTATACTAACCTCCATTAATATTTATTGCTTCTACTCTTGGTGGCGAAGCTACTGAAGACTGGCTTGGTTGTTGTTGTTGTTGTTGTTGTTGATGATGTTGTGACGGTAGTGAGGCTGGTGGTGGAGGTTGTTGTAGCTGGGGCTGATGTTGTTGTAGCTGGGGCTGATGTTGTAGGTGGGGCTGATGTTGTTGTTGTAGCTGGGGCTGATGTTGTAACTGGGGCTGATGTTGTTGTTGTTGTGGCTGATGTTGTTGTTGTTGCAGCTGTGCCTGGTGTTGTTGTGGCAGCTGATGTTGCTGCTGTTGTTGAGAAGTTGGAGGTTGACGTCCCATTGCTTGGTGGTAGCCCACTCGAGGAGGTCTGTTCATGGCTGGGCCTGGTCCATTTCTCTTATTGGGTGGTACATATCTGTAAAAGCAGAGGAATATATTAGTTATCTCAAAGTACACAAAGATTGCACTATTAGCCATATTGCAACACCATACAGTTAGAATTATAAAGTGGTATAACTCTTACAATACTGACCCTTCAGCCCCTTTTTACTACCATACATGTATTGTTTTATGGTTAAGGTGTGGTGCAAATTTGATCAAAATCAGACAAAGGCTATGTAAGTTATTCAACAAAACCTTGAAATGTTGACGGAAGAACGGAATGACAACGACTGAAAACAGTATACCCCCCTAAAACTCTGTTTTGCACGGGGTCCCCCTAAAACTCCGTTTTGCAGGGGGTTTAAACAGAATACCCCCCTAAACTACGTTTGCAGGGGGTATAATAAAACTGAATGCTTTGCCTGCTAGTGACACCCTTTGCCATCTGATTATCTTTGCCAACAGTTTAGACCAAGATTAGGCACAAGAAAACATTGAGTCTGGAAACCAGATAATCTGTCTTTGAAAAGAGGAATCATTTTTGAAACATTATGCACACAATAAACTTATTAGGACAAATACAGTACTTGTACAGCCTGTCTAGAAAAACTCAGTAAATATAAAGATTTAAATGTCACTCACTTTCCTGGTCCTCCTGAGCTGGCCACAAATGGCTTTGATTGAGAATTCATCTCTGAGGTTCTCACTACTGCACTGAATCTTGTCTCCTCATCCATGTCTCCCTCGCCATTCTCCAGGGCTATATGTTTCTTGTACTGTACAGTATCTTCTATCTCGGCAGCCATCTTCATTGCTGCTTCTTCTCGTTGCCTGTATTCTTCAGTATCTCGCTTTTCCAACTTTGTTCTGAAAGGGTAAAACATTATCTTACTTACCGAGGGCAAAATATTATCTAACTTTCTAACTTTGTTCTAAAAGGGAATAAATTTCTAACTGTCTAACTTTGTTGTGAAAGGGCAAAATATTATCTAACTTTCCGACTTTGTTCTGAAAGGGCAAAATAGTATCTAACTTTCTAACTTTGTTCTGAAAAGGCAAAACATTATCTAACTCTCTAACTTTGTTCTGAAAGTGTAAAACATTATCTAACTTTCTAACTTTGATCTGAAAGGGTGAAACATTATCCAACTTTCTTTGTTCTAAAAGGGTAAACATTATTTCTAGATTTGTTCTGAAAGGATAAATCATCTAACTTTCTAGATTTTGTCAGAAAGAGTAATACAGCATCTCACTCCCTGTGTGTCAGTATTTTTCTTCTCTAACTTTAATAGTTATGAATAATTAAAACAGTGCCTAAATTTTTTCTAACTTTAGTTCCAATAGGGTGTATCAGTATCTTGCATTTCTAACTTTCCTCCATATCTTGTAAGATCAATTGGGTCATCACAAGATCTTCGTATATATGGCAATCTCGCACCTTTGCTGCTCGCTTACACAAAGTATGGATGTAAATGAAGACTGACCAAAAGATAGACCTCGAGCCCCCATAGATTTACATCTTTATGTTAAAAAAAAATTGTTTATCTAAACCTACGGTGCCCTGATCATATGCTTTGACCAGATATAAGTATAAAACAATGGAAAAAAGGTAATTGGATCTAATCATGATAAGACCATGTTTCACATTTGTCCTTTCCAAAGGGCCTTTTGTTTCGTTTCGAAAAGGCTCTTGATAAGGGACTGACCTTACTTCCATGCATGTCTGCTGAATCGCGGGCTTATTAAAGATAAGCCTGCGAAACCAGCAGACCTGCGACAATAGCAACAGTGAAGACTCGAATGAGACACCGCCAATGCGTAGGTTTCATCTGAGTCTTCCCTCCTTCAAAGAAGGAATTTTATAAACAAGGTAGCCCTTGGAAAATAATTACACTGAAATGTTCATTGATGTTATAAAGAGAAAATTACTATTTTGCGCGACACGGGTCGACTGAATGTATGAAATATGATTATGAACCGCCAATGCGGCATCTCGGTTTATCCGTGTCTCGCACTATCTATCTATCTATCTATCTATCTATCTATCTATCTATCTGTCTGTCTGTCTGTCTGTCTGTCTGTCTGTCTGTCTGTCTAACCACTCGTCAATTTACTTTATACATGTAAATATTTACCCAAAATAATTTTCTCATTTCTCAGCCAAAGCATACAATGTATGTTATGGGTGCTCAAAAGAACCATCTCAATGAGACGGTTCTTTTGAGCACCCAAAACACATATTCAAACAAATGGATTAGCAAATATTTACAACTTTAAGCTCATTTTTTTTTATCTAAACCTATGGTACCCTCATCATTTGCTTTTGATCAGATATTAGAACAAAATAGCGAAAAATGCGATTGGATCTAAGTCAAATTATCAGACTGTTTTATTTCAGTTCTTTTTTCTATTATTCTCGAATCTCATCCTGGTCTGACAGGTATATATAATAATGTAAAAATATTTATCACTCCATGAATAAAAAAAATCATAGCTATATAATCACTATATGACATATATTGGATACTATTACCGAGATTGTTCACAACGATACTGAGCCCTATGTGTACATAACCATATGACAATGCTAGATTTATGTAAATCTGTTTTTGTGTTCTTAGAAATGCTTTATATTTTGATTATCTATTCTTATATGTTTATATTTTCATTTGACTGCTATATACCCCTTCATAAGAATCCTATACTATGCATAATTTGGTCATGCGCAATGTATGAAATAAACTGCTGTGGAAAAGGCCTGATGCTTGCATGCATGTTTGCTATTGAGATTGTCTTATATCAGCATGGGTAATGGTCTAGAGCAGTGGCGTGCAAGCATTGGTCTTTTCAACAGTAAATGTATTATCAAACAAAGAGTCAGGGTAAATGTTTCTATGGCTTTCATTTTTACTTACATGATGTTTTTCCTAAAATGGGTTGTCAGTAGTACTTTCAAATTGTTATCTTTTGTTTTTAACGAAATGGTGTGCAACTTATATTTTAAGATAGTGCTTACTTTTCTACTTCTGAAATCTGGAGACATAGAGATGAACCCAGGACCTAATAACATTAATAACTCTCTTTCCATTTTACACAGTAACATTAGAAGTATACGTAATAAATTTGACTATTTAACTGAAAACTTTTTAGATTTTGACATTTTGTGTTTCAGTGAATCTCATCTTGATGCTAACATAACTACAGAATCTCTGATTATGTCTAGCAAATATGATATTCCCTACAGAAAAGATAGAACAAATCATGGTGGCGGTTTATTAATGTATTTGTCCTGTGAGCTTGCACATACACGAATTATAGGTTTGGAGACATTCTGGAATGAGTCACTATGGGTAGAAATTAAGGTAAATAGAGATATATTTCTTATCGGTTTGTTTTATAGTCCACGGACAGCAGATGCAATTTTCTTTGATTCTCTTAACAAAAATATAGAAAAGGCTTTAGATATTACTAATAATATAATAATTCTGGGAGATATGAATGAAGATTTACTTAATCCCAATATGCACAATTTGAAAGATGTTTTGCTTTTAAACTCTCTTCACAATATTATTTCGGAACCAACACGCCAACTTGCTTTGTTAGACCCTATAATAGTTCATGAAGACATGTCAACTCTGAGTCAAGGGATTATTCAAGTGCCAAATGAAATAAGTGACCACTGTGCTACTTATGTACATATACCATTTGAATACCCACTACATGATACTTTTACCAGAAATGTATGGATATATAAAGATGCAAATTATGAATTGTTCAATAAAAAAATATCTGATTTTGATTGGTCATGTCTTCATCAAGGTACTGTCAATGAAGCAAGTTCATTGTTTACAAATATTTTTATTGAATTTGCTAAATTGTGCATACCTAGTAAAACTATTGTAGTTCGAGAAGACGACAAACCATGGTATGACTCTGAAATAAGGAGGAATTCAAGGAAAAGAGACAGACTAAAGAAAACTGCATTAAAAACTGGTAATCAAAATGATTGGAAAAAATACAAATATTACAGAAATAAGGTAAACAATCAAAAAAAACATGCTAAGGAATATTTTTATAATAATTTAGATATAATTGTTTCAGATTTTCAGAATAATGATAAACGCAAATTTTGGAAAGTAATTCGTCACTTTGTCAAAAATAATAATTCTACTTCTTCAATTCCTCCTTTATGTTCAGCACTTCCATCTGGTGACAACCAATGGCATTTTAATGATCAGGACAAAGCTAATTGTTTGAATGACTATTTTGCCTCTATCTCAACTGTCAATGACGAAAATACCCAGTTACCTCCTTTTACTAAACTTACTGATAACTCTCTATCTCAAATAATTTGCACTGAACAAGAAATAGAAAAAACAATTGAAGTTCTCAACCCTAACAAAGCAAGTGGTGATGATGGTATAAGCCATAAAATGCTCAGGGGTGTCTCCAAATCCGTTTCAAAACCCTTATGTATTTTAATGAATAGATCTTTTGAAGAGGGAATATTCCCTGATATTTGGAAAATTGCCAATGTTATTCCCATATTTAAAAAGGGAGATAAATCTCAGCCATCTAACTACCGTCCAGTTGCATTATTGAGCTGTATTGGTAAACTGCAAGAAAGGATTGTTTTTAAAAATTTGTATAACTTTCTACTTGACAACAATCTTCTATACAAGTATCAATCTGGCTTCTTACCTCACCACTCAACAGTTTTTCAGTTAATTGATATCTTTCATAATATATGCCAGGCCTTTGATAATAATATGTTTTCTTGCATTGTGTTCTGTGATGTGTCAAAGGCATTTGATAGAGTCTGGCATAAGGGTCTTTTATTTAAGCTACGGCAAAATGGCATTGAAGGGAAACTTTTAGAATGGTTAAACAGTTATTTAAGTCAAAGAAAGCAGAAAGTTGGTCTAAAGTCTTGCTTTTCATGTTTAAAGTCTATCTTTGCGGGGGTGCCGCAGGGGTCTGTTCTTGGACCTCTTTTATTTTTGGTATACATAAATGATATAGCTGAACATCTTCTTAGTTTGACAAGGCTGTTTGCAGATGATAGCTCACTTTTCTATTCTGCAGCACACATTGATGACATAGCTGGTATAATTAACCATGATATGCAGTTGTTGTCAAACTGGGCTAGACAGTGGCTAGTAACATTTAATCCCCTGAAAACTGAAGCTGTTTTATTTACTCTTAAAAAGATTAATATCTTACCACAACTTGTTTTTGATAATATTCCAATTAATTTCGTAGATAGCCACAAAAATCTTGGTGTTACTTTCAGTAGTACAGGGCAGTGGCATTCTCATATAGAAAATATTGTCCTATCAGCAACTAAAATTTTGGGAATAATGCGTAAGCTAAAATACTCCATTAGTAGAAACGCTCTCAACCAAATGTATATGTCCTTTCTTTTACCAGTTGTAGAATATGCCTCAGTTGTATGGGATGGATGCTCTGAACAGGACTCACAAACTTTACAAAAAATCCAAAATGAAGCCGCCCGCCTTGTTACAGGTTTAACTAGATCTGTGTCATTAGAAAACTTGTTCAAAGAATGTGGATGGACAACTTTGTCAAAAAGAAGGCAACAACATAAACTATTTTTCATGTATAAGGTAAATAATGGCATTGTACCTTCATATATACAAGATTTAATTCCTCCTTTAGTTAGTGAAATTTCAAATTACCCTCTGAGAAATAATAGAAATATATCGGTACCCTTTAATAGAACTAGTATCTCACAAAAATCATGTATTCCTTCTTCCATTAGACTTTGGAACTCCCTTGAAGATGACTTAAAAAATCTATCAACATTACAAACCTTTAAAAAACATATTACTTCAAGTTTGAATAACTCATGTGTTCCTTCTCACTTTACTATAGGAAATAGATATATTTCTATATTGCATGCACGACTTCGAAATAATTGCAGTAACCTTAATAATGACCTTTTTAGAAATCATCTCCGTGATAATCCTTTATGTGATTTGTGTGGCATGATAGAGGACGCCATCCACTACTTCTTTCATTGTAGAAAGTTTACACTGGAACGGCAGGTTTTTAATGACACAGTTAGAGTTTTCCAACCATTAAGTATTGATATGATTCTATGTGGTAATTTTAATTTGAATATGGAAAACAATATAGTCCTGTTCAGAGCTGTCCACAGATATATACATGCTACTAAGCGTTTTAAAACCAGTTGACTCTTTTTTTGAAGTTTTCTTTGAAACATATTTTGTATATTGATAAGTATACTTATGACCAATTTGTTCTATTCCCAAGTTGAAGGGGTTTCATGGCAGTCGTACTATTATTTGTTTGTTTTTTTGTTTTGTTTTTTGTATGTTTTTCTTTCAATTATCCAATATTAATTACTTACTTATTTATTAATCTACTATTCTGATGTTCGATTTTTTCTTATTTCATATATATTAATCTTCATTTATTTATTTCCTTATTTATTTATTTATTTTATTTATTTATTTTTTTATTTATTTACTTATTTATTTATTTATTATTTATTGATTATTTCTTTTATATTTATTTGCTTATTTATTTATTTATTTATTTATTTATTTATTTATTTACTTATTATCCTGATATAGTCTTGTTTATGTTACTATCTGTTTAACTTTGTTTACAACTTGTTAAGTTAACATATGCGTTTGTATATATAGCCATGTTTATAAGCTATTGTGTATATATAGAATGTAGGGGAAGGGTCGAAACTAATGTTGTGAGAACTTGTGACCCAACCCCATTGCTGTAAATATTTTGGCAATAAAATATGTTTAAACTAAACTAATAGATTTTGGAGCAATGGAGTTCAGTCAACCCTCTTTATAACGACACTGTTTGTTCCAAGCTACCTTTGACGTTAAAGTGAATTTGCTATTATAAAGAAATCCTGACCATTACCAGATTTCAACATAATAATCATTTGGTAAAAGAAAATATTGTACAAATGAATTAAAATGCTATTAAATCAAATGTATCATCACTATGATCAGTTCAATTTCATATTGTATCAAAATGTACAAAGCTTCCAACTTATCAAGTGAAACAGAAACCTGTGCATGCAAAATGAAAAAAGTCAATAAGCAATGCTTATTAGATACCCCCCGCACAGTAAGAGTCAGTGAAAAAACTTGGCAAGTTATAGTTCGAACAAGAAGACCTTAGTTTTGATAAGAAGATTTCAGTAGAATCTGTGCAAACAAAAATTATAAACTCCTTCATGCATATGTTCAATGTGTCTACATTGTATCCGCAAAGTATCAAATTGCTCCATCAAAAGCTGTAGTAGGAGTTGATCGGCCCATAAAGGCACTATCCATGCATATACAAAAGCCATATAAGGGAATAATTGTCTAAGTTCTCACAGTTGTCATTTTGTCAAAATTATTTTTTGTGAACCAAACTCCTTCATGCATATGTTCAATGTGTCTGCATTGTATTGGCAAAGTATCAAATTGTTCCATCAAAAGCTGTAGTAGGAGTTGATCAGCCCATGAAGGCACCATCTATGCATATACAAAAGCCTAATAAGGGAAAAATTGTCTAAGTTCTCACAGCTGTCATTTCGTCAAAAATTATTTTTTCTGAACAAAACTCCTTCATGCATATGTTCAATGTGTTTAAATTGTATAGGCAAAGTCTCAAATTGTTCCATCAAAAGCTGTGGTAGGAGTTGATCGGCCCATGAAGGCACCATCTATGCATATACAAAAGCCTTATTAGGGAGAATTGTCTAAGTTCTCACAGCTGTCATTTTGTCAAAAAATATTTTTTCTAAACCAAACTTCTTCATGCATATGTTAAATGTGTCTACATTGTATAGGCAAAGTATCAAATTGCTCCATAAAAAGCTGTGGTAGGAGTTGATCGGCCCATAAAGGCACTGTCTATGCATATACAAACACCTTATTAGGGAAAAATTGTCTAAGTTCTCACAGCTGTCATTTTGTCAAATATTATCTTTTCTGTACTAAACTCCTTCATGCATATGTTCAATGTGTCTACATTGTATAGGAAAAGTATCAAATTGTTCCATCGAAAGCTGTGGTAGGAGTTGATTGGCCCGTATATGGCCTATAATAGCATAAGCACAAAGCACTATATTAAAAGCCATATAGAACTACAAAGGTAATTAACTCTAATAGAATTGGCCCCTAGCCCTTACTTTTTTGTCTCAAGTATTTGTCTTGCATATATGAACATGTTTGCAAGGTTTGATGAAAATCCAGCAATGACTCTTCGAGTTATTAATGAAAAAGCACTATATTAAAAGCCATTTAGAACTACAAAGGGAAATAACTCTAATAGAATTGGCCCCTAGCCCTTACTTTTTTGTCTAAAATATTTGTCTTGCATATATGAACATGTTTGCAAGGTTTGATGAAAATCCAGCAATGACTCCGAGTTATTAAGGAAACAAAGCGTTACGGACGGACGGACGCACGCACGGACAACGTGAAAACAGTATACCCCCTACAAACAAAGTTTGCGGGGGGTATAAATACCTTGTTCTGATCACAAAATTGTCTGACACATGGTAACCATTCTGTTATAATGAATTATTTTCAATAGAATTTGTATATCTGTTCCAGAAGTTACTGTCGGTGTCGTTAAGAGAATATTCTGTTATAAAGAGGGAATTTTAATGGAAACAGATCTGTTCCCAGCAATTTTATGTCGGATATTGAATATTACGTTATAACAAGTGACGTTATAAAAAGTTTTGACTGTATAATATTTGAGACTTTTGAAAATATGAGGAAAGTACCAAACCTCATGTGCTTGCGCAATTACTCTCTCAGTGGCAACTAAACTAGCTTCAATGTTCACTACTTACGTGTATTGGGAGAGACTGTCATCATAGGAAGACTTCACATTAAAATTCTCAGCATTACATCGAAACATATCATTTGGATCCCATCCATTCTGAAATGAAATCAAAAAAGTTTCAACACCTTCACTTAGATGTCAGTTATGGTGTCTGCTATAATCCTTTGGGTAGGTCTATAGCAAACAGTATGGAGCAGTCTGATCTGGGTCCACACTATTTGCATGCAAGTTAACAGATCTGGGTTGTTAAAGCAAACAATTGCAGCAGACTCCATCAGCAGACAACATTTTCAGCTAGCAGTTAGTGTTTAAAGATGACATCTACTAAACTAAAAATGTTATTTTCTGGTATTTCTGCTAGTAACAGCATATGTTTGTGAATCATTTTACTTTGTATAAATAGTATTGACAAAGATTACCATTAATAGGTATTATCACTACTGGTATTTCATATTCTTTTCTCTATTCTTCCAAAGTACAGAACTCTCAACATTACAGTTTGTCTTCTCAGCATGAAGATCATCTAATTTAATTTCCTATCACTCTTTAAGTATTATCTTTATTTATTACTTTCATTTCAACTACTCTGAATAGGTTCTCTATGCACAGAACACTCATCTTTACAATTTCAGCAACGACATGAGTTTTCCAACAATGTAGAATGTGCGACCAGCAAAGCTGATCAGGGCCTTTGCTAGTCGCTTGAATATTCTCAGAGTGTTAAGCTACAGACTGAACATCAATTGGAGATACTAAGCTTTAAAAGAGGCTGCACAGGCTGGTATGAGTTAACACACGTCAAATGCAACAATGGTGGAAATCAATGTCACGGCTTATTTGTCCACATTTACTCACAGACTTCTCAGCATCAAGTCCTCCCACTTCAATTTCCGTATCACCTATCCAAGGTTCTAACTCCTTCATATTCTTCTCATTAGGTTCACCGTTGTATTTGCTGATACCAGTGTCTGTGAACGCATCTGAAATCAACGTTTTATCCAATAAATAGCACCAAATAAAGTGTGTTTTGGGTACAGGTCTAAATATTTTAGGTAGGATAGGCACACATATTGATTTTTTTTCTAGAAAAATGAATAATTTTATGCATTTTGAAAGGCATATCCCCTTTCAAAATGCATAAAATTATATTTTTTCCCAGAAAACCTGAAAGAAATTCTAGGTTTCGCCAGTTAATTTAGGTAGGGTCGGGTTACACTAAACACAGGTATTTTTTTTTTATTTGGCCTAGACATTAACATGGATTTCTTGAGAAAAGTATTAACATTGAGCTAAAATGGACTTTACTTTTAACAATCAAAATTTAAAGAGGCTCATTAAAATTCTATGAATTCTGAAACTCCAAAATGTTGCTCCGATGCGTTAACCTCCTACCAAGTTTCAGTACAATCTGACATATATGGTTCGGGAGGAGATGACCTTTGAAGAATTTCAAGATGGCTGCTATGACTGATATCAGGTTGGGAGATGATTTTTTTGGCTGACGTTTGTACGGAATAGGATTCGAAGATTTCTCTAGTCCTGATTAGTGCTGAACAATTTTAGCAAATCTGAATCTCTAGTATTATGCGCTGATGCTTCTCACCAAGATTCAGTTCAATCTGATATAAGGTTCAGCAGATGTTGTTTGAAGAATTTCAAGATGGCTACCATCTTGGATATCAGACAGAATCGATTTTAGCAATTCTGAATCTCAGGCATTTAGTGTGTACCTAATAAATAATTTTCTTATTTCTCAACAAAAAACATATGGTGTGGGTACTCAAAAGAACTGCCTCAATGAGATGGTTCTTTTGAGCATCCATTACATACGTAAGAAAATATTTACAATTTTATACTAAAAAAATGTGTTTATCTTAACCTATGGAATCTCCATGTTGACTCCATGCCTCCTTAACAAGTTTTGATTCAATACAACAAATGGACTTTACTTTTAATAATCAAAATTTAAAGAGGCTCATTAAAATTCTATGAATTCTGAAACTCCAAAATGTTGCTCCGATGCGTTAACCTCCTACCAAGTTTCAGTACAATCTGACATATATGGTTCGGGAGGAGATGACCTTTGAAGAATTTCAAGATGGCTGCTATGACTGATATCAGGTTGGGAGATGATTTTTTTGGCTGACGTTTGTACGGAATAGGATTCGAAGATTTCTCTAGTCCTGATTAGTGCTGAACAATTTTAGCAAATCTGAATCTCTAGTATTATGCGCTGATGCTTCTCACCAAGATTCAGTTCAATCTGATATAAGGTTCAGCAGATGTTGTTTGAAGAATTTCAAGATGGCTACCATCTTGGATATCAGACAGAATCGATTTTAGCAATTCTGAATCTCAGGCATTTAGTGTGTACCTAATAAATAATTTTCTTATTTCTCAACAAAAAACATATGGTGTGGGTACTCAAAAGATCTGCCTCAATGAGATGGTTCTTTTGAGCATCCATTACATACGTAAGAAAATATTTACAATTTTATACTAAAAAAATGTGTTTATCTTAACCTATGGAATCTCCATGTTGACTCCATGCCTCCTTAACAAGTTTTGATTCAATACAACATATGGTTCGGGAGGAGACCAGCATGAGTGACTGAATCCACAAAAACACCAAAGCACAGAGCGAAGGGTCTGATTAGCTTCAGCCTTGGCCCAGACTGATCACAAACTTTGCTGTCCATATAAAGAAACTGCAAGTCCTAGCTGGGTGCATAGATCAAATTGCTATTTCGTCATGCACTGGGCCAAATATTGAGATTTTGGTACTTTTTACAAATGCACAAATGGCACCTTTAACCCTTTGTATTTGGGTAACCCCAAAACGAGTAGTTTTGCAAACAGTGAAGACTCAGATGAAATGCAGCATAATGCTGAGTTTTCACTGTTTGAGAAGGCAAAATTGATCTTCAGACAAGAGTACAATATTTTTTGAAAATGAGCCGTGACATGTGATTTCCCAACAATGTGGCATTTTTACATGTGTAAGACTCAAAAGAGCCTGTGCAGCCTCCTTTTAGGCATAGAAACTCCAAATGATGTTCAGTCAGTAGCTTGACAGTCATAGAATATTCAAGCGACATGCAAAGGATCTGATCAGACTGCGTGTATGCACAGGCTGATCTGAGGCTTTGCTGGTCGCACATACCACATTGTTGGAAATCTCATGCACTGGCTCAAATTATAACCTGACACCCCCAGATATGTAGTTTTATGTACAATGACTATCCTATCCCAAGTTTATTGTATATAACCAGAAGGATTGGAAGAATCCATTTGTGTACAAAAAGTTTTAATGTCAATGCTGATGTATCTAGCATGGCTAGGTCTCAATTTTGGTCTAAGTCTTCTTCACCTTCATCCATACTTTGTTTATGACAAGGTGGCCAATCATGTGGTCTGCCTGATGGGGTTCACAGACTTTACGATCCAGTAATCTGACATCACAGATAAGGAAAATCGTTCATAACTTTCGTTATACTTAGTCAAATTTCATGTGGTAACGTGCAAAAAAAAACCCTCATATTTTTCTGCACAAGACTGTGTAAAAGCTTCGCCTGGGTGCGCTGCAGTTTTCCAGATTACCTCGAACAACTGAAGTGTGAACCAAATCGCGGAAAATTTTCTGTTTTTTCCTCGGTTGTTCAAGGTTAACTTGGAAACTACAGCAAATCTAGGAGAAATTTTGACAGTCTTATGCAGAAAAATATTAGGGTTTTTTGCACTTTACCGCATGAAATTTGACTTAGAATTACTAAAGTTATGAACGATTTTACTGGTTCAGGAAATCTGTGAACCCCATCATGCTGACCACGTGATTGGCCACCTTGTTATGAGAGCAGTGAATGCTTTGGTGAGTCTGCACATTTGCGGACTAGCAAGGCCTACCTCAACATTGATATAATAAGTACCAAATTCTCACTCTTAACTAAAGGCTGTAAGTACCATATTCTCATGTGCTGGTTCATTTTATTGTAAGTCTTACCTTTAACAGCATAATCGAGATCTAAATTAGCAACATTCACCATGATTAAATCAGAGGGCTTAACAATAAGTTTCTCCATCAATCTCTCTCGTGAATTCTCAAGTGTTGGTTCATTTCATTGTAAGTCTTACCTTTAACAGCATAATCGAGATCTACATTAGCAACATTCACCATGATTAAATCAGAGGGCTTAACAATAAGTTTCTCCATCAATCTCTCTCGTGAAGGGGCATTTGAGAGCGGGTTGGAGTTGTTAGAATTATCATCCACCATGTGAGCCAGCTCTAATACAATGTCACCCTGAAGAGAAAAATATAGAAATTGTAGTGATCATACATGTTATCATTTGCCAGGTCCGGAGTAAGCTGTTTGAATAAGAGGCAGTTAGACGGTACTCAAAAATCTTTTGAGGGACCAGGAAAGTGTTAATTCAATGAAACCAACACATGGGCTACGACGCGAGAAAACCTGTCTTCGTGGTTTCTGAGAAAGAGAGACTCAAACCAGCCAGCTCAGCTACACAGACTAGCTAGAAAATTCAAATTCCGCTTGTATCAAGTCTGGACATGATACTTTACGATAAGCGAATAACAAAGGCGCTGATCAGACTGCGGGGATGTGCAGGCTTGTCTGTGCCTTTGTTGTTCACAAACCACAGAAGACGAGGCCCACATAATGTAGGATCATTATTCTTGCAGTTTACCGGATTCCAACCAAAAAAGCTGCCAAAACATCAAAGTATCTGTTTTCTTAAACTTTACACAAAATGGAATATGGCACCAGCTTGATAAACTTTCTAACATCACAACATCATTGCAGCGCACAAAGTTCTAGCCATCTAGCAGACAAACTCATTCCCAAAATGATCATTTTGAGCTGCAACCCTTTCCTGGTAACGTCACTGACACAAACAAATCAGGGCTCTTTTTAAGTAATGGCAAGTTAAAACCTAAGATCAAAAGAATGGAAGTTAAAACCCACAATCAACAGCATATGAATCTCCTGATTTGAACATGTGTTTGTTTGTTTGGTTTGATTCTTTACATCCCAGTCAACAATTTTTCAGTCATATCCGGACAAGTCTTCCTGGGTTTAACCAGTTCTTAGCAAGGATTAATGTGTCTTGCTCTTGAAAGGACACAACCAAGAGACGTGGGTATAGGCTCGAACCCACAACCCCTCGATCTCGAGTCAAGCTCTCTACCACTGAGCCACTGCGCTCCCATATTATTTGAACATGGATGTTTGTTTATCTGACAATGGTTTTAAACAGCTATGGGTATTTATGCAAGAATTATTATAATTTATAGAAGAAATCCCATATTCAATCTTAAGAGTACTGTCCCGTCAGCCAAGAGTGACAGCGACGTCATGTTTTGTTTACAATTGTTAAGTAAAACATTAACTTGTACACACCACTTGAGCTAATGCGAATCCATAGATAACTTGTGCATTAATCCTATCCTGCGGATAGGATTAATACTTAAGTGATATATCGATGCTAAGTCCCTGATATTTTTGTAAGCAAAACATGACATCACTGTCACTCTTGGCTGGCAGGACAGTACTATAACTGTATAGGCACAAACTGTGTTTTCTGTTGGTTGTGTACACTATCTAAACTTCTGGTCAATTCAGCAGAGCAATTTTATTATTAATATTATGGATTCATCATGTGCATGAAAACATAGCCTGTCTTCAGGCCCTGTATTAAGACATCTAACTGAAAGTTCTATAACTACTACAGAGATAAATATATGATACTTTATTATTTTCCCATTGCTCAGAATACAGTAAATAAGACAGATAGTGAAAAATTTTACAGAGGTTTATATGCTTGTATACATGTATGTATGTGCACATATTTTACTACTTTTCTATTTACTGGTCTGATACCAGTCAAATGAAAACAGAGTGGATCCAGATCAGCTGGCTTCATCAGAAACCAGCTGATCTGGATCTACACTGTTTTCAAAAGAGGATACAGAATTTCTAAGAAGCACAGTGTCCTTACTGGGTTAAATATGGTATGTCTGAGGGAAAAAACTATGCCAACATAGAATAAATTAGATGTTGGGTTAAGAGGTTGATGTGAGACGCCATGCAGACAAGCTTTCAGCATAATTTCAACTTGCTCCCGTGCTTGTCAATTGGTGGTACTGGAAGTATCAATTATTGATAGTGTTATTATAATGGATTATGAAGATGCATAATCTTTGAGCAAAAAAAAGTGATTGTTTTCTTATCCATCAGTTTAAACGTGTTTTGGGAGCTCAAAAGAACTGCCTCAATGACACGGTTCTTTTGAGTACCAAATGGCAATAACTCATGTTGGCATTATATTCGCATATGTTGATATAGACCATTATTGAACTTGAGAAAAGATATTTTGGTATTAAAAATTGTGACAAAGTTTCATAAAGTTGCGATCAAAATTACTGGACTTGGAGACAGGACACCATCAAAAATTGTATATTTTCATGAACAAAGGGCAGGGGTGTAAAATTCCACTCGCCCGCTCGCATTTGCAAGTAAAATGTTATGCAGGGCGAGTAAAAGTTTTGACAATTTGTGTAGTACTTTTCTAATTTACAGCATCTCTGAGAAAAATTTGGGGCATGAGGGCAAGTAACTTATTTGGAAATTTTACACCCCTGACTTAGGGAAATAACTCCTGAAGACATGGTGCAATATGGACCATTATCAAGCTTGAAGAAGACATTATGGTACTAAATAATATGACCAACGGACGAGCAGGGGTAACACTTACGCCGGCCATTTTCATGGCAGGGGCATAAAAACTGATTTTTTTTTAATTAAGCACTCTTATCTTGAGGCCTGCAACTACTGACTTTCAATGTCCGATCAATTGTAACAGAATTAGATTAACTTTTATCATTTGTCCAGAATGAAATGGGACTTCAGGCATTGCTCAGACATTGCATTGCTGCCATACACATGTATTCATTGTTTTCCCTGGAAATACTAAAAGCACTGAAAATGATACTATTTACAGTACTAAAGATTGCATAAAGGCTCACTTTTGGTGAAAACGTTTTTAAAACTCCTTCATAAACAATTCCATTCTTCACTTGCACTTGCACATTGGATCCCTGTAAAAAAGAGAATAACTTAATTATTACAAAAAGATTCATTTTACCCATTATAAATGAAAATCCATAGGTTTAGATAAACAAAATTTTTCATAGTACAAGTGTAAATATTTGCTTACCCATTAATTTTAACATATGTTTTGGGTGCTCAAAAGAACCGTCTCATTGAGACGGTTCTTTTGAGTACCCACAACATATGTTTTGATTGAAAAATAAGAAAAATAATTTTTTGATACACACTCTTAACTAAAGGACTGAAACCCAATTAACAAATTATTCAATATGGTTTGTTACAATGAACCTGGGATAGTTCAATGTACTGTAAATATGAAGAGGTCAAAAGTTAGAATTTCCAAATTAAGATTTACAGCAGTTCCTGAAGATCACTTTTACCTTGGAAAACAGTGAAGACTCTGAAGAAATTTGAGTCTTCACTATCTGCCAAAGATTCCAGTATACAAAAGGGTTTATAGTTGCATTGTTGTTTACTCTAGGACACTATGACACTTTCAAGCCATATCATGGCATCAATTATCCTATAGTCATACTATTCCTGGCCATGGTAGGGTATATAAAATGCTTCATTTTTATTCAAAATATTTAAATATTAATGACATAATCGCTTAATCATTTTGTTTGGTTTGATGCTTAACTTCGGTCATGTTGGGACGGTCAGTTCACCTAACCACACTTTTTTCCTAGGCAAGCTTGACTGCCGTTAACCAGTACTTCGTGCACATACTTTCAATTGTAACTGACAACAAACCCTCTTGAATCAGTGGAAGGCAGTAGAATAGACGTAACAATTATTTCATGATAAATCTCCACAAAAGTATGGGACAAGGCCAGGATCAAACTAGCGACCCTGGATCTGCACTCGGGACCTTACCACTAATGGGTAAATAACATGGCTATATCTTGTATTCTTGTAAAAACTTACCACTAATGAGTAAATAACATGGCTATGTCTTGTAAAAACTTACCACTAATGAGTAAATAACATGGCTATATCTTGTATTCTTGTAAACACCATCATAAATCACCTGCAAGAAAATGATTGTACATGTACCATAGAAATCCTACAAATTGGCACACTACTCTTGCAATTATCATAAAACACTGACACTGCAATTACATTATTAGACCTAAAAAGTGCACATGCTATTAAAAGTGTACACGGATATAAATGCTACAAAGTACATCAAACTTTACTGTGGATATAAAACAGTGTGGATCCTGGTCAGCTAGCCTTCTCCAAAGCCAGCTGATCTGGATCTATGCTGTTAAGATTTAAAAATTGTATGAAATTTTGAAAATGTTAAGCACACAGTGTGCCTATTTAGTATTATGTCATATAATACTGTGACACCATAACTATTTTAGCACCCAAACTCCTCTCCATTATTTCCTAATATTTGCAAAAGTTCATCTGGCTAATCATGACTCATACAGCTTAGGTAAAGCTATGTAAAACTGAAGGACTTTTCAAGGACCTCTTTAAAAGAGTTCTCTACAATTTTCAAGGACTAAATTTTTATAAACAGATAAACAAATTACTGATTTACACTTTATAAATCAACTTTGAAAATGATAACCAGAGACAATGCTTATAAATTAGTATAAAATTATTTTGTTTTATTTGGTGCAGTAAATGCAGCACCAAATAAACATGATTAAGGCAAAACAATTTTATACTGATCTTGATTTCCATAAAAAGTGTTAGAGCTTACCAAAAATAGTAAAACTGTAGTACCTTTCATTATCAAGGCATAACAGCTATTTTCCAGCACTTTTCAATGCAGATTTAATTTTCAAGAATTTTTCAAGAAACTCCTCCATACTTTAGTACTCTTCAAGCCTGTGTGAACCCTGCTCAGAGCCGGGGTTTATGAGCTATCGAGCAGGCACAGATTCTGTACATGTGATCTTCGACCTCTACTACATGTTATTGTATGACCTTGACCTAGCAGCCTTTGCTCTGCTGTCAAAACCTTCACTCTGCTCATCCTCTAATTGAGGTGGACATGACAGGTGCATGTGATACTTTCAAATTCTGACAAGAGGTTCAGGTGATGGACACAAATTCAGCAGGAGTAAAGGTGAAATTTTCTATAAAAAAATGGTCCCATATCTCATTAAAATTCAGCAAATGGAAGAATTATCCCTTAATGCGCCAATCACAAAAAAGTCGTCTGCTTTTCTCATCTGCTGAAATGCTTAAGAAGCATCTATGGCAAACAGTGTGGACCAAGATCGGACTGCTCCTATATAGGAGCAGTCTGTTCTGGGTCCACGCTGTTTGCTTCTATTCTTAATTTGTCAGTAATGTTAGGCAATTATCTGCAGCAGACGACTTAGGCAGACGACATTTTCAGATGCATTTTATTCTTGGCGCTTTAAGGGTTAACTCACAAAATTGGAGGGGAACCATTTGAGCACTTTTGCTAAAGAGCATTATAAAGAACATTTCTGTGATATTATTTTGAATTTGGACCTGTGGTTCAGGAGGAGATGTAGTTTAAAGCGATTTCTTTTCTACAGCTCTGGTGGCCATTTTGTCCGCAGAGCGGTATGACAGTCAGAAAATGTTATTTTACAAAATTTACAATACTTACAGGAGTATTTTTGTCAGGCGTTGTTCTTTGTCGTCCACCCCCTTGCCTGAAAAATATAAACATTTTGAAATCAAACATTTTGAAATCAAACATTTTGGAATTTGGACCAATCTATGAGATCTGCAAAGTTTTCTATTTTTCATCTCTTAAGGCCATTTTCTTTGCCAGAACGAAACCTTTTGTGAAATTTCGGTAGAGGGCCTTATGAGGAATATTTGGATGAATCTACTTTGAATTTGGGCCAGGAGTTTGGGTGGAGATGTTGTTAAAGATTTCTCTATTTTTAGCTCTAATAGCCATTTTGTTTGGCAGATTTGGACAGTTTTGGTAGAGGGCATTATGAGGAACATTTGTGCCAACAAGCCAAATATGACATGGTCATCTCTCTGAAAGCTGCAGCATAGGGCATTTGTGTGAAATTATTTTGATTTTGGACCAGCAGTTCAGAACAGATGTTGTTTAAAGATTTATCTATATTTAGCCCTGGTAGCCATTTTGTTTGGCAGAGCGGAACTGTTTGGACAATTTTTGTATAGGGCCTAAGAGAAACATTTGGGTGAAAATATTTTGGATTTGGGCCAGCAATTCAGGACAGATAATGTTTAAAATGATTTTTCTATTTTAGATCTGATGGCCATTTTGTTTGGCGAACAGAAATGTTTGGACAATTTTGGTAGGTCTTCTAGAGGTTAGGAACATTTGGGTGAAACTATTTTGAATTTTGGCCAGCAGTTCAGGAGATGTTGTTTAAAGATTTTTCCATTTTTAGCCAGGGATTTAGATAAGCTTTATTTTTAAAAGAGTACAGTACTTGTCCATTTTTTACAAAAGGAGTAATGAGAATTTTTTTGGAGTACTGGCTTTTTGTCTTAAAAAACATACTCCTAGAAACAATAAAGCTATTTCAACAGGTTGTTTAATTGCGCCTGGAGCTAACTGCTTGTTTTCCTAGTCTACTAACATAAGAGCAAACTGTAAGATAACAATTTTTTATTTGGCATAATCAGGCCTCGAAATATCTGCATCACAGAAACCATAGGCATATATGGGAAAACATTGATTTTCACTAGAAATATCAAAATTTCCACTTGCCCTGCAGCCCGAGGCACTCGTAAATACAAGCGGACAAGTGCTATTTTTGAGCCCTGATAATAGGTGTTGGGTTTAGCAGGCAGGGTTTTCCCGGACGCAGGATCGAGCTTGGGACCCCCAAAAAATTATCATGTGCGTCCTTTGGGACTTGCAATAATTTGTGAAGAAGTGAAGAAAGAATTTGTGATTACGTTTTTAAGAGTAATTCCTGCATAAATTTGGGGAATTCACTTTCGATTTCGCAATTTGTTTAACGTGAAATCTATTTTTGGAATATTTTCTTTCTACAGCAGGCAACCTCACACAAATCCATTTGAAAAGGCAAATTCCCCGATATTTTCTAACAGAGATGTGTAAATTTATCCTTCTCACACACTTACATAATAGCTGCAAGGTATCTTTTAAATGTAGCGGCTCACTAAAGTCCGTTCTGTCAGAAAAAAAAGATCGACACTTATACGTTGTCCAAACGTTTTAGGTGAGTGAGCTCCCTTTATTTCAATAATTCAAGATTATTATTGGATGGTTCACTTTGATGCCAACTTGATTGAGTAAGGAAGCATTGTTCTTGCGAATTATATATCAAAAGGGGGTTATTGATTACAGATTTATGGTTTTACATCAATGGAAAGTTTGGGATTTATTGAAAAAAAAAAATAGGTAGTTAAGGTAAACCTATTTTATTTGAAATCAACTTTTATATATATTGTTAGCTGCTCCTGAGCATAGTAACACTCTAATCCAACACTGATTTCCAGTGTTAATTTGCGAGAATTCTGGTTCCCGCATTTTTGCTTTCAAAAGCAACTAATTGCTACAAAGGTAGTAGACATTCTAAAAATTTTGACAGCTCTCTAATACCTTCTATTTTAGCACTATTCAGTAGGCATTTTCACATGGGACTCTTGAATTTTTTCCAAGGACTCTCAAAAACAACAGGTGGAAGTCCCAAGGACTCCTGAAATACAAAAGTGAGGGAAAACCCTGAGCAGGACAAAACCACGGAGGGGACAAGGGGTTGCGGGAGGAGAATATTTTTTGTATTTTTGCCCTTTTAGTGGCTATTGTCTTCTTTGTTGGGAGGGGTAGGTGGGTGATGGGCTTTGTAGAAATCAAAATATTGGATCAGAACTTGACGCTACTTTAAATGATCTGAAAGATTTTTTTAGTTATTAGGCAGACTGAAATACTTTTGTATAAGCCATTTCTTGTTTGGAATTTGTGTATTTTATTCTCGCAAACACAGGTCACCTGTTACTTTTCTAAAAAGAAAAAGGTGCTGGATTTCAGAGATATTTGCAGAAAATACTGTACACTATTACAAGAAAGATATAGATACTAGGAGTACTAAGGAAGTTGCATACAAAACTTTGGTTCGGCCTAAACTAGAGTATGCAGCACCCATTTGGAGCCCTCACTCGAAACTTCAGATTAATCAGACTGAGACAGTTCAGAGGACAGCAGCCCGCTGGACCTGCAGGAGATGGCGAAACACAAGTTGTGTCGACAAAATGCTTGATGAGCTTGAATGGCCATCTCTTGAGTCCCTGAGGGAATAGTCCTCATTGCTTCTCTTTCACAAGATTCATTGTGGAGCAGTGTCTATTGAAAAAGACAAGTATATGACCCCTGCTCACAGTTTGAAAACTACCAGGTCATCATATAGAGCTCAATACCATAGACACCAGACATACAGTGATGCCCTGAAGAATTCCTTTTTCCCCCATTGGAGTAGTCTGTCTCCTTCTGTGGCCAATACCCAGTCCATAGATTTGTTTGTTTGATTCTTAACATCCCATCAACAATCTTTCAGTTAAACAGGGAAGGGTCTTTCTGGGTTGAACCAGTACTATGCTAGGATAAATGTGTCTTGCTTAAGGACCACAACGCAGTGACGCCGGTGAAGCTCAAACCCGCTGCCTCTCGGTCTCAAGTCAAGCACTCCACCACTGAGCCACTGCGTTCCCTGGCCCAGTTTATAGAGTAGTTTTGGGTACTCCTTATTTAAACAAAAATTCAGCCTAAAGTTTTTGTTGTTTTGCTTTTTGTTGTTGTTTTTTACAAAATTAACACTTCCTGGCGTAATGCTCAAGTATGAGCTAGGCCAGTACAGAAAAATGAAAAGAAAGCAAACACGCTTGGATGGCTTTATTCATATAACTTCTTCCGTAGTATTTTGCAGACAGCGTGTTGTGAAACCGAAAGTAAAACTGTGTTACACAGCAACCTCATGGTTTCTGAAGGTTCCTGCAAGCTGCACTATTGATCCAACTGAGACTTAGACGTGTTTTCTTTGGAGAATGCGTTCATGAAGATTTGTGATGCCTCTGTAATAAAACGAACATGCTCAAAGAGAACCAAATTCGGATTTCCTCTAACTTTTTCCTACCGTGTTAACAAGAAACAAAATATGATATTTGGACTTTACGCTCTGGTAAAACATTTAATGCGTAATGTAATGCTTATTTTGTTTTTCCGTACATGATTTGCACTTGAATTTAAATAAATGCGTTTCCTGTCAAATATTTTCGTAATTTACGTGGTAGGTACGCGAGCTTATCTAAAGCCATGTATTAAGGTGGTCGATACCAAGGAGTTCTGGGCTATCCTCAAAATGCGAACAAAACTGAATCCCTCTTGAGGATTTCATGCAGTCTCTTACCAAGTGCAAAAAAACATGCAAATTTCAGCGAACTATTTTTCTGGGTTGGAAAACTGTGCGGGTGAAATTGAAAAGGACACCGATGATGCAAGAGCTAGGTCAAAGGATGTGCAACAAGTGTGTTCTGCAACGGGATCAATATGATGGTCTATGGCAAGTGTGTTTACCTGTCCTGGTTGTACATAGTGCGTTTATCGTTTCTGCCACCGGTGTTCGCTCGTCCACCACCACGGGTTCGTTTCATGTTGTTCATCATGGTGGTCATCTCAGAAAAAATCGGTATAAAAAGTGTCAGATCACAGGCACATAGTGCCTTCAAAATATCTTATCAACGTGTATATATTTATTAATGTGTACAACCTTAAACGGATTTAAAATCATCGATTTTACGCATCAATTATTTGTCAAAACAAATATTTTCTAGTCCAACTTGGCCAGAAAATTATCAATGGCCACGTGCGGATTAATCTACAAGTGGTCGCTGCTCAATTTATGACACGAAAATGATTCCATCTAAAATTAATGATGCATTTCTTTGATTGGCCGATTCGAAGCTTGCAATCAATTGCAATTCTTAAAATGTCTTTTAATTTTAACGCTTGAGCTGCTGAATCGACAAACTAATTTTCAAGGTGGAAGTAAATAAAGTGGTAGGTAAATCGTCTACATCCGGTGCTTCATTTTTTTTTACATATTTTTAAAGTTTTATTTTTATATTTTTTTATCGTATCATATTTTTTATATTCACATTGTATACTTTGGCATGCATGATGATATTTAAATTTTTTACTAAAAAAAATAGAAAATATTATACGTGGTCTAAATAAAGTTACGACACACAAGACACGTTGATACACGTTATCAGTGACCTATATGTAGGTCAATGACGTTATACATGAGGGTCTGGATGGGGTACAATGATTAATGAATAATGGCCCTTTTTATAATGAATAGTGAATAATGAGCCCAAAAAATAATGAATTGTGAATAATGAGGGCCTAAAAATAATGAATAATCCTATATTTTTAATGAATTGAAGAAAAAAATAATGAAAAGTGAATAATCAGATTTCTTTGCCGCCTTTCTTACTTTTAATGAATAATTGGTCTTATTTTAATGAATAACCCAAAATTTTAATGAGATGAATAATGGGCTAAATTTTTAATGAATAGTGAATACAAGACCCCACCCCATCCAGACCCTCATACATGGTTTTCAACATTATCTTTCGGTAGCTGGCACCCTTTAAATACCGCTCCGTGGAAACACCCAAACCTCCACGGAACTACCGCAAACCTATCTCTTCCCATACAAACGAGCACACTCACACCCATGACCTTCAACTCAGCTTTACAAGGCAAAAAACATCGTTATGTCGCAGTAAAAGCTCTACAGAGCTTCTGTTGTTTGTTTCAAATAAGCGACGTTAAATAATGCTTCTTTATCTTCATCTTCTTTAAACCCCTACGGACCCAAAATCCTCTCCACTTAGACACCCAAATCATTTAAAGTAAATAGGAAGGCAAAGATCAGGAATAGATACGTAACGAGACGTTTCCTCCCAAGACGTTTTCCCCTTAGTCATTTCGCCTCTATTTTCAACCCTGGTCGTTTTGCCATCTGTTCTGTTCTGTTCAGTTCTAAAAATTTTGCCTTTATAGGCACACCTGGTATAAACCAGTAGAATCTTCGTGAGTAAAGTTCTTAAAACATACAAATATATCAAAAATAGTAAGTGAGTATGATCAGGAAATACCACAATCACAAACTGCAGACAACCCCGTGGCACCGCGAGGAAGAGCCGCTCAACCATCACGAGACAACAGGAAGACAAATTAAGGAAAGCAATCAGCTCTCTCTTCCCCATCCAGATAATTGCAATACTAGAATGGACATAAAGTAACGTACAACAAAACATAGAACAATTACAGACTCCCACAATGGAAGTAACAATAAACAAAAAGTCAACAACAACAGAACCACCGCCTTAGAAAGGACAGCAGCCTAAGCCACCGGGGGGCTTAAATGCATTTTACTGGTACCAAATCTTCACCCTAGATTCTGCTGTTGTTGAAGTACAAGAAATGTTTAGCTCGCATGGAGGCCATCTAACTAATGCGATGTATCATCATGGAAAACACTCTACAAATTAACACTCCATGATGAAACAAAGAAAAGGGCTCATGACTCACAGATAGTCAGAGCTAAAGAAAACCTCAAGTTGAGCCACGGTGGGTCCAGCTACAGATAAGCATCAGGCACCAACCCACCGATAGTCATTTGGTTTCTATTGTTGAAGCCACTAACCTTAGAACACACTTTTGCAAACAAATAAGCTGCGAAATATATATACAATAAGAAGGGGGGAGTGTCATCACCGTCCAGAAATGGGAGATTAACTATTTCACAATTAAAAGTAATTTGTTAATCATAGATGACACTATCTCATTTGTTATGGACAAGTCCAAAATAGAAAGTGAATATGATCAGGAAATACCACAATCATAAACCGCAGACAACCCTGTGGCACCGCTAGGAAGAGCCGCTCAACCATCATGAGACACCAGGAAGACAAATTAAGCAAAGCAACCAGCTCTCTCTTCCCCATCAAGATGATTGCAACAAGTCCAAAATAGTAAGTGAGTATGATCAGGAAATACCACAATCACAAACCGCAGACAACCCTGTGGCATCGCTAGGAAGAGCCGCTCAACCATCACGAGACACTAGGAAGACAAATTAAGCAAAGCAACCAGCTCTCTCTTCCCCATCAAGATTATTGCAATACTAGAATTGACATAAAGTATCATACAACAAAACATAGAACAATTACAGACCTAAAGAAAGCCTTAAGTTGAGCCACAGTGGGTCCAGCTACAGATAAGCATCAGGCACCAACCCACTTATTAAAGCTTTACGTCAAAGACGTGTCAAAGAGTCTGAGGCCTGACCCACTGTCGTGCAATTAAAGAGGAAACCATAGCTAAAAACCGTGATTAGGTTTAAAACTAGGCATGCAGACTGTCGCATGATATCCAAGTTATATCCAACCCTTATATAACGTTTTACTATCTTTTTGAAATGATCACTAAAATTAGGTTTTCCAACAATACGTTTGAATTTATAAACTAAATCACCATAAAATATAGGTTCTGATATGCCTTGTTGCAGAAGAGTTTTTAACCCAATATTGTATTTAACAATTAATAATTAATTGCTTTTCGAATATAATGATATCTATAACCTTGTTTTAATAACTTAGCAGTTAAAATAAGTTTCTGTTGTTGAAGTCATCAACATTGGAACACACTCTCGCAAAACGAATAAGCTGAGAAATATATACACCATAGGAAGGAGAGCGAGGAACATCTCCATCAAGAAAGGGGAAATTTACTATTTCAAAATTAAAATCATCCCGTTTATCATAAATTTTAGAAGAAACTATGCCATTTGTTATTGACAAGTTCAAGTCCAAAAACGGAGCTTCAGTATCAGAAGAATTCACCTTATTTAACTGAAGTTCAGTGGGATATATCTGACCTACCATTTGTTCAAAATAAGGATTATCAATATTAAGTAAGTCATCTAAATATCTAGAGGTTGAGTTAAAAGCTTCAATAATATCAGTTTGATTATTTTCAGACAGAGACAACATAAAGTCTCTCTCATAACAAAACAAAAACAAATCTGCAACAAGAGGAGCACAATTAGTACTCATTGGAATACCTACAATTTGTTTATATAATTTCGAGCCAAATCTTATAAATATATTGTCCAAAAGATAATGGAGCGTATCACACATTTTCTGACATGACCACAATTTATATCGTTTCGCTTGTTCAGAAGTAAAAAAGGCATTTTTATCATTACAAAGTAAGTAAGGTTGCAAAGATCAGGAATCGATACAATCAAGTACCACACCTGACCCAGGATACCAATGGGAAAGTGACAAACTCACAGAAGACACCACAAACGAGAGCCAAGAGGTCAGCCCTTTCCCAGCAGGTGACCACAAAGCACATATAAACAGACGCGCACAAAACATAGCAAACACAAGACAGAACAAAAACATAAAAGATCCACAAAAGAAGTACCGCCTTGGAACGGTCAGTAAAATATTTTACTGGAGGGCTTACAAGCCAAATAAAGTGAGCCCTCTCTGTTAAATGTTTGTTCAATTAATTCTGTTAGTTTTTCTTTGATTAGATTATGAGGCAATGTAGTATAGAGAATAGAGAAATCATATGTAGACAAACCAGATTCTAGAAAACCTCTAGACTTCAATTTATTAAGAATTTCACCTGAATTTTTAATAGACCAAAATGAATTTTACCATTTCTTTCATAAACAGTTTTGCAATATTTAATGACATGGTTTTTAATCGCAGTGAGGCAAGAAGTCAAAAGAATAGACAACTCAGTACTTGTACATGCACTAGAATTAGCAATAAAACGCGATTTATATGGCCGTTTATGAAGTTTAGGTAACCAGTATAACGTAGGAAGCTTGCTTTGGTCCTCATCAACAAACAACCCAAACTTAGCCGCCATATGGCATCGATGCCTATCAACGATAGACTGTTATGCATATATGTTTTTGCAGTGCTAAGTTCATTCTTTAGGGTGTTAATATAGTATCTTTTCAAACGACCAACACATTGTTAGCAGCCAAATCCAAAAAAGGGGTGTCGGTATTAAATGAATGGTATTTACTTAACTGAAGTTCGGCAGGATATATCTTATACCAATTGTTCAAAATAAGGATTATTGTTAGAAAATAACAGCATAAAGTATCTCTCATAACAAAGCAATATTTTACAACACTATTAGGAATAGTAAACAAAAGGGAAAACAGATGTGATTACTCAAATAATTGGGAATGGGGACATAAAATACAATATTATATACTATAAGTGACTTTTGTCAGTGCTATTTAAAGCACACTTAAAACCAGGTATAAAAACCAGGTATAAAACCCATTTTGCACTCATGGTTAGTGCTTCACTGATCTAATCCAGTGTTTGTCTGAAGTCATATCATGACAAAATGTGCTGTCTCATTCTTAATGCAACCTGTAACTTGTCCTCAAATGAAAATGCAAGGTACAAGATAAATGCATCAGATTTCTAATCTCCTTGGAATTGTATTAATCCATAGGGTACATTTGATTGAAATGCCCATGTTGTTCGGCCACGCCTAAAACCATGGGTACTATAGCATTTTGGATCTAAATTCACGTCTGAAATTATTTGTCTTAATTTATTTTGGTACTTCCTATATGTAATGAAAGACTTATCTTGCAAAGTAAACAATGGATCATTCTTTTTTGCGTTGACTTTCTAACACATTCTCTTAAATGCTGACACAGGACATTAAATAGAATCTGGAATAGCTACCAATGGAGTTTCTAAAACCCTCTTCCCAAATTAAATGGTTTTTGACCATTTCATGCAAACTTTTAAGTGATCAATTCCTTGCTTTACATCTCTCCTTAATAGAAATTTCTTCTCCTCAAAATCTGTCTTATTACTGGGTACTAAATTTGAGTTCCTTGCAAATAAGAAAAATGCGAACAAAAACAAACACCAGTAGACTATATCTGAATGATCTGATAAATTCAAAACAGAGGACATGTTTATCAAAAGTTCTGGAGTAACTGCACAAGATTGTTTAACACAATATGGCTTTAGTATCTTAGTATCTTTAAGGATAATTCAGTGATTTCATCTATTCCAAATTACTTTAATAATTCTGAAACTCCTATCATTTGTTATAAATATAACAAACCAATTAGGTCTACCATATTTAACTTTAATAAAATTGTAACTGATATAGATATAGATTCTAATACTCCTGACTCCTGAGATTGTCAGAATTCTAATTATTTATATCCCTCTGCAGGTCATGTGATTACAGGTAATCTTAATGTCATTCCTGATGCTAGAGTTCGCAATATTATTTCTAAAGGTCCTAAATATATGTGTTAACTACTGATACTGTGTGCAGGTGCAAAATTAGCACGTAGACAGGGTGGTGGCCAAGGTGACGTTGATATGTTACGTTGACACCAAGTTGCTCGACGTTTTCCTGGAATTTTAAAGAGAATAAGTATTAGTACTTGTAAACTTCGAAACTATCTAAATTGTGTGACCTCAAAGGGAAAGGGGCACCTGATTCTTGATGTTTCTGCTATGTTAGCGTCGCAAACCAGGGTGAAGTTATAATAGCGCACAGTATAGACCAGTCCAACGTTATTGTTTTTATCCGGGCGTATTGACCACGTGATAACAATTTTGACCACGTGACTTTTTATTGTGGTTGGCAAAACACCTTCCGCTCAATGCAATGGCCATTGAGCTGAGCCAACATTTAAGTGAGAAAAAATCATCTTAACCAACATTTTAGCCACAGGTTTTGATTTGGATATGTAGAATAATTATCAGACATTGATTTACAATAATTTTCTTGTGAAAAAAATAATTGATTTTATTAGTTTTTATTTGTTTTGGTCCGATATTGACCGTTTCAATCTCCGATATTTTTGTTAAATGACGATGAAATATGTGAAAAAACACATCATTTGATAGATCAATGATCAAACTATGGGAACCAGTCGTTAGAATTATTGTTTATGAAATAAATTTGGCTTTTAATCGCTATAAAACATGTGCTGTTTCCAAGCCCGATACAGGTAAACAACAGTTTACTGCCAACCATAGTATTTACCAGCTATTGGATAAAGACCGTAGTGTTCCGGATGATACTGATTTGTGACGTAGGGTTTGGACTCGTCTATATTTTGGTAGTGCATGGGTTTGTTCGTTACTACATTGGAGGTATTTGGTTTAGTGCTGACACAGGTCGGTCACTACAAATACTTTTCTGTTTCACAAATTTAGTGGCAGGATATCCGAAAATGGATCCATCTTAACCCCGTGGGAACTGTTAGCCATACACCCACGGGTGAAGGCTAATCACGCCCTTATAGGGTTGAGCTGGAGTTTTAAAAAGGGTCACTAAGAACTTTTTATTTTACGACCATGAAAACGAACAACTCCACCAGACACAGCAGAGAGATTCTGAGTAACCAATATTCTATTAATAGATCATTTTTACAGAATTGTCTCTGGGTGTCCCCTCCGACATTAGGGGAAGAAAGCCGTGAAGCCAACAGTCCTTAAATCTAAGGGCACAGAACCTAGCTGCTCCCCTTAGACCCCTGACAGAGTGGGAAAGGTTTCGACTTACCAATCTGAAAGAGTTATAAAAATGCAACGTTGTCAGGATCGAGTAACACACCGAAAAAAAGTGTAACGGCCCAAGTGCTAGGATCACTTATTATCAAAAAGTGATCAAAGACTGACCCAAAATTCAGGATCACGTGCGCGCAAAAATATATAAAAGAAAAACTGACCAAGTGTCGGTAGTACATGGTGAAGAAAGATTACTCAGCAAATCCAGATCAGACTGACCCAAGTGTCAAGTGGTAGAACCACTGAATAGTGAATGGAAAGTTCGCGAATCGCGTTCAATAGAGTTTTTTTTCAGCAGAAACGGTAGAATAAAAGCGCGCCTAGTATAAGTTCATTCAATGTATATGTAAATTGTTTATTTTTACGTTTCTTATTTCTGTCTAGTTGACGTACGTCTAAAACAGGTAACTCTTAGATTGATTCCTGTGGAAACTATCTTAGACTGGAAACTTGCTTTAGTATAGGAATTGGTCAACTAGTCAGAAATGATAATTTAGGTATCGTCTTCGTAATATTACTGTGATGACGATGTTTTTTTAGTACATAAAGTACTTGAAAGTTGTTACTAGTTGCGTGCATTATTTTCCCTGGTAGTATTGTCAACGCATAACGGGGTCTTCCAATAAAATTTTCCCTCTTCTGTCTTGACCGTCTTTATGATGTAACAATTCCCCCCCATAACTTTAGTCAAATTATTATGGAATAAAACTCCAAAATATTGATATTAAATGCGTTCTGCTTAAAGTGTTTAGGAAATACTGTAAGAAAAACATCCCTTGCCAAAATCCACCACAGCCTTCCAAACAACTATCACTTGAAAACATTTCATCTGGTTTACACCAATCTTCATAGAGCATCATCGATACCCCATGATTATAAGTTGGAAGAAATTTGTACCACCAAAGAATGTCTTTCTTTACAGATGGGGAATGTGATATTCCTGCAAATCTTAAGAATATAAACTTTCCGCCATTTCAATTTTAATTTCAAAATTGGAAATCTTCTCAGAACGTCCTAATCTTAATTTCATTTTAATTTCAAAATTGGAAACCTTCTCAGAACGTCCTAATCTTGTTGAAATAATTCAAACTATGACAAGCCCTACAAAATTTTTACCGTAATAAAGATAATATACTGACCAATAGAAGATAAGTCTACAAATCGTTTAGGCTTAAGTGAGTTATATTGAAAGAGTCACCAAAAGGACTGAAGTCACCCAAACTGTTTCATAATTAAATATTTCAGCGTAGTAAAAATCCCCCATTATGCCAGGGAGTGCGAATTTTGAAATTTGAAGAAAAAAAAATTAGCTGTATTTTTGATTAAATGAGGAGTGCCTTAAACTCCTCTGTGGTCTGGGTATTGGCCACAGGAGGAGACAGACTACTACAATGAGGAATGGTTCGGGGAAAAAAGAATTCTTCAAGGCATCACTGTATGTCTTGAATATACAATATTGAGCACTATGTGATGACCTGGTAGTTTTATGAATCGTATGAAAGAGAAGCAGGAAGGACTGATCCCTACGGGTCTCAAGAGATGACCATTCAAGCTCATTGAGCATTTTGCTGACACTACTCGTGTTTTGCAATCTCCTCCAGGTCCAGTGGGTTGCTGTCCTCTGATAGTCAGGGCAAGTCTCGCTAAAAATTCATGACTTAGGTCATCTCACCATCTACTTAGTCTGGTTCCCTCCCCTTGATCTACAGGGCACAAGTTTAACCATCTACTATGACCACTACCCAACACCATTTCACACGCCTGATCACTCAACATTATCTACAACATTAACATTATACAATTATTGACTCATGAAGTATTGGATATGATGTGATATTGACCAGAGAACACCAATATTGACAGAGGTGAAGCCGAGGTCAATATTGGTATTCGCTGGTTGATATCTTAACATATCCAATGCCTCATTAGTCCATAACTGTTTTATTATATAACATTTAGAGATAAATGTACAGGTATCATTGCTCTTCGAAAAATACTGAACTTATATACAAGTTTTGGGACAGTCAAGCATTTAGCAGAAACAGTGCAGACCTAGATAAGACCACGATTTTACTATTTTATATTTGTTGTGCATGAGTGTCATCATTCAACATTTACTAACAAGAATTCTAACAGGCCTCGCCTGTAGAGCCAATGTTAAAATAGTGTGATATATCAAACAATAATATACAGCTTTGAAAGCGCAGGAAAAATGTGTGATAGCTGATGTCATTTGTTACTGGAAAATGACATTATTCATGGCGTTAGACGGTGTAACGTCATTTTTATGCTTGAAAGACGTTACAAATACATGTACACGTATGCGACGTGGGCTAAGTATTGGCGGGAGTTGTTCAAAGCAAAGGCGGAAAGTTGGCAGAAGCTGAAGACTTTAAATTTGTTTTCGTCGTTTATTGTGTAATAAAATCGAAATAGATCAGCTCCAGTGCGTGATTTGTTGCGCTCTCGGCAACTACGATAGGATTATTAGCCAAGCTTGAGAAAAGCAGAACCAGAACAGAAAAAAATAAGGCGTCTAATTTTAGTAACTAATATTCACTGGTAAGCGAGCGCCAGCCAGTGAATATGACAATATATAGACTGGCCACGTGAGCGCTCTAAGCCAATGAAAATTGGCCTTTTTACTTAGTTTTATAATAAAAATCACTATTGCATAGACTAGCTCAACATTGAATATGTAGCATTAGCCCAAGCTGAACATGGAAATACATAAATCTGTATATATACAAATAAAGACCAATGAAAGTTTTAGGTCAGGGTCGTCAGTGGGGGCCGGGGGTCGTCAATGAGTTTGAGGCCTGGCTCACCGTTATTATTATAGCCTGGCTTTGAAAAAGTGCAGGCTATATTGGATTCGTCTACTGGGAAAGGGCTGACCTCTTGGCTCTCGTTTGTGATGTCTAATTGTGAGTTTGTTACTTTCCCATTGGTATCCTGGGTAAGGTGTGGTGCTTGATTGTATCGTTTCCTGATCTTTGCCCTCTTTCTTCCTTTGTCTGTCATTCCATCTGTCCGTCATATTTTTTTTGTTTTCGCTCAATATCTTGAGAACAACTTAATGAGTCTAACTGATTTTTGCATGTACATTTATATTAACATGATCTACTTTGGGATTGTTACACATAATTTTTTTGACATTTGTACCAGAGTTATGGCCCTTGATTTAAGCCGAAATTTCGTTTCCACTCAATATCTTGAGAACTGCTTGACATATTTTCACCAATTTTATATATGCATTCATATTGACGAAATCTAGCTTGGGATTGTTACACGTCATTTTTCGGAAAGTTGTACCAGAGTTATTGCTCTTTATTTATGCCAAACTTTCATTTCCGCTCAATATCTTGAGAACATATTGGTAGAATTTCACCAAATTTTATAAATGCATTCATCTTGGCAAAAACTAGCTTGGGATTGTTACACGTCATTTTCGAAAATTTGTACCAGAGTTATGGCCCTTGCATTACGCCGAAATTTCGTTTTCGCTCAATATTTTCAGAACTATCTGACATTTTTTCACCAAATTTTATATCTGCATTCATATTGGCAAGATCTACATGTTGTTTGTGATTGTTACACATCATTTTTTGCATATTTGTATCAGAGTTATGCCCTTTATTTACACAAAAAAATTGTTTCCTCTCAATATCTTGAGAACCAATTGATATAATTTCACCAAATTTTATATATGTATTCATCTTGTCAATATCTAGCTTGGGATTATTACACATCATTTTTTGCACATTTGTGCCAGAGTTATGGCCCTTTATTTATGCCAAACTTTGTTTCCGCTCAATATCCTGAGAACAAATTGACAGAAATTCACAAAGTTTATACATGCATTCATATTGACAAGATATAGGTGGAAAATATTACCTGTTATATTTTGCTTATTTGTAACAATTTCATGGCCCTTGATTGATGTCAGAATATTTGTTCCTGCTCAATGTCATTAGATTTTCCTGCTTAATATCTTTGGACCTTGGCCTTTTTTTTGCATGAAAAGCGCTACCAGGCTATAGTCAGATTCTCTGACAATTCCAGTTATTATTATTCTTATTCTTCTTCTTCTTCTTCTTCTTCTTCTTCTTCTTCTTCTTCTTCTTCTTATTATTATTATTATTATTATTATTATTATTATTATTATTATTATTATTATTATTATTATTATTATTATTATTATTATTATTATTTCTACTACTACTACTACTACTACTACTACTACTACTACTACTACTACTACTACTACTACTACTACTACTACTACTACTACTACTACTACTACTACTACTACCACTACTACTACTACTATTTCTTATTATTATTATTATTATTATTATTATTATTATTTTTATTATTTTTATTATTTCTATCATCAACAACAATAGCAAGGTCCACAATAGATCTAATTCAAGAAGCTGTAACGTTTATAAAACATCTACATTTCAATAGATCTATTCGTGCAAGCATTTATACATTATTCATGTCACAACTGTATACTTCCGGGTTATTATTTATGTTCTTGAGATGAAATAATTGGAATGAATTTTATTATATTTGGTGGTTAATTATTTAAATAACCGTGAAAGTAAGGTGAACATGTCTTATTAAAGTTGAAACCTTCATCTGTGTACAAAAGTCATATTGGTGTCAAGTAAAATAAACCAATTAACATCCAGAAAAATGTGGCCATTGTGGGTGGTTTTGGAAAGGACTGGTGCAAAAATGTTTTCTCCATTTAAAGTTTGTCATTGATGCCAGGTAAAACATAAAATAAAAAACTTTCCCTGTTTAAGAATGGATTTGTTCTACCTTTCAAAATATCTGTGTAGCAGTGAGTTAATTTAAATTAAGATCATAATGGCAAAAGCGCTGTCGAGCCCAACATACGAGAAGGAAGTGAATCACTTTGATCAGGATTATGATAGTAATGAAGATAGTGATGATGAAGAGGAGGAGATGTTGGAAGACTCCAGTCGTTCTCGTTCTCCAAAGTCTCGTTCTCCAGCAAGGAGATCACCGAACAAAGACATACATTCCAGAGAAACACCAGATAGTCAGAAGAATGGCAGTGTTACAATGCAGTTTGACAGATATGGTTTTGTTGGTGGCAAAGAGTTTACAGACCCCGATGAGTAAGTATACAACAAAACAGTTTTTCAATGAGTCTTAAAGGTCCCTTCATGTGTGTTCTATTACAAAGTATTTAAGTAAACCCATCCAACAGTGAACCTGTCAGACTGTCACTAGATGGATGATTCCATCGCTTTCTTATGTTAATGTATTCTAACTTAGCTTCATCCTATTTATACGCAGCATGGTATCATTTTAAAAATGTTGAGTTTTGGAACACACCCGTACCAGTCTAGGCATGAGTCCATCACAATTGAAATCTCTTTAAATACAAAGTTTGTGTCTTCTTGCTCCTGTATTTGCCTGCAAAGTTGGTGTACATAGTTTTTGAAGAATTGATCAAATATAATTGTTGCATATTTCTATTATATGACCTTAGTCCCATTCATTATGAAATTTCAAAAGAGGCCAGAAGCCCAGAACATCGTACCCTAGAATTTGGCCCTTCTATACAAAAGTAAGACTTGAGGGAGGTAACCAGATAGAAAATGTTTAGAGATAATCATCTTGTCATCCAGTGGTCTCGTAAAAGCACTATGCCTGTTAAAACGCAAGCTAAAATTTATTCATTTCATCTCCTTGTTTAGTTACTAACTTGCAGTGATTTTGTTACTTGCGGATCCTGCATCTTTTGCGCATAATTTTGTCTCTGGGATGCAAAGTTTTTATTTCAGCGAGCCCCAGGATACAATAGTATTGCAGACTTGTCATTAAAAATTTTAATAAAATGGACTCATAAGTTTGCAGTTGGGCTCATTGATATGGGAAAAAAGCGAGTCCCAGGACCCATAAGCCCAAAATTGTAAATAAATCATTGAGTTAGTCCAAACTGTTTGCAGAGGTTATCAGCAGACAACAAAATTCATCGCAAGCAGCCTGAAGCAGGCAAATAGTTAAGTCCCATTATATACAAAGGAATGCTCTGAATGGCTGGAAATAGTTTTCTAACACACTGCCTATGTCTTTGTATGGTGCTTCAAATATCATCTATGGCATGTACGGTAAATGTTCTAAAATTTCGAACACTCTAAAATTACGAACACCTAAAATTATCGCCGAAAATAATTTTCAAAACATCCTAAAAAATCGAACACTGACCTTTTTTGGAAAAGTGAATTTCTAAAATTACGAACACAAGTTATTTTCGGCGGAAAATCGATGTCCATTTTTTCAGTTATTGTGACGGTGTGCCGCGGTCCCGGCGCACAAGGCATATATAGCACACACGGCACTAAAAAAAAATCGATGTCCGTTTATGCTCGGTTTACTTATACCTGGAAGGTTCCATTATACTTAAATGGGTAATCTGGCACGTGACGTTCTTTTTCGCATGTCGTGCGCAAGACTATACTTTTTGTCTGCTAATTGTGCGATACACGCTTTCAGATAGATCAAAGGCAAGAGCGCATTAAAAGCACGGACTTTTCTACATGAACGTGACAAAGTCCATGTATGTTATTGGTTTTGTATCGACGTAAGACAGTACAGGCTCAAATATTTTTAAAACCCTTCATTGGCGAAATGTTTACCTGTAAGAAGCATTCGATCCATCGAAATCCTTCAGCAATGGTCATTAACATGGTCACAGACATTAAACAGACATGCCTCGGGCAAGGATTAGGAGTTACATTTACCGCGAGAAAACGCCCATCTAAGCTTATGTTCATCATGAAGGACTTGGGTCATACGCTGCCTTGTCATCAAAATTGAACATTTGCAAGTAACAGTAGATGCTACTACCTTTTTTTTTTTAAAAAAAAAAGCCATGCAACACACAGCTTTAAACAACTGAGTAAATTTGCTAAGTTAGTTTGCTTATACAAACTTATATACAAAAGGGCCTTTTTCCAAGTTGTGGTTTGAGTCGTGAGGCACAAAATTAATCCATTCAACATAAAAGCGGTGATGCTTGACATACCAGAGCCATCAATGCTTGAATTGAGAATGCAGACTTGCGCAGGCTCGTCTGAGTCTGTCGCACGTTGTAAGAAAATATCATGAAATTATGTCCGTGGAAAGTTTAATTTCAATCGAGCCGATTCACACGCACTGCATGCATGCGCGGATCCAGAACATTTTGTCAGAGGGGGTAGTCAGAGAGGACCGAAATGCCACTAAAAATGGACCACCAACGGCCCATCAGAGAAACGCCTTTGAAATGGCGTTTTGCTTGCGTGTCAATGGCCCACCATTGAATGCTGGCTTGGAAACTTTGTGACTTTTAGGGGATCCGGATCAATATTGCTTGGAAACCCTATAAAGGGGCATGGTATAGTTTCCAGAAAAGGGCACTTTAAGCATGTGACAACAGTCAAAGAGGGCACTTCTGAACATGCGATAACCGGCTAAGAGGGCATTTTTGAATGCGCGGCGACAGGCTAAGAGGGGACTTTAAAGCCCAAGTTCTGAATTGAATATGATACTTATGACCCTTAGCATGATGCAGCTGTTACATGTATCTGTCCTTTTTAAATGCAAACTATTCTACTTATTTAATTATTATTTTAAAACTTTCAAACTGTCTGTTGAATGGCAGTATCTGGACTCCTATTTATGAGCACACACTTATTTTTTTATTTCTTAAAATTTATCCGAATCACATTATTATGGAGAACATTTTTCTTTTCTTGATAGCCAAGATCACTTCCTAAGTTCTTAACCAGCCTGCCTGTCTTCAGCTCTTTCCAGTATTTGTTTTGACAATTTGACTTGTACCTGGTTCAGTGTTTCAAATTCACACTTCATTTTAGATAATCCAATGGGGTGTTGTCATCAAAGTGATGTGTCAAAATTGCCTCAGGTAATTACGAGGGTCAGTCAAAAATAACTGAGCCCTACCTCATAACATTTGAATCAAGTAAAATGGACATATATTTAAATGATATTTGATTGTAGTTATATGTCATCTACTTAATCACCTAATTTATTTCTGTTGGTAGGCTTTTTGTAACGGTTGCTAGGCAACAGAATATGACCTGTCAAAGGGGTGTGTTCACGCTGTGATACATCTTAATCTAAGCATTGCTATGGAAACAGTAATGTTAAAGCAAGGCTTTATTCACTGTCGTCTGATATCTTTAACATGTTCCTATTCAGCGTCACTGAACAGAAACCAACTGACCCTAAATTATAAATGCTGTGGTAGTTTGATTTCAGAATTTATCAAATTTTACATGCCTGAGGTCCTATAATTTACCCAACCCACATTCCTATTTACATAAGTTTAATAGAAAACATAAAATATTAGCTTAATAATGCTTTAAAAGTTCTGCACACACAAACCAACCCTTAGATGTATTTAGTTCCTTGATTTGAATGCAAAATATTGTTTCCATGGCAACACAATTCACGTGTATTTGAAAATTTGTGGAATTTTGGTATTTTTTGTTGCTAGGCAACGCATACAATAAATCATTCAAAAAAATGTCAAGTATGTCTTCCACAAAAACTATCAAGCACACAAGCTTTGTAAAGACATACTGTATATTCCTGGTGGCTGAGATTGTGAACGCATCGATCTGACAGACCATCTTCAATTGCCTAGCAACCATAATAGAAGCTTCACTAGGGTAATTCTTTAGGGTTAAAAAATCTATGACATGTTATACTTATAGAACATAATCACATTTGTTGTCTACAATACCAAACTTTAATGTTATGAGGTAGGGCTCAGTTATTTTTGACTAACCCTCGTAGTGTCAATTGTAAAAGGATGAGCACTGATTAAAATAGTGTAACAGCAGGGGTCTTACTTGCTACTTCAGGCTTCTTTAGTTTTTGTCAGATTTTCATGATTTTTTTACCAAAGTGTAGGGCATTTTATGTAGTTTTAGAAAAGGGGCATGCTCTGGGAAAAAGGGCAAGGCGCTAGAGAAAAGGTGCCTTCCCTTTCTTGCTACTTTAGGCTTCAAACTGTGACTTCCTTAGTTTTTGTCAGATTTTCATGATTTTTTTACCAAAGTGTAGGGCATTTTATGTAGTTTTAGAAAAATGGACATGGCATGGCGCGGCACCATGCTAACTGGCTAGGGGAAACACTATCTACACCCCAGACTCCACGGTGCTTTAAGCATTTCAGCACAGCTTTGAATATTTTATTTCTTAATCTTAAATATGTTATCTATACCTTTTTGTAAAACAATTTAAGATGATCCGGTGGGAGGGTGGGGGGGGGGGGCATAAAATTCTAGTGTGTTCACACTGTTCAGCATACATACCAATGATACCATATTTTATGGATTAAAATTGATTCTGAAATACTGTATTTGTCTTTTATAAGTTCACATTGTCATATAGAAATTGCATTTTAGCCAAAATGGGATGCCACCTTGTGAAATCATTGATGATTCTATTCTGTAAGCACATAGAATTGACAGTTTCTATGCTGGGTAATGCAGTCTCCCAAAGGAAGCTGGGAAACTTATCGTTTTTACTCTGTTTCTCCCAAACAAAGTTTGGGTTATAAAGTGGGAGGACTTACATGTATTGTTTTTGGTCTGTTTCTCCCAAATGAAGCTTTATGAAGAGGGAAGACTTATTGTTTTTACTCTCTAATATTGTGTTTCTTATTGTTATAAAGTCTCCCAGTTTCTTAACCCTTAAAGTGCCAAGAAAAATGCATCTGAAAATGTTGCCTGCTGAAGTCGTCTGCTGCAAATAATTGCCTAACATTACTGACGAATTAAGTATAGAAGCAAACAGCGTGGACCCAGAACAGACTGCTCCTATAGGAGCAGTCTGATCTGGGTCCACACTGTTTGCCATAGAGGCTTCTTAAACATTTCAGCAGATGAGAACAGCAGATGACTTTTGTTGCGATAATGGCGCATTAAAGGGGAAAATACTTTTCTTCTACTTCTGATTCTATTTCGTTTAACCTATTTTTTGTCGGGCCAAGTTCTCAGTAACCTGGCTGGACGGAATGTTCCAGGTATGTGTGTGTATATAAAAAATTACATGTAACTTTCTGTAAGGCCTAAATGAAATATATGTGTGGTTCCTGTTGCATACCAACAAAATTTAGGGTAGGTAGGAAGGGAGATTATTAAATTTTGTTATAACATTTAACAAAGAAAATAGCGAAAAAATCTGAAAAAGAGCCCATTTTAGGTATTTTTTCTCCAAAGACCATTTTAATGTTTAGGGTAGGGTTAAAAAAATAGGGTAGGTAGGCAACAGGAACCACACATACATTTCATTTAAGCCTAATACATGTACATTTGTATTTCTCAACTAAATCATGTGTTGACTTGTGGGTACTCATAAGAACCCTCTCAATAAGATGCAACTGTGTTTAGACATTCAAAATGTTGGTCTCAAAAAGGTGGTCCACGCCATGGTATGCAACAGGACAGAATCTGCCAAAAAGTTTTGACAGATTTTTGGTACGTCCCTGGTTTATGTCCCATTCACTCCAGAGTTCATAATATGTTCAAAATATGTTCAGATCTCCACATCTAAGCTATATATATTATTGTTTATTATGATAAAACCAATTTAGTGACACCGACCAGGGATTCCCCTGGGGTACCCAGTATGCCTCTCCCCTTCCAGTTTATAATAGGCTTGATATCTCAGAAGAGTTGAAATGGAAACAGAGTCCATGTTCATAGGTTTAGATAAACAAAAAAAATCAGCGTAAAATTGTAAATATTTTCTTACCCATAATTTTTAGCATATGTTTTGGGTGCTCAAAAGAACCGTCTCATTGAGACGGTTCTTTTGAGTACCCACAACATATGTTTTGGTTGAGAAATAAGAAAATTATTTTTCTGGTACACACTCTTAACTAAAGGCCTGCATGTTGCACTCATTTGAATATTAGGGGTCTGCTTCGGGACTTTAATCAGTTGGTATACATGCTTTTTTGCTGTCTGCTGATTTTTTTTTTTCAAAATAAAAATTTTCAAGAAAATCTTTCAGGAATACCATCAGAATGTCAAACAGTTCAGATCCAGATCATACTAGACCCTGTTTTGAGACTAATTTGGGTCGAAGTTGTTTGCGACAACCAAAAGTTGCCACTAGCAGGGAAAGATTTACATGTAACCACAGACATCTGGGGTTTATTTACATTTTTTAGCGCCTCAAAATACTCAAATTGTTTTTCTTATTCAACTAGCAGTTGAGCATCAGAGTGTTTGGTAGGCATGTGTTGAGTAATTTGTAATTCTCTTAGGTCAGAGTTTCAAACTGTTTGTATAAAGATCAGGACCAAGTTTTGGTCCTGATCTAGGTCCAAACTCTTTGCAAAGGTCATGCCTCATCAGCAGACGATAAAGTGAAAAAAGTCACCGCTTTAAGTGTTAATATGGTAGTGAAGTTCAACCAGAGACACTGCCTATGGAAACAGATAGGCCTAAGTGTAAAAACTGGCTATACTTATGAGAAACAATTGCCTTATCATGTTGTTTATCAACATGTCTGACACAATTAAAGATAACTGATCACTACAGTCTTACTTCACATCTTACTTCACATTCTGCACGGCTCCAGATAAACTAAATATTTAGGCTAGCCTATAGATGTAATAATGGTACTTACAATGTATTGTATATGCATTAATTATGCTGGGTAATTTTGCATGTTTTTTTGTTGTCTGCTGTCCCCCCCTCCCCCCCCCCCCCAAAAAAAAACCGAACCCCCCCCCCCCCCCCCCCCCCCCAAAAAAAAAAAAAAGAAAAACCGACATGTTTTGCCTTTTTTTGTCAAACAAAAGGGTTTTAAACCAATGGTTTTTAATCTTAACCCTTAATGCGCCAATCGCAACAAAAGTCGTCTGCTTTTCTCGTCTGCTGAAATGTTTACGAAGCCTCTATGGCAAACAGTGTGGACCCAGATCTGACGGCTCCTATAGGAGCAGTCTGTTCTGGGTTCACGCTGTTTGCTTCTATACTTAATTGGTTAGTAATGTTAGGCAATTATTTGCAACAGACAACATTTTTAGATGCATTTTTTCTTGGCGCTTTATGGGTTAAACCAATGGTTTTTAACCTTAATTCCTTTGGTTTCAGCATATGCTGCACATCAAATAAAGCATAAGAACATTTGAGATGACTCAGTGAGTCACATATATTTGGGAATCCCATTTTATCAAAATAAACTAAAAGTTTTGAATGAGAAAATCAGTTCCGCTTTGCACATTCTTAAGTTTGCCTATAAAAGGAAATCTCTTCTTCATTTGTAATATTAGTCGTTTTCATGCTGAGTTGATGAATATTACATTGTGACATTTTATACTGCATGAAACATTTGCAGCATAATTTTTGATAGGATAGATATGTACAATGGACTATCCCATGTTTATTGTATCAAACCAGAAGGAAGATTTACATTGTGACATTTTATATTGCATGAAACATTTGCAGCATAATTTTTGAGAGGATTTTCTTTCTTACCCAAATTTCCATCTATGTAAGCATTTGTTGTGGTGCCAAGCAAATTGTGAGAAGAGGAAATTAAAAACCAGAGCGGAGCACTACTATACATTCTCCTTTTTTTCCTATTCATACATTGTATTTTCTCTCTATCCAATGTCAAACCATATTACATGCCCATGCAGATTCAGCTCTATACAGCTAGGTTTTAATTTTCGTAAATTTCACTCTTTCAATTTGATCACTGTCTTCTCTGTAAAATTAGGGAGGATGTAGACTTGTTTCTTGGAATATTGCAAGCTAAAACTGTTCTTATTTCATAGGACCTCATGGGTGGATCCAGAGGAGGACACCCACTCCCCACTCTACCTTTAAAATAACAAATTGCTATATAAGCTTCCTATAAATACTGGGACCCCTTGAGAAGCAATTGGACCACTCCTGAAATACGTTAATGTTAAAAAAATGTTTTCAGGAACCCACCTGAAGGGATTTCTGGATCTGCGCATGACTTTGGAGTGTCAAATTGTGGATATTTTCATGTCCATCTGTTTTAACCCATAAAGCGCCACCTATAATTTGCAGCAGACCACAATTTCAAATTTTGCTGCTTTTTCAAAAATATCAAAAAAGGCAATATTCCATGAGAATTGTCTGCTGGCAGACAATTCTCATGTAATATCATGCCTTATTTTCTTCCAAAAATAGGAAAGATGGCGCAAAATTTGTAGTCTGCTGCAGTTGTGATTGGCGCTTTTAGGGTTAACCTATTTTTTGGGTGGTCAAAAGAACCCTCTCATTACCGTTTAGGCGCTTTAAACATCGATTATCATATGACGTCGCGTCTGAGAATGAAATGACACCATGCAATAAAATCGATAAACCACTAGTGGTTTATAGATTTACGGGAAACGTTTTGATGTCCATAACAACGTTGCGTACATAATTTATGACGTTTTTACGCCAGAAATGAGATTTAAAAGTATTTGTCATATGATAAATAGAATCTAAAATTCGTGCTCTTGTATTAGTGAATTTATTAAACTCGTTGCGAAAAAGAGATAAAATGCTCTGCAAGCCTTGCATTTTATCTCTTTTCCCCAACTCGTTTAATAAATTGAATAAAACATGAGCACTCATGTAAGATCCTCTATTTCTTTATAAAATTCATAACATGTGTTTTGGTTTAGAAAAAAAAAATATTTGAGTAGCCCCTCTTAACTGGAGGCCACATCCTTTATTAAATCTTTGCATGCTGAGAAATATTTTATGGTACGTTATAATAATTTTGTCATCTGCGGATTAATTTCAAATCACTCTAAAATCTTTCAGGACTACCATCAGAGTGTCAAACAGTTTAGAACCAGATCAGGCCCAAAATTTTGTAAGGAATACAGTTTGCAAAGGTTATCAGCAAATCTCCATAGCAGGCGAATAGTTAATTGGGGTATTACTAATGCACCTTAAATGAATGCTTGCCACATTGAAAAATAGAATAAATTGAATGCTTGCCACATTGAAAAATTGATCTGTTCTGCTGAGTCTTCTACCAAAGTAAGTAAGGGTGCAAAGATCAGGAATCGATACAATCAAGTAACAAGTTTGTTTAGCCCTTAAAGAGCCAAGAAAAAAATGCATCTGAAAATGTCTTCTGCAGAAGTCGTCTGCTGCAAATAATTGCCTAGCAATACTGGCGAATTAAGTATAGAAGCAAACAGCGTGGACCCAGAACTGGGTCTACACTGTTTGCCATAGAGGCTTCTTAAACATTTCAGCAGGCGAGAAAAGCAGACGACTTTTTTTGTAATTGGCGCATTAAGGGTTAGATAATGGTCATTGGGCCAAAAATGACCGCACTTGGTGGGTCACAATAATGTTTTACATAGGCTTTTATAAAAAGCTTTTGCTTTTCATGAGAACAACATATTCTACTGGTAGATGGTCAATCTTCAGCCGTTTTTTCCTCTAAGTGCACCTGTTACCCCTACCTGCAAACAGGTACTTTGGTAAGCAGATGCACTTCATCAGGGATGCACTGATTGCTAAGATAAAACAATCTTCAGGATTTTATAGAAATATTGACCCGCCACCCCTTAAAATACAAAATGGATATTCTGTATATTTATTGCAACGGTGTAGCCAGTACGCTGAAAAAGTTGCGCACATCAAAGGGAGACTACTGGATCAAGCAATGATTCTCTTCAATTGTGTCCCATTTCAAATGGGAACTTCTCTTAAAGGAAAGAATTTGCTCCCATAGGGTGTGAATTCTTTCCTTTATGAGCAGTTCCTTATAGTATGGAAAATCACTTTTATCATATTTAGTGACCTCCCTTGAATGTTACTATTTTTATTACGCATGTGCGTAACCTGGGTAATGGGTGCTACGCCAAGGTATTGTATTAACCTTTAAAGGGCAAATCACAACAGAAGTTGTCTGCTTTTGTCGTATGCTGAAATGTTTTAGAAGCCTCTTTGACAAACAGCGTAGATCCAGAATAGACTGCTTGTGTGGCTGATCTGGGTCCACACTGTTTGCCGCTACACCTATATTATGTTATCAAATATGTGCAGCAGACTTAAAGCAGAGAACATTTTCTGATGCAGTTTTTTTTCGGGGTTAATTGACTTAATTGTAGCTGTTTAAAATGAATAAAATAACCTTAATGGGGTTTATAACTCAAGACGAAACAAGAATGCAAAAAAGCATATAGTTGTGAAAACAAAGGCCCAAAATATTATGAAACATTTACTTTTTTCGAGTTATGGTGGATTTTTGCCTTGGGTTGTTTAGGTATGTTTGTACTGTCGTATGTAGGCGGGAATCATTCATTATAATGTCTGCATTCACACTTTGTATTTCTCTAATTACATGCACTGTTTGCTGTCTGCATATTAAGGATGTTTTTGAAAATGACAAATGAGAACCGGTATTAATCTTATTTTTTTAGATATTTTGTTTCAATTTTTATGTGATATTATCCAGTTAATGAAACTCTCTTCTGGTGATAAGCTTTGCAAATAGTTAGGACCCAGATCAGGCCTGACAAAACGTTTGGCCTGATTAGATCCAATCTTATTGACACTCTGACTAATTGACACTCTGATGGTATTTTCAAAAAGTTTTTGTTTTAGTAGCAGACAACAACAACAACAACAAAAATCCCAATATGCAGGGTGGATAGATATGTGTTCTTTGTTATTGCCATTGCAAGGCTGTCTTGTCTGTCCATCTATCTGTCTGGAGATTGTCCTATAACTTGAAAATTATGAAGCTTCATGCTGGATATTTTTGTGAACGACACTCCTCCCAATTTTTTTTACAGATGCCAGTTCTTTGCACGGTGGAAAGCAATGTGGATCCTGATCAGCTGGCTTCTCAGATGGCAGCTGATTTAGACCTATGCTGTCTCTAAGAAGATTTATCTAGTGTAGCCTGATAAGGGTTAAGATATAAAAATAATATAGACCTATTCATGAGAAAACCTGACTGTGTTCTTATCTTGCTTCATGGAAAATTTCAATATTCTAGCTAGTCTCAGTAGCTGAGCAGACCAGGTTGAGCCTTACTTGGTCACAAACTGTGAAGCTCATATATATGATCAAAACCACCAAAATGAGGTGGGAGCCCAGATTAGACTAGGCATTTATCATACACTGGCTCATATCATGATGCAAGAAGCATATAATGTTAGAGTTATGCCCCCATAAATAAATATACTAATTCATGAGTCTTATCATTTTAAACCAGATGGGAAATTACACACCTCTCTTAACTCTTTACTAATTTTGCTTGCTTGATTTTTTTCAAAATCGACATTTTCGAAAAACTCTTTCAGGATTAACCTCAAAGTGTCAAACAGTTTGGATCCAGATCAGGCTTGATGTTTTGTCAGGCCTGATCTGGGTCCAAATGGTTAGCAAAGGCTACCAGCAGATGACACTAGTAGGACAAGAGTTCAAGCACCAATCATGACTAAGCAGATGTCTTTCTTGTTTTTAGTTTTACTCTTTTACCTAGGGAGCCCAGTGGCTCAGTGGTAGAGTGCTTGACTCGAGACCGAGAGGCCACAGGTTCGACCCTCACTGGCGGCACTACGTTGTGTCCTTGAGCAAGACACATTTGTCCTAGCTTAGTACTGGTTCAACCCAGGAAGACCCATCCCTGCATAACTGAAAGATTGTTGATGGAAGGTAAAGAATCAAATCAAACAAACAAATTACCCTTTTACCTCCAGTCACAACCTGTAATCTGCTCCCTCCTCTGCTTATGTTTTTAGGTAGCCTATATTGCAAACAAATAGACCCAGATCAGATGGTACCAAGGAGCAGTCTGATTAGAGCCTATAGTGTTTGCTTTGATAAAATATAGTCTGAAGTGCACTTGAATATATGCAGCAGACAAAAAAAGCATGTGAATGTTCTCTCAACATACCATTGTCAACAGATCTTTCACATGAAGTTGCAAGGCTGATTCAGGGTTCGCCCAGGCTTGAAAAGTACTTGAATTTAGAGGGTTTTCTTGAAAAGTCCTTGAAAATAAAATAAGCCTTGAAAAGTACTGGAAAATTGCGTAAAGGCCTTGAAAAGTCCTTGAATTCTTCTATTTTCTGTAGAAATTAACAGATCTTATTCATATAAAATTGTTATGCCTTTATTTGGTGCAGCAAATGCTGCACCAAATAAAGACACAACAATTTTATACTAATTTTCTAGAACTAATTTCTCCATTATCTCATTCTAGCATTTCTGAAAAAGAATTTTAACACTTAAATCAGGATTTTTCATAAACTTTTAGTCCTTGAAAACTGTAGGATAATCTTTAGAAGTCCTTGAAAATGCCTTGAATTCTACTCAAACTTGCCTGTATGAACCCTGTGATTGGATTTTTTTGTTATAACTGTGACAAAATTTGAAATGTCATCTGCTGCAAATTTTGTTGGTGCTTAAAGGTTTAAAAGGTTGAAATTCTTTGGTTCTTCTATTACAGAGAAAGGCGGGTCCCTATTGAAATTATCAGAAAGCGAGAGATAAAATGGCTAGACATGTTTCAGAACTGGGAGAAGTGGATGAGCAAAAGATTCCGGAAGGTAAACGGTTTTACAGTGTTCAGTGCAGCTTTAGATATGATTTCATATCAGTGTTTTACTCCCAGTTTTGAAGTTGAATAAGTAATTTACATCCCCACCTCACACAAACACAAGACAATTTTTTGATATTGCATTCAAATTGCCTCCCTTTGAGAAACAGCAAACAGTATTTGAAATTTTGTATTTTCCCAATTTTTATTCTTTTTTGCCACTTGCAATTATAAGCCAACAGTCCAAGCCTGTTGCTGTACCATTAAAATAATGCTAAAATTTATTATTTAACATTTTTACAGTGTAAATGTTCGTGGGTATGTTTCCAAATATCGTAAGTACATGTAGAAAGATTATAAATAATAGGCCTATTAGGTAACAAGATTTGCAGCCTTGTATGTGTAGTTTTCTGATGTTAAAGCCCATAACAAAAGCATTTTTGTTTTTATCTCTCAAAATTTTATATCTTGGAAAGTCATAATGAGCCTTACCTTACTAAGTTAGTAGCTGCGTGTCAGCAAATTCTCATGGACATATGATAAGTGATTTTTTTACCTGTGCATCCTGCTTTTTTTACTGATAATTTTTTCTGTGGGATGCAAAGTTGTTATTTTCAGTAAGTCCCAGGATGCAATGGCATTGCAGACTTGTCATGAAAAATAGTGTTCTGGACTCATATTAGTTTGCAGTTGGACCCATTGATATGGGAAACAGCGAGTCCCAAAATTGTAATTGAATCACTGATTAATGTTAAGTATAAAAGGAAGCGTCATGTAATGATATCTATTTGTTGCAGGTAAAAGAGAGATGTCGGAAAGGTATACCGCCATCTATACGGTCGAGAGCTTGGCAGTATCTTTGTGGCAGCAAATTCCTTATGGACCACAATCAGGGGAAATTTGAAGTAAGTGATTGACATATAACCACACTGGATAGGTGGCAATTGAAAACACTCTTAACAATCTATGAGCGTGGATCAAAAATCGTTTGAAACAGTGTTTGCGATTGCCATTTGTCGCCAGTCGGGACGGGCAACAAATGGCAATTGAAAACTCTGTTTCTTACTATTTTTGATCTACATTCGTCGATAGTATTAACATTTTCGATCGCTGCCATTAGTGCCAATCCAGTGCATGAAATTCTGATTACCATATGGGCCAACACTGTCATGAGAATTTGTAGCATAAGTGTCGTCACTGTTTGGATATACACAGCTACATATACAGCTACCTAGTGAGGCTAAAGGCCTAATGTTTGGCCTGAGCCATTATATAGTATATATTGAGTAGTGAAGGCATGCACAGGCTTGTCTAATCCTTTACTGCTGGTGAATGCGATAAGCATCAAAATCTCATGTGTGGCCAATATTTACAGAAATTATTTAGACGCCTGGCCCCAAGGGTAAAAAACTTTTTTCATACTCATCTCAACTGAGCATGGAATTTCAACTTCTCATAAAAACTAAAATGCTGAAAAATAAACTTTTCTTGCTTTCAAGCTCTCATATGCTGTATTTATCATGCCTATAAATGTTAAATGCCAACAATTGTTGGCATTTTAACATTTATGAGCATGAAAATTTCATGCTCAGTTGAGTTGAGCTTGAAAAAAGTTTATAACTGAGGGGCCTGGCCTCAAGAATATAAAACTTTTTCCTGCTAAACTCACAGTATGAAATTTGTAATCCTCATAAAAATCAAATACAAACGTATGAGTCAATATTTTGCTTAGAACAGCAGACAATATCATTTGTTCTGGTCGTCAATTTTAAAATGCCAACGAGAATAGGTTGTGATAGAATGGCAACCTTGACCAAACTGCTCCTTCCACTAGGGCAGTCTTATCTGGGTTTACATTGTTTACCCAAGCTTATCTGTCAAATATTTAAGGTAAATATACCAATTTTTATCCCCGGCGGATATAGGAATCACTCGCAGATGTCCATCTGTCTCTTTGTACGTGCCCATAGTACATTAGGGAGTTTTCAAATTATCAGACCGAGGTGTTAACTGTGGCTAGGCAGTGTTCACATTAGTTTGAATTTTACTGAGTCCCTGGGGCCTGGGCAGGGCATCAGCAAAAGTTGAGTCCCATGCAAGTTCTACTAAGACTCAGATAATTAAGGCCCCACCAACAAATGTTTGGCGAGTTGTGTAGTATTCCGCTCATGTGTCCATCCTCTTTTATAGACACTATAACTAAGTTGTTTGTCTCCCAATTTCTTCCAAATTTTACATATCAATCTCTCAAGTTAGAAATTGTTTTTCTGGTTGATGAAAACTCACCAAGAAGGCCACCAAAATACCCACTGCCTGTCCATTTGCACTTGTTATTTGTTACCCGATTTCTTCAAAGTTTTATATACTTTAAATTCGAAAATTTTCCTGATTTTTTTTAGCGAAAGTTTGCGTATGCGAAGTTACTTGAAAGTAAAATCCTCAGGAATTGGCGAAATCACTCTGTTGCTTACTGATATAAGTAAATCATGCCCTAGTCGCAAATTTTTAGCATTGCAAATATTCTTTTAACGCTATTCGTGAAAATAAAATCTCGCAAAAATTTCCGGATTTACAGTATGGTGATAATAGTTGATATATTCATGTATTGAGTGTGGTCTTATAAGAGCATATGTGCTTATTGGGTGGTTTATGGTAATATATATTATGTATATTTATTTTTATAGGAGTACCTGAAGCATCCAGGAGACCCCAAATGGATTGATGATATAAAGAAAGATTTACATCGACAATTTCCATTGCATGAAATGTTCATGGCCAGAGGAGGCTATGGGTAGGTGACTGATTTCTAAAAGAAAAAAAGCCCCGTTCTTTTAGCTCAACTGAGCCGAAGGTGCACTAGTGGGCTAATATACTCAGAAAAACAATTGAAGGATATTTAGATTCAGTCTCATCTCTAACATCCAATACAATAAAAACTTCACTAATTATGCGTGCATTTCATAGTTCCAGACATCTGCAATCAAAATGGATGCTTTATTTTAGTCACGCTTCAATGGTTTAAGTACAGTACTAATCCAAATGGTTCAACCCTCTATACTGAAAAGTCACAAACGTTCAAATAATTGAAACCCATTTTTATCGGTTGTATACCATAATGACTGGCTCCAAAATCATCGCTGTTTCTCCCTCCAAAAAATGGCACCTAACTTTGTAGTTGTTGTAAGTGTTTAACTGCTAATTTGTGGGCAAATTTGCAGGGATATGCCATATTCGTGTATTTTTGTCTAAGAAGTTGTCCCATTATTAGGGGCAATGCCTGATAAATTGGTGTTAACTTTTGTCCCTGGTCGGAATTAGAACATAAGCAATGACCTGGTAAAGGTTGCATCAAAAATTGAGAGCGCTAAATTTTTTGCGTGTGAACTTTGGGTAGAGAGGGTCGGTACATTTGGTGTAGTACGTTATCGTAACCAATGACCCGTGAATTTCAATTTGCATTTTGGTATATTGCATAGTGATAATTATATCAATGGCAATACTAATTTGTTTGAAAATTATATTTCCAAATGTTATAAAGTCAAAAGAATTTTAATATCCTTCAATTGTTTTTCTGAGTATAGTATACCAATGACTCCTACGTCCATTGTCAGTCAGTTCATCAACATTTTCAAACATCTCTTCTGAAACCACTGGGCCAGTTAAACTTATATTTCATATGGAGACTACTTAGTGTGCGAGAATGAAAGTTTGTTCAAAAGGTCCTGGTCACAAGACCAAGATGGCCGCTACACCCTATATATGATAAAACTCCTCTTAAAATCTTCTTCTGTAGAACAAAAAGGCTGATTAACTTGGGCCTTTGTATGTAGCATTGGGGATGTTGGCCTTACCAATTTTGTTCATATGATGATCCTAAGTTGACCTTGACCTACTTTTTTTAATGCATTTAAATAGAAAAAATCTTAAAATGTTGATTTTCCAAAGTCCTAATTGGTCAATTGAAGTCAAATTTCGTATGGAGAGGCCTTTGGGTAGGAGAAAGAAATTCTATAATGATGATGAGTTGGAGTTTAACGACGCATCAACCCTTTTGGGTCATTAGCGTCAAGAAATTCTATACAAATGGTCCTAGTTACATGATCAAAATGGCTCCAATGCCCATATACTCTTTAAAAATCATCTTCTGGAACCAAAAGGCCAATGACCATGGGTCTGTATTCTACAAAGCTTGTTCAAATGATGATCCTAGATTGGCCTTGTTTATAGCAACGCCAAGTTTGACCCCCTGGAAAATCTTGAAAACATGATTTTATGATAACTTTTGTAGTCAGTAATTATTCTTACTTGATATGATAAAGCTAAATGAGACAATGACTATCTGTAACCTCACAGTCAATATAGCTCATAAAAAATTATTGGAATTGCAAACATTTTTCTCAGAATTGAAGTATAATTTCATATAGAGCATCCTTTAGATGTGACAATCTTAATATGACTATACAGTTCAGGTCACATGACAAAGATGGCTGCTATGCAACTTTTCAAAAATCTAATCTGGAACTAATCTGCCTCTGCAGTCTCTTTTTAAGCTTAAAAACCTCAAATGGTGTTCAGTCAGTAGCTTCACAATTATAGAATACTCAAGTGACTGGCAAAGGCGCCGATCGGACTGTGCTTATGCGCAGGCTGATCTGAGGCTTTGATGGTCACACATACCACATTGTTGGAAATCTCATGCACTGGCTCATTATATATTATTGTGTATTTTGGAGTTCCAAAGGATTCAGAGGGAGCACAGTGGCTCAGTGGTAGAGTACTTGACTTGAGACCGAGGGGTTGCGGGTTTGAGCCTCACCGGCGTCACTGTGTTGTGTCCTTGAGCAAGACACATTAATTCTTGGTTAGTACTGGTTCAACCCAGGAGGACCCATCCCAACATAACTAAAAATTGTTGACTGGGACATAAAGAATAAAATCAAACAAAACAAACAAAGGATGCACATATATTTTCTCAGGGATCCCAGACAGAGTTTTGTGAGTCTAGGACTCAATATTGTGAGACAACGATAACCAAGTTTTGGCTTGTCGGTTTATCCATTCATCTGTGAGTCTATCACTCATACCTTGGTAGGATGATAGATTGTAAACTTGAAATTTGGTAAGCTGATAATAGATGAATAGTGGGTTACCTGAATTGTTTTTAAAGAATTTTGAAGTATATTACCAAAGCTATAACCTTTCAATAAGTCTTTGCATGCTGGGTAATTTTCATGCTTTTGTCATCGTCTGACTGTTTTTTTTCAAAATTAGCTTTATTAAAAAATTATTTCAGGAACAATATCAGAGTGTCAAACAGTTTGGATTCAAATCAGGACCGATATTCTGTCAGTCCTGATCTGGGTCCAAACTGTTTGCAAAGGTTATCAGCAGATGACAAATGTCACCGGTAACTAGGAAAGAGTTAAGACTGAGACTCTTCAACAAGCATATTATGGTTTTGAAAAAAAAAACTGTTTTGTTTTAGTTATATTTTTATATTTTTTGTTGAAACTTGCATAGTTTGATTTTCAACATTTATCTGCTCTGCGCTGTGATATTGGAATGCAATTTCTTGAATTTTTTCAGACAAGAAGATTTATTCCGTTTATTGAAAGCATATACCATACACAATCCTCAAGATGGCTACTGCCAAGCTCAGGGACCACTAGCTGCTGTGCTGCTCATGCATATGCCCGCGGAGGAGGCGTTCTGGTGCTTTGTGTCAATCTGTGATAAATACTTGCCAGGATATTATAGTACTGGCTTGGTATGTTATTGTATACACTGCTTTAGACGAGGATTTGTCCCGTCTGTTTAAAATTCTGATGTCTAGCTTAATTTTTGAGGAAAGCAGATGTTTTGGTGTTCTTTGGAATTGTCTCGATGAGACAATTTCAATGAGTTCCATCAAAATGTTTTCACTGAAAAAAACATGCATATTTTAAATATAGAATTTTCCCTTTAATACTGAATGTGAAATTTACAAGGACAAGAAATGCCAGTCTGCAAGTCAGGCCCCGAGGTTAGAAAACCTTTTTTATGCTCATGCTCATAAATGTTAAAATGCCAACAATTGTTGGCATTTTAATATTTATGAGCCTGATAAATACAACATATAGGTTTGAAAACAAGAAAAGTATTTATTTTTCAGCATTTTAGTTTTAATGAGGAATTGAAATTTCATGCTCAGTTGAGTTGAATGTGAAAAAGGTTTTGTAACCGGGGGGCCAGGATTTGGCTTCAATTTCGAATGACAATATGCCACTGTTGCATGGAAAAAATTTTTCGTTGTCTTATACCAGTAGATTAAATTAATATTAGGAGTGCCGTGTTTCAGTGGTACAGTGCTCAACTTCAGATTGTGACATCCCTGGTTCTAGCCTCACAGGAGACATTGTGTTGTGTCCTTGAGCAAGACACTTTTACCTCACTGCTTAGTACTGGTTCAACCAAGGAAAATAACCAGACATGACTTAACAATTGTTGAAGAGGATGTAAAGCATGCATTCTTCTGTTTCGATAACATTAAGGCATTGTCATTCAAATTTCTAGCCCAAAGTTTGCTTTCGATAGATTACTGACTGGAGGTACTGTGTTTTGTCCTTGAGCAAGACACTAGTACTGGTTCAACCCAGAAAATGTCCCAACAAGACTGAAAAATTGTTGACTGGGACGTAAACCATCAACAGAAACAAAACAAAATCAATAGATTACTTAAGTCCTTGTAAATTTCAGATTCTAAAATATTTAAATGGAAATTCCGTATTTAAAAGGTCTTGTGCTAAAAATAGATATCTGAACATGCTAAGGTACAAACATTTGATCCATTTCAGGCAAGAAGATTTGTTCCATATATTGAAAGCATATACAATACACAATCCTCATGATGGGTATTGTCAGGGTCAGGCCCCACTCGCAGCCGTGCTACTCATGCATATGCCCGCCGAGGAGGCATTTTGGAGCTTTGTGTCAATTTGTGATAAATATTTGCCTGGGTATTATAGTCCTGGCCTGGTATGTTTAAGAAGTTCATCTATTTTTAACTATATAACCAGAAAACACCAATCAGAACGTAACAGAATAATAATATTCATACTAAGCTCCAGCCACTATGAATAATTATGTAAATAAACTTTCACGTTTGTACATAGAACAAATATTACTTGTCAGGTCCACTAGTGTAGGATCATATCTAATCAGATTTCCATAAGCAAACAGCAAACTTACAAGAGCTGCCTGATCTGGGTCTGCTCTGTTAGCAAAAGTGTTAAAAGGCGTCTCTTTGAGGTAAAAGGTTAACCCCTTAACCCTTTGTATACTGGAAATCTTTGATGGGTACTTTGGCAAATAGTGAAACAATAAAAACCTAGCTTCAATCAGGATCTGTTTTCTAATGATAAAAAACAATCCACAGGGACAATAATGCATTATAATATGGAAATTCTTTCCAGTGACCATTTGAAATTTATATTATTGACCACCCCAAGTTTATTGTATTGAACCAGATGAAAGAACCCATTAGACCGGTCCCAATAGCCTAGTGGTTAAGGCATTGGCTTTGGGAGCGGGAGGTAGAAGGTCTGAATCTCACTGTCAGCAGCAGTGGGGTATCGTGTTGTTATTGCCGGTTTATGAGCCGCCAGCTAGTTAAACCATTTGTTACCAATTCCTAGCCTGCCTGGTGCCTGGTAAAAAGATGGGATTTGGGAAGTAAATGTAACAGAGGTGTCTCATAAGTCAGAAATGGCTGGCCCTTTCAATAGGGGTGACACTAGAATCAACAAGCACTTTTAAAAATGAGTGCTCATATATTAATGAATTTATTAAACACGTTAGGGAAAAGAGATAAAATGGATGGCTTGCTGAGCATTTTATTGCTTTTTCACAAGTTTAATAAATTCAGGAATACAAGAGCACGAATGTTAGATTCTATTTTTTATATGGCATTATCATATGACGTTGTGTCAAGGAGTGAAAAAACGCCATGCAATAGAATCGATAAACCAATAGTGGTTTACAGATTTTTCGGGAAATGTTATGACGTCCATAACAATGTTGCATACATGATGACAAAATTATTAACATTTTACGCGAGAAACGAAATTTCAACCTTAATGTCATATGATAAATAGAATCTAACATTTGTGCTCGTGTATTATTGAATTTATTAAACTCGTTGCGAAGAAGAGATAAAATGCTCAGCAAGCCTCACATTTTATCTCTTTTTCCCAACTTGTTTAATAAATTCAATATAACATGAGCACTCATGTAAGATCCTCTATTTAAAATTACTTGTAAATCACAGATCTGGCATGAAAATGTTAAGCTTTTGTCTTTTTGTACGCAATGTTGTTATGGATGCCATAACATCATGTTACTAAATATGTAAACCACTAGGGGTTAATCAGTTTTAATATGTGGCGTTATATCACTCCCATATGCAACGTCATGTGATAAAAAGGTTAATTTGGAAAACTATTGCTGGACAAGCTTTTCTACTTGTCATAACTATTTTGCTGCCATCTACTTTGTTATCTGCTGATGTACTTTTGTCGCCTGCATTGAAGATACAATTTAACTATCACTGTAGTGACTTAAGATACACACTGTGTTCACTGCCAAGTATAGAATAAAAGCCTTGTGTCCTAAAAAATAACATTATCAAGCAGTGTAGATCCAGGTAAGATGCAATATTTTTTAAATTGAAAGTAAAACAGCCAATAACCTGACAAATATTCAGATATTGTATATAACAAGTTAACAAGAAACTAACCATTGACATACTGACAATCCTGGGCTTTTAATCAAAGGTGATAGATTATAGGGCTCATGCATGTTTTCATTTAATAAAATGAAACATTTATAAATTTACAAACATGTATAAATTCATGCATTTTACCTGATTTCTAATCAAAATTGCACAAAGAAATGCCAGTAAAATGCACTGTTTTGAATGGCGATGTCACAAAGTGGCGAATAATAATGTCCTGTATATTTGCAAGATATTTGGTACTTCAACCTTTATATCTTATGGTTCGATCTCTTTGTTTATTAGCTCACCAGAGCCGAAGGCTCAGGGTGAGCTTATAGTTTGGGACTCGAGCCGGCGTCCGTCCGTGTGTGGGTCCGTGCGTCCACACTTTCAAACATTAATATCTCTGAGACCAGCTGGCCAATCATAATCAAATTTCATCAGAAGCATCATTGGGGTGGGGGATTGACTGTTTTAGGTTTTCGGCTAGATCGGATCAGAACTCTGGTTTCCATGGCAACAGATAGCTCCCATAGGGTTATTATGGGGAAAATCTTGTGACCACTCTAGCTCCTTCATTTTTGATTGGTTCTTCTTTATTCTTGCAGGTAACAAGGACAACCATAAAATCTCTAATGGGTTTGAAATTCGGCAGGATTCGACCAGGGACTTATGAGTTAGCTGCCCTTGAGCGTCTGGAAAAATCCCCATAGACTTATAATGGGAGAAATGTTGTGACCACTCTAGTACCTTCATTTTTGGATGGATCTTCTTCATTCTTGCAGATAACAAGACCAACCATAAAAGCTTGGATGGGTTTGAATTTCGGCAAGATTCCATCACTGACTTCCGAGTTAGCTGCCTTTGAGAGTCAGAAAATTTAATGAATAATGTTGTGACCACTCTAGCTCCTTCATTTTTGATTGGATCCTTATCATTCTTGCAGGCAACAAGTAAACCCATAATATCTTGGATGGGTACGAAATTCAGCAGGATCCCACAAGGTACTTAGGAGTTACCTGCCCTTGAGCATTTTGAAAAATCCCCATAGACTTATAATGGAAGAAATGTTGTGACCACTCAAGTGCTTTCAATTTTGAATGGATCTTCCTCATTCTGGCACACAATAAGGACAACTATTAAAGCTTGGATGAGTTTGAATTTCAGCAAGATTCCATCACTGACTTCGGGGTTAGCTACCCTTGAGCGTCAGAAAAATTAATGAATAATGTTGTGACCACTCTGGCTCCTTCATTTTTGATTGGATCTTCTTCATTCTTGCAGGCAACAAGTAAACCCATAATCTCTTGGATGGGTTCGGAATTCAGCAGGATCCGACCAGGGACTTATGAGTTACATGCCCTTGAGCGTTTGGAAAAATTCCCATAGACTTATAATAGGAGAAATGTTGTGACCACTCTAGTTCTTCCAATTTTGAATGGATCTTCCTTATTCTTGCATTCAATAAGAACAACTATTAAAGCTTGGATGAGCTTGAATTTCGTCAAGATTCCATCACACATTTTGGAGTTAGCTCCCCTTGAGCATCTTAAAAATTAATGAATAATGTTGTGACCACTCTAGCTGGTTCATTTTTGATTGGATCGTCTTCATTCTTGCAGGCAACAAGTAAACCCATAATATCTGGGATGGGTTTTAAATTCAGCAGGATCCGACCAGGGGCTTATGAGTTTCCTGCCCTTGAGCGTTTGGAAAAATCCCTATAGACTTATAATGGGAGAAATAGTGCAACCACTCTAGTGCTTTCAATTTTGAATTGATCTTCTACATTCTTGCATACAATAAGGACAACTATTAAACAGGGTTCCCACAAGCACTGGAAAACCTGGAAAACCTGGAAAATCACAAAAAAAAGTTCCATGCATGGAAAAATCATGGAATTTGAAAAAAACTAAAAAAATCATGGAAAAATCATGGAGTTTTGTGAAATAATTTGTGTGTTTGACTGCTTGTTTTCTGGCTACTGGTGATTTAAGTTATTATTTTTGTTTCAAAATGCATGTTTGGTCCACAACAGGCCCTGCACTTGTTATGCCTGATATTTTATAGTCAGACACATGTAGCCTTAAAAATGAATGCACTTTAGGCATGTCAGAAGTATTCTTTTATTCGTATATAAGGTCTAAAGATATTCATACGTTTTTGAATGGAATGTAAAAGCCACATTGAATCTTTTGACCTGTCAGATTCTTAATTTGCAGGGTGAATCGTATAAAACAGGCATTCAAGCGGGCCCTACAATTCATACTTTTTTGTTCTCCTACTTTTCCCTACATTTTCATGAAAATGCCTTACTGCTTTCCTCTTTAATTGCACGCCGGTGGACTTCAGACTCTATGACGGTTCCGACTTAAAGACCAATCTATTGATGAGATGGTAGGGGCCTAATGATTTGGCTGTTGTCAGGCCCACCAGGGTTTACCTGTTGGATTTCACTTGCTCTGGTATTCAGTTTTATGTACTGTTGAGTCCTTATCTTTGCTTTATCTCCTTTTTATATCTTGATTTATATGTTCTAGGAGATGATGCATGGATAAATTAGGGGTCTTTCATGCAAACCAAAATCTATGTGTCTTGATCCACATCTGAACTAAGGGTGAGGTTGGCGCTGTGAAACCGGTTGAAGCCCTCCAGTAAAATATTTTTACTGACCGTTCCAAGGGGGTACTTCTTTTGTGGATCATTTGTGTTATTTATGTCTTGTGATCGTCATCCTTTTGCATCTGTTCATTGCTGCCTTGTGGTCACCTGCTGGGAAGGGGCTGACCTCTTGGCTCTTGTTTGTGATGTTTATTGTGGTTTTGTTACTTTCCCATGTGGTATCCCTGGTCAGGTGTGGTACTTGATTGTATGGATTCCTGATCTTTGCCATCTTTCTTACTTTTACTATCCTAACTTTCTCACTTAAAATGTCATTTATGCAATAAAATCATCAAAAAAATTTCTCCGCTCGCTTCGCTCGCTCAGATTTCTCAATAATTTAACTTGTTTTTTGGATAAATGACCACTCAATATCTCACTTTGAAGTTTTCAGCTGCGAAAGTCAATCTGTTTTTGAATAATTTCATTGTCACCACTTTTATCCTGCTTATTTTGATATATTTTCATTAATTTAATGACTCATTGTTATGAATTATTGGTTTGAAAAAGCCCTACTTTCCCTACCTTTAACGTTGGATAATCCCTACTTTTTCAAAAAAACTATCCCTACTTTTTCCATACTTTTTTCGTGGAAGGGCACTTGAAAACCTGAATAAAAGGTAATTAAAATGCATCATCATAAAACTTTTGGAGCCATTTCAATTCGATCATCCAGGCAGTATGGTGTTTCTGAATTTAAAATTGGCCATATAAGTGACCTTTGCGGCTAGTTATTTGGGAAAAGATATAGAATTAATGATGAATTATTGATAGAAATATTGAAATATTGAAAAGATATGAGAAAGACATGTTCTAATGACAGCTAGTCACAATTATGCTCAATGTGGTAAAGAATACTGAGGATGCTGCGAAGAGGGGAGGTTGGATGCCGCGCATTAAATGATCATTGAAATTACATTATTGATCATGGAAAAATCATGGAAAAATCATGGAATTTTGTTTTTGAATTTCTGTGGGAACCCTGATTAAAGCTTGGATGAGTTTGAATTTCGTCAAGATCTCATCACATATTTTTATTTTGGAGTTAGCTCCCCTTGAGCATCTTAAAAATTAATGAATAATGTTGTGACCACTCTAGCTCCTTCATTTTTGATTTGATCTTCTTCTTTCTTGCAGGTAACAAGGACAACCATAAAAGCTTGGATGAGTTTAATTTAAAGTAGAACCAACTTTAGACTGTGGAGTTAACTTCCCTTGAGCATCATAAAAAATCTGCATAGACTTACAATGGGAGATCTGTTGTGACCACTCTAGCACCTTCATTTTTCATTTGATTTTCTTGGTCCCTGTAGGTTACCAGGACATACATAAAAGTATGGATGAGTTTGAATTTCGGTCAGATCCCATAACTGACTACGGAGTTAGCTGCCCTTGAGTATCTGAAACTACATTTTCACCAGGTTTCCAATGCAATTTTTATTCAGATCTTTTTAATACTTGTAGATAACTAGAACCGGCATAATATCTTATGTTTTTGAATTAATTCTTGGTCACTGTTTCAAGTTCAGAGTTATCTGCCTTTGAGCATCGTAAATTATGGTGTCTCCAAACATTATGCTGGGTCCATGGTGAGCGATCGTTGCCCATTGGGCTACTTGTTTAATGAAGCAAATGCATTTTTCCTAAAATACAATCTTTTAATTATCAAAATCCCTAATTTCTAAATTTGAACTTTTGTTTTAGTCATAGTTTTTCACATGAGAGCAGCTATAAGGGTAATAAGTGTTACTTAAGTATAAATTTAAAATAATTTATGCCCTCTTTTGAGAATTGTGTAGATCCAGATATTAGAGATTAGGATTCTTACACTTTCATTGACACAATGAATCATTATTAGCTCTTATCCTGTCAATATTTTGTCTGCTTTTTAGTCCCCTACCTGTGTTCATACCAGAGGGGACTATAGGCTTGCCCTCAGTCTGTCTGCTGAAATCTTGATCCCAGGGTGAAAGACTATTCAAGCTAGCTTGATGAAACTTGTGATGTGAACAGGTGGCAATGTGCTGATTATGCATGTCATTTATTTTTGCTGTTGCATGAAAATTGTGGTTGCCCATAAGAGGACTTATGTGTTGTGGGCAACACCTGTGCTTGATTATACATCTGCAGACTAGATTTATTATGGAAGCAATTGCTATGAATCCAAGGGAGCAGTCTGATCTGGGCCCATATTTGCAATATAGGATAACTAAGAACATAAACAGATGAGAGAGCAGACAACAAAAGTCGTGACTGGCAGGAAAAGGGATCAAATCTCTGTAGTGACTGGAAATCAAAAGTTCATATGAGCAGTGACATGAGATTTCCAACAATGTGGTATTTGCGACCAGCAAAGCCTCAGATCAGCCTGCGCATATGCGCAGTCTGATCAGAGCCTTTGCAAGTCGCTTGAATATTATATGACTGTTAATCTACTGACCAAACAAGATTTGGAGTTTCTAAGCTCAAAAGGAAGCTTCACAGGCTCGTCTGAGTCTACACTGGTCAAAATGCCACATTGTTGGAAATTACATGTCACGGCTCATAGAGTGTAAACAGCCTATAAAGTATACAGTATGTGCTTATAGGAGTATATGCACCTACTAGCTTAGATATGGTAAATAACTTGTGGTGATATATATTACAGGAAGCCATTCAAGTTGATGGTGATGTGTTGTTTGGTCTACTCAAGAGAACTAATCCACCAGTTTATAAGCATTTAGTGAGTAGTGCCTAAACTCTTTCCATAATATATGGGCTATACAATGAGAGAATTGTATATTATTATGTCGCTATAAATATTAAAAGATTAAAAATGTGTGGGAGCGCAGCGCAGTGGCTCTGGTAGAGTGCTAGACTCAAGATTGAGGGGTTGCGGGTTCGAGCCTCAATGGCGGCACTGCATTGTGTCCTTGAGCAATGCTTAGTGCTGGTTCAACCAAGGAAGATCCATCCCAACATAATTGAAAAATTATTGACTGGGACATAAAGAATCAAATCAAAATTTAAGTTGTGCAATAAAAGCCAAGGAGCAAGTGTGCCAATATCTTTCAATATCAGGACACTTACTTTATCTTTTCATGCTTACTAGGATACTGTCACATGTCAGGCAAAGAATTGTGATCCCATTGTTCAGAATTTAACACTTACGCTATAAAAAAACCCCTATTTTTTAAGACTATAAAGGGCAATGACTTATTATAGCTATATAATATAATGTTATTCCCTTGTAGGGACAATATTCGCTGATATCAGTGAAATTACACTACATTATCACACATACTTACAGTCCTACATGAATCATACATGCACAGCTGTTCAGTTAGGCTAGAGATCTAATATTTGGACTGACACTTTACATAACTACTTCCATACTTTGTGGATGTGAGCAGGGAAGGATGGCTGTACAGTAAAACCTGTCTTAAGCGACCAATCAAAAAGAAGACCAAAAATTGATTTTCAAGACCAAGTATTGCTTAATGCAAGTCAAAAGTATTGCAGAATGCTCTCTTGGATCATTCTGCAATACTTTCGACCTTCATTAAGCTACCATTTGTCTTTAAGATCCTTGTTTCTTCTATTTTTGAGTGGCCCCTTGAGACAGGTTTTACTGTACTTTATTAATGCACAGGCTTGTCTCCGGCATTACTGGTCGCAAATGTGATAAGTACCAAAATCTTGTACACAAAAGAATGTTTTTAAGCAATATCTTTTGAACTCCTTGACCAAATTCAGTTGGGATGTTAAGGAAAATCACCCCATATTTTAGCCCATTAAGTATATGGTATAGCAAAATGATTTTATTTCTTTTCCAGAAAAAGCACCGAGTGGAACCAATATTATATATGACAGAGTGGTTTATGTGTGTATTCAGTCGGACATTACCTTGGTCTTGTGTCTTACGTGTATGGGATATGTTCTTTTGTGAAGGTATCAATTTTTTTTCAGTGTCTTAAGTGTCATATTACATCTGCTGCATTTACACATATGCAACCCTGACTAGGGCTGCCACGTTTACACATGTAAATGGTACCGTTTCATATTGTTGCAATAAACGTTTACAAAATTGGCCTACCGTTTACACAAACTTTACCACGTGACCAGTGTTGGTTTGTTAATAGTAATGAACATCCCGCTCTGGATCATCAATCAGTTTGTTTGTTTTCTCACATTCGGTTCTATTTGATAAAGTATCTACTGCAATTAGAATTACGGCGGACATGCTCAACTGACAGTATCTTACCATAGGGAGCATTTTTTCAAATTCTTTGCGTATTGGGCCCTCGCAGACAGTGACTCAACGGGCGATAAAAATGTCCCAAATATCATCTCACTTCGTCACTGTTTGGTGCAATTATATTCCTGCATTTTTATAAGTTATGTAAAAGCATGTCTTAATATTTGGTGGAGACGCATGTATGGCTTAAAACTTTTTTTGTTTACTTCCTGACGGTGTGTGTATTGATGCATATGTGATGATTGGCAGTTATGTCTTGTGCGTGTCAACTCATTAATTACACACTTGCAACTGAAGATAATGTCTGTAATATACCAGTCTGCGCAGAGACGTGTAGAAAAATTGAGGGAATGTTTGCCATTACGTTACGTTTTTTGACGTTATATCATCATGTTTCCGTCTCTGGTTCCATGCTTGAATATTAGTTTATTAGTCACTGCAAAAACAGGTAACCAGCATTCGCCTCGTTTTAAAGGATAGTGATATGGAATCAGAAAACCTCAGTTTGTTGATCGAGCTTTCTGTATCAGATGGTCAGAAAATAGACAGTTCAAAAGATAGGGAGCTCAGTGGTTCAGTGGTAGAGTGCTTGCCTCAAGACCGAGGGGCGCGGGTTCGAGCCTCACCAGTGTCACTGCGTTGTGGTCCTTGAGCAAGACACTTTTATTCTAGCTTAGTACTGGTTCAACCCAGGAAGACCCGTCCTTGTTTAACTGATAGATTGTTGATGGGACGTAAAGAATCAAATCAAACAAACAAGTTCAAAAGATGTATCATTTATAGGTATATAATAAATGCCAAAATGGAGACCTGTCCTTCACTGTGAAGCTGCAAAAAATGTTGAAAATAAAGATGAATGGTGAGCTGCATTTCCAACCAAAAACTGGCTAATCACTGGTATCTTATGTGGGTCACTTAAATATCTATATAGGTGAACGTTTTCAGGATTATTCCTGAATTCAGGATTTTGAGGCTGACTTTCTTTGGAAAGTCAGCCTCAAAATGCTGAATTAAGCAGATTATATCGGCTTTCCTGATATATTTTCAGTTAATCTAAAGACAATTGACCATTTAAACCTGAAAATTGTTAGTATTTTTTGGCAAATTGCAAGTTTTAAGATTTGAATTTCTGAAGTTCAAGATTTTGTAAGTTCTGAACTTTCACCCATGTATCTATACAAGAGGACAGTGGAAAACCAGATGTACTTTGCCAATTCTTTTAAGAATGAGCTGACAACATATTACAAAGAAGAGATACATGCCTTGAAATACATGTGTTCTAATTTGCTGTTACTCTCACAGAAAATGTACATTTTCATCTTTATCACCTTTAATTGATTTCTCACCTTCATGAATTATGAAATGAAATAGTAAATGATTTTATTTAATTTTATTACGTTTCAGGTGTGAAGGTGATATTCCGTGTTGCATTGGTGTTAATTCGAATGTGTTTAGGATCTCAGGAGAGTTTAAAGTCCAGTCCAGGATTATATGAGACATTAGAAAAATTACGACATATTCCTGGTGACATTGATGAGAGCATTGTTGTGAGAGAGGTAAGTTAGTGTTTAGGATCTCAGGAGAGTTTAAAGTCCAGTCCAGGATTATATGAGACATTAGAAAAATTACGACATATTCCCGATGACATTGATGAGAGCATTGTTGTGAGAGAGGTAAGTTAGGCTGTGATGGGAACCAGGGACTCCAAATATAGCAAGTGAATACTTTTCTCACTGTCACCCCCCCACCCCAAAAAAAAAAAAACAAAAAAAAAAAACATCAACAATAGATTCTTCAGAAATGCTGAGAACCTACAAAATTAGAGAAAAAAAACAACAACAGACTCAAATAATCTCTACAGCGATTATATCTCTACTCATTGAGCAAGGCACATTTATCCTAGCTTAGTACTGGTTCAACCCAGGAAGACCCGTCCCTATATAACTGAAAGATTGTTGATAGGACATAAAGAATCAAATCAAACAAACAAATATCTCTACTCAAAGGTTCACACAAACTTGATGAGTACTTGAGTAGGGGAGGCTTTCTTGAAAAGTCCTTGACAATAAAATGTCTTAAAAAGTGCTAGAAAATCTTGCTTAGGTCCTTGAAAAGCATGTGGACTGAACTTTTTTTTTTGATATTTTTTAGTATTAGACTTATCAATGATAATGGCAACCAAATTAATTATAAATATTAGATATGACTTCTTGTCTTGATGAAGACTTTTTCAAATAGCCTTCATTTAGACAAGAAGTCATATTTATGAAATATTTCTCTTTTTTCTAAGCCAACACTTGAGTTAAGGATACTTAGACGAACTGTCTGCAGCTCATTTAGACAACTCTGAGTTCCCACAAGTAAAATAAAAACGTTTATTATCAGTACTTTTATCCATTTTCGGGATATAGTGTGGAAAACTTAAACTATTTATCACAAGTGCTGCAGATGACAAGATATGTGCTATTTCTTACATTTTTAGCTCACCTGAGCCATAGGCTTTTGTTATCATACAATGTGATCTGTAGTCACACAATAGTCTGTCATCAATTAACTTTAAACAACATCTCCTCCTAAACCACTTGGTGGAATTCCACAAACTCCACAGGCATCATCTTGAGATTGGCCCCCTCCAAAGTTGTTAAAAGAGTTCCATTCCATACAGAAATGGCAACCTAAAGGGGGAAAAAATCTTCGTGTACAATTTGAAAATAATTTGGCACAAACGGTTCTTGGATGACTAAGATTGCTAAAATTATTGAGTCTTAATGTTATTATTTGGAAAACTTAAAAAAATAAATACTTTGTCAAAAACTGTTGGGCTAATTTGAAAATAAATGGTGAAAATGATTTGGGCGTGACCTTCTACCAAGATTGTTCAAATTATACATGCCCGTCACAAAAATGGCTACCAGCGAAATTCTTTTTTTTTATCCGTGTGTCTGTCTACCAGGAACTGTATCCCTGTAGTCTTTGATCCGATTTGATTTATTCTTGGTTTATATGATAATTTCCAATTTTCAACATTACTTAAGCTTTTTCCATGTACGATAAAACCTGTATAAAACAGCCACTCTCAAAAAGACCAAAAATTGGTTTTCAAGTCCAATTATCACTTAATGCAGGGCAAAAGTATTGCAGAATGCTCCAAGGGGAGTATTCTGCAACACCTTCGACCTTCATTAAGCTGCCATTTGTCATTAAGATCTTGTTTTGTCTATTTTTGAGTGGCCGTTTTACACAGGTTTTACTGTAAAGTCATTTTTAAACTGTTGATCAACCAAAAATATATAGCTGGAATGATGCGAGCCTGGCCATATATAAACAGTCATTCTCAGGTTAACAACTCAGGGCAAGAGGGCCCTCATGTAGGGATGATAAGGCTTGAAATATCAAGTGAAAGTAAGCCATATTTGATCAATCAAATGAAGCAACAAAATTTGAAAATGTCATGAGCTGCAAATTTTACATGTTACATTAAGGGTTAATCTGTTTTCTACTCTCTTTTTTCAGTCGTTGAGATTAAGTATAACAGAGAGAGATATGGAAAAGGAGCATCAAAAACAAGTACAGAGAAGAAAAAAAGAGAAACAGAATAGACCAGACTCTAGAAAGACAAATAAAAAACATCATTAACCATATGTGCCTCTATGAATAAGCCTTGCCATGGGAAAACCTCATTTTGTTGTATGCCAACAGCAATGAAGTGGATCAACCTGCGCAGATGCACAGGTTGATCAGCATCAGTGTTGTTCTCTGCTTAGGTAGTATAATATGTACCCTTGCTATATTCAAAATTTCAAGATTTAAGCTGGTCTCTGTAGCTGGGTAGACAGGTTTTATTATAACTTGGTCACAAACCAGGAAGTTAGGTTTTCTCATGGCATGGCTCAAAATGTATGCCATATTTACCATGATAAAGATTCCAAACTTCTGAAAATGTTGTCCTTGCCATTTTTAACTAAAATTTTGGAATTCAGTTCTTTGATTTTCAGATGCTTATCTAAAAAGCAAACAGAGAAGACTCTCACCAGACTGCTCATCCAGAATCAGTCTGATTTTGGTCTACACTATTTATCTTGGCCTTTTGTCTAGTAACTTACACTAAAATTGATGCCAAAAGTATTACCAGTCTGCTTTAAAATCCTACAATTTGTTTGTCCTAGAAAATGTAAAAGAAAAAATTATATGTCAAATGGGCTAGTAAATTAGCTTTCTAATCATACATTTACATTAAAATTGAATAAGTAAGTGGTAAGTACAATGGATGTTAATGTAATTTTGAAAAAAAAAATGATATATAATGTATTCCATCATCTAAGTGCTCTGTGTGCATAACCTTTTCAAAAATCTATAAGCTCTTTTGAAAACAATGTAGATCCATGAAGCCAGCTGATCAGGAGTTACATTATTTTTCATCCACACGGTCAATCCATATTAATTATGACTGGAAATCAGAAGTTCATAGTAAACAACCCATATACTGTAGTAAAACCTGTGTAAAACGGTCACTCTCAAAAAGACCCAAAATGGTTTTCCAGACCAATTATTGCTTAATGCAGGTCAAAAGTATTGCAGAATGCTCCCTTTTATCGCTTAATGCAGGTCAGAAGTATTGCAGGGAGCATTCTGCAATACTTTTGCCCTTCATTAAGCTACCAGTGGTCATTTTGACTTTTGTATTGTCTATTTTTGAGTGGCCCTTTTACACAGGTTTTACTGTACTACTTAGTGTGTGCTTATTGGAGCATGTATGCTTATAAGATCATCTACGGTAATTATGGTCACTATAGTACTGTACAGAGTCTTCAGAGACTTCAGACTTTAATTGCCTGAGTTTTTCCATACTGTGATCAGAAATTCAAAATGGCCAAAACAAGTAAACTTGGCTGTTTTGAATGAAACAGGTAGCTAAAAATGGTGTCTGCTTATTACGGTAAATATGGTATATACATGTATTTGTATTGTGCCATCAACCAAATCAGACTTGATGAAGTTTTATTATCAATTTAGTTGCTTGTATAAGATAACTATAAGATAAGAGCTGTTGTGATAGTCTTAAGATTTTGGCCTTGTATATTTCAAACTTCAAAGGTATCAATCATGGTTTAAAAATATCCACAGTTCACAAATTTCTAAATATAGGGTTGGAAATTATAGCCATAAAATTACTCTCATAAATGTGCATGTGCAGCTATCTAGTGTAGCTAGTTGTCTAAGTTTTGGTCAGCTTTGACCTACTCCCATACTTTGAAGGCTCTGGCAAGACTGCCTATTTCAGAGGTCCAGATAAGGAATTTTATGAGTGTAAAATTGTAATAATTTTCTTACCCATCGAATTATACATGTCTTTTTTCATTTGGATGGTTCTTTTGAGTACCCACAACATATGTTTTGGTTGAGAAATAAGAAAAATAATTTTCAGTTACCTACCCTTGGAAGCTCGTTATTTTGCGCAGTCTCCCCTGAGCCTTCACTGCTTGATATGTGATAAGAACTATAATCTGATGAGTTAGCTCCTATAGTTTTTCTCAAACTGTGGCTCTGATATGCCATATGTTCAATTTATTTTGTATGGGTGGTACCCAGCGTGGTTGTATTTTGTATTCTTAGCCATTTTGAAGTGTTCAAATGTATGTTATTTTGTATATGTTTTGTAATATATGAAAAAAAATTATTTGACATTAAAATTATGGAACTGACTATGAAAGGTTTTTTAAACCTTATCCTGCTAATTTTTTTTTTTTTGGTCCAGAAAATGTCATCTGCTAATTGCGTCTGCTGCATATATTCAGATGCACTCGAAACAACTTTTATCATGGAAACAAGCAATATGAACCCTGATCAGGCTGCTCCATTGGGAGCAGTCTGATCTGTGTTTGCAATAAAGGCCACCAAAGTACTAAAGCAGAAGAGAGAGCAGATGACAATTGTAGTGAATAGCGGGAAAAGGGTTAGAAAACATACTACTTATTCACTATCAAGGGATATTAAACTAGCCTTAAACTAGATATTGTTAGCAGCAGACGAAAATTATAAAAATCTTTTTAGGAACGTATAATGCTTGCATGTGAATGGCTTCATCTGTCTCAAAAAATAACCAAAGGTGAATCAGGATTGTCGTCTGCTGCAGTCATGACTTGTACAATAGTGGCTAAAAATTTTTACACTCTCAAGCAATAAGAGTGGAATTTTGACCATTCTATTAAGAATAGAGATATGCATCTGTAAGTTTCGAAAATTTACGATCAAATCAGTCTTTGATTGAACAGATGTCATGTTTTGTTGCTAATATAAAACTTATAGTATATGTGTACCTAAAATTTGCAGCAGACGACATTCAATTTTTGTTGCTTCTTTAAGAAACCAAATAATGCCTGACAGTCATGTGAATCATCTGCTTGATTAAGGTCTACACAGGCTGTTATTGCAACCAGCTTCTCAACCCCTTTTCCCGCCAGTCATGACTTTTGTCTTCTGATCTCTCATCTGCTTAATAATTTATGTTCATAGGTAGCCAATATTGCAAACAATATAAACCCAGATCAGACTGCTCCCTTTTGGAGCAGTCTGATCAGGGTTCATAATGTTTGCTGCTTCTATGATAAAATCACATATGAAGTGCACTTGAATATATGCAGCAGACCTAAAAGGCAGATGACATTTTCAGGACAAATATATTGGCAGGAGAAGGGTAATTGGTTAATACAAGAAAAGTGTTCAAATTTTGGAGCATTTTCTGTAAATTTACTTTTTGGCTTGCTCAGCTTTAGTTGGGGTCGCTCAGCTATAATGGATTAGCCTTGGCTGAAAGTATAGTATTTTAGCCTCCATTATTAGATCTCGTACATGCCTAGCTACATATCTTTTAATGCATATAATAGTTGGGAAATAACATATCTGCTTGTTTTTTTGCCAGCATAGCTGTTCATTTTTAATAGCTTATATTCCTGTTTGGTGAATATCTCACACAAAAAATAGTATACAAAATTAAGAAATTGAAATAACAGCGCAATCCCTTTATAACGCTATGTATGTTTTTGTTTTTGTTTGTTTTGTTGCTTTACGTCCCAAGTCAACAGCTATGGTCATGGCGGGACTGTCAGTTCACATAACCACACTTTTTTCCTGGGCAAGCTTGAACTAGCAGTTAACCAGTACTTCGTGCACATTCTTTCGCTTGTAACTGACAACAATCCTTCTTGAATGATTCAGCGGAAGGGAGGAGAATGACTGTAGAAATTATTTCACGATCAATCTCCAGGAAAGTATGGGACCAGGCCAGGATTGAACTCGCGACCCCTGGATCTGCAGTCAGACTCGCATCTGTTGCCAGACACGTTACCAACTGCGCTACGCGGCCTGGCATGCTATGTATGTGATCATCCATAGGAATGTACTGTGGTATAAGTGAATTGTGTTATAAAAGGACATTTTATGGTCATTTCCTATAATTCTTTTGTAAAATTTCATGGTAAAAACTTTTGAAAGCCACAACATGACCGTACAGGGCAGCATAATGCAGTCATTAACCTGTCTGACTGCAGATATGTGTCTGCCTGCAGATCCAGGGGTCAGAAGTTAAATCCCGGCCCGGTCACAAACTTTGTGGAGATTGATCATGAAATAATTTCTGCGCCCATTCTCCTCCCTTCCGCTGATTCAAGAAGGGTTGTTGTCAGTTACAAGTGAAAGTATGTGCACAAAGTAATGGTTAACCACTTAGTCAAGCTTGCCCAGGAAAAAAGTGTGGTTAAGTGAACTGACCATCCTGACTTGACCACTGCTAATGACTGGGACATAAAGAATCAAACAAAACAGCATGACCGTGTTATAACTAAATCTGTGTTCTAACAAGGTGTGTTATAAAGGGACTGCATTGTATATGCAGTGATATTTTGATATGAAAAAAAGTTTTAAGCTGCTTTCCACAATTTTTTGTATGAAATAGTGAAATCGAAATATCCACAACAAAAGTTTTCATGGTGGAATAGGAAATTACCATATTGGACCTTATAAGCACACATGCTCTTATAAGTACACACTAAGTTTTTTTGAATTGTGAATGATATACAGTAAAACCTGTATAAAACGGCCACTCAAAAATAGACAAAACAAAGATCCTAATGACAAAGGTAGCTTAATGAAGGTCGAAAGTATTGCAGAATCATTCTGCATACTTTTGACCTGCATTAAGTGATAATAAGTTTTTTTATAACAATTTTTGGTCTTTTTGAGAGTGGCCGTTTTACACAGGTTTTACTGTATATTGTTTTCTGATTCAAAGCAGTCCAGTGATGTAATTCATTATTAATATTGATTTTTGGTGTGGATGAAAATCAGTGTTGATCCCGATCAGCTGGTTTCATCAGAAGCCAGCTGATCTGGATAAACACGATTTTCAAAATAGGACAGTGTGCTTATAAGGTTAATTATGGAATTAAAGTGATATGGATGCCTATTTTTATCTGAAGAGGGCAGTAGCTCAGTCGTGTAGTGCTCGAATTGAGATCAAGACGTTTCTGGTTCAAGCCTCACCGAAGGCACTGTGTTGTTTAATCCCTTTACCTCATAGAGACGCCTTTTAACGTGTTTGCAAACAGAGCAACCCAGATCAGACAGCTCTTGTAAGAGCTGCCTGATCAGGGTCTACTCTTGTTTGATTATGAAAATATGATATATCTGATCCTACATTAGTGGACCTGACAAGTAATTTCTTTGTTCTTTTCTGAAGGACTTTAAAAACGCACCACCTGCTAAAATGCTAATTTATTGTCAAAATGTAACATTTTAATTATGTGAAAAATAAAATTGACAAGTCCCTTCATTTAGCTTGCATTCAATAAGAAAATCGAAACACTGTGGCTTAAGGTTGCTGTGACGTCGCGATTATTCTGAGACATCCCAAATTTAAAAAATCACAGAGTACCAATACCTTCCATTATGAGCGCAAAAAAGTTTTTAAACCGATGTTTGTTCTTGAAAGCAGAAGGAAAGACAAAAACAAATCATGAAGTTTTAGGCCTCTGGTAACGTTCATTTCGTCTAGGTGACGTCATTATTGTTTTTGACGTAATTGGTTGTTCATATCCTAAGGATCAGGAATAATCAAAAAGTTATAGTGCAACAAGATACTCCACAACCGGTTGTGTAGAAGACAAAAGTATCACGACATGCGGGAACGTCATCTGCCTGTTATTGCTGTTTGAAAAATTAAGACTGACGTTAGCAAAGAAACGCTGCGACTGGGAGTGTAACTAAATGAATGTTTCCGATTATTTCCGAAGCTTTTCTTGTTTTTCGGTTGGTTAAGACATCTGGCTACCAGCTCAAAGTGTTTGCTTTTAAATTGAACTAATCTTACAGCTGTCAGACGACAATTGTTGAAAAACACTAACGTCAGTGTTACGTCAGAATGAACCGCATTAGCAAATCGAAACTATGGCAAATCATGGTCCGTTGTGTAAACGGATAAAAAGTGATAAAGAAAACATCCACAAATCAACCATGTGGAGGAGACAGTGAATGTATAACTTGTGCGTTTCTAAAGTCCTTCAGTATATATACAAACGCGAAAGTTTATTTATATAATTATTTATAGTGGGTGGAGCCTAGCATGAATATTCATGAAGGAAAGGGGTTAAAGATAACTATGCTTATGCAATAAGTGCCCAAGACTGTCCCAAATACTATATGAGTTAGGTAAGGTACTAGGAGTGAAATGTTGGATGTAATCAGATTGAAATGTTGAGTGTGAGTGTGAGCTCAGAGGCCAGACCAGGCCCCAAGGTTATAAAACTTTTTTCATGCTCAGCTGAGCATGACATTTCATGCTCAGCTGAGCATGACATTTCAGCTGCTCATAGAAAGTAAAATACTGAAAAAATCATTCATTTTCCTGCATATTACACTCAGATTTTGTATTTATCCTTCTTATAAATGTTAAAATGCCAACAATTGTTGGCATTTGAACATTTATAAGCTTGATAAATTTCATGCTTAGTTGAGTTGAGCATAAAAAAGTTTTATAATCTTGGGGCCAGTCTTTACTATATGTCACAAAAGAAGTAATAAGTTTACCTTACTGTCTATATCAGTATAAATAGATGAGTTTGCATATTGTATAGACTAGAGAGTGAGTTAAATAGATTTATTGCTCGTGAGTAAAGATAAAACATTTAGGTCCTATTCTACATTGCTTTAAAAGTTCAGTTAAGCTCTGGGTATGTTTTATTTTTCATTATAATTTATGGAATAATCTTTGGTTTAAAACCCATATGGTGGTTTAAATGACATGATATTGCGCCTTAGAGTAAAAGTAAAATACTGTATGTGAGTAAGATAAAACTTTTATAGCCAGATACAACTTTTAGAGTAAAATACTTTTAAGTAAGAGTAAAATACTGTCTGTGAAAAAGATACAACAGTGAGTGTAAAAGGACAACATTTTTAGTAAAAAAAATGAATGCGACTAAGTTATAACATTTAGAGAAAAGTACTGAATGCAAAATACAACATTTGGAGTAAAATACTGAATGTGAGATACAACATTTAGAGTAAAATGCTGAAAGTGAAATCAACATTTAGAGTAAAATACTTAATGCAAGATACTTTATAGAGCAATATACTGAATGCAAGATACAACATTTAGAGCAAAATACTGAATGAGATGTGAAGATTAAAAAAAAGTAAAATACTGAAAGTAAAAATTTAGAGTTAAAACTGATTGTAAATATTGAGAGTAAAACTGATTGTAAGATACAGTGTACAGAATATATTAGAATAACCCCCAAAATGCCAATTATGACTGCAGTAGACAACAATATTTACAAAATCTTACTTAATAAGGCAAGACATTTCATTCAAATCATCTGCAAACAGATGATTCAAATGAAATTGAATAAAGTATGAATTAGTTTTTAAGGAAATTACCCTAATTTGAAAATGTTGTCTGCTGCACAGTTTTGGTGTTGCTTCAAGGGATTATGTATGAATTATGTAAATACGCTAATTTTATGTAAATAGCCATAAAAGTGCAATAGTTATAACTCATATCTCTGACATGTTAGTGTGGCGTTGTAGGTGCAACTAACTCTTAAAGAACCAATCATGATTTCTGCAGATGACAAATTTCGTAATATGTTCCTTGAATTATCCAGAAATTAAGGCTTGAAAGTTCATGTGAATCATCTGCCAGCAGATGATTCACATGAAATATCAAGCCTTATATACTCTCTTCCTGTAAGTCAACAACAAATTTGAAATGTCGTCTGCTGCAACTTTTGAAGAGGCATTTTAAGGGTGAACACTATTGCTTCCAGAACGGCAAAAACTTTAGGTTTTAGTCATTCTAAATGCAATTTTGTTAAGGAGAATGGATACACCTAAATAGAGTAGCCACAATTTTCCAAGGGAGACTACTCATGGGGGCTACTCATAACCACTTTGTACCCAGAATGGCCAAAACTTATATTCTTGCAATTTTGAGAACAAGAGGGCGTAAAAGTTATAATTTTGAAGCAAGGTCTCAAGTTTTTGTCATTTTGAGGGCATGAGGGTTAAAGCTAATAATTGAAGCTGAGAGGTTTATCATTTTATGCAAGAGTAGCTTCCCTTGAAAGTGTATCTATTTGCCTTAAGAAGAGCCTTAGATATGATATTGATATTTTATTATTTACGCATATTATATGTGGTTGAGAATATTATATTAGGAAATGCTAGTAAATGCATATCAAGAACTAAATTTTAAAATGAGAAAGTTTTCAAATCATGGAGTTTTCTTCAAATAAATGAAATCAAGGAGAGAGTTCTCAAATAATTGAGAAAGTTCTCATATAGTAAAGATTGTTCTCAAATATGAGAAATGATTTATGTGGAATGCAGAGATAATGTTTTATTATAAAAATGTGACAGTCATGTTGACAACTACCCATATCTTGACCAGTGCATGTGTAATTGACCAGCCCATGTTGTTAAATTTACAAGAGTATTTACTTGCATATCATGATGTTTTAAAATTTGATCTCCTGTCAAGTCTTAGCCCAGAATTATTTTGATATTTGGGCCTCGATGCGACAAAACCTGTCTTTGGGGTATCTGAAAAAAGCGAGACTCAAACCAGTCTCTTCAGCTACAGAGACTAGCTAGAGAATTGAAATTTCGCTTGTAGCAAATTTAGATATAATACTTTCCAACAAGCCAATAACAAAGGCGCTGATCAGACTGCGGGTGCGCAGGCTGGTCTGTGCCTTTGTTGTTGGCAAACCCCTGAAGACAGGTTTTCTCGCGTCTATGTTCATTTAGTATCCGCAACAACACAATTTTGTTTGATATGTCTGAAAAATTGTTGAAAGTGCTTTTAAACCTAAAAAAACAAGAACAAGTTTTCAAATATGTCATTAACCCTTTCATATGGAATTCTAGAATAACAATGACTTTACCTGTAGTCATTTTCTGCAAGCTTTTGGCTGCAGATTGAATGACAATATGCCAATATCATATAGAAAAGAGGTCATTATCTAGTACCTATAAATTCAGTTAAATGCATAGCTTGTCGAAATCTGAATTATAAATACATGTTATAATAATAAAAATTAGATCAGTTTGTTAATAATCCATTTGACAAATAGAAGCATGTATTACTTTGTACAATTGAGAATTCAATATGAGTGGTGTGATTTACCAAGAAATTGGCTGAGAAGTGCTTTTGTTATAGTAAACAATGCAGATTGTTGGCCCTCATGAGATTCTACAGAATGTGGGTTCTCATCTTGGTCTATACCATGTACAAATGTCCCCTTTTGGGATCCACTAGCATTAAATGATTAACTCTTTGCATGCTGGGTAATTTTTCATGATTTGTCGTCTGCTGATTTTTTCACTATGATTTTTTCCCAAGAATGTCAAAGAGTTTGGATCAAGGGAAGGCACGATGTATTGTCAGTCCTGATCTTGGTCCAAACTGTTTGCAAAAGTAATCAACAGACTAACCTTTTTACTAGTAGGTAAGAGTTAATCATGTATTACATTCCAGATTTAGTGCAGTGACAATGATTTAGCAAAATAGTTGTGAATACTTTCCTTCTCTTAACCCTAATGCAGCAGACAACATTTTCAATTATGTTTTTATGCCCCCAAAGGAACTTTGGGAGGCATATAGTAATCGCACTGTCCGTCCGTCAGTCCGTCCGTCCCGCTTTCGTGTCCGGTCCATATCTCCTATATTCTTTGAGGTAGGAATTCCAAATTTGGTATGTGGATACATCTTGGGATGGCAGAGTGTCGCGTACCATTTTCGGGTCACTGTGACCTTGACCTCTGACCTAGTTTTTAGAATAATCGTGTCCGGAGCCTATCTCTTATATTGTTTGAGGTAGGAATCTCAAATTTGATGTGTGGATGCATCTTGGGATGACGAAGTGTCGCGTACCATAATTGGGTCACTGTGACCTTGAACTTGACCTCTGACCTAGTTTCTTGAAAACTGCATTGAGTCTGGTGCATATCTCCTATATTCTTTGAGATAGGAATTCCAAATTTGGTGTGTAAATGCATCTTGGGATGACGGGGTGTCACATGCCATTTTTGGGTCATTGTGACCTTGACCTCTGACCTAGTTTTAAGAATTATTGTGTCCGGAGCATGTCTCTTATATTCTTTGAGTTAGGAATTCCAAATTTGGTGTGTGGATGCATCTTGGGATAACAGAGTGTCATGTACCATTTTTGGGTCACTGTGACATTGACCTTGACCTCTGACCTAGTTTTTAGAATAATCTTGTCCAATAATCTTGAGCATATCTCTTATATTATTTGAGGTTAGAATCTCAAATTTAGTGTGTGGATGCATCTTGGGATGACGAAGTGTCGGGTACCATAATTGGGTCACTGTGACCTTGAACTTGACCTCTGACCTGGTTTCTAGAAACTACATTGAGTCTGGTGCATATCTCCTATATTCGAGATAGGAAGCCCAATTTTGGTGTGTAAATACATCTTGGGATGACAGGGTGTCATATACCATTTTTGGGTCACTTTGACCTTGACCTCTGACCTAGTTTTAAGAATTATTGTGTCCCGAGCATATCTCATATATTCCTTGAGTTAGGAATTCCAATTTTGGTGTATGGATGCATCTTGGAATAGGGGAGTGTCATGTACCATTTTCGGGTCACTGTGACCCTGACCTTTGACCTAGTTTTTAGAATAATTGTGTCCAGAGCGTATCTTTTATATTTTTTGAGGTAGGATTCTCAAATTTGGTGTGTGGATGCATCTTTGGATGACGAAGTGTCACTTACCATAATTTAGTCAATGTGACCTTGAACTTGACCTCTGACCTAGTTTCTAGAAACTGGTGCATATCTTCTATATTCTTTGAAATAGGAATTCCATATTTGGTTTGCAAATGCATCTTGGGATGCCTGAGTGTCACAAACCATTTTGGGTCACTGTGACCTTGACCTCTGACCTAGTTTTCAAGAATTATTGTGTCCAGAGCATATCTACTATATTATTTGATGTAGGAATCCCAAATTTGGGGTGGTGATTCCATTTGGGATGGCGGAGTGGTGCATTCCATTTTGAGTCACTTTGACCTTGACATTGACTTCTGGCCTCATTTCTAGGTTTTTCGTGCTATATTATAGCTATCTTTCCTCAAATGTGTCTTATGCTAGACCAATTCCTTTGGGGGCATTCGTCACGTGTTTGTGACATTTCTTGTTCATTAAGGAACCACATAAGGCTTGATATTTCATGTGAATTGTGAGCAGACAGTTCACATGAAATGTCAAGTCTTATTTCCCCTGAAAATAAAGAAAGTACCCCAAAAGGGGTACGTGCATTAAAGTGCTATTTTGGCCCCCTTCTAGAGCCAAAAGCTGAAAGTTGCTTTTCACCAATTTCGTCTTATTGATTTATTAGAAGAATAGCTCAAGTGTAAAATTCTGGCATTTATTTTACTTTTATCGGTTCAAAATGGCCGACAAAATAGGCTTAAAATCGAAAAATTGCTATTTTAGGCCAAATTTGAGGCTTTTAGAGACCGATTTTTTAGGAATTAGATATCAGCACAAGCAAATACCAATAAAACCTTTTAATATATTGTGTGCCGTGATAATTCTCATCATTGTTAAAATATTGTTTTGGTATTTGCTTGTGCTCTCCAAAATGGTAATTTTCCTATTTTCAGCCTATTTTGGCAGCCATTTTTGTTACCATAGCAACCGTAAAAGTCGAATCAATGCCAGACTTTTACACTTTGGCATTTGTTCTAATAAACTAATATGAAGAAACTTGTGAAGAGCGACTTTTATTTTTTGACCTCATAGGGGGGCCAAAATAGCCTCTTAATGCACATACTCCTTTGTTGTCTGCTGAGTTTGTAATTGGTGCTTCAAGGGTTAATATTATTGCAGAAGGCCCATTTACACCAATGGGATGTGTTAATGAAGAGAGTCATGATTTTCTTGCCACGATAAAGGGATGGAACAAGATATACACATTTAATAGCACTGATTTCTTTCGAGAATCTATGTTAAAATCTTTATGTAGTGGACAAGTTTGTGTATGTTTAGCAAAATAATCATTCTTAACCCTTTCCCTCATGAATATTCATGCTTGGCTTCATCTACTATGAATAATTATATAAATAAGCTTTCATGTTGGTGCATAGAACAAAGAAATTACATGTCAGGTACACTTGTGTAGGATCAGATTTATCATATTTACATAAGCATACAGAGTAGACCCTGATCAGGCAGCTCTTATAAGAGCTGCCTGATCTGGGTCTGCTCTGTTTGCAAAAGCATCAAAAGGCGTCTCTATGAGGTAAAGTGTTAATCATGAGACCCAGAATTCTCATTGGTCAAATCTATTACGCTCATGTGTTAAGTTAGAAACCTGTTGTTTCTGAGCAACAATTGACATGCAGGGCTATTATCGCTCACAGTGTGAATGTTACATTGAAATATATAGGGTTCTATTTTTTTGTTACACGCAAGAAAAGCATGGCATGACGTATCTTTGCATCACGTCGGTGTGAGTGGGCCTTAAGAGTTTTGAAAATTATTGCTTTTTTCATAAAGGTTAGCCCAATGGTAAATCCATCTCTAATGGTCCATTTCTTGTCTTTCTCTAAGACTGAATTTTCTGTTGTTTTATCACAGTGCTTGAGTTGAGAAATAATGTAATATATATGAAAATAGAGTGCTGATGAGGAAATATAAAGCATTCTCATATCCTACAGTTTTTACACTACGGTCCATTTGAGCAACAGGATCAATAGTTAATTTGTAATCCTTGTAGAACCACCTTATATTTGAAGCAGAAGGCATTTTTTTCAAATCCTGTTGCATTTAGAAATTAGCAGACAATTCACATGAAATGTCAAGGCCTATTTCCACAATATTATCGTCTGTTGCAGCCATGGCTGACGCTTTAAGGGTTAATAACTCAAAATAAACATTATTTTATAGAGTGCAGGCATTTTAACTCTGCATGCTGGAAAATATTACATTTTATTTTCCTCTGCTGAATTTTGTCAAAACTAACTTTTCTAAAAAATGTTTCAGGAATACCACCAGAGTGCCAAATAGCTTGGATCCATATCAGCCCAACAAAATGTCGAACCTGATCTGGTACCAATCTGTTTGCAATGGCTATCAGCAGATGACACTGCTCAGCTACTGGGACAAGCTAGAGTATCGAAATTCTGCTGGTTGCAAGTTAAGCAATTACTTTCCTGAAGGAGAAAAACAAAAGCACTGATCAGTCTGTGCAGAGTCTGGTCTGCACCTTTGTTGTTCACATGCAACAAAGTCAGGTTTTCTCACATTGGGACCCATATTCATCTAATATTTTCCAGTATTTCATGGATTTATATCTATTAGATAAAATAAGATAAGGGAAGGTTTATAGGGATTTAGCTCAATAATTTTATGGGGCCAAAACCTTGCAAGTTCAGTTGCCTTCCTTGAGTGAAATTTGATTTTGCTTCAGTTTGATATGAAGGCTGTAATTAACGCTTAAAGATTTCTGTCCTTGCTGTTAGTTTGGTATTGTTATGCCATGGCACAATAGTGGCCTAATGTTAATGTTCTTAAATTTCCAACTCTTCACCTGTAAAAAAAAAAGAGGCCTAAATAAACAATGCAGACCTGGATCAGATTGCATCTGAAGGAGCAATCTGATCAGGGCTACCACTGTTTGCCATTATGACAAGCATTTTGTGAATCAAAGATCAGTACTAATCAAAATACAAGCAAAAGTATGTGCACGGAGTACTGATTAACTGCTTGTTCAAGCTTGCCACAGGAAAAAGTGTGGTTAGGTGAACTGACCGTCCCGCCATGACCATAGCTGTTGACTTGGCACGTAAAGCAACAAAACAAACAAACAATTTATGGATTATTTACCATCCGACAAGTCTATTGCATCAACAGACAAGTCTGGTGATGTCATATATACTGGAGAATGGAAATATATGTCCTGTATTTCATACTTTGGAACAGTCAGAAGTGTTGGGGGGGGGGGGGGGCTTTTCTTTACTATGAAATTTTTTCTGAACTCTTTTCATACTGGGTAACTTTACTTGTTTTATTTTGTGGTCTGCGAATTTTTTTTTTTTAACATATAGCACTCAGGCTGCCCAAAACTCTATGGAGTTTTGGCCAGCCTGAGTGCTAAAGGGTTAAATTGTCTTTTTTTTTTCAAGAAAATCTTTCAGGAATACCATCAGCAGTGTCACAGAGTTTGGATCCAGACAAGGCCTGTTGGTTTGTCGAGCCTGGTCAGAGTCCTGACTGTTTGCCAAGGCTATGAGCATGTGATAAAAGTGGCCATCAGTTGGAAAATGCTAGTATTCCTTGTAGATGTCCCAGCTCTATATGATATATTCGCCAAGGTTTTATTTGAAGATTTTATTATATTTATTACTCTATCATTTAGCCCTATGCCAAACTTTCCTCCACATTTTGTTGAGTTGTTGTTATAATTTGATATTATCCTAAGACAGAATGATGTAAAACAATAAAAATATGATTGCTTATTGATTTATGTTTGCTTTGTTCCCCTGAAGAGTAACCCAAGTTTTTTTTAACCCTTTGTATTTGGGAAGCCCCTTAACAAGTTCTTTTGTAAACAGTGGAGACCCAGATGAAATGCAGCATAATGCTGCATTTCATCAGGGTCTACACTGTTTGTAAAGGTGAAAAAGATCTTCATACAAAATAATACAATACTTTTAAAAATTATAACCTGACACCCCTAGATATGTATAATGGACCATCCCAAGTATATTGTATCAAACCAGAAGAATGAATCCATTAGTATACAAAGGGTTAATATGGAATCTCAATTTAAATATAGAAAGCCAGAATTACAAATAGAGGATTGATTGATTGGGAGTGCTTGACTCGAGACCGAGGGGCCATAGTTTGGAGCGTCACATCATATTTAGGGAGCGCAGTGGCTCAGTGGTAGAGTGCTTGACTCGAGACCGAAGGGCCGCAGGTTTGAGCCTCACCGGCGTCACTGCGTTGTGGTCCTTGAGCAAGACACATTTATCCTAGCTTAGTACTGGTTCGACCCAGGAAGACCCGTCCCTATATAACTGAAAGATTGTTGAAGGGACGTAAAGAATCAAATCAAACAAACAATCACATCATATTTCAATTATTCATACAAGCGATTTTCTAAATATAACTTATTGGTTGAAGTTTGGCGTATGTGGGCATGGCTTAAAGAATTTCTAGCCATAAGGCGTATATTTTCCCTAGTTGACATGATTACAAACACCAAATTTTCAAATTGCCCTAATGTTATTAAAATTGGTGTAGTTTGGCAGGAAATTTGCACAGCAGGCAACAAAATACGTTTCAAAGTGATCCACCATTTACAATATCGTGAAAACGTGCACTTTCTACTCCCACCCCTCATTTTACGTCTTAATACTGGGTGCCGTTTAGGCGAAACTTTGAGTAAATGCATTGCTAGTTTTAAAATAAGTAAAAGTGCTAAAATGTTAAGGATGGGAGTGCTCTTCATTTCCAAAACGTTACCGTATTCCTTCTGCTCATGCGTACGAAATACACCTAAAATTGTGTCGTTTGTCATTAGAAAGATGAAATTGGTGTCTTTCAGTTTGTTTTAGATGCTTTCCCCCCCTAGACCCAAAATGCCCTTTACATATATTGTAAATGTTTATAGTGACATGCCGCTGTCCAAAGGGCATCTTGGGTCTAGGGGGGGAAAGCATCTAAAAATAAACTGAAAGACACCATTTTCATCTTTCCAATGACAAATGTCAAAGATAAAGATAAAGATAAAGAAGCCTTATTTAACGTCGCTTATAATGTAACAGACAACATTAGCTCATGAGCTATTCTGCGACATAACAATTATATCTTGAACAGATACTTACCTGTCTTTATCTCCCTAGCACAACCCCTTTTATGCGAGCGTCAGCAAGGGAGCTGCTAGTACCATTTTTTACACCTTTGGTATGGTGCGGCCGCGGGATTCGAACCCACGACCTCCCGCTCCGAAAGCGGACGCTCTACCAACTGAGCTATCGAGGCGGTTAAAATAATATTAAAAATAAATGTCACAATTTTAGGTGTATTTCGTACGCATGCGCGGAAGGAATACGGTAAGGTTTTGGAAATGAAGAGCATACCTATCCTTAACATTTAAGCACTTTTACTTTTTTATAACTAGCAATGCATTTACTCAAAGTCTGGTCTAAACAGCACCCAGTATAAAGACGTAAAATGAGGGGTGGGAGTAGAAAGAGCACGTTTTCACGGTATTGTTTTGAAACGTATTTTGTTGCCCGCTGTGCATATTTTACTGCCAAACTACATCAATTTTAAAAACATTAGGGCAATTTGAAAATTTGGTGTTTGTAATCATGTCAACTAGGGAAAATATACGCCTTATCGCTAGAAGTTCTTGATCCATTCATGAAGGTTTGAACGACTTATTAAATGTAAAGGTTCATTTTAAGACTCGCAAAATGAAAATAAATGTACCAATGAGTTGCTTCAGATTTTGTGGTTTTACGTTATGTATGTCATTTTTATTTTCTTCAACATTCAATTAATATTGGAAACATCAGTTTTCAGATAAAATTCTCATGTCATTGTAACTCTCAAACTGATTCCTAATTTTATTTTGTATCATAAATAATCTATTTAATTACCATATCAATAATATATGGTATCAAATGTTTATTTGATTATCTGTGACAGATCTCGGGTCTATAAAAACAAGAGAACAGAAACTGATTTTGATTGTTTTAATTGTCAGTCAACAATATCACAAAACAAAGTTGCTAGGAAAGAGTGTAGAAACAACATAACGATCACATATATACATTTTAAGCACTATTAGCTACGTTCTGATTACAATAAACAAAAGGTGAGGCTCTTGACTGAAAGTACTGAAAGTAATCCATATTGTAAATCTGTATAGTAGCTTTAAAAAGCCATTAGGGAGCGCAGTGGTTCAGTGGTAGAGTGCTTGACTCGAGACTGAAGGGTTCGAGCCTTACTGGCGTCACTGCGTTGTGGTCCTTGAGCAAGACACATTTATCCTAGCTTAGTACTGGTTCAAACCAGGAAGAACCAACCCTATATAACTGAAAGATTGTTGATGGGACGTAAAGAATCAAATCAAAAAATCAAACGAAGCTATTAGTCCAATTTTCTCTGATTCCTCTACTGTCATACTTCCAGATTAGCTAACATTTTGGGTTAAAATTCTGATTACATCATAGTAGATATGTTTTCAGTAGTGTGACTAAAACAAAATAAATGGCCTCCAACTGTAAAAGTTGACTTTATTCCTTGATATTTTGTCTACAACAATGGTGCAGACCAACCTGCTCATCTGCCCGGTCTGATCAGTGCCAATGATATTCACTACCTCAATGGTATGATTGCTATATACAGTAAAACCTGTGTAAAAAGGCCACTCTCAAAAAGACAAAAACTTGTTTTTGAAGACCAATTATCACTTAATGCAGGTCAAAAGTATTGCACAATGCTCCAAGGGGAGCATTCTGCAATACTTTCAACCTTCATTAAGCTACCATGTGTCATTAAGATCTTTGTTTTGTCTATTTTTGAGTGGCCGGTTTACACAGGTTTTACGGTACAAGTTTTAGTGGGCGATCTGTTTTAACCCTTGTAATCTGAATAGTTTACTGTACTACACTCCTCCACAATTTTTTACCTGATAACCTGCAGCATTCGAGTTGTAAGAATGTTATTTAATCAGACTGGAAAACATTGTGGATTCTGATCAGATAGCTTCGTCAGAAGCCAGTTTTTCTGATCTACATTGTTTTCAAAAATAGATAAATCAAGGTTCAGCAGGACAAAGGTTAATGTGGCCTACAATGCTCTGATTTTAAGATAAAATAAAGATTTTTAAGAAAAACAAGCAAGGAATTCAAGTAGAAATGGCTTTGATCTAGAAATATCTATCATCAAATAGCATTGTGCAGCCTCACTGACATATCGCTGTAAAGCTAAATTTGCAACCGCAAATCAGATGATATACCGCCCTAAATGAAGTTTTTAATACAGTTATTGGGTAATTGATTCCATTGACTTTCATTTACAAGAGTTGAGTACAGTAGATGTCCTAAAATTTCAAACACTAGTTGGCTGCCAAAAAGAATTAGACTAACAGTGAAGACCCAACTCAGGCTGCTTCAGAAGAAGCAGTCTGATCAGGATCTTCCCTGTTTGCTATTCTCACAAGCATTTTGTGAATTCCAGCCCTGATATTCAACATTATATTTGATAACAGAAAAAAAGCGTTCGAAATTTTAGAGCATTTACTGTAGATCTACAAAATGCTTCACTATCACAATATCTCATTAACCCTTTCAAGACCAATGGAATTTTCCATAAAGTTTGATACGGTTAAGTCAGGATAGTCCATTGTATATATTGAGGGGTCACAGGTTATTTCCAAAAATGATTATATTTCTTTCTCTGAAGATGATTTTGTCTTAGCAAACAGTACAGATCCTGATGAAATGCACATTTCATCTGGGTCTGCACTGTTTACCATAATACCAATTTAGGGGTTTTTGATTCAAAAATGGTTAACTAGCACATGAACAAGACTATCAGCACAGTAAATAGTAATATCAACAAGGCAAATCCATTGACTTTTTATCCCCGAATGAATGGTTATGAAATATGAATCTTATTTCTCCAACTCCTGAGACCACTTTGGGCATCATTCAGAGGTCAAAACTTAAGCCGGTCAAATATGTAGTGCACCCTTTAGTGTCAACATGCAAAGTTCTAATAAAAATATATAACTGCACAATATCAATATTTGACCTTGCACCCCAACTCGAAAGGCCAGGGGTGTGTGCAAAGTCATTTTTGTGAGCATATTCTTCTACCCTTCATTCTCTATAACTTTCAAAAAACAGTTTTCTTTTAACCTTTGACCCCACCCCAGTACAATATAATATTCAGAGGAATCTCATAGGTTATTGACTGTCCACTGCACTAATCATTTATATCTAAAAGCATCAAAGCTGACCAATGGATACTAAGATATGGTTCCGGAGGGGTGACTGGTGGATGGACGATGACAAAACTACGTCCCTCCTACTTTGTCAGGGGATCATAATATCAATCACAATAAACATTGTTCAATTATTCAGCTCTACCAGTATTGTTCATTTCACAACCACTATCCAGTTCAACAGAGCTGTCAGTCACATTCATTTTTAATTGCAATATACCATACCGTTTAAACAGCTGTCAGCAACATTATACAATCACAATATAGCATACAGTTTTAACAGCTGTCAGTATTTTTTCACAGTATACCATACAGTTTTAACAACTGTAAGTAACATTTTACAATCACAATATACCATACAGTTTTATCAGCTACAATCACAATATACCATACAGTTTTATCAACTGTCAGTAACATTTCAGTTTACAATTGCAATATACCATACTGTTTTAACAGCTATCAGTAACATTTCACAATTACAATATACTCAACAGTTTAACCCTTTACTCCATAGGCTATTTTTAGATCATGACATCATTTCTATTTTTAGACAACATGGAAAAAATTCAAGAAACATTTAAGTTAAGTTTTGAATACTTTTGAAAATGAAAATATTATTGAAAATGGAGCATTTGCTCCATGAGAGCAAATGCTTCATTTTCCATAATATTTTCAAATACATGATATTTCAAAAGTGTCAAAAAGCGTTTTTATGGGTATTATAATGCAGTAGGTAACATTTATTTCAGAAAATCACATTATGGACCTTGTTAAAAAAAACTGATTTTGTTGCATGCCAACAACAAGGCCACAAAGCAGCCTGTGTATCTGCACAGTCTGGTCAGCACCTGATCAGTTTCCTTTCTAGAAAGTATGATGCTACAGGTCAAATTTCAATATTCTAACTTGCCTACATGAACAGGCTGATCTGAGCCATACCTGGTTGAAACCCCCGAAGACAGGTCCAAAGGTTATAAAGCTTTTTTCATGCTCAACTCAACTGAGCATGAAATTTAAACTGCTCATAAAACTAAAATGCTGAAAATGAAAGACTTTCTTTGCTTCCAACCTCTCAGATGTTGTATTTATCATGCTTATAAATGTTAAAATGCCAACAATTGTTGGCATTTTAACATCTATGAGCATGATAAATTTCATACTCAGTTTAGTTGAGCATAATTTTTTATAACCTCGGGGCCTGGTTATCTGGCAACAAGGCCCACATATAGTAAAACAGAGCAGTTAGTAACATTCATTTCACAATGACACTTAAGTTACAGTTTAACACACCTGTCATTAATAAATATTTCACAATCACAATATACTATACGGTTTCTATGAGTTTTCCAATACTATATTACAGGAGATACAGTCTCAAATCTTTACTATTTCTAACTAGACACTGTTTTTGTTATAAGTGCATAAGAGGGGCAACCACAGGTCTCTTAGCCCAGTATATGCAACTTAAAAGCAGACAAAAGTCATTACAAATGATCTATGTATTTTAGCTCTTTGTTTTCATTATTTAATTAAATTTTGCCCTCTCTTGAGACAATAAGGAGAGAGTGGAATGCTAATGTTATGTATGACAGATATAGAAGCTTTAGGTTAAAGGGAGCTATTACTTGTTACTTATATACTTCTATTTTTGTTGTTTACTTGATCTAATAGTCATGATTTCTAGAATTATCTTTATTTTAATTGAAAAGACAAATCTATCATTTTTAATATTCTTGAAATTGCTAGAAAACTAAGTTACACCTTCTTGAATTTTTTTGAAAGATCTATTTTTAGACAAATAGTTTACCTAGAAAGAACTAAAGACAATCTAGATTTTATTTTGTCTTACTTGAAATATTAACTTGTAATTTTCAGTCATTTCTTTTTCTGGTGAATTCCAGATTGAGCCTCGATAAGGGGCCCACTATTTCACAAATCCTATCGTTTTCACTAGTAGCAAGTTTATGTAGAAATGTGTTAATGTGGATTTATACACATTCCTAAGCTACATGGTGGGAATTATTTGCGAAATTAATGTCGTTTTTGGATTGTTTACATTTCTTGATTCTAAGCTACAAAGTATCGGAAGAATTTTACCATCCAGTACCATGTTTAATCACTAAAGTAGATCCTTCCTATACTGAATTACATACATCAAATGATCATTTGTTGCCAAAACTGTCTTTAAATGGTAAAAAGGAGAGTGGAACAACTAATCAGCAGAAACATTCTTCCATCCAGTAACATGTTTAATCACAAAAGTAGATCCTTCCTATAGTGAATTACATACATCAAATGATCATTTGTTGCCAAAACTTTCTTTAAATGGTAAAAAGGAGAGCGGAACAACTAATCAGCAGAAACATTCTTCCATCCAGTTACATGATTAACCACTAATTGGATCCTCCCTACAGTGAACAGCATTGTCTTTAAAGGGTTAAAAGGAGTGCTGGACAACTTTTCAGCAAAAACATTCTTCCACCCAGTAACATGTTTAATTACTAAGTGGATCCTCCCTACAGTGAACAGCATACATCAAAATATCATCTATAACCAAATTGTCTTTAAAGGGTTAAAAGGAGTGCTGGACAACTTGTCAGCCAAAATATTCTTCCACCCAGTAATATGTTTAACCACTAAGTGGATCCTCCCTACCATGAACAGCATACATCAAAATATCATCTATTACCAAATTGTCTTTAAAGGGTTAAAAGGAGTGCTGGACAACTTTTCAGCAAAAACATTCTTCCACCCAGTAACATGTTTAATTACTAAGTGGATCCTCCCTACAGTGAACAGCATACATCAAAATATCATCTATAACCAAATTGTCTTTAAAGGGTTATTAGGAGTGCTCGACAACTCGTCAGCAGATTAATTCTACCAACCAGTGACATATTCAACCACTAAGTGGATCCTCCCTACAGTGAATTGCATACATAAGTCTCTGTGTCATAATCTCCTGACTGGAATACTGTGGCAACTTTATCATGAACATACATGTTTCCACACGAATGTACCGAGTGTCTGGTGATTCTGAAAATTAGAAAAGTAAAATTGCAAATCAGTTATGCTATGTCAATAAGTAGCAGCCAAAACTGTTAAATATTAATCTAATGTACATGTACCGACAGATTAGTGCCAAGGATAATATTCGCATAAAAAATCTTCAATATCTGAGATACCTCATTTTCACACCTTATTGCAAGTTTCTGGTACTTAGAAATAATCACTTTTAAGAACTGTAAAGTTTTCTTTGCTAGCTATCTTCCAAAGGTCAATGTAAATTATCAAGAGTTTGATATCCTAGTGTTAGTAAGACCATACATGTTTGAAGTTGAACCCTACATTAGGTTTCACTGAACAGCCAATGGGACTGATATGCAAATGTTCAATGTGTATAGATTTAGTATTCAAAGTATCAGATGCTAACAGTAAAAGCTATGGTACAAGTTGATTTCCCTGTATATGTACTGTTTGGGAACACAAAATCCTTAAGAAGAATAGTGAAAATTGCACAGATTTCATATTTTTGTATATTTCAAGTTGTTGTACACCTTTAACCATTTCCTTCATGAATTATCATGTTAGGCTCCACCCACTATGAATAATTATATATAAACATTCATGCTGGAACATAGAACAAAGAAACTACTTGTCAGGTCCACTAATGTAGGAAACAAATATATCTTATTTCCATAAACAGACAGAGTAGACCCAGATCAGGCAGCTCTTACAAGAGCTGCCTGATCTGGGTCTGCTCTGTTTGCAAAAGCGTCAAAAGGTGTCTCTATGAGGTAAAGGGTTAAAGCAGTGATACCTTGTCCATCAGGTGGTGCTATCTTCATCGGATATGGTGGTACATGTGTTGTGTCTGTGGCTCCATCTTTACAGGGACATGTCATTGGGATTCTCTCCTGGTTACACGCAAACTTGATAAATTTAGACAGATCTTCCTGGCTCAGTCCCTCCAGTGTGGTCCAGAAATACTCAATATGGGTGTCTGACTCCATCAGGCCAACCTGATACATTGTATGTGCCTAGTAAAATAGGAGAAAGTATCTTGTGAATACCATATTCAACATAAGAGCATATGCTCCTATTAGCATACACTAAGTACTTTATAGGTCTTTTACAAAGTATGAAATTCTAACTACCAGTCAATCCAGTGGCACAATTTTCATTATCAACATGGATTCAGCATGTTGGTGAAAAAGCAGTGTGGATCCTGATCAGATGGCTTCATCAGAAGTCAGCTGATTTGCCTCCATACTGTTTTAAAAAGAGGGTATACAATCTTGAAATAGTTATGGGTACAGTGCACTGTTTAAGTTGAATACGGTATAAATAACGCAAATGGAAAAAATTAAAAGGATAAGAAATTGAAATAATCAAACAAAAACAACAAGTGAAATCTAGAAAGGACGAGTAATTCTTCCCAAAGCACTGGTCCTACAGGAAGAGTGCTTTGGGAAGAATTACTCGAGGAAGTCATACTGCATATTGCTCCCTTATGTTCTTTATTGCATACGCTTTTAAAGGACAAGTGCATGTGTTTGCAGGACAAGTGAAAATTGTAAGTCACTCGTCCTGTAGGACAAGTGCAATATTGAAATGTATTTGTCCCCTGATTTATCATAAAAAATATAAGAAATAACATCCCCAGCATTATGTCCTCAAGTTCGAGCTTCTTCAAAACAAGCAACTCTTTGTAATACAGACAAATTCGGCAAATTCCGATAGTGGCATTGCTGCCAACACATTTTTTTTTTTAAAAAAATACACCCCCTTCCTCCCTCCATAAATATTTTAGAAAGCAGTGAAAATCCTGATAAGAATGCTTCATTGCACTTTTGCTGTTACATTCACCATATCTACATTAATTGCTGGTTCCCATTCTACAGGTGGTCAGTGATGTAAATACAGGTAACCAGAATCCCCCCCCCCATTTCCAGGTATTGGGGGGATACTGGTTACATGTTTTTCCATTACTGACCACCTGAAAACTGGGACCCAGCAATTAATGCAGATATGGTCAATGTAGATATCTTACCCACTTTCCAAACTTCACCTTATTGTCTTTTAATACAGAGCAGTCTCTTTATAACACACCTCATTATAACATGGATTTGGATATAACACGGTCATATTGTGGCTTCCAAACTATTTTTACCAAGGAATTTACAAAGAAATTATAGGAAAATGACCATGAAGTGGTCATTTTCCTATAATTCCTTTGTAAAATTGTCCCTTTATAATACAGTTCACTTCCAAACACAGCGTTATAAAGGGACTAAGCTGTATTTATTATTTTCTTAAATCAATCAAAAGTTGTAGTTTCTCTAAGCTCTTGGCATTTTGCAATTGAAAGTCTTCTTAGGTACTGAATAATATTATTCTACATCAGTTTATTTAAATTCATTACATCAATTTTACCTTCAAGAATTCTATGTCGACCTTCGGTAGACCGCAAGTTCGTAGTTCCATATCGAATGGGGACATGATAGTCATCAAATGAAGTGGTACTATGGAAGCTAGACCTGCTCTGAGAGCCTGTAACCGAGACTCATTCTTCAGCTCTAGTAGCCTCAACCTTCGTATGGCTTCAACATATTGGTGACGATTCTCCCAACTGAAAAATATTCATCAGGACTTCAGATCCTACAAAGTTGTAGAAGTCATTAAGCACTGTATCCATATGGGCTTAGTCCCGTGACACCCTGATTTTGTTCTATGCAAACAACAAAGGCTCAGACCAGCTTGCACATTCACACAGATCTTTGTTATCAACTTATTGTAAAGTATAATATTTAAACTTGCAACATGCAAAATTTCAATAATCTAGTTAGTCTCGGTAGCACAGCAGGCCGGGTTGGGCCTTACTTGGTTGCAAACTGGGAAGATTGGTTTTCTTGTGACAAGATCCATATTGTGTTGCAGGGCAGATTGTGAACAGATTCCAGAGAAATCACTTGCCATGCATATCAATTCTTGAGACTTTAGTACTTATTTCATGTGTAAAATAACTCTTTAACCCTTTCCTTCATAAATATTCATGCTAGGCTCCACCTACAATGAATAATTATATAAATAAATTTTCATGTTGGTACATAGAACAAAGAAATTACTTGTCAGGTCCACTAGTGTAGGATTAGATATATCATATTTCCATAAGCAAACAGAGTAGACCCTGATCAGGCAGCTCTTACAAGAGTGTTAAAAGGCCTCTCTATGAGGTAAAAGGTTATTACCGTTAAACATTCATGCAGAGCTATTTATTCCAATTAGAGATCTAATTTTTGGTCTACCCCATCATCCACATGCCTACTTTGTGTGTGTGATCAAGGAAGGATCTGGTGAGACTGTGCAGATAAACAGGCTGGTCTGGGCCTTCCTCCTATATGCAGTAAGTACCAAAATCTCAGGAGCTCCAGTCCCATACTGTTTTTGTCCCCATTTTGAAAAGGATGCTATTGCAAATCTCAATCAAATACACTCCCTTTATAATAATATGCTTGGGGTCCATAGGAATTGGCCATGCTATATATGAATTGTGTTATAAAGGGATAATTTCATTTTATGTAAATTTTAGGTTTTAACCCTTAAAGCACCAAGAAAAAATGCAACTGAAAATGTCATCTGCTGAACTTGTCTGCTGCAAATAATTGCCTAACATTACTGACTAATTAAGTATAGAAGCAAACAGCATGGGCCCAGAACAGACTGCTCCTATAGGAGCAGTCTGATCTGGGTCCACACAGACTGCTCCTATAGGAGCAGTCTGATCTGGGTCCACACTGTTTGCCATAGAAGCTTCTTAAACATTTCAGCAGACGAGAAAAGCAGACAACTTTTATTGTGATTGGCACATTAAGGGTTAAGGTTTAGGGGATATTTTATGCTTACCAGACTGAGATGTTTCTTCCTCCAGGGATCAATTCCACCTCTTCCCCAGAGAGGGACGGATACATAAATGTGGGGTAAACATCAGCACATAGGGCATACTTACCAGACCGAGATGTTTCTTCCTCCAGGGATCAATTCCACCTCTTCCCCAGAAAGAGACGGGTACATAAATGTGGGGTAAACATCAGCACATAGGGCATACTTACCAGACTGAGATGTTTCTTCCTCCAGGGATCAATTCCACCTCTTCCCCAGAGAGGGACGGGTACATAAATGTGGGGTAAACATCAGCACATAGGGCATACAGTTCCGACTCACTCTCTATCTATAAACAGAAATATGAAGCCAATTAACCCTTTGTAAACTTGAAACACCAAAATGGGGTACTATGGCAAACAGTGCAGAACCTGATGAAATGCCACATATAGGGGCATTTCATCAGGTACTACTATTTTTTGCTAAAACATAACAATCTTCATCAGCTAAAATACATCTTCATTTTGGAATTCTAACTTGTGACACCTTGGTATGTACAATGAACCATCCCAGGTATATTGTATCAAACTAGATGGAAGAATTCATTAGTATACAATGGGTTAATACAATTGTTGGCTGTTAAAAATTTATGACCCAAACTAATTTCATTCTCAAGTGGCTTGGTCATGTAATCATTTTTATTATCTCAGGCCCCGATTGAACAAGTCAGGCATGGTATTGTCACAGCCCAACCTGACACATTCCATTCAATATTTCTAAACATGCTAATGAGACAATATTGTAACCTTGAAGTTCATTTTACTTACCACTTCAATTTTCTTCATGTAGCTGTATGTGAGAGGATCCGCCTCTTTTATGTCAATAACTGGGTCAAGGTCAAGGCCAACCAGAGTCTTCCAGAATGAGGGAGACAGAACCAGACCCATTGGAATATCTGCCCTTATTGTAATTCCAAGGAGCTGAAAGGTGAAAATTCACTATGATGAGTGAAGAATTGTTTTGTTTGTTTGATTTGATTCTTTACGTCCCATCAACAATCTTTCTGTTATATAGGGACGGGTCTTCCTGGGTTGAACCAGTAATAAGCTAGGATAAATGTGTCTTGCGCAAGTACTACAACACAGTGATGCCGGTGAGGCTCGAACGTGCGGCCCTTTGGTCTCGAGTCAAACACTCTATCACTGAGCCACTGCCCTCCCGCTACTCATATAGAAGGGGATAGAAGAATATAACCCTTTACTCCACAGGCTATTTTAAGATCATGACATCATTTTCTATTTTTAGACAAATTGAAAAAAATCAAGAAAAATTTAAATAAAGTTTTGAATACTTTTGAAAATATTATGGAAAATGGAGCATTTGCTCAAAGGGGAAAATGCTCAATTTTCCATAATATTTTCAAAAACATGGAGTAAAGCGTTAAAATAACATCTAAAATTTCTCTTTCTGTTCTCAAAATTTTGGTTATCAGAGCTGGAATGCTTGTCAGAATAAGTGAACAGGGAAGACCATGCTCATAAAGAATACATGTACTTTGAATAGATGATCTGGCACAATGGTAAATATCAAATAGTGATCTGTGAATGGCTTGGGTATTCTGGTGATGTTCCACCCGAACTTTCCAACACAAAAACCAGACTGATCTCTATATCCCCCGATCCCTATCGGGTCGGGGGATAAAAATGGAAGTAGATGAAGCTTCAGCCCAAATACCTGACATTTAGCCCCACTGGATAGCTGCATATGCACACTAAAATAAAGATATATTCAACGACAAAAAGTGCAAGGCTCATATAATATATATAGGTCAAAGATCAAGGGGAATTATAATTATTCAAAATTATTTTATATTTAAAATAAGGTAAATGCTCTAAAATCTCAAACTCTTTTGTCTTTCTGTTCTCCAATAAAAAAATTGGTTATCAGGGTTGGAACTAACAGAATACAGAGCATGTAACAAAAAATTAATTTTCTTATTTCTAAACCAAAACATATGTTGTGGGTACTCAAAAGAACCGTCTCATTGAGACAGTTCTTTTGACCGTCTCATTGAGACGGTTCTTTTGAGCAACCAAAACATATGTTAAATATGATAGGTAAGAAAATATTTACAATTTTTACTGAAAATTAGTGTTTATCTAAACCTCTGTGAGAATAGCAAACATGGACTGCAGACATTATCACTAGAGCCTACCTGTCCAAGAAACATAATCAGCCTCTCTTCGGAGAGAGTTAATGGACCCGGCTGTAGTATGCATCTCCCTCTGAAGCTTCCACTGGAACTGGGTACCAGTATGTTCAATAAAGGACCTTGTAACTCCCTTGCAATCTGCCACAAGAAATGACGGAATGACCCACCTGTAATAAAAGTTGTGATATTAGCCTATTGTTATGTATTCTTGAGGTACTAAACTCTGACCTTGGTAGCGGCGACTTTTGTTGTCTGCTGATAACTTTTGCAAACATTTTGGTCCCACATCAAGACTTACAGAATGTTGGTCCTAATCTGGATATAAAAGGTTTGACATTCTGATAGTGTTCCTGAATGAACTTTTCGAAAAATTAAATTTTGAAAAAAGTCAGCAGATGACAACAAAATCATGAAATATTACCCAGCATGCAAAGTTAAATTTTTTGGTTTGGGGAAAGATTGGCCATGTGAGAAAGATTTTTAGAAATGATTATTTTCTTTCACTATTATCTGATTGTTTTTCATAAAAAGAATAAGAATCCAATCTTAATGATACATCTATAGGTTGCAAGCAAATTGACCCCTCTGTTCCCATTGTGGGTCAGGGTCATATCATGGTTGGGTTGGTCATTCAATCATATCAATGTTCTGTCATTTTGGAAAATTTTGGAAAATTCAATCTGTGACCATACAATGGCATTTAGAGACAGGGTAAATCTTCCTTCTGAAAACAGATTTATAAAGGAAGAGTATATGGCTTATTAAGGATTTCTTTCAAGTAAGTGTCCAATTTTCATTAAAATCAACTTACGTTTTTTTACATATGGCATTACACGTGAGAAACTGTCAGAAAAAAATGGTGTGACAATGCAAAATAATAAAGAAACTAAACTACTGCAAGGTAAGATATAACACAAGCTTACCAAACACAAGTATAAATGTTGTTTTTTCTTCAAATATTTAAGAAAAAACAGACAAGGCTCACAGTTTGAAAACTACCAGGTCATCACATGTGGCTCAATACTGCAGACACCAGACATACAGTGATGCCCTGAAGAATTCTTTTTCCCCCGAAGTATTCCACAGTGGAATAGTCTGTCTCCTTCTGTGGCAAATACCCAGTCCACAGAGGAGTTTAGGGCACTCCTCATTTATACAAAAATTCAGCCAAGTGTTTTTTTTTCAAAATTAGCACTCCCTGGCACAATGCTCAAGTATGAGCGAGGCCAGTAAAGAAGGAAAGGGTCCCCAGTTTTGAATATATCTGAGAACGGGAATTTGAACTCAAACTCCTTTAAGTTTTAACCAGCAAGAAAAAAGCTCAGGTTTAATCCATCTCAAGAGTCTATACATACCGCCTAAATATGTACAGGTCAACCTCGTTATCTCAAAGTCCAAGGGAATGGAGAAAATACTTCGAGTTATCCGAAGTTCGACATAGCCAAAATGTGACGAAACCAAAATACAGTATACATGTTGAATTTTGTTGAACAGATTTCCTACGATATACATTTGCAGTACAGACTTAGTAAAACTGTTTCTACTCAAAACTGGATTGAAATAAAGTCAAAAGAAAAATCTTTTGAGTTGTTTTATTCACATTTTAATTACATAATAAAATAAAATAAGCAAACATCAAACAAAACAAGTTAATATCTCCATATACGAGAGCATATAGATAGCTTAAAACGGAGATCTTTGCAGCACACATCACTGAAAAAAACGTCAGTTTTGTCGGAGCAGAACCACAGATATTCTAGCTGAATCAGATTAGGCTGCTCTCTCCCAGTCTAACCAGAGTCTGCACATGAAGAAATATTACACCCTTTAATATTGAAATATCTCACAGCAATCTAAAGACTGTTAAAACATCTCTCATCAAAAGACACCGATGAACAATATTAAGTCATTAAAATTTGAAAGGGACCGCTAATTTTCTGATGCTCCAATCGAACACACCTGAGTGGTCACGTCAAGGTCAATCGGGTCAATTATCTACACAAACAGCAGATCAATTAACAACACACTATAACTAATTGGCGATTACTTGCAACAAAAGATTAATTGGGCTGAAATTAAGGCTATTGTACGATCAATCAGGTAAGTTACTTTGTTTGTCATTCGGACCGTTTCACTTTTTTACCACTTCGATACAAGCAGTGGTAAACAAAGGGAAAATTGGCTTTAGGAAATGAAAAATAGCTTCGAAATAGCCGAGTTTTCATGATAACCGAGTTTGACATAAGCAAGGTCGAATTACAATGCAATATAGGGGAAAAATTCGGGAAAGGATGATCACTTCGACATAGGCCGTGTATTCGAGATAGGCAAGTTTGACATAACGAGGTTGACCTGTATGATAAAAATGAAAATGTTTCTTCCAAACAAATAAGTCAATATCTTTTGGTTGTATTGGAATTCATGCACATGGTCATCCAATGACATCATGGTAAAGTGGATGCCAAAGGGGCATTCTCATGACAGACAGATTTTTTATCCACCCCTCACTTTCATGACAGATTCTTATACATGTAATCTCGAGCGGTACGTGGGAGAGAAATAATGGATCTCTCTTTCCCAGGACTTAATTTCAAACTTACTTGTGCCGTGGACTTCTTCTCCAGTAAACTTGACATTAAAGGAATAGGTTGGATCACCTCCACAGGCTAGCCGTACACAGAACTGACTTGATGGTATAGCTGACAGCTGACGGTAGGCTTGACAGTACATTGATGCTATCGCAGAATCTTTATCTTCTGTAAACATAATGTAAATTAACCCTTTGTATACTAAAGGATTCTTCCTTCTGGTTTGATATTATAAACTTACTGTACGTGAATGTGGCAAAATTCTGCAAATCTAATTTGAAAATTTGGAATCATTGGGTATTATTTTCCAATTGCCTAACCCCAAAATTTTACAAAAATACCTGCAGTATATACACCCAACTTTGGCCATGGTTATTGACATTAAATTTGTGGGGAGCTATCAGCATAACATGTGCTTTGCATGGAAGCAAATACTTATACATAGCTAATAGCAGCATGTCTTGTTCTTGTTAATTTATGGCATTTTGCCTGTTCAAACTATCAAGCACCAGTTTCTATGAAACCAATTTGTTATATTGTTTGGTTCGGTTCTTTACATCCCAGTCAACAGCTATGGTCATGTCGGGATGGTCAGTTCACCTAACCACACTTTTTTCCTGGACAATCTTGACTAAGCGGTTAACCAGTACATCGTGCACATACTTTCACTTGTAACTGACAACAACCCTTCTTGAATCAGCGGAAAGGAGGAGAATGGCCGTAGAAATTATTTCATAATCAATCTCCGCGAAAGTATGGGACCGGGCCGGGATCGAACTCGCGGCCCCTGGATTTGCAGTCAGACACGTATCTGCAGTCAGACACATTACCAAATGCGCTACGCTGCCCAGTCAAATTTGTTATAAATATTCAAACAACTTCTTTATAGCAACACTAATCTCCAGATCTACTCATAATTGATATCATCCAGACTATCACTTGCATGCACTTAATTCTTTACAGTGTTGTCTGCTCTCTCATCTGCTAATGTACTTTGGTAGCATATATTGCAAACGATATGGCCACAGATCTGACTGCTACCTAGGAGCACTCTGATCAGAATCAATTATGTTTGTTTCATGATAAAAGTAGTCTGGAGTGCATTTGAATATATGCAGCAGATGTAATAAGCAGACAACATTTTCAGGGAAAGCATATTAGCAGGATAAGAATTAAGAAAGGAATTATGGGAGTTCATGGAAGTATGAACAGCATAGGATCAGTTTGACAGGGGTGTGGAAATATCAAAATTTTATACTTGCCCACGGACAAGTAAATGTCCATAATGTACTTGTCCAATGAAAATTTTACTTGTCCCAAAGAATAGATAATGCACATAGAACCCAGCTTATCCCGGGACAAGTTGGGTATGGTATTTCCACACCCCCGAGCTTGAAGTAAATGACACTCAAAGCATTAATTTTGAGCGGAACAAGCGTGTTACGTCAGGCCAAATCCATTCGTCTCTAAATGAATACATCTTGAAAAGAAGGCTCACGAAAGGAAATACATTGGAAGTGTGAATATTACTATTGAACAAGAAGATGCTGCTCATTTTTTTGTTTACAGAAAGATTATTTATATTAAAAAAACTAACTCACCACCAATAACCTCCAATGGATCAAGAGTAATCTCTGGAGCCGCCTGATCTGGTTTTCTCTGTGCTGTGGCATTCAGTACTCGGTTTGTGAGGTTTGACTTGGTGTCATAGAAGAGAAGACCCCTGACCGTGGACAACAAAGCGGCTGTACTCCTGCTGTACGTGTCTGCTGGTCGTAGATCAATCAATGGTAAAAAGAAACTCTCTAGGGTATTGTTCAGGGACTGCAAAAATGCAAACCTCAGCCGAATACTCTCCAAGGGGATACCTGGCAATTTAAGCAAAACAGTTAATATATAAATACTCTCCAAAGGATGGCTCCTGATGATCAGGATCCAACAAAAAAAATGTAGATACAGTATTAATACTTTCCTAGGGTTTCGCTGGCAATTTAATCAAGACAGTTATCATATTAATACTCTCCATGCCTTATTTTTTATACTTAAGGAATAAAGAAACGCAACAGACAAAAATATAATTTTTGCGTGTTTAAATGACGGTTTGGTGAAATCTCTTTTGAAAATTTCTTATTGAGTATTTATAGCATGTGATGAAATACCAAAACGTCATTTTAACGCTTTAATTTACGCCACAAGATGAAAACATATGAAAACGTAAAATATGACGTTAACGTCAATATAAAGATCAAGAAACCCCATCTTTCCCATGTTTGGTTATTTGGCGTCGACTTGACAATGTGCAAATTAAACAAACGTCCAATCATATTCGTAATGCAGTCAAATATTGCGTCAAAACACGCAACTTGAATGGCAAGATGCACAGTGGTAGTGAATAAGTGATAAACGTCAGTAAGAGCCGTCGGGTATAGGTCACTGGTGGATATACCGGATAAGATAAACCGAGAGATATCAGAACATGCTTTCTTGGGAAAAACTGACTTTTCAGATACCGTAGAATTACGCTTGTAGGGTGTTTATATTGACGTTAGCCAAACAAAACACGGCATAATGCAAGAGAAAACATCTGATTACATGCCAAGAGTGAACACCAAACTTGTTAACTGGAACCTAAACTTTGTTCCCGGACCATTTAATCATTAGAAAAACACATAGACATCATGGAAACCATTAAAACGTAGGATATCAAATATTGACGTCAGAGTTGAGTTTTTTTGATGTCTGAAGATCTCAAGTCATCATTCTTGAACAAAACGTCCTTGTAATGAATAAATCTCAATCAGAAAAGAAAGTTTACACGTTTCACGCAGTATTCAGAGTTGACGTTAATGACGTTAAGCCGTTTCAGAATCCTACAGAAACGTCGTCATTTGATCATTTGCTTGATCCGTAATCTATGCCAAGACTTTTTAAAACAATCAACCGATGGTTGATTCAAACTTTGCTTTTATTGACCCTGTTACAGCAGTTTACTACGGGGGGTCAGGCTGGTTACACGCATACCAAAATGATTAGATTATCAATAATTACGTCGAACCTGCTGTAATTTGACGGACACATACTGCTCCTATGGATAGATATCATTTGCACTAAATACTTGCATCATATTGTATACTTAGAGTGACTGAAAGTGTTTGTTGCGTTTCTTTATTCCTTAAGTATATATTTGAAAAATGAGCAAAATTATAAATTGTCGTCTGCTGCAAATTATAGGTGGTGCATTTTGGGTTTAAACTACATATCCCAGGCTTACCTTGCAGGCAAACATATTTCTCATTGGTCAATTCCTCCTGGGAGATGTAGATCTCATGAGGGTGAAGTCTGGCTGGGGCTACAGCCAGTTTCCTACTGAAAGAGTTGACATATCCCAGGCTTACCTTGCAGACAAACATATTTCTCGTTGGTCAATTCCTCCTGGGAGATGTAGATCTCATGAGGGTGAAGTCTGGCTAGGGCTACTGCCAGTTTCCTACTGTAAGAGTTGACATATCCCAGGCTTACCTTGCAGGCAAACATATTTCTCATTGGTCAATTCCTCCTGGGAGATGTAGATCTCATGAGGATGAAGCCTGGCTGGGGCTACTGCCAGTTTCCTACTGTAAGAGTTGACATATCCCAGGCTTACCTTGCAGACAAACATATTTCTCATTGGTCAATTCCTCCTGGGAGATGTAGATCTCATGGGGATGAAGTCTGGCTGGGGCCACGGCCAGTTTCCTACTGTAAGAGTTGACATACTGGGTCAATGCTGTGTCCATCTCTGGTGTCCACTGTCTAGCCATCTGCTGGGCCTGACTAGTGTCTAAACAAGCACATCTGAAAAATATATTAAAAATTACAGATTTGCCAATCTTTTGCGTCCACTGCCTAGCCATCTTCTGGGTATGACTAAGTTTCAGTTCTATCCAATGTCGTTTGAAGAATACATCTTGGATATCAGAACAGAATGAATTTAGCAATTATGAATTTCCATATTGCCCCGATGCCTCTCACCAAGTATCGGTTCAATCTGACATATGATTCGGGAGATTGTGTATGAAGAATTTCAAGATGGCCACCATGGCGACCATATCCGATATATGAATGGAACAATTTTACCAAATCTGAATTTCCAGGTGGTCCTGATGCATTATGTAAAGTTTCTTACCTTTGAAAATGAATGTCAAAGCCACATGACAACAAAGCTCTCCAGATAGGTCTCACATCTTGTCTTATATGGTCCAAAACAAATTGTAGAAACCCATCCAAGGTCAAACAGTGGTCCTCTTCTTTCTGTACTGGTGCCTGAAAATATTATCACCAATAAGCTTGATACGCAAAGGTGCAAATTTATTTCTGTCAAATGCATTTTATTTGAAATATTTTTTGAACATTCAATGTTAATTTAGAATCACAAAAATCCTAACCTTCACAAATATGTTAGAAATGTTCATATTCTGATTTCTTAGGGGCTTAAAATACCATATTTTTATTACTTTTCTTAGATTTGCTGTGTTCTGCTGATAAGGACCTCGGACAGTCTCCTATTCTATCTGTCCAAATTTGGAGAGCCTATGGCTAAAATAATGTATAATTGACAACTGTATTTTTGTGCTTAAATCAAAAACTGACATTTAGTGCACCTAGCAAAATAAAAGTATTTGGAAAATATTGTATATTAATGTCAGGCCCTTCGGGTTTAGGGAGTGGGCGTATTTTTTGTTACCAATTTCTTTTTTCACAGATATGTGCTTCAAGGTCATAGCAAGAGGTCAAAGGCCATATGTACAGAAATTGTGTCTGCTCCATACATACAGATATTCTGGTGAAAACAGTGTTTCTGATATCAATTGTCAATTTATGATCCCACATCAGTATTGGTGGTACAGAATTTATTGAAACGGACAGTGATGAACAGACTGCTCAGGGGTAGGTTCAAAAGTAAAATGTGTGTTTGCATGGGCTAATCTAGAATTTTTGTCAGGGGGTGTCCTGACAATAAAAAAAAGTTCTGATAGCGAGTCCTCAACTTTTTTTTTTTACAGTTTACAGAGGTGGTCTAATTGTCCAATGTTTTCAGGGTGGGGTCTAAAGTTTTTCCAGAGAGGGTGTGGTAGCCATCTTGGTTAAAGTTCGTCTGACAAAGCTCATATTCAAACTTTAGCGAGAGTTTGGTGGAAGTAATCCATATATGAAATCTAGAGGAAATCAGGTGAAAAATGACTAAATTAGAGTGATCACTAGTGTAAACTGACAGGTTGGGGTCATTTTGGCGGCCATCTTTGTTATAGTTTGTCGAAAAAAGCTCATATTCAAACTTAAGTGAGTGTTTGGTGTAAGTAATCCATATATGAAATTTAGAGGAAATCAGGTGAAAAATGTCTAAGAGTGACCACAAAAGAGGACAGACAGACAGACAGATGGATGGACAGAAAAGCCAAAAACAATAGAGCTCTAATAAAGTGGTTATACCTTGGCAGCTTTTTCTGCTGATTCAGCAGCACTGGCCTCCTTCTCCCCCTTGTGTTCAGCTTTCTCTTTTGGTTTCTTATCTTTAGCACCAGGTCTGCAATTACAATATTCTCCAGTTTAAATGTGTACTATCTCAATCATAGGAAATGAAGAACATATCATACCTAAGTTCATTTCCTGTGATTGTAACAGAAAATAAGATTAACCCTTTGTATTCTGATGGATTTTCCCATATATATTGATACAATAAGTATGGGACTGCCCATTGTGTACTTTAAAGAGTCACAGGTAGATTGTTCTAAATTAGATGTATTTGGTTCCTGAAGATTGCTTTAATCTTAAAAAAAACGTGCAGACTCTGATGAAATGCAGCATTATGCTGCATTTCATCTGGGTCTTCAATGTTTGCCAAAGAACCAGATTAGGGGTTTCCAGTATACAAAGGGTTCAGCTTGCTAAGTCTCTTCTACAACTTTCAAAGAGAACATATAAAATGAGTAACAAAAAGCAATGTAAAAACATAAAAAAGCAAGTTTATCACATCCACTTTAACCCTTTACCTCATAGAGACACCTTTTAATGCTTTTGCAAACTGAGCAGATCAAGTTCTACTCTGTTTCCTTATGGAAATATGATTAGATATGATCCTACACTAGTGGACCTGACAAGTAATTTCTTTGCTCTATGTACAAAAAATGAAAGTTTATTCAATTATTCATAGTGGGTGGAGACTAGCATGAATATTCATGAAGGAAAGGGTTAAGGCAATTGTTGTTGTGATCAATGGAAGTATCTCAATGAAACACTTCAAATGAGACTCACAATGCATGTTTTTGTTCAGAATAAGAAAATAAGAGGTTTGAGTTCTCCACTAACAGTAATACCCGTGTAAAACGGTCACTCTCAAAAAGACCAAAAATTGGTTTTCAAGACCAATTATCATTTAATGCAGGTCAAAAGTATTGCAGAATATTCTGCAATACTTTCGACCTTCATTAAGCTACCATTTTTGTCATTAAGATCTTTGTTTTGTCTATTTTTGAGTGGCCATTTTACCCAGGTTTTACTGTACTAGGATTCAAAGTAAACTTACTTTTCAACAACCATGACTACTTTTTCTTTGGCACTTCTTTGTGGTTTCTTCCCCTTGCCTTTGCCATGCTTCTCTCCACTTGGGGAACTAGGAGAAAACAACATATACATTGGATAAAATACATCAAGTGGATAAATAAATAAACAAATAATTAACACTTAGAAGTTGACACACAAGCTATTTGTTGTTAAAGAGAACTTTGTTTCTTTTTTTATGAACAATTGTGGGGCAATATCTCAAGTGTAGTAGGTTCATAGGCTGGGGGTCTCAGGCCGCTTGGGCCCCCAGAAGCTGTAGGGTAAATGCTGCAAATTAACACGATCTTAGCTTTTCCTGAAACCAATTATGAATTTGGCATTTTAGGGCAAAAAAGTAGGAATAGTAGGAATTTTCTGAAGAATAGTAGGTCAAAGAAGTAGGAAAAGTATGCTAGTGGTGACTGTCATCTGCTGAAAACCGCTGCAAACAGTTTGGACCCAAGATCAGGCCAGACAAAATATCGGGCCTGATCTTGATACAAACTGCTTGACACTCTGATGGTTTTCCTGAGATATTTTTTTAAAAAAATTATGAAAAGAATAAAACATGCAGAATTACCCAGGATGCAAAGAGTTGAAATGTTGTTCTTTTGAAGCTATCAATTTTCTAATGATACATACACATTGTTATAAAAGTAACTTGATCTGGCGTACTGTATCATGTGAGTGGATTAGCTCATATCATTGGATCACACGAGACGCGAAGTGTCGAGGATGATCAGATGATATGGGCTAATCCACGAGATGGGATACTGTATGCCAGATCAAGTTACTATTATAATAACATGTTTATTATATAACTTTTTTCCGACATTATTCTGATCTTATAAATTGTTTTGGTCTTTAATCCAGAAAAAACGCGGGAATGTTTGAAATTAAGTTACGTTTCATGACGTCCGGTGATCAGGTTTTCCGTCGGTTCCAAACTTAAAATTTACTTTATGTAACGTTGCTGTAAAAACAGGTAACCGACGTTAGCCTCATTTTAAAGGATAATGATATGAAATCAGAAAACCTCAGTTCGTTGATCCTGCTTTTTGTTTCAGATGGCAAGAAAACAGACAGTTCAAAAGCTGTATCATTTATAGGTATAATAAAATATTCCTTTCCCTGATATTCAAAGAGTCTAAACCCAAATCAAACTTAGTCTACTCATTTAGGGTTTACACTACATCAGTAACTTTTACTTCCTCATTAGCATTGGTCCAGATAAGCACACTTTTTGTCAGAAAAATATTGTGATTATTTTTTATCCACCAGTTGAAACTTGTGTTTGAGTTGATCAAAAGAACCGTCTCATTGTTGTTGTTTTTTATTTGTTTTGTTTTTTTGCTTGATTTGATTCTTTATGTCCCAGTCAACATTCTTTCAGTCATGTCGGGACAGGTCTTCCTGGGTTGAACCAGTTCTAAGCAGGGATTAGTGTGTCTTACTCAAGGACACAACATAGCGCCAACATTGTGACGATTCTTTTGAGTACCCATATGTTTTGGACGTGTGTTTAGGGTGATAAATGTGTCAAAGTAAAAATTGTAATTATTCTGAAACATGTGTTTTAGCTGATCAAAAGAGCTGTCTCATTGAGACAATTCTTTTGAGTACCCATAACACATGTTTTGGACATGTGTTTTGGATAAACAATGAAACGTCTCATTGTATAAGAGGGTTCTTTTCGGTATCATTAACATATGTTTGGTTGAGAAATAAGAAACTTTATATTTGATTATGCACTCTTATCTGGACTTGTTGAAGTTTTTACCCTTTGTAATCTGGTGGATTTTCCCATACAGATATATACAAAAAGGATTGGATTGTCCATTATATATTTCAAGGAGTCACAGGTCAGATTTTTCAAATTTTGATGTACTTTAGTCCCTGAAGATTGCTTTTATCTTGGCAAACATGTTTTTTTTTATCTTAGCAAATCCTCCAGACCCTGACCAGACATTGTGTGGCATTTAATCAGGGTCTTCACTCTGCCAAAGAACCTATTTAGGAGTTTCCAGTATACCAAGAGTCAAAAGAGTTACACATTCAAGTAATTATCATGTCTGATTAACCCTTTACTTCATAGGCTATTTTTAGATAATGACATAATTTTCTATTTTTAGATAACATTGAAAAAGCTCAAGAAAAATTTACATAAAGTTTTGAATACTACTGAAAATATTATGAATAAATGGAGCATTTGCTCCAAAAGAGCAAATGCCCCATTTTCCATAATATTTTAAGAGTCAAAACAGTTACACAAGTTATTATGATGTCTGATTTATTTAGCTATAACAGGTAATTATGATACAGTAAAACCTGTGTAAAACGGCTACTCAAAATAGACAAAACAAAAATCCTAATGACAAATGGTAGCTTAATGAAGGTTGAAAGTATTGCAGAATGCTCCCCTTTGAGCATTCTGCAATACTTTTTACCTGCATTAAGCGATAATTTGTCTTGAAAACTAATTTCCTGTTTTTTTGAGAGTGGCTGTTTAACACAGGTTTTACTGTACCTTTCTTTGTCTGGTGTCCTCAGTGTTCCATATCGTCTGAGTGTTTGCATCACCTGTTCTGTGACGGATTTCTTTGGTTGTCTCACACTGTTAAAGAATGTACAGAGCAGATTTTCTGGAGTGTGCTGTAGAATTTGATCCTTTCCTAGACAGATGTACATATAGCCAGACTCCTGTCGGAACTCCATCTGTCCGTGTCGCTGTTCAATAATAAAGCAGCTGTGAAATATCTCGGTTAAAGCCAGAGTGGCAGCGTCACTTAGTTCTATCCCTCTATCATCCTGAAACAGTTTGTGTCTTAAGAAATGTTCCAATGCCTCGTTGGCATTTTCCTCTGCTATGAGATTCTGCGCTACAGTAGAAATAGTCGGCATCTCACTTGGATCATTCTGATCTACGGAGTTTCCCTCGAATAATGTCCTATTTTTCAACAAGCTCTTCTTTAAACCTTCAACTTTTGTCTTTGATAGAACTGGTATAACAGCATAACCTTTTAATCTAGTTCTAGTTATAATTTGTTTGTTAGAATCTGTTGTTTCTTCTTTGGATGGATCAGAAACTTTGGTATCACCTTTGTCAACAAGATGTTCTTCCTTTCCGGACTTGGCGGGGATGAGTTCACCCGTTGCAGCATCTCTCACAGCTTCTTGATGGACTGGAATATCTAGTGTATCGTATGGTAGAAATATACTGTCTCTATCAGCACCACCATGTGCTTTCAAGACAGATCTCAGAGATTTGAAGACAAAGTCAGGCTGTAACTGGTTTGGTATTCCAGTAATAATGACAAGTCTCTGGTGGGCTGTAATAGTATTCAATGCTTGATTAGCCTCAGATATAGCATTCACAAGGAAAAAAGTTCCATTCTTCTCGTCAAATGCAAGACATCGTAGAATATGGGAGACAGTCAGAGCTCGATGGAACCATAGATTCTCCTCATGCTTTGCTTGTTTAGATTTGACTGGTGCAGCATCTTTACTGTCTTGACTGGTTGAGGACGAGGTGGCTGAGGCAGTAGTGAGTGAGGTTGATGAGACAGATGATGGTGTCAGAAGTGACACGGATGAGCTCGCTCCTGATGATGCTGTAGCGTAAGCTGTAGACTGGTTGCTGGTGGAGGACGCTGATGGTGATGGTGAAGCCGATGATGCTACCAGTCCAGTCAACACTGGCTGAGGCAGACTGTCTCCCTCACTCTCACTGGTCCGAGGAGGACCCTCAGATCTTCTATGGGAAGATCCCTCCTTTCGTTTTGTCTTTATCTTTTTTCTTCTCGAAGTGTGTGTGGGGCTGGATGGAGGTTTGGGTACAATATCTAGAGTAAGGGAGGAGTCTGGTGCCTTTGGCTTAGTGCTTGGTTTAGCTATCTCAGCAACGGCTAGGTTTGCTTCCATCAAAGCATGAAAATATGTTGAAAATCTCCCTCGATCAGTCACTCCCAATCCTATACCAGATCCACATGGTGTTGTAGCAGACACCCACCCTTTTGATTCAGCCTCATATAAGACCTGGAGTTCATTATGTAGTTGGATGAGAAGCCCTTGAGCTGGGTTCAGATGTGGCTGGGGAGTTGGTAGCTTTGTTCCGTTACTTCCCTCACTATAGTGTAACACTCGTATAGACTGTGCCAAGAGATGGAATAGATATTCTTTCACCAGAGCTGGCATGTCTGTCCTCCACATGTATCCACAGAACTGTTCAATCATATGGCTAAATACTAGTGGAGTAATAATGATGTTATCAAGATTCCACAGACTTTCTTGTGGTGATTTTTCCACCCGTTCTTCCACTCTTTCAGACCGCGCAAATGCCTGCTCCCAAAAATCTGCTTCTTCTTGCTTTGGTGGTGCACAACTCTTGGTTCCGCAGCCATGTTGCTCAGTGATTAGGGTTTCAATGTAGGTCAGAGCCAGTAGAAACTGTGGCGGGAGAGCATGGATTGTTACAATGATACCAGGTGGTGGAGAGACCCCAACCCGCAGATGGATCCGGTCACACGGTATGATTGCCGGTGTGTACTGCTCCACCTGATTACTGGTTGACGAGGTATCCCGTGGATAGCTGACAACTTCCTGTTTCGATATCTGCCCTGTCTTTTTAATTCTTTGTCCAGTATAGCAATAAACTCTTGCCCAGGGAGACTTGTACAAGGAAGTCCTGCAGTAAAAACAATATTTATATATACAGAGGATCTTACATGGTGATCATGTTTTATTGAATTTAATAAACAAGTTGGGAAAAAGAGATAAAATGCGAGGCTGCGAGGCTTGCCGAGTATTTTATCTCTTTTTCGCAACGAGTTTAATAAATTCAATAATACAAGAGCACGAATGTTAGATTCTATTTATCATATGCCATTAAGATTATTTTGAAGTCTCATTGCTGACGTAAGAAAGTTATAATATTGTCAATATGTATGCAACATTGTTATGTACGTCATAATGTTTCCTGTAAACTATAAACCACTAGTGGTTAACGATTTTATTGCATGGCGTTATTTCACTCCCAGACGCAAGGTCATATGATAAATAGAGCATTCTGCAATACTTTCGACCTTCATTAAGCTCCCATTTGTCTATAAGAAGTTTGTTTTGTAGATCTTTGAGTGGCCACTTAAGACAGGTTTTACTGTATTAGAACAAATGGGGCAACACATATGATTTTGGTACTTATCACATAATTTTATTTGCAAAAGCCTCTACATATAATTAACACCCATGCTGATGTATCCAGTGGAGCTAGAGGTAAAAATTTTGGCCAGAGTCTATATCTACATCTATACTACTAGTATGTGTATACAAGCAGCAAAGTCTCTGCCAAGACTGCATAGATGTGCAGGTTTGTCTGAGCATTAGCCGCCTCCTGATGTGATATGTACCAAAATCTTGTTTTGTTTGTTTGATTTGATTCTTTACGTCCCATCAACAATCGCCAAAATCTTGTGTTTGGGCCCATATATGCTTTGGGAATGATGGCAACTTATTTAGGCATGTATATGCGAATCCCTCTTTGGAAATAGGTGAGCATGTAATATATTTTGATTTTCTGTGACTATAATGATCGAAGTTTCATGTGAAATTTCACATAGAATTCCAAACCTTTTTTACTCTTTAAGAGACTAAGTCTGCAACTATGAACATTTTTCGAAATTTTTTATTTTCTTTTTAAATCATTTGTAAAAGTAGAATTAAGTTATGTTTTCACAATAAATCTGTTCACAAAAGCTGAAAACTGCACAGAAAAGTGAATTATCTTATAAAACAGGTGTGTTTTTCTCTTGTTGGTAATTATTTGCGTCCCTCCAATAATTATAGACAGGTAATTTTAACATATATGCTGTTGTTTTGATACTGATAATTCGTTAAAATTTACGAAATTGGTAAAATGTATACCTGAATTTTAGTTTTTTACTGTGTTCTTGAAAAATAGAAACATTAGTTCTAAAATTAAAAGATCAAAAGTTACAGAGTATGCAGCTTTAAGCAGTTAGAAAAATTAAACATTTAGTTTGGCTCTAATTATAAGGGTTAAGCCACACCCCACTACCTGGACAAGACCTCTGATCTGGGTCTACACTGTTTGTCTTGGCCTTTTTAGCAGGCAACTACATATAGTATTCGGAATTTTAGAATGTTTACTGTAGAGTAGGTAATCAGTCCTACGCATACATTTATAGTTTTAAGGGTTCCTAGAGGGGAAGGATGTAAACACTTACTCTTTCTTAGTTGCTTTAGGGTCTGTTTTACATGTGACAATGAGACAAGCTGCCCCCGGGAAGTGGACATCAGTGGTCGTCTTTGTCTCTGTCACTGGGTACTAGAGGGGGAGGGTGGGAGACTACAGCATCCTAATGTAAACACTTACTCTTTCTTAGTTGCTTTAGGGTCTGTTTTACATGTGACAATGAGACAGGCTGCCCCTGGGAAGTGGACATCAGTGGTCGTCTTTGTCTCGGTCACTGGGTACTCTTCAAATGGAAACATCTCAGGAGCAGTCTGAAATATAGTTTGAATCATTGATCCATTTAAGCCGAATGGAATTTCCCACTATTATCAATTGGACCATTATATTTCCCTTTAAGGATTGCTGGTTGTATTTTTCATTTGTATATAGAACATTCTGTAAGCAAACAGTGGAGAACCTGGTCGAACGCCGATTTCCACAAATTGACACTAGGCTTATGTGAGTTAAAAGTGTACAACAATGTGAAATGTACAAATTATGAAATCTGGCCCCGAGGTTATAAAACTTTTTTCATACTCAACTCAACTGAGCACTAAATTTCAACAGCTCATAAAAACTAAAATACAGACAAATAAAGGAGTATAGCGCTTTCAGTCTCTCAGATGTTGTATTTATCATGCTGATAAATGTTAAAATGCCAACAATTGTTGACATTTTAGCATTTATGAGCAGGATAAATTTCGAGCTCAGCTGAGTTGAGCATGAAAAAAGTTTTATAACCTTGGGGCCAGTGCATATTGCATGTGTAGATTTCATATGTTGAACATTTCACATAAGTGAAACAGCAAAATAGAGCAATCACATGCATTTTATGATTAGTTTTTACATATGTTGTCAGCATTAGCTTGAAATTATTGCATAAGTGCATGGAAGGGAGCAGTCTGATCTGGGTCTATATTGTTCACATTAAAGGCTATCCAACTACATAAGCAGATGAGAGTGCATACAAGAAAAGTAGTGAATGGTGAGAAAAAGAAAAGTAGTGAATGGCAAGAATAGAGTTAAACCATTTATTTTATTCTATTCAAAAGGAAAATGATAAGATATGTTTTATGATCTACAGAAAGCTTGCCAACAGCAATAAACCCCAACATTTTACCTCATCGCATGATATTACCAGTCATTCCTTCCAATGTTTTTTATTTACTTTAAGATTGTCGGTTGATAGGCTTAAATGGCTAACAATTCTACCTTGTAGCCCCTCAAACTATATAATGGACTATTCCAACTGTATTGAAGTATTATGTATGGAAGAATCCATAAGTATGCTTAAGTTTGACAGGATTCTAGATAAGAGTGAGTAATAAAAAAAATATTTTTTTATTTCTAATACAAAACATATGTTGTGGGTAGTCAAAAAACCCATCTCAATGAGATGGTTCTTTTGAGCACCAAAAACACATGTTAAAATTAATGGATAAGAAAATATTCACAATTTCCATTAAAAAATATTAATCTTGACACGTTTATGCTACGTACCTGAAGACATATACAGATCTGATTGGTCAGCTCAATGAGATAGTCTTCTCCCTGTCTAGCAGCCCTGGCTATAGCAATAGCTAGCTCCTTCTTTAATCTATCCACATTCTTGTACAGCAGGTTAGACAGCGAGCATGAGTGAGCCGCCAAACAATGCTGCGAAGAGTCTGTCATGGTCAGAGACTTGGCTGTAATTGTTCCGTGTGACTGAGGTGCTCGCAGAAGCTCATTTGAAAGCAGCTGAATATTTTCTATGTCCAGTTCCTGTAATACTGCAGCACTTGCCGCCATTCCTGATGTGAGAGTTGCAGAACACGAGATAACGTCCATAGCTGACGAGTTGCAGTGGTCTATTAGTTTCAGTAAAGCCTTTCTACAGAACATCCTGGCCAAGGTTCTTTCACTCCGAATAAGTTCTCTGCAAAAGGTGATTTGAAAAATTAATATAAGCAAAAACCAACATCAAGTGGTTTGTTTGTTTGGTGCTTAACAACACATCAACCAATGTGGGTCATTAGCGTCAGACAGTATTAAACTAAACATGATGTGGATGAAAAAAGTAAAAATTTGTAATAAATAAAATGAAAGGAATGATGATGATGAGTTTGTATAATGTTATCGAGTTGCAATACGATTGTTGACAGGAGAGACCACGTACAATATCTGACAGTTTCAAAGAGCTATTCAGATAACTGTATATGTTCTTTAACTGAACAGAATTTTTATTTATTATTATCTGATACAAATGTAAAACAAAACACGATTTTAAAAATAGCGATTAAATTTTGTTAAAAAGATTTATTTGTCTTATAAATGTCATAATACTATCAATATGTATTTCTTGAAATAACTGTTTTATGTTATCAACATGGAAGCAATTATTTTTTCCAACATCAATTGGGCCTTTTTGTGAAACACCCTGTCTTCTGTGTTTAAAGTTATACAATTTGAATATAGTGCTTCTCACAGAATATGGCTTATAAATTTGTTACCCTTGGCCCGCCAGTAGTTTCTGACCTAAAAATGTTGTCTGATTTTTACGTCTCCTGCATATACTCAAGTTCATTTCAGACTAGATTTAATCATGAATGCAAATCCTATGAACCCTGACCAAACTACTCCCTTGGGGCAGTCTCAATTGAGTCCATATTTTATGCAATATATGCCAAATAAGAACATAAGCAGACAAGAGAAGCAGACGACAAAAGGCGTGACTGGAGGGGAAAGGGTTAATAGGATGAGGATGTACAAATTAACTCTTTGCCTACTAGTGTTGTTTACTGATCATCTTTGCAAACAGTTTGAACCCAGATCAGGCCCAACAAGACGTTAGGCCTGATCTGGATCCAAACTGTTTAACTCTCTGATAATATTCCTGATCTTTTTTTTTAAAAAAGTTAATTTTTGTTGACTCTTATGTCTCAGTCAACAATATTACAGTCATGTCGGGACGGCTCTTCCTGGATTCAAAAAGTGCTAAGCAGAGGATAAAGTGCCTTGCTCAAGGACACAATGCAGTGCCCCCAGTAAGGCTCGAACCCACAACCTCTCCATCTCTAGTAAAGCACTCCACCACTGAGCCACCACACTCCTCAAAGACTGTGATGAAATTCTACATAAGGAAGCATTTCATGAAGAATTTTCATCAGGTGTAGACTACAATATATCAATTTAGTAATCTTTACCTGTGTATGTTGACATTTGATGTCTCTAGTATCTGGCCCCCAGTGATGGTAGACTTTCTCAGTCCTTGAGGTGGTCTCTCCAGCATTGCCAGCGGGTACCAGTACCTCACTAATACACCCTCACTCCTCAAGTAGGTTTCTACTTGCACTAGCTCATTGGGCTGAAAGACAATTAATACTAAGCTCATATAATAAAATACTACAATAAAACCTGTGTAAAACGGCCACTCAAAAATAGATAAAACAAAGATCTTAATGACAAATGATAGCTTAATGAAGGTCAAAAGTAATGCAGAATGCTCCCCTTGGAGCATTCTGCAATACTTTTGACCTGCATTAAGTGATAATTGGTCTTGAAAACCAATTTTTGGCCTTTTTGAGAGAGGCCGTTTTACACAGGGTTTACTGTAGTATAACAGTTTTTTATTTTCACCCTACATGTATTTCAATATGCTATGACATATTGTTTTATAATTAACAATTTCAAACTTTTTCAAACTACTTATAATATAAAGCGAAATTATTTGGGTCTTGTCATGAGAAAACCTGATTTTGTTGCATGCAAATAACAAAGGCGCAGACCAGCATGCATATCATTGTAGTCTCACTAGCACCTTTGTTATTTGCCGCTGCAAAATATGATATCTAAACTAACTTCATGCAAAATTTCTCTCTGTAGCTGAGCAGGCTGATTTGAGCCCCCAAAGACAGCTTTTCTAGCATCCACGCCAATTTGTTATCAGCCTCAGGGTGCAAAATGTGAACAGACAGCTTCAGGTCAATTGATTCCACCAGATTATTATCAAATACGCAGTTCGTTTAGCTAAATACAGTGTCACCTGATGTTATGGTCCAGCTAACTTAGCCTAGTGATCAAAAATCATAACACGAAATATGATTGGGTGGTTAAGACGTCATCCAAGAGAGAGTAAGGGTGAGCCATTGGAGAACAAAAAATGACGTCACTATCAACTATAATCATGCAAATTAACCCTTTACCTCATAGAGACACCTTTTAATGCCTTTGCAAACAGAGCAGACCCAGATCAGGCAGCTCTCAAAAGAGCTGCCTGATCAGGGTCTACTGTGTTTGCTTATGTAAATATAATTATATATGAACACACACTAGTGGACCTAACAAGTAATTTCTTTGTTCTATGTACTAACCTGAAAGTTAATACATATAATTATTCATAGTGGGTGGAGCTTAGCATGAATATTCATGAGGGAAATGGTTAAACTACAACACAGAATAGGTCTGCTATTGTCTTGAACTTACATTATCAATATCAAGAACTGTTCCTGTTAATCCAAACGTCTTCAACATTGATCTTACGGCATATTTGGGTAGCACTGTAGTCACTCCTGTACCTGTCCCCTTGGGGTCCCTAATCACCACGGTTGTCCCCTTCCTCACCCTATCTATGGTAAACTTGGCGAGGTCTTCTTTGATATCCTCTATAGTGGGAAGGTGAAGATCTCTTGGCATGCCACCATTTTCCTCGTACAGGAATTCAACTGTCTGTCTGGCTATATCAGTCATACCTAAATAGAGGATCTTACATGTGTGCTCATGTATTACTGAATTTATCTAACAAGTTGGGAAAAAGAGATAAAATGCAAAGCTTGTCGAGTATTTTATCGCTTTTTGTAGCATCAAATTTTATAAATTCAATAATAATTTTTTTTGTTAGATGACATTAAAATTACTTTGAAATGAAAACACTAAGATTTCATCATTATGACGCAATGTAGTTATTGAAGCCATTACATTATGTAAACCACTAGTGGTTTATAAATTTTAATACATGGCATTATACCACTCCCAGATGCAATGTCCTGTGATAAATACATGTAAAGAACAATGTAGAGAAAGAATCATATGTGTCAGTGCATGTGATTTTCATACTTATCGCATATGTGCAAATGCGTCTAAAATGCCCATACTGACATAGCAGGGCTGAAGGTCTAAGTGTTGGTCTGAGCCTTCTGAAGTCTATGTCCACACTTCGTGTATGCAAGCATCAAAGGTAATGTCTCAGATTTGAGATTGAGAAGTTGTGGGTTCAATCTCCATGAACAGTAAGTGTATGTCCTCGAACAAGATGCTTTATCCATATTATTTGACACTGGTTTCTACTCAAATGTCTAGTCTGGCCTTTGAATATAGAGATTCAGTGTTGTGCCTAGGTCAAGATTTCTGGGGGACATAGGTGCCCCTCTACCTGAATTTCAGAGGGACATTTACAAATTCTGGGGCCCCACCAAATCTTTCAAAATTTTACCTGTTAAATTGAATAAGTTATCCGGAAATTTCTGTTCATTTTTTATTTAAATTCGAGCTTGATGTCGATAGTTTTGGCTCGAGAAGGGGTTTTTGATTACAGTGAAGTAGTTTCTGCACTTGCCCTAGTTTTGAATACACCAGCAAATTTACAATTTCTATATTGGCTTTCTGCTATGAAATTCGGGTTTTCCGCCATTGTTGTTGTGTATTGGACTGGTCGAGAAATCAATATCCAATGCGACATTTATCATAGATAAATACCATGTGCCAGTCTAAAGCTATTTACTTCCCTTTATTAGGTTACACTAAATACGGAAATGGTAATAAACAGCAAAAACAAAAGCAGATTTTCGAGGAACGCCCTTAGGCCCACGCTGGGTGTGTTTTTAAGGGACATGGGCGATAAAATCGCGGGAATCCTGCAATGCCACGCTCGAGGCACAACACTGGAGATTGATAGAGTTAAATAGACATGTCTAATGGCCTGCAATCAGTCCATCTTACCTAGCTGTAGAGCTCCTCTGATCTGCTCTAACCCTTCCTTTCTCTCTGCTTCATTGCGGAACCTTCTCCTGATGGTGGGAAACACCTTCTGCTCCCAGGCCTTCACCAGCAGGGCATAATGGTCAAACTTACCTAGCTGTAGAGCTCCTCTGATCTGCTCTAACCCATCCTTTCTCTCAGCTTCATTGTGGAACCTTCTCCTGATAGTAGGAAACACCTTCTGTTCCCAAGCCTTCACCAGCAGGGCATAACGATCATACTTACCTAGCTGTAGAGCTCCTCTGATCTGCTCCAACCCATCTTTTCTCTCAGCTTCATTGCGGAACCTTCTCCTGATAGTAGGAAACACCTTCTGTTCCCAGGCCTTCACCAGCAGGGCATAATGATCAAACTTACCTAGCTGTAGAGCTCCTCTGATCTGCTCCAACCCATCCTTTCTCTCAGCTTCATTGCGGAACCTTCTCCTGATAGTAGGAAACACCTTCTGTTCCCAAGCCTTCACCAGCAGGGCATAACGATCAAACTTACCTAACTGTAGAGCTCCCCTGATCTGCTCTAACCCATCCTTTCTCTCTGCTTCATTGCGGAACCTTCTCCTGATGGTGGGAAACACCTTCTGTTCCCATGCCTTCACCAGCAGGGCATAATGATCAAACTTACCTAGCTGTAGAGCTCCTCTGATCTGCTCTAACCCATCCTTTCTTTCAGCTTCATTGCGGAACCTTCTCCTGATGGTGGGAAACACCTTCTGTTCCCAGGCCTTCACCAGCAGGGCATAATGATCTTCATGACTCTGGTCCTCCTCCATAGATTCCTCATCAGAGAGACTGTCCTGGGTCGGGACAGAGAATTTCTGGTCAGGTCCCAATGTTACCATGCTGTCATAGCTCTTGAACAATTTATAATGCTTACAGTTCTCTGGGTTGTACTCTGAAAATCAATATTAGCCTGTATTAATCCTTATCCTGCCAATATATTTTGACCTGAAAATGTTGTTTACTTTTTAGGTCTGCTGCATAGATTCAAGTGCGCTTCAGACAAGATTTTATCATGTAAGTAAACACTATGAACCCTGATCTGGTACATATTGTTTGCAATATAGGCTACCTTCAAACACACGCAGATGAGAGAGCGTAACTGGTGGGATAGGGATGAGAACCCTTTATTTACTGGAAATCAATCAAATGGTATTTTAGCAATCTGTGTTTGCTACGTTAAAAATAATTAAGGATAAAAAGAACCTTCCTGCTCTGGCTTACATATTAATTTGATCTGTAAATTCTAACCTGTGACCCCTTGCCAAGTTTATTGTATTATATCAAATGGAAGAATCCATATTAAAAAGTACACAACCGTTTAAGAAATGCCATGTTTTGTGTAGTCCCTTTATAAAACACCTCCTTTTTTCACAGATTTTGATATAACATGGTCATGTTGTGGCTCCCGAATATTTTTACCATGGAATTTTATGAAGGAAAATAATATAGAAATTGGCTTCCTCATAAGAAATAAGGAACATTTAGATATAAACCTGGTGCCCTTAATCAAATGTTTCACAAATGCCACTATGATTTAAACAGTTACTTCCTGTTATCAAAGTTTGAGTTTTTGAGCATCAACTGATTCAACTAATTTTACCTCATATATTTGGACGGGTAGCCCTGATCAAACAGTGAAAACCCAGATCAGACTGATGCTGCAATGTTTGCCATTCAGTGGCTATATATTGGCCAGTACATGAAATTTTTATTTTTATAGCAAAAGTGACCAGCAAGGCTTAGACGAGCATGTGCATCCACACAGTCTTGCCAGAGCCTTCACTGCTCACATTCACAAAGTAGAGACATAAATAAATGTACAGGCCATAATACTAGATAGCTATGCATGCAAACATACAGAATGATTTTACGTATATGTGATATGTACCAAAATCTCATGAAACTGGCTCATTTTACACACCCCATCAAGAGCTCAAACTGAAGGTGGTCAAGCATGCCAAGGCATCCAAACCGGGCGTCCAAATTGGGTATAAAAGGTAGACATGAAACAGTGAAGACCAAAATATTCATATTTTTAAAATGACAGACTAAGTTCCATTACCTTTCAATGGCTTTGGGACGGGAACAGTTTTACATGGAGGCCCTAATGGTTCAGCTACTTCCATGGGATCAACCACGCTGCTAGGGGCTGAAGGAGCTGAAACTGTCCCCTCTCCTTCACTATCTGATGTTGAGTTGAACGGTAGATGGCTGAAGCTCTCCCTTATTTCTCTTGTCAGATCGTTGGCCTCATCTGCAGCCTCGCGGTGCTGTTGACCTTCAGCAAAGGCAAACGGTCTAGCTCCAAAGTTAGCCTTCACTCTTGTATTCTGAAATAAGTAAAATAATATGAGCCGGCACATGAGATTTTGGTACTTATCGCATCCGGTAACAGCCAAGTCAGACAAGCCTGTGCATCTGCCACAGTATTGCCACAGACTCAGGGTTCCAAAAGAAATTCAAAAACACAATTCCATGATTTTCCATGATCAACAATGTAATTTCCATGACTATTTAATGCACAAACTCCAGCCTCCCCTTTTAGCAGCAACTTCACCTTGCTGAGCATAAATGCAGAATGCAGCAACATTAGCATGCTTGTAGACCATGCGTGCATTTTGAAATGATTACAACTTGAAACCACAGGTAGCCAGAAAACTAGCTGTCGAACATTTGCATGTCCGACAGCTAGTTTTCTGGTAACTAGTGGTTTTGTCATATTATTTCACAAAATTCCATGATTTTTTCATGATTATTCAGATTTTTTTCAAATTCAATGATTTTTCAATGCATGAATTTTTTTAGTGATTTTCCAGGTTTTCCATGATTTCCAGAGCTTGTGGGAACCCTGCAGTCTTGGTTTCTCAAGCATACACAAAGAAGTGAAGAAGATGAAGTCTTAGACCAATAATAAGGCTCTATTCTCACTTTTCTCTTTCAATTAAACTCTTGGTTATAAGGGCTGGAATTCACAAAATGCTTGTCAGAATAGCAAACAGGGAAGACCCTGATCAGACTGCTTCTTCCGCTCCTTTTGCCAGGCAAATAATGTTGGAAATTTCAGAATATTTTTTTTATCAAAATCAACACCATTTTTGTAGCAGGCACAGACCAGCCTGCATGGGTTACAGTTCAATCAGCACCTTTGTTAAATTCATTTGGCCCAGCAATGATTCAGACCACTCCAGACATCTGCACAGTCTGATTCGAGTCCTTGATAGGTGCATGAAGAAAACTTGGGTCCTTATCTGCCCATTGGGTGCACAGCAAGACTATGATCAGACTGTTCAGTTGCCTAGGCTGATCTAAGTACTTGCTGCACCCAAAGTAGAAAAAAAAGATTTTGTCAAGGGCAATCTCAAAACAAAAGAGATTTAAATTGATGTTTTACCTTTTTCTGAATATGAACCACTGGGTACATAGCTCCAGACACATCATCAATATAAGCCCCTAGCCTTCTCCCATTATAAGTGAAGTACACCTTCCCCTTAGGTGTCTCTCCCTGGGCAGGAGCATCACCAGTTCTCTCCCAGCCTACTCCTGCAATATCCCCAGCACCAATAGAAACATCGAGCCTCACACTGCGCCACTGAAGAAGGCTTGCACCGTTGTAGTGAACTGCTTTTCCATTGCTGAAATAAATTGAAGGATATAAAAAGGATCTTACACCAGTGGTCTTTACATTTAATGCGCCAATCTCAACAAAAGTCGTCTGCTTTTCTCGTCTGCTGAAATGTTTAAGAAGCCTCTATGGCAAACAGTGTGGACCTAGATCAGACTGCTCCTATAGGAGCAGTCTGATCTGGGTCCATGCTGTTTGCTTCTTTACTAAATTCGTCAGTAATGCTAGACAATTATTTGCAGCAGACGACATCAGCAGACAACATTTTCAGATGCATTTTTTTCTTGGCGCTTTAAGGGTTAAACCCATAAATGATTGAATGTCTAATGTTGAAACAATCCTGGGAAACACTTCTGATATGCATGTATTGGAGTGCATGTGACAATCAAAGTATAACCATCAGATTTGATCAGTCTTTGGATATAACACTGTCGTGTTGTGGCTCCCAATTTTTTTACCTTTTACCAAAGAATTTTACAAAGGAAATATTAAAATAAACATGTAAAATTTACCCATTATAACATGATTCACTTATAACAAGGTCTATTCCTACGGACCCTAAACATAAAGGGGCTGAACTGCACTTAGTCTAGCTATACTGAACTATTTATTCATTTATGTTAAAAAGTATATTTGGTATACTTGAAAAGCTCTTTCCATCAGGTATACTAAAGATATATCAACACTTTGCACGCTGAGTAATTTTGCATGCTTTTGGTCTTCTGCTGATTTTTCTTTGTTTTTTCAAAATCAACTTTTTCCAAAACTTCTTTCAGAGATACCATCAGAGTGTCAAACGTTTAGGATCCAGATCAGGCCCGACAATTGTTAGGCCTGATCTAGGTCCAAACTGTTTGCAAAAGTTATAAGAAGACGAGAAAAGTCGTCAATGGCAGGCAAAGGGCAAAAGCTCTATGTCTTATAGTTCAAAAAATATGACCAATGTTAAAGTTGGATGCACAAAAACACATATGCATGCACACACAGCCAGAGTTGTGAATGTCCTCCTAGTGATTAAAAACTTGAAAGTTAGCAGGTTAATTTTCAAATTTGACCATAAAAATCTACTTACTTTAAGAACAGACATGTTCCAACAGGATTCGTCCATGCACCATCTTTCTTCTCTGCTGGAGGAGCAAAACCAAGAGACACAAAAGCTGATGTTTCCTCCTGACTGTCTCCAAAAGAACAAGCCTCGAGCTCCCAATAGAAAGAGGGGGCCTGTCAAGATCATAAAAAGATACAACTAAGTCAAAACAATTTAACCCATTTATCCTACTATTATCAATTGGACCTGTCCATTTCCATTTTAAGGGTTGTTTGCTGATATTTTTCATTTTTATTCAAATTTTAATAGTCCATTGTGTTAGCAAACAGTAGACCTAAATCAGATGCCACAGAATGGATTTAAGTCTGCATTGTTTACACATGTCCCATAAAAAGGCTGCTAGGCTTCTATGGGTCAAAGGTAAACAACCATGACACAGTGAAATGTACAACATAAGAAATCTATACAATATCACGTTGGTTTCATATTTTGTACATTTCCTGTGACTGTGAAAGCATTGTAAAACGATCCAATGGGTTTAAACATTTTTTTTGTCAGCCTATTCATTTGGAGTCACACTGCATCATAAATAAGAGCAAATCAACCCACATATTGGATATCAGCCAACAGGCAATTTTGAAAATTGTTTTTATACTGTAGAACAATCAGTATTTAGGAGGGAAACACATTCCCCAGTTTTAATCATTTAAAAATTATTATTCAGCTTAACCGAGGACAAGTCTCCATACCAACTCTTAATTTGTTTACTCCCTTTCAATTAATTAATTTGCATTGTATATCTTAAATTGTAAAGTTTGATTATATTCCAATCACTAATTAAAACATGTTATTGGTACTGATAAGAGCCAAAGACAATCTCAGTAATCATCCACTATAAATAATGTGTTTTCATTGTAAATAATTCAGTGTCCTGTGAGCTACTTGCCTAAATAAATAAAAAAAAAAATGGCCATTATTTTCTAATCCAGAAGTCTAAATGTAGAGCATGTTATAGGTGTTCAAAAGATGTTTTTTTTGGTTTGATTGATTTGATTCTTTACGTCCCAGTCAACAATTTTTCAGTTATGTAGGGATGGGTCTTCCTGGGTTGAACCAGTACTTAGCACAGATTTTAAAATGTGTCTTGCTCAAGGACAATCAAAAGAGATGGTTCTTTTGAGTACCTGCAATATATGTTTTTGTTGAGAAATAAGAAAACTATTCTAATTTTACTTTCTCTTATCTGGAGGACTATACTGACCTGGAATGGTATTGGCATGTTGGCATAAACCATGGTTCCCCGCGGTAGACCAGTGCCAGCACTAGGGTCACCTAGGAATGTGATACCAGTAAGTCCATTAGAGAACAGGCAAGCCCGTACTGGAGGGAAAGCTCGACTTGTGTTCCATATAATCTCTTTGTTCTACAATAAATAAGAAAACAATAAGTTTTAACAATTATTAACCATTCATGCTCTAATGGATTCTTCTATCTGGTTTGATACAATAAACATGGAAAGGTCCATTGTACATATTGAGAGGTCACAGGTAATACTTTAAAAAAAAAAAGTAATTTTTTCTCGGAAGATCATTTTTATCTTAGCATACAGTGTAGACCCTGATGAAATGCCGCATAATGCGGCATTTCATCTGGGTCTTCACTGTTTGCCAAAGTACTCATTTAGGAGTCACCAGTATATAGGGTTAATATGGTTAAAGTGTGTGGATAAAACAAAAGGTAGATTCTGATCACTGACCAGCTGGCTCCATCAGAAGTGATCTGATCTTGATCAACACTGCTTGCAACGAATGACCTAAACTGTTATGGTTGATGCTGGAGTTGACATTCAGGGACAGAGAAAAAGCAAATTGGACTTGCTAACACAGGTATGACAAAAACAAGATTACTTTCAAATGCCAATATCTCCTATAATAGTGATCTAGGGTGTAAAATACAGTAAAACCTGTGTAAAACGGCCACTCTCAAAATACTAAAGATTGGTTTTCAAGACTAATTATTGCTTAATGAAGGTTGAAAGTATTGCAGAATGCTCCCCTTGTAGTCTTGAAAACCAATTTTTTTTGTATTTTGAGATTGGACTTTTTACACAGGTTTTACAGTACAACTTACTCTATTGTCCACTTTACTAGGTGGGGGTGGAGGTTTAGCACAATCTCTGTACAACAGTCTCAATCTTTCACAATGGGACTGAACCACTGACTGTCTCTCTCCTGCAAAATAAAACATATTGCTTGCTAACTAACTTTACCCATTTAAGCCGAATGGAATTTCCTATACTTATTAATTCGACCAGCCTATTTCCATTTTAAGGGTTGCTTGGTGGTATTTTTCATTTTTTTTTTCAAATTCTAATAAATTATTTTGTAAGCAAACAGTGGAGAACCTGATCAGACGCTGCAATCGGCGTTGCCTGGTCTGGTTCTGCACCGTTTGCCTATGTCCCACAAAAAGGATGCTAGGCTTATATGGGTTAAGTAAAATCTGGAAAATAAGAAGTCACAAGGCGTTTGAGAGGGTGTGTATGTGTGTGTGGAGGGGGAAGTGTGTGGAGAGAAGTCTCCTTCCTTTAATACCCCCAATTTATAAACTGGTGTTGCATATTTTAGGGGGATTGTTCTGGATGGGAAAACCCCTCCCAGCAGATGATTCACATGAAATATCTTCTTTTTAACAAAAATGTTGAAAGAAATAACAAAATTTGTTGTCTGCTGCAGTGAAGAATTCATTTATTAATATAAAAAGGGTAAACCCAACAAGGCTATTTTAGCATTATTATGGGATGTTATATAAAATTTCATACAAAATCATAACTACTGGAGGCATTTACACCAATTTTTCACCTGCTTGTTGGAGACATTTGGTTCAATGACTGAAATAAGTTTCCTAGTGATAGCATGTCATAAAAAGAATTTTTGAACAGCTGAAAATACATGAATGTCTACTTTCGTTTTCAACATCAATATTTTGGAATGGTGGGCAACAATGATACAAAAATTTGAGAATGACCATCAATTTCCTCATTTACCATTTCTGATTCCAATTATTGGTCATTGTCATACCCTATACAAGTCATTTTAGGCTTCCACAATAACTTCTGCTTCTAAGAAACCGCAACACAATAATGCCACGATTAGCTGAAATCTTTGACTCAGGTCTTTTTCCCCCGTAAACAATCAAGCTACGGACACCATTTTGTCACGAGAATCATGGGAAATACCTTGAAAGTTAACTATTTCATTCTAGAACAGATTAGGATAATTGAGTGTTCTCCCTTAGACCATTATCCTACTCTAAATGTGCTACGTAATCACCCCGAGTGGTGCTCCTGGCAATGGTGTATAGGAAGCAATTTTTACCACAAGTACCGCTCGGGGTAAAGCAGTGAAGGGGTTAATATGAAAAGAATTCGAAATTTTAGAACATTTTTTTCTTTTTCTATACCTGTACTGCAGTCCTTGGCGAGAGATTTCAGCATATCAATAGAGGACCCACAATGCTGAATAAACTCTCTTGTAAACTCAATATCTTGTAGATAGAGTGCCAGCACTATACAGGCTCTGGTTTCCAGCTCTGCTACAACCCGGCAGATCTGGTTCCCGAGACTGGAGCCGTCATCTGTAACTGGGAGGGGCACCTGTAGGGGTGATAGATTTTCATCTTGGGGTAGAAGGATGGACTGTATAGCTGTGACTATGGCATCAGTCATTGACAACTGTGGACTCGAAAACATCTGAAATATTAAAAAAAATTGAAGATAAAAGATGCTGAAATATTAACATTGTTGGTATATTTGAGCCATTAAACCCTTAACACGGCAATCGTTACAAAAGTCGTTTGCTTTTCTCGTTTGCTGAAATGTTTAAGAAACCTCTATGGCGCACAGTGTGGACCCAGATCAGTCTGCTCCTATAGGAGCAGTCTGTTATGGGTCCACGCTGTTTGCTTCTATACTTAATCTTCAGCAGACGACATTTTCAGATGCATTTTTTCTTGGCGCTTTAAGGGTTAACCCTTTGTATACTAATTGATTTTTCTTTTTGGATTGATACAGTAAACATGGAATGGTCCAGTGTAAATATCTAGGGGTTTCAGGTTATAATTTTAAAAAATATTGTATTTTTGTCTGAATATCCTTTTTACCTTAACAAACAGTGAGGACCCTGATGAAATGCAGCATTATGCTGCATTTCATCTGGGTCTTCACTGTTTGCCAGAGTACCCGTTTAGGGGTTTCCAGTATACAAAGGGTTAAGGATTTTATGAGAGATGTGTTCTCTCTGTCCTTCATTATGTTATTCTTTAAACATGAATCCAGGCAAAATTCAAGGACTTTTCAAGGAACACTAAGGGACTCTCATAAAGTTTTCAAGCAATATGGGTTTATGAAAAAGCTTTTTTACACTTAATAATTCAACTTCTTTTAAATGCTAGAGAACTGCGTAATATGATGTACCAAAAACTTTTATACTGTTTTTGATCTCCATCAACAGAGCTGAATTCTACAAACAACAATGGTAAATAACAAGTACCAGATGTTTACATTCACACATGAAGCAATTAACCCATATAAGCCTAGCGTCCTTTTTGTGGGACATCGGCAAACAATGCCGACCTAGATCAGACACCGTAGAATGTGGCCCCTGATCAGGGTCTGCACAGTTTGCTTACAGAATGTTCTATTAACATTTGGAAAAAAATGAAAAATACCACCCAACACCCCTAAAATGGGAAATGGGCTCATCCTACTGATAAGGGTAGGCAAGCCCATTCAGCTTAGATGGGTCAATCATTGATATTTATAAAGGCAAATCTAGCATTGTACAAAGCATAAGTTTGTAATGAACTTGACTTAAAAAAAAACAACACTTTTTTTTTTTTTTTAGATCTGAACAGGTTTACCCAAATTTGAACATCAAGCATCTCCTGGAGGACCCAGCATGTGGTAATGCAAAGAAACAAACATGTGCATGTTATTCTGGCATTTTTACCTGATTCCAACCTTAATCCCACTTCTACATAAAAATAACCTTTCTCTTACACTGGATTACTACATTCTAAATGGTGTAAGCACCAAGCATAAAATGTGGCTACTCTTACTGTAAATTCGGAAATTTTCCTGAGGGTAACTTCACGGTTGTGAAGATTTGTGAAAAGAAAATCCTCCTAAAATGGCGATATCAATCTGTCGTTCACTGATGTAGGTAAATCATGCCCTAGTCACGAATTTGTAACATGCCAAATAGGTTTTCGCGGAATAAAATTCTCACAAAAATTTCGGAATTTACAGTATTCTTAGTTAATAAAAGTCATGGCTGTCCACAGTTTTGTTAGTATTGCCAGAGCCTTTGAGGCTTGTACACACAATAAAGGGACACAGATGATCGCTCAGGCCAAAATGTATGCCTCCATACATAACATAACACATATGCCACAAGTACCCAAATCTCATAAAATGACTCGTATATTGGAAAGTCCATCAGTAAAAATGCATTTACTCTTATCCCACCAAAAGTTTGTTGACCTAAATATGATGTCTGTTACAAATGCACTTAAGACTGCTCTAATCAAGGAAGCAAACATTATGAACCCTGATCAGACTGCTCCTAAGGGAGCAGTCTGATCTGGGTCCATATTGTTTGCAATATAGGCTACCAAAGTACAGCAGCAGATGAGAAAGCAGAGGACATTTATCCTGAATGGTGGGAAAAGCATTACAGTAAAACTTTGTAAAATGGCCACTAAAAAATAGACAAAACAAGGATCTTAATGACAAATGGTAGCTTAATGAAGGTCGAAAGTGTTGCAAAAAGCCATATCGATCTTTTTGAGAGTGGCTGTTTTACACAGGCTTTACTGTAATTTCTTTACCTGATTCCTGGATGGTTGTACCCTTGTAGAAGGAACTTCTATTGTATCGCTGTATCTAGGAGAGTATTCACCTTTGACCTCGGGTTCCAGTTTTACCTTCACTAGCCCTGAGACCTGGGACACACTGACAACTGTGCCTGTAGTGTTCTGTACTTCATCTCCAATTACCTGTAATAAGGAATTGTTTGCTTATTTGTTTAATTTGATTCTTTACGTCCCATCAACAATTTTTCAGTTATATAGGAACCAGTCTTCCTGGGTTGAACCAGTTCTAAGTTAGGATTAATGTTCTTGCTAATGGACACAACGCAGTGATGCCGGTGAGGCTCGAGCCCGCGGCCATTCGGTCTGAAGCCAAACACTCTACCACTGAGCCACTGCGCTCCCGAATTGTCAGATTTAAAACCTTAAGGCCTATTCAAACCAACATGATGCATTGACATGTCATGCCATGCTTTTCCTGCTGTGGAAAATATAGAATGTTGGTGTGAATGCTACATTCAGATATAATATAGTGTTCTATTTTTTTCCGTTAGGCCCAGCATGAAAATCCTGCCACTCTGTGTTGTCGCATCAAAATGGTGTGAATAGCCTGTTATAGGCTTTAAGTGTTAAAGATATATATACACATGGGCGAAAGCTGAAAATATCCAAAATCCTGAACTTCAGAATTTCACAACATTCATAGCATCTTACCATAAGAAACAAGGATAGGTAAGGGGATATGAACATTTTCTGACTTTTATTAAATGATGGCGGTGGGGCATGCCCCCAGGTAATCCACAGTCAGAGTCAATGCATGTATCTTATCGTAAGGAACAACAATAAATATGGATTAGGGATGTTAGGGATAAGGAAATGTACAGTTTCTATGTACAGTTTCTGAGATATTAGGCCTTTTGAAGTTGGTGGGCCATACCGTCGAAGGCCCCACAGCCAGTGACATTGAATGTGTCATATTGTATTAAAGGAACAACAATATATATGGATTTGGGTTAGGGATCTGGGATTTGTTTCCAATTGCTTATCACAATGGCATTCACAAGATTTGTGTATACAAAATTAGCATAAAAACAAAGGGACATAACTCTGAAACAAAGCAATCAAAAGCAACCATTATTATAAGGGACATGTTGTCCTGACCCTATACATATTCCAATAAAGTTACATGAAGATATCCCTAATGGCTACTGAGATATGGGATAATGGCACGTACAAGAAAGTTTGAAAAATAATAATAAAAGGGGGCATAACTTGGAAACTAAAAAAGGGTGAAAAATCGTTCTTGTGTGAGACACATCCTACTGACCTAATACATAATCTTATAAAATTGCATGAAGATATCCTAATTGGTTACTGACTTATGAAGCACACACAGACTGACAGCGCTTTGCCATAATACATCTATTTTTCAAAACAAGTGTATAACCATTAGTAATTTATCAATTTTACTACATGGCATTATATCAATCCCAGACCCTATGTCATGTGATAAACTAACATAATGATTATTATTATAAATTTGGAGAATCAGCTCCAAACTCCTGGATCTGAAACCATTCACATTGACATGGGTGAAAGTTCAAAATATTGCCAAAATCCTGAACTTTCAAAACTGAAGTCTTAAAACTTGCAGTATGCCCACTAGATATTCACAATTTCAAGTGTCCTTAGACAGATTGAAAATAAATCAGATAAGCTATTATGATCTCCCTAATTCAGGATTTTGAGGCTGACTTTCTGTGGAAAGTCAGCCTCAAAATCCTGAATTCAGGAATAATACTGAAAACTTTCACCCATGCATTGAGGACTTGCCAAAATATCCTTGACTTGCAAGAGTGTGAGTTAACAAAAGTCAACCATACTCACCGTAACGTGGCATCCCGGCTTTACCATCTCTTTAAATCCTCCGAGGGCACACAAAGCTGCATTCACCTGTCTCCCCATTGACATCAGCTGTTGGCTGTGACATCGTGGAGAGTTGAGACTCCCCAGGGAGTTCAGTAACACTGGCATACTGCTAAGAGCATTCACCAGTACCTGTATAAAGATATTGTATTCTGGTATGACAGCTCTGTAAACAATGTTCAGATCACATAACGTGTTGGGAGTGCAGTGGCTCAGTGGTAGAGTGCTTGTTTCGAGACCGAAGGGTCGCGGGTTCGAGCCTCACCGGCGTCACTGCGTTGTGGTCCTTGAGCAAGACACATATATCCTAGCTTAGTACTGGTTCAACCCAGGAAGACCCGTCCCTGTTTAACTGAAAGATTGTTGATGGGACGTAAAGAATCAAATCAAATGAACAAAAAACATAACGTGTTGTTAATTATCTTGCTTTCAGAAGTCTCAAAGGACAAGAATTTGAAGTAAACTAGCATATTTGCATATTCTGATCCTTTGAAAGGTCTGAAAGCAGTATACTGCTTAAGCTGGTGCTACGTGGCATGAGAGTTATTGCAATTTCTAATAACTCTTTCCTTGCTAGCGGCAACTTTTGTCATGTGCTGATACACTACTGCAAACAGTTAGACCCAGGTGAACATCGGCCCTGATCTGGATCTAAACTGTTTGACACTCTGATAGTGTCCCTGAAAGATTTTTTTTTAAAGTAAATTTTGAAAAAAATCAGCAGACGACAATAAAATCGTGAAAAACTACCCAGATGCAAATTGGAAGCATCTTGTAGGGACACCTTCAATGTGCATTATATAACAAGAACTGTTTTCATAAGGTCATATTAAAATATCACCATTTTTAATGGAAATTCAAATAGGCATCTCATCTAGTACTATGTGACTCACTACTGACTGTGGTAAGTAGCCTGGCCCCAATGGTTATAAAATCATTTTTCAGGCTCAACTTTCATGACCATGAAATTTGTAATCTTCAAAAATATCATAATACCAACGAATCGGGCAATTTTCCGGCTCAGATCAGTAGACAATTGTCATTTGTTCAGGTTATAATTTATAAAATACCAACAATTGTTGGCAAATTGTTGGCATTTTAAAATTTACAATCAGAAAATATTTCATGCTCCTGTGAGTTGAGAATGAAAAAGGCTTTATAACCTCAGGCAGGGGTGTGGAAATAGTAAATTTTTATACTTGCCCTGGGACAAGTAAATGGCCATAATGTACTTGTCTAAAGAAACTTATACTTGTCCGAAAGAACAGATTAGCTTGTACCTTACTTTGCTTAAAAACTATATAATCTCTTTCAAAAACAGTATGAAACCAGATATCAAATCTCTTGTAAACAGTGTAGATCCAGAAGCCAGCTGATCAGGATCCACACTGTTTTCAATGCAACATGTGAGCTCGTCATAATTAATCAAAATATGAAACCAGACTTGTATTAACTTTCTTTATACATTTGTACTTGTCCAAGGACAAGTAAATAGAAATTTCTAACTTGTCCTGAATGAAATGGGGAAAGGTCGGACAAGTCGGGAATAGTATTTCCACAGCCCTGCCCAAGGCCTGGTTCAATTTCAGCATTTACCACAAGCATTTTGTGGCAGTAATAAAAATGTGACTCTTACCCTCTGCACTGCCTCTGCCCATGATCTTGCCGTATTTGACACAGGAGCATTCATCAAACTATGCAACAATTCAATCACTTCCGCCGCCATACTGTTAGCAACATGTCCACTTATAAATTGTCTTACAGGGTCAGTTCTGAAAAAATGTCAGTCATTGTGAATCAGACTAGGCATCAAATAGACAACCTCAATGCTCAAAATGCCAATCACAACAAAAAACGTCTATTTTTGTCGTCTGCTGAAATATTTCAGAAGCCTTTTGGTCAAACAATGTAGGAGCAGTCTGATCTGGGTCCACACTGTTTGCCTCTATACTTACATTAGTCAATAAAGTTAGCAAATATATGAAGCAGACGACATTAGCAGACGACAGTTTCAGTTTCATTATTTTACAGGTGCTTAAAGGGTAACTAAACATATAGATATAAAGTTAATATATCATGCCTAATTTAGCATTTTGGTATCCTAATGACTTTTACACGTTTTTAAGGATTGAAATGCAAATTTTTAGCTTGCACTGGATGATGCAAAACATTAGACTTTTTAATGTTTTGGCTTCTCGCATACATTTTAAGAAGCTAATGTTTTGCATCATCCAGTGCAAGCTAAAGTCTGCATTTCAATTCTTATATTTACAGTTTATATTATCAATCAAATATGCCATACAATCTTACACCTAGCCCCACTTGTTACCCTTTTAAAATGATTTATTGTATTTTTAACAGGGGTGATGGAACAGCCAGCCAGCGAAACTCTTGTACACAACGTCATGAAGATAAGTTAATTACGCCATGGCGATACAGTAATTACGTCATACAAACACGATAAGCAGAGCGTGTCATTAGCTGTTGATAAGTGAGTCCGCCTAAACCGCATGTCAGATCACGTGATTGTTCAATGTTTTGCATTGAGAAATTCAAACATCTAGAATGTTAGGTTACATCTAAGGCATCTAGGATGGAAATGTTAATATTACATGATATAAAAAGATTGTTCTCATAACCCGAACTGTGACTTACCTGGCAAGTTCAGCATTTTTCTCTCTACAAATCACATCTTTGTCTGCCTTCTTCTTATCCCCAGTTTGTACCTCAGCCTGTACTGAATCTACCGGCGGCCCCGTGGATACAATGAACCCCAACTGGGACCACTTTGCTGCTTTTCTAAGGGCCACCATGGCATCTTCTGTTGCTATTTCTGCTTTACCAGTCTGAGAAGAGTCAAATTAGAAAGTGAGTTTGTAAAATACTGTACCCTTAAACCATACGAGCCAGCACATGAGATTTTTGTACTTCATGCATCATTGACCAGTGTAGCTGCAGACAAGCCTGCGCATCTGTTCAGTCTTGCCTGAGTCTTCACTGCTTACAGATACAATTAAATTAAATAAAGTAGACAAAGGCACAGATCCAATATTAAGCATCTAGACCAGGCCTTTAGTTAAGAGTGCATAACCCCAAAAAAATCTTATTTCTCAACCAAAACATATGTTGTGCACCCAAAACATATGTTAAAACTGATGGGTATGAAAATATTTACAACCTAACACTCAAACGATTTTGTTTATCTATTATTGTTTACCTATGTAGCCCAACTAAGTTGCTGAGTAAACATGTTAAAAGAGTGATTATACGAAGACATGATAAGTACCAATATCTCATGAGCTCGCCAATATGCTTGTCCACAATGGTAATGTTCTTTAAACAAAGGTCATAATTCTGGAAATACTTTTGTAATTTTGCTGGGCAAATTTCAAGGCTGTAACTCTAATAGTTTGAGATATCTTTCTGACAGGGCAGGCAATAATGGACCTTTAAAGGTGCCTTTATAATAAAATTTCATAACAGTTAGTGTAACACTTATGAATTTACCTTTGCCTACAGTGTAACACCTGAGTTCACCTAATATTACTTTCAGTATTTATACTTACTTTCAGTGTAACACCTATGAGTTTACATGTAACACCTATGAGTTGACCTTTGCTTTCAGTGTAATGCACTAGTTATTTGTACCCAAACCCCACCCCCCCTCAGCCCCCGGGAACAGTGGGGACTTTGACTTTTTGTCTAGCTATTCCCTGCTATAACCCCCACGTATCAGCTATGAGTTTACCTTTGCTTTCAGTGTTACAGCTATGAGTTTACCTTTGCTTTCAGTGTAACAGCTATGAGTTTACCATTACTTTCAGTGTAACAGCTATGAGTTTACCTTTGCTTTCAGCTATGAGTTTACCTTTGCTTTCAGTGTAACAGCTATGAGTCTACCTTTGCTTTCAGTGTAACAGCTATGAGTTTACCTTTGCTTTCAGTGTAACAGCTATAAGTATACCTTTGCTCTCAGTGTAACAGATATGAGTCTACATTTGCTTTCAGTGTAACAGCTATGAGTTTAACTTTGCTTTCAGTGTTTGTTTGTTTGTTTGTTTGTTTGTTTCTTTACGTCCCATGTCAACAGCTATGGTCATTGCGGGACGGTCAGTTCATTTAACCGCACTTTTTCCTGGGCAGGCTTGAGCAAGCGGTTAACCAGTAATTTGTCCACATACTTTCGCTTGTAACTGACAACAACCCTTCTTGAATAAATCAGCGGAAGGGAGGAGAATGACCGTAGAAATTATATCATGATCAATCTCCACGAAAGTATGGTACCGGGCCGGGATCGAACTCGCGACCCCTGGATCTGCAGTCAGACACGCATCTGTAGCCAGACACGTTACCGACTGCGCTACGCGGCCCGTTTTTTTTTTGCTTTCAGTGTAACAGCTATGAGTTTACCTTTGCTTTCAGTGTAACAGCTATGAGTTTACCGTTGCTTTCAGTGTAACAGCTATGAGTATACCTTTGCTTTCAGTGTAACAGCTATGAGTTTACCGTTGCTTTCAGTGTAACAGCTATGAGTATACCTTTGCTTTCAGTGTAACAGCTATGAGTCTACCTTGCTTTCAGTGTAACAGCTATGAGTCTACCTTTGCTTACAGTGTTACAACTATGAGTTTACCTTTGTCATTTCTCTATCCAGTCTAACCACTTTCTCCATATTGGAACCTCCACCAAGTCTGAAGGGACGACTCTCAGAACTGAAAAATTAATCAAGAATTTGCACTTCAATTTTAGGTGAATAAATGAAAATTTTAATACACTCCATGACAAAGATTTTTGTGATTCATTTAATCCATAATCGACTGTACTTGAATATTGCTCTAGTGAATATGTGGTATTACAGTTGATGTTCTAAAATTCTGAACACTACCAAAAAGGCTTAGACAAACAGCACAGACCCAGATCAGACTGATTTTTAATGATCTGACATGAGCAGTCTGATCAGGGTCATTGCTGTTTGCTATTCTGACAAGCATTTTGTGAATTCCAGCCCTGATAAGCAACATTTTATTTGAGACTAGAAAGAGAAAAGTCTTGAAAATTTTAGGACCGTATACTGTAGTCTATTTATCTACATAAGAGCTTTGAAGGACAGCTCTAATAGCAAATATTGATCATTGTTGATTCTGAACATTCTGAAATCTTGAAACTCTGATGAAGGGGCAAGCCAGAAGTGCTTACTAGTTTCATGTAATTTTTTTGCACTATTAACCCTTTGTGTACTAGTGGACTCTTCCTTCTGTTTTGTAACAAAAAACTTGGGATGGTCCATTGTATATAGAGGAGTCACATCATCTCTGAAGATCTTTTTTGTCTTAGCAAACAGTGTAGACCCAGATGAAATGCCATGTTATGTGGCATTTCATCTGGGTTTTAACTGTTTGCCAAAGTACCCATTTAGGAGTTACTAGAATACAAAGGGTTAAAGATTATACATTTAACCCAAATATATACGAGCCATGACATGTGAATTCCAACAATGTGGCATTTTATTAAGTGTAGACTCAGACAAGCCTGTGCAGCCTCCTTTTAAGCTTAGAAACTCCAAATGATGTCAGTAGCTTAACAGTCATAGAAAAACAAAGGCTCTGATCAGAGTGTGCATATGCGCAGGCTGGTCTGAGCCTTTGCTGGTCGCACATACCACATTGTTGGAAATCTCATGTAACCCTAATATCTGGAAGGTTGATACACATAGTTTTAAAAAAATCTTTGAATCATCTCTGGACAACTTTGCCTCACTTCTAACCTGAGTAAAGGTTGAATCACTTCATGTGAGAACTGGTCATCTCTCTTGTGTACAAACACCGACAATCTACCATTCTGTATATCAAGATCTTCACTTTTATCTTTCTCTATGGCACTTCTATTAATATCTGTATCTATAGACTGTTGACGACTGGCAACAGTGGCTAGGTCACCTAATAATTAACAATATACAGTTATGTCAAACACCGACAATCTACCATTCTGTATATCAAAATCTTCACTTTTATCTTTCTCTATGGCACTTCTATTAATATCTGTATCTATAGACTGTTAGCGACTGGCAACAGTGGCTAGGTCACCTAATAATTAACAATATACAGTTATGTCAAACACCGACAATCTACCATTCTGTATATCAAGATCTTCACTTTTATCTTTCTATATGGCACTTCTATTAATATCTGTATCTATAGACTGTTGACGACTGGCAACAGTGGCTAGGTCACCTAATACTAACAATATACAGTTATGTCAAACACCTACAATCTACCATTCTGTATATCAAGATCTTCACTTTTATCTTTCTCTATGGCACTTCTATTAATATCTGTATCTATAGACTGTTGACGACTGGCAACAGTGGCTAGGTCACCTAATAATTAACAATATACAGTTATGTCAAACACTGACAATCTACCATTCTGTATATCAAGATCTTCACTTTTATCTTTCTCTATGGCACTTCTATTAATATCTGTATCTATAGACTGTTGACAACTGGCAACAGTGGCTAGGTCACCTTATAATTAACAATATATAGTTATGTCAAACACTGACAATCTACCATTCTGTATATCAAGATCTTCACTTTTATCTTTCTCTATGGCACTTCTATTAATATCTGTATCTATAGACTGTTGACGACTGGCAACAGTGGCTAGGTCACCTAATAATTAACAATATATAGTTATGTCAAACACTGACAATCTACCATTATGAACTTCAAATTCTTTCTTTTCCCCTATATATTTTATTCAAATTCAACGTCAACTGTACAACAAAAATTTCAAACAAAACAATTGTCTCCAAACTGATTTTTATACTTCCAAAATTTCCTGTAACTTGTATTGTCCAATATTATTAAAGTGAGACAGGTAATTTGTTCAGTCACACATACACTGCACTTTTCCTCCAATATTATGGGGCAATCTGAGTACTGTACACATATGCCTGTTAAAAGTCAATACTGATACCAAATAGTTTGTGTGTTTGATCTTTTATGTAAACCAGTCATAATTGATGCCCAGCAGTCTAAGGAGGGACATGTTCAACAATTTGAATCCCTTTCAACATTATTTTTCAACATTACTGAGAAGGACAATCCCCATATTGGCACCAGATCTTCATTTATTAACTGTAAGGTTTATCAGCCAGCTCATATTGACAGGTGTACTTACACATTATCATAAAGGCGCAAAGTGTATTTTTACTTTAGCATGACTAGCTATGTGGTGAGTTTTAGTCTAAATCTTCTTCACTACTTTATGTGTGGGACTAGCAATGGTTCTGGTGAGACTGTACCGGCATGCAGGCTGCTTGCCAGAGTCTTCCCTGGTCACATATGGGCCTCAATGCGAGAAAACCTGTCTTTGGGGTTTGCGAATAACAAAGGCGCTGATCAGTCTGTGCATCCGCACAGACTGATCAGCGCCTTTGTTATTCGCTTTTTGGAATGTATCCTATTTAAACTTGCTACAGGTGAAATTTCAATTTTCTAGCTAGTCTTTAAAGCTGAGGAGACTGGTTTGAGTCTCGCTTTATCGAAAACCCCGACGACAGTTTTTGTCGCATCAAGGCCAATATGTAAAAAGCACCATTCTAAAGTGACATTCATGTTAGAGAACTCATGTAGAATTTACCTGGCACAAGGAAATCACCAAGTCTGGCAAGAAGAAGGGAGACAATTCTGGCAGGTGGGTCTGAGATTGGCTGTGTGGTACTCCAGTGGGCAGATCCCATGTGACTCCAGTTGGGTAATTCCACCTGTTCACAGTCTACAGCATCCATTAATGGCAGGGCAACACGACACAACTGCAGTATTATCAGTACTAATTTCGGTGACGGTCTGCAATTAGAAAATGATATGAAAACTTGACTGCTGTAAAATCAGGCCCAGAGGTTATAAAACTTTTTTCATGCTCAACTCAGCTGAGCACAACATTTATCCTGCTCATAAATGTTAAAATGCCAACAATTGTTCCTGCTCATAAATATTAAAATGCCAACAATTGTTGGCATTTTAACATTTATTAGCACGATAAATACAACATCTGAGAGACCTAACGCAAGAAACGTCTTTATTTGTGGGTATTATAGTTTTTATGAGCAGTTGAAACTTCGTGCTCAGTTGAGTTGAGCATGAAACAAGTTTTATGACCTTGGGACCTGGTATCTCATCATAGCAACACTATTTGCATGGCTAAAAAAACAATCTTTGAGGAAACTGAAGAATATAGACTCTCAAAATATACTGAGCCAAAGTTGTAATGCTACACTGTTTTACAGTAAAACCTGTGTAAAATGGCCACTCAAAAATAGACAAATCAAAGATCTTAATGACAAATGGTGGTTAATGAAGGTCAAAAGTATTGCAGAATGCTCCCCTTGGAGCATTCTGCAATACTTTTGACCTGCATTATGCGATAATTGGTCTTAAAAAATATTTTTGGTCCTTTTGAGAGTGGCAGTTTTACACAGGTTTTACTGTAATTTGATAGTGTCTCTCCTCCAGTACATGTATTATCGGTTGTTTCTTCCAAACCAAAATTGAATCAGTTCTGCATCTTACCATATTATGGTTTTGACAATCTATTGATACAGATCAAGAAACATACTGTTTTACTAAAGTAGGGTAGTTAAGAAAAATGAAATACATTATCTGACATGCCACATAAGGTTTTGGGCATTGTTAAAGGTTGATTTCTATGACTTCTGTCGAATCATTTACATTTCTAACCATGAAATGCTTCTCAGACACTCTCCTCTAAATTTATCTAGTGTAAAGTCTGTATGACAGGCAAACACGATTTGTTTAAGTGCTATTGCATCTAAGGTTTTCAGGCATTTTCAGAATATTCCAGATGAAACATGGGACCATGCCACTGAGAATTTTATCAATTTGTTCTTTGAAGTATTCTCAGCAACACAATTGATTTGTTTTCAAAAATAATTGCAACACCAAGTTTGTATTGTGTTCTATAACGTTCTGTAAACAAGTACTTAAATCACAATGACCTGAACTTTGATGTTACATTTTCAGAATTTCAGAAAAAAAATCACGAATCCCCTAAAATGTAAATCCAATGTAGCCCAAATCTGCTTCACTCAAGCAGGCACTCTGAGTGATCAGGAATTGATTCAAAAGAGTCTACTGAACAGTGCAAAGAATTACCTCTGATCAAGCATCAAGCACAAGAGTTAAGATACACAGGCTGGTTGACTCAATATACCCTTCCCCATATTACTCCTTGACAAGTTATTACCTCTGATCAAGCATCAAGCACAAGAGTTAAGATACACAGGCTGGTTGACTCAATATACCCTTCCCCATATTACTCCTTGACAAGTTATTACCTCTGATCAAGCATCAAGGACAAGAGTTTAGATACACAGGCTGGTTGACTCAATATACCCTTCCCCATATTACTGCTTGACAAGTTATTACCTCTGATCTAGCATCAACGACAAGAGTTTAGATACACAGGCTGGTTTACTCAATATACCCTTCCCCATATTACTCCTTGACAAGTTATTACCTCTGATCAAGCATCAAGGACAAGAGTTTAGATACACAGGCTGGTTGACTCAATATAGCCTTCCCCATATTACTCCTTGACAAGTTATTACCTCTGATCAAGCATCAAGGACAAGAGTTTAGATACACAGGCTGGTTGACTCAATATTGCCTTCCCCATATTACTCCTTGACAAGTTATTACCTCTGATCAAGCATCAAGGACAGGAGTTTAGATACACAGGCTGGTTGACTCAATATTGCCTTCCCCATATTACTCCTTGACAAGTTATTACCTCTGATCAAGCATCAAGGACAAGAGTTTAGATACACAGGCTGGTTGACTCAATATCGCCTTCTCCATATTACTCCTTGACAAGTTATTACCTCTGATCAAGCATCAAGGTCAAGAGTTTAGATACACAGGCTGGTTGACTCAATATACCCTTCCCCATTTACTCCTTGACAAGTTATTACCTCTGATCAAGCATCAATGACAAGAGTTTAGATACACAGGCTGGTTGACTCAATATTGCCTTCTCCATATTACTGCTTGACAAGTTATTACCTCTGATCAAGCATCAAGGACAAGAGTTTAGATACACAGGCTGGTTGACTCAATATTGCCTTCTCCATATTACTGCTTGACAAGTTATTACCTCTGATCAAGCATCAATGACAAGAGTTTAGATACACAGGCTGGTTGACTCAATATTGCCTTCTCCATATTACTGCTTGACAAGTTATTACCTCTGATCAAGCATCAAGGACAAGAGTTTAGATACACAGGCTGGTTGACTCAATATACCCTTCCCCATATTACTCCTTGACAAGTTATTACCTCTGATCAAGCATCAAGGACAAGAGTTTAGATACACAGGCTGGTTGACTCAATATACCCTTCCCCATATTACTGCTTGACAAGTTATTACCTCTGATCAAGCAACAAGGACAAGAGTTTAGATACACAGGCTGGTTGACTCAATATACCCTTCCCCATATTACTCCTTGACAAGTTATTACCTCTGATCAAGCATCAAGGACAGGAGTTTAGATACACAGGCTGGTTGACTCAATATAGCCTTCCCCATATTACTCCTTGACAAGTTATTACCTCTGATCAAGCATCAAGGACAAGAGTTTAGATACACAGGCTGGTTGACTCAATATTGCCTTCCCCATATTACTGCTTGACAAGTTATTACCTCTGATCAAGCATCAACGACAAGAGTTTAGATACACAGGCTGGTTGACTCAATATACCCTTCCCCATATTACTCCTTGACAAGTTATTACCTCTGATCTAGCATCAACGACAAGAGTTTAGATACACAGGCTGGTTGACTCAATATACCCTTCCCCATATTACTCCTTGACAAGTTATTACCTCTGATCAAGCATCAAGGACAAGAGTTTAGATACGCAGGCTGGTTGACTCAATATCGCCTTTCCCATATTACTGCTTGACAAGTTATTACCTCTGATCAAGCATCAAGGTCAAGAGTTTAGATACACAGGCTGGTTGACTCAATATACCCTTCCCCATATTACTCCTTGACAAGTTATTACCTCTGATCTAGCATCAATGACAAGAGTTTAGATACACAGGCTGGTTGACTTAATATAGCCTTCCCAATATTACTCCTTGACAAGTTATTACCTCTGATCTAGCATCAATGACAAGAGTTTAGATACACAGGCTGGTTGACTCAATATAGCCTTCCCCATTTACTCCTTGACAAGTTATTACCTCTGATCTAGCATCAAGGACAAGAGTTTAGATACACAGGCTGGTTGACTCAATATAGCCTTCCCCATATTACTCCTTGACAAGTTATTACCTCTGATCAAGCATCAAGGACAAGAGTTTAGATACACAGGCTGGTTGACTCAATATACCCTTCCCCATATTACTCCTTGACAAGTTATTACCTCTGATCAAGCATCAAGGACAAGAGTTTAGATACACAGGCTGGTTGACTCAATATACCCTTCCCCATATTACTGCTTGACAAGTTATTACCTCTGATCAAGCATCAAGGTCAAGAGTTTAGATACACAGGCTGGTTGACTCAATATACCCTTCCCCATATTACTCCTTGACAAGTTATTACCTCTGATCAAGCATCAAGGACAAGAGTTTAGATACACAGGCTGGTTGACTCAATATACCCTTCCCCATATTACTCCTTGACAAGTTATTACCTCTGATCAAGCATCAAGGACAAGAGTTTAGATACACAGGCTGGTTGACTCAATATAGCCTTCCCCATATTACTCCTTGACAAGTTATTACCTCTGATCTAGCATCAAGGACAAGAGTTTAGATACACAGGCTGGTTGACTCAATATACCCTTCCCCATATTACTCCTTGACAAGTTATTACCTCTGATCAAGCATCAATGACAAGAGTTTAGATACACAGGCTGGTTGACTCAATATACCCTTCCCCATATTACTCCTTGACAAGTTATTACCTCTGATCAAGCATCAAGGACAAGAGTTTAGATACACAGGCTGGTTGACTCAATATACCCTTCCCCATATTACTCCTTGACAAGTTATTACCTCTGATCAAGCATCAAGGACAAGAGTTTAGATACACAGGCTGGTTGACTCAATATAGCCTTCCCCATATTACTCCTTGACAAGTTATACCTCTGATCAAGCATCAAGGACAAGAGTTTAGATACACAGGCTGGTTGACTCAATATACCCTTCCCCATATTACTCCTTGACAAGTTATTACCTCTGATCTAGCATCAACGACAAGAGTTTAGATACACAGGCTGGTTGACTCAATATTGCCTTCTCCATATTACTCCTTGACAAGTTATTACCTCTGATCTAGCATCAAGGACAAGAGTTTAGATACACAGGCTGGTTGACTCAATATACCCTTCCCCATATTACTGCTTGACAAGTTATTACCTCTGATCAAGCATCAAGGACAAGAGTTTAGATACACAGGCTGGTTGACTCAATATACCCTTCCCCATATTACTCCTTGACAAGTTATACCTCTGATCAAGCATCAAGGACAAGAGTTTAGATACACAGGCTGGTTGACTCAATATACCCTTCCCCATATTACTCCTTGACAAGTTATTACCTCTGATCTAGCATCAACGACAAGAGTTTAGATACACAGGCTGGTTGACTCAATATTGCCTTCTCCATATTACTCCTTGACAAGTTATTACCTCTGATCAAGCATCAAGGACAAGAGTTTAGATACACAGGCTGGTTGACTCAATATACCCTTCCCCATATTACTGCTTGACAAGTTATTACCTCTGATCAAGCATCAAGGACAAGAGTTTAGATACACAGGCTGGTTGACTCAATATACCCTTCCCCATATTACTGCTTGACAAGTTATTACCTCTGATCAAGCATCAAGGACAAGAGTTTAGATACACAGGCTGGTTGACTCAATATACCCTTCCCCATATTACTGCTTGACAAGTTATTACCTCTGATCAAGCATCAAGGACAAGAGTTTAGATACACAGGCTGGTTGACTCAATATACCCTTCCCCATATTACTCCTTGACAAGTTATTACCTCTGATCTAGCATCAATGACAAGAGTTTAGATACACAGGCTGGTTGACTCAATATACCCTTCCCCATATTACTCCTTGACAAGTTATTACCTCTGATCTAGCATCACGGACAAGAGTTTAGATACACAGGCTGGTTGACTCAATATACCCTTCCCCATATTACTGCTTGACAAGTTATTACCTCTGATCAAGCATCAAGGACAAGAGTTTAGATACACAGGCTGTTTGACTCAATATCGCCTTTCCCATATTAATCCTTGACAAGTTATTACCTCTGATCAAGCATCAAGGACAAGAGTTTAGATACACAGGCTGGTTGACTCAATATACCCTTCCCCATATTACTGCTTGACAAGTTATTACCTCTGATCTAGCATCAACGACAAGAGTTTAGATACACAGGCTGGTTGACTCAATATTGCCTTCTCCATATTACTGCTTGACAAGTTATTACCTCTGATCAAGCATCAAGGACAAGAGTTTAGATACACAGGCTGGTTGACTCAATATTGCCTTCTCCATATTACTGCTTGACAAGTTATTACCTCTGATCAAGCATCAAGCACAAGAGTTTAGATACACAGGCTGGTTGACTCAATATTGCCTTCTCCATATTACTCCTTGACAAGTTATTACCTCTGATCTAGCATCAATGACAAGAGTTTAGATACACAGGCTGGTTGACTCAATATACCCTTCCCCATATTACTCCTTGACAAGTTATTACCTTTGATCTAGCATCAATGACAAGAGTTTAGATACACAGGCTGGTTGACTCAATATACCCTACCCCATATTACTGCTTGACAAGTTATTACCTCTGATCAAGCATCAAGGACAAGAGTTTAGATACACAGGCTGGTTGACTCAATATCACCTTTCCCATATTACTCCTTGACAAGTTATTACCTCTGATCAAGCATCAAGGACAAGAGTTTAGATACACAGGCTGGTTGACTCAATATACCCTTCCCCATATTACTCCTTGACAAGTTATTACCTCTGATCTAGCATCAACGACAAGAGTTTAGATACACAGGCTGGTTTACTCAATATTGCCTTCTCCATATTACTCCTTGACAAGTTATTACCTCTGATCAAGCATCAAGGACAAGAGTTTAGATACACAGGCTGGTTGACTCAATATTGCCTTCCCCATATTACTGCTTGACAAGTTATTACCTCTGATCAAGCATCAAGGACAAGAGTTTAGATACACAGGCTGGTTGACTCAATATTGCCTTCCCCATATTACTCCTTGACAAGTTATTACCTCTGATCAAGCATCAAGGACAGGAGTTTAGATACACAGGCTGGTTGACTCAATATAGCCTTCCCCATATTACTCCTTGACAAGTTGTTCAGCAAGCTGAGAACCTCCTGTAGTGCTTCTGTCCCAGCAGCCTCGTTACCGCCAGATTCTGTTGCTCTGGCAAGATGATTGGTCAACAGAACAGAAACTTGTCTAGCTAACCCAGAGTGTTCCAACTCTTCAAACTGAGAACCTGTAAATACAAGAAGACTAGGGGCTTGAAAAGTATACTGAACCACAAAGATAATATTATCATAATATTGGGTATCAGTGGATAGTATATAGTCTAAATATTGGGACACCTAAACTATGATCATCATAAAAGGTAAACTACTGGTTGTCTATTTCAATGCATGATTAGGTGTGTAAAATGTACTGCAACACCAAAGGTTTAAACCCTGATCAGCCAGCTCCATCAGAGCTGGCTAATCTGGGTTTACACTGGTTGACAAAAACTACCTTTCTGAATATTTAAGGAAAATATGGTACCGTCCACAAGTATGGATTTTCAAGGGAGCAAGCTATAAATATTTTAGCCATTTTTTTCTGTCGATTACAAACCTAACAATTTTAGCTTTTATGATGGTCAGATTTTGATATTTTATGCGTATGCATAAACACTCTTTGAACATGCATGTGCAGCTACCTAGTGGATCTGAGACTAGCTACCTAGTGGACCTGAGCCTTCCTCTTACTCAATAACATGTGTATGCTAGCAGCAAAGGCTCTGAATATACTTTACAGAGATGCAGGCTTGTTTTCGCTGATAGCGGACCCTATAAGTATCAGATTCTCATGTGCTGGTTAATGTCATGACTAAGTAATAAAATTTAAAATCATCTTGCATCATTAGATAATAATATATTGAGATGCTCATAAAATTCAGTTTGTCAACCTTTTTGAATGGTTATTTGGTAATGCTTAGCTTGTGGAGAGGGTATGAGGAAAACACAGTCTTTTTTCATAAGAATAAAATCTCCTTCCATCACAGAAGACCTGGAAACCAGCCCATGCCAAGATTTACTCCTTTCTGCCTTATAGACATTCTTCTCCATATTATATTACAGTTTCTATATACCTACTTTCTTCTGTTTCCCACATGACACATCTATCAGCAAGCACCTGGAAACCATCCCATGCCAAGATTTACTCCTTTCTGCCTTATAGACATTCTTCTCCATATTATATTACAGTTTCTATATACCTACTTTCTTCTGTTTCCCACATGACACATCTATCAGCAAGCACCTGGAAACCATCCCATGCCAAGATTTACTCCTTTCTGCCTTATAGACATTCTTCTCCATATTATATTACAGTTTCTATATACCTACTTTCTTCTGTTTCCCACATGACACATCTATCAGCAAGCACCTGGAAACCATCCCATGCCAAGATTTACTCCTTTCTGCCTCATAGACATTCTTCTCCATATAATGCAGTTTCTATATACCTACTTTCTTCTGTTTCCCACATGACACATCTATCAGCAAGCACCTGGAAACCATCCCATGCCAAGATTTACTCCTTTCTGCCTCATAGACATTCTTCTCCATATAATGCAGTTTCTATATACCTACTTTCTTCTGTTTCCCACATGACACATCTATCAGCAAGCACCTGGAAACCATCCCATGCCAAGATTTACTCCTTTCTGCCTCATAGACATTCTTCTCCATATAATGCAGTTTCTATATACCTACCTTCTTCTGTTTCCCACATGACACATCTATCAGCAAGCACCTGGAAACCAGCCCAGGCCATGGCTGACACCTTCTGCCTCATAGACTGCTTCTCCATATTCATGTCTCCTCGATGATTAGCTAGGCTGCACAATTTATCTAGTAGGTGAACCAGTCCAGATCTCACTAAACATTTCTCTTCAGCCCTGGTGGTAAACAACAATAATTTTATGAGTTCAGTTAAAGAAATAAGCAAACCAATATGAATCGGCATTTATAACACATGAAGACAAGCATGCCAATCTGTCATATCTCACTGAGCCAATTAAATTCTAGGAAAGCTGGCAGACCAGAGTGTCTCCTGTGACCTACTGGTTTCCTGCATCTGACAGAATAAGAATATACATGTTATAGTAAAGTCCGTTGGTGAGGGTGTTTTCCAAAACATTTTGTAGTACAATCAAATTTTGTTAATTCAATGTCCTCCAGACAAAAGTTTTTACTTCTAATTATCATTGGTTCGAACGGGAATTAGTCAATAGATAATATATATATACCCCCACCCCTCCCCTGAAAAAGATTATTATAAGTATTTCCTACCAAACATACATGTATGTTCTGGATACTTAAAAGGTATGTCTCAATAAGACATTTTTTAAAGCACCCAAAACATGCCTTGATAGAAAATTCCTATAATTCATAAATATTCACTATTCTCTGTATCCAAACATAATTCCAATTAGTGCATACTTTGAAATATTGGCACTCAAATCATCAAATTTATACTGCACATACCTTGTGTATGGCACAATGCAGAGCAGGCCAATACTATTACAACAGGCTATAGGATATCTTGCAGCCAGCTGTACTACAGACGTCATAGTCTCCGCAAACGCTTCTCTTACTTGATTCACCATACCACCACAGGTCAACTCTTCAATTCTACAAGAATAAACAAAGCAGAATAAGTGAGCCTCAGACATGATATAGATGCTGGTCCACACAGGGCAGTCCATAATAAGTTAGATTGAGGATCCAGGGGTCATGAGTCCAATCTTGGGTTGGCACCATACTTTCGTAGAGATTTACATGTATCATGAACATTTTTTGATGGTCATTCTCCTCCTCCTGCTGATTCAAGAAGGGGTCAAATGAAAGTATGTGCACTAAGTTGGCTAAATGCTTAGTCAAAGTTTGTCCAGGAAAAAAGTGTAATTAGGTTAACTGACCACCTTGACATGACCATAGCTGTTGACTGAGACATTAAGCCACAAACCAAACAAACAAACAAAACATAGATGATTAGCCTTGGTTTACACAAGCTTTCTTTTTTGATTTAATTGCATAACAGTGAAGGCAGACACAAACAGGATCTGCACCAAAAACAATATGTCTCCATCCCTTTAAGTGAGGGGATATATTTATACTGAGGGAAAAAAGTTTAGCAATATACTTTGAGGATTCACAGTTTAGAAGAAATAGGACTTTTAATTTCATAGTTTCAAAAATATATGTTGACAAACGTTCACAAGTACGATGACATTGACAGGTTGATATTTCACATAATGTAAAGTCTGATTTTATGCCCCCTTACTGAAACAGCTTATCTGGCAATAATGCAAATAGTTTTCGACTAAATGTTTATTTTTCTGTCAACTGTTTAGATACAAAAAGCAAGAAAGTGAAAAACGGTTTAAAACTGAATGTTATGTTCACACTTTTAGGACAGTTTGTAGTTGAAAATTGTATTTTTCAAATTACCTCCCTTTCAATTGAATAACGTTTGAAATTAAAATGCTCAGCAGATCAAATCCTCACAATGAAGTCGGGTTTTTGTTTCTTTTGACCACTTGCGGGTAGCCATTAGGTCATTTTCAAACCACTGACATGTTTGCGAACCTGCAAATTAGAAAGATCTAATGCTTCAAAGATCGCCTATGGGGAAACCCCATTATAAATAATTGCTAAACTTTTTTCCCTCAGTATATATATACATTAACATCAAGCAAGACACACATTAATTACTGGACTTTTCTACCACACATAACCAAATTACTTTTTTCTTGTTTTAATGCCTGAACTTAATAGAATGAATTTTCAAAGTAGACTTACTGCATTAAAGTAAACTGTGCATTCCGATCGCATGCTTATCATGGGAAATATGGCTCTCGATGTGACAAAACCTGTCTTTGGGGTTTCTGACAAAACAAGACTCAAACCAGTCTTCTCAGCTACAAAGACTAGATAGAAAATTGAAATTTCGCCTGTCGCAAGTTTAGATATCATGATACTTTCCAAAAGGGGATAACAAAGGCTCTGATCAGACTGCACAAATGCGCAGGCTGGTCTGCGCCTTTGTTGTTCACCAACCCCAAAGACAGGTTTTCTCGCATCGAGGCCCATATAATTCTCATCATCGCTGACTAATCATTTCAACATTATGTTTATCTTTTTTTATTGCTGATAAGAGGCCCTACACTGCCTATTCCGTCCACACTAAAACACAGTGTCTTTTCAATGCAACACTCACAACATTCCACACTCCATGGCACATTAAACTCAAACAAAACCATGTAATTCCCACTATAAAATCCCATGATACATATTTGGACGTGCTCGCTGGGATAAACAAGGATATATAGTACACACTGAGTGTACTATATCACGATCAAAATATTATTTTCAATTCCTCGTTTTGACATCTTAAATCCTCACCACAAGTATACTAAAATCTAAATATATATAAGAGTTCAGGACGAGGTGTCTAAAGTGATGCCTTGGGATGGCAAACAGTACTGATCAGACTAGTCTTTAGAAGCAATCTGATCCTGGTCTAAATAACGCTTTCTACTTAGGAAACCACAAAACAAGTACTTTTGCAAACAGTGGACCCAGATGAAATGAAGCATGATGCTGCGATTCATCAGGGTCTACACTGTTTGTAAAGGTAGAAAAGATCTTCAGGCCAAAATTTTTTATTTTTTTTTCACATTATAACCTGACACCCCCAGATATGTAAAATGGACTATCCAAAGTTTATTGTATCATACCAGAAGGAAGAATCCATTAGTATACTTTTGAGTAAATATCACAATAGACTGCTCCAAAATATCTAAGAATCCACAGATGTCTATCACATACCTAGGACCATGTCTCAGCACAGAGGTTACCGCTGCAACAAGATGTGTGGCTCCGCCCACTCTGGATGCTGCAGAAAGAAGTTCCTTCATATGGATTAGAGCCTGTTTTCTTGTGTTGCCTCTCCACCAACGGAGGTGAGCTGTCTTCAGGAAAGCTTCACATGAAATCTAAAATAAGAATAAAGAGCTCTAGTTAACCCATTTAAGCCAATTGACTTGCCATCCTTATCAACTAGACAAGTCTAATTTTAGGGCTGTTAAGTGGAGCTTTTTACAAAACTTCTGACCTATGGGAAACTACGATTCACCATTCAAGTGAAATACAGGTAGTGCCGATTTTCAACCCATGGAAATGACCGACTACACTAATACTTGCTCATAAATTCAAGAAATCGTAAATAATTCATAAATAAAAAAAATTGCAAAATAAAGATCATGCAAAAAAATTACAAACCTATAGTATTTATTCATTTTTTTGTGTGAAACTGTTGCCAAAGTGTTAAAAAAAAAGAATAAATGCCTTTTCTAATTAGCGACAGATTCCTGATTATTTTCTGTTGCTAATATAACAAGTGTAGGTACTCACAGCTTTCTGAGGTTCACTTCCTATGAAAGAGAACAGTTGTCCTATCAATATAACATGAGGGGGCTTTCCTTTTTCCTCATTATCTTCCACAAGGCCTTGTAACACAGAGGTGGGCCCCAGCTTCTGTCCTGGTCTACGTCTGTAGATAAATATGCATATGATAAACACATAATAGAGGAGAACAATATAAGAACATGTTAACAGATTTGAAAGTTTATAGAAAATCTGATTACGGGGCCGCATAGCGCATTCGGTAACATGTCTGACTGCAGATCCAGGGGTTGCGAGGTCGATCCCGGCCCAGTCCCATACTTTCATGGAGATTGGTCATGAAATAATTTCTACTGATTCAAGAAGGGTTGTTGTCAGTTACAAGTGACAGATACAAGCGAAAGTATGTGCACAAAGTACTGGTTAACCGCTTAGTCAAGCTTGCCCAGAAAGAAGAGTGGTTAGGTGAACTGACCGTCCTGACATAACCATAGGTGTTGACTGGGATGTAAAACATCAAACCAAACAAACAAACCAAACCAAACCAAAGAAAATCTGATCAAGAATCAGTGTTTGGTATGGAGGCGAGCAAGCTCAAGGAAATGTTTGTCATATGGATTGCTGTTTGGATTATTGCCATACTGTGATACAAATAGACAGATTTGTTTTTTATTCACACCTCACAGGAATAATAGATAATCTTTTTTCATACCAATTATTTTTAATAGAAGTACAGCGCAATCCCATTATAAAGCTATGTTAAGGTTTCATAGAAATGGACCATGTTATAAGCAAACTGTGTTATAAAGGGACAATTTTACAAAGGAATTAAAGGAAAATGACCATAAAATGGTCATTTTCCTGTAATTCCTTTGTAGAATTATATGGTGAAAAAAATATGGGAGTCACAACATGACCATGTTATATCCAAATTTGTATGATAATAATGAGGTGTGTTATAAAGGTTCTGCATTGTATTTCCGTAAATACTTCGCAAGCACGCCTTTTTTCTGTGTGTGTGTGCGTGCATGTGTGGCATGTATGTGTGTGTGAAGGGGAGGGGGCCTAAGTGTGTGACTTTGAAATGACATCATACAACAGCTATAGTATAGTAGGGATTTTATTATACGAGATCTTATATAGAGTACATTGATGAAGCATTTCCTTAGATACATCTTACACCTCCAATGTAAGATGAAATACCTCTGCCTGGTACACTTATTTTCCATATTTTCAGCCAGAAATGGCATCGAATCAGTGTCTGCACTGTTTGCAATCATAAAACCATATTTTACAAATAGTATCAATTTAAGAGTCAGCAAATACTGACCTGTGCAGTTTGATGAGATCTAGTGCTGTATCATCTTGGAAGATGTCTACACCAGATGGTGCTGATATACTCCAGTGCTACACCTAGAGCTATGCTAACACTATGAGACAAATACTGACCTGTGTAGTTTGATGAGATCTAGTGCTGTGTCATCTTGGAAGATATCTACACCGGATGGAGCTGATATACTCCAGTGCTACACCTAGAGCTATGCTAACACTATGAGACAAATACTAACCTGTGTAGTTTGATGAGATCTAGTGCTGTATCATCTTGGAAGATATCTACACCAGATAGCGCTGATATACTCCAGTGCTACACCTAGAGCTATACTAACACTATAAGATAAATACTGACCTGTGTAGTTTGATGAGATCTAGTGCTGTATCATCTTGGAAGATATCTATACCAGATGGAGCTGATATACTCCAGTGCTACACCTAGAGCTATACTAACACTATGATACAAATACTGACCTGTGTAGTTTAATGAGCTCTAGTGCTGTATCATCTTGGAAGATGTCTACACCAGATGGTGCTGATATACTCCAGTGCTACACCTAGAGCTATGCTAACACTATGATACAAATACTAACCTGTGTAGTTTGATGAGATCTAGTGCTGTATCATCTTGAAAGATATCTACACCAGATGGAGCTGATATACTCCAGTGCTACACCTAGAGCTATGCTAACACTATGATACAAATACTGACCTGTGTAGTTTAATGAGATCTAGCGCTGTATCATCTTGAAAGATATCTACACCAGATGGCGCTGATATACTCCAGTGCTACACCTAGAGCTATACTAACCTGTGTAGTTTGATGAGATCTAGCGCTGTATCATCTTGGAAGATATCTCCACCAGATGGTGCTGATATACTCCAGTGCTACACCTAGAGCTATGCTAACACTATAAGATAAATACTGACCTGTGTAGTTTAATGAGATCTAGTGCTGTATCATCTTGGAAGATGTCTACACCAGATGGTGCTGATATACTCCAGTGCTACACCTAGAGCTATGCTAACACTATGAGACAAATACTGACCTGTGTAGTTTGATGAGATCTAGTGCTGTATCATCTTGGAAGATATCTACACCAGATGGTGCTGATATACTCCAGTGCTACACCTAGAGCTATGCTAACACTATGAGACAAATACTAACCTGTGTAGTTTGATGAGATCTAGTGCTGTGTCATCTTGGAAGATATCTACACCAGATGGTGCTGATATACTCCAGTGCTACACCTAGAGCTATGCTAACACTATGAGACAAATACTAACCTGTGTAGTTTGATAATATCTAGTGCTGTGTCATCTTGGAAGATGTCTACACCAGATGGTGCTGATATACTCCAGTGCTACACCTAGAGCTATGCTAACACTATGAGACAAATACTAACCTGTGTAGTTTGATGAGATCTAGTGCTGTGTCATCTTGGAAGATATCTACACCAGATGGTGCTGATATACTCCAGTGCTACACCTAGAGCTATACTAACCTGTGTAGTTTGATGAGATCTAGTGCTGTGTCATCTTGGAAGATGTCTACACCAGATGGTGCTGATATACTCCAGTGCTACACCTAGAGCTATGCTAACACTATGAGACAAATACTGACCTGTGTAGTTTGATGAGATCTAGTGCTGTGTCATCTTGGAAGATGTCTACACCAGATGGTGCTGATATACTCCAGTGCTACACCTAGAGCTATGCTAACACTATGAGACAAATACTGACCTGTGCAGTTTGATGAGATCTAGTGCTGTATCATCTTGGAAGATATCTACACCAGATGGTGCTGATATACTCCAGTGCTACACCTAGAGCTATGCTAACACTATAAGATAAATACTGACCTGTGTAGTTTAATGAGATCTAGTGCTGTATCATCTTGGAAGATGTCTACACCAGATAGCGCTGATATACTCCAGTGCTACACCTAGAGCTATGCTAACACTATGAGACAAATACTAACCTGTGTAGTTTGATGAGATCTAGTGCTGTGTCATCTTGGAAGATATCTACACCAGATGGTGCTGATATACTCCAGTGCTACACCTAGAGCTATACTAACACTATGAGACAAATACTGACCTGTGTAGTTTGATGAGATCTAGTGCTGTGTCATCTTGTAAGATATCTACACCAGATGGTGCTGATATACTCCAGTGCTACACCTAGAGCTATGCTAACACTATGAGACAAATACTAACCTGTGTAGTTTGATGAGATCTAGTGCTGTATCATCTTGGATGATATCTACACCAGATGGCGCTGATATACTCTAGTGCTACACCTAGAGCTATGCTAACACTATGAGACAAATACTAACCTGTGTAGTTTGATTAGATCTAGTGCTGTATCATCTTGGAAGATATCTACACCAGATGGTGCTGATATACTCCAGTGCTACACCTAGAGCTATGCTAACACTATGAGACAAATACTGACCTGTGTAGTTTGATGAGATCTAGTGCTGTATCATCTTGGAAGATATCTATACCAGATGGAGCTGATATACTCCAGTGCTACACCTAGAGCTATGCTAACACTATGAGACAAACACTAACCTGTGTAGTTTGATGAGATCTAGTGCTGTGTCATTTTGGAAGATATCTACACCGGATGAAGCTGATATACTCCAGTGCTACACCTAGAGCTATGCTAACACTATGAGACAAACACTAACCCGTGTAGTTTGATGAGATCTAGTGCTGTGTCATCTTGGAAGATGTCTACACCAGATGGTGCTGATATACTCCAGTGCTACACCTAGAGCTATGCTAACACTATGAGACAAATACTGACCTGTGTAGTTTGATGAGATCTAGTGCTGTGTCATCTTGGAAGATGTCTACACCAGATGGTGCTGATATACTCCAGTGCTACACCTAGAGCTATGCTAACACTATGAGACAAATACTGACCTGTGCAGTTTGATGAGATCTAGTGCTGTATCATCTTGGAAGATATCTACACCAGATGGTGCTGATATACTCCAGTGCTACACCTAGAGCTATGCTAACACTATAAGATAAATACTGACCTGTGTAGTTTAATGAGATCTAGTGCTGTATCATCTTGGAAGATGTCTACACCAGATAGCGCTGATATACTCCAGTGCTACACCTAGAGCTATGCTAACACTATGAGACAAATACTAACCTGTGTAGTTTGATGAGATCTAGTGCTGTGTCATCTTGGAAGATATCTACACCAGATGGTGCTGATATACTCCAGTGCTACACCTAGAGCTATACTAACACTATGAGACAAATACTGACCTGTGTAGTTTGATGAGATCTAGTGCTGTGTCATCTTGTAAGATATCTACACCAGATGGTGCTGATATACTCCAGTGCTACACCTAGAGCTATGCTAACACTATGAGACAAATACTAACCTGTGTAGTTTGATGAGATCTAGTGCTGTATCATCTTGGAAGATATCTACACCAGATGGCGCTGATATACTCTAGTGCTACACCTAGAGCTATGCTAACACTATGAGACAAATACTAACCTGTGTAGTTTGATTAGATCTAGTGCTGTATCATCTTGGAAGATATCTACACCAGATGGTGCTGATATACTCCAGTGCTACACCTAGAGCTATGCTAACACTATGAGACAAATACTGACCTGTGTAGTTTGATGAGATCTAGTGCTGTATCATCTTGGAAGATATCTATACCAGATGGAGCTGATATACTCCAGTGCTACACCTAGAGCTATGCTAACACTATGAGACAAACACTAACCTGTGTAGTTTGATGAGATCTAGTGCTGTGTCATTTTGGAAGATATCTACACCGGATGAAGCTGATATACTCCAGTGCTACACCTAGAGCTATGCTAACACTATGAGACAAACACTAACCCGTGTAGTTTGATGAGATCTAGTGCTGTGTCATCTTGGAAGATATCTACACCAGATGGTGCTGATATACTCCAGTGCTACACCTAGAGCTATGCTAACACTATAAGATAAATACTGACCTGTGTAGTTTGATGAGATCTAGTGCTGTATCATCTTGGAAGATATCTACACCAGATGGCGCTGATATACTCCAGTGCTACACCTAGAGCTATGCTAACACTATGAGACAAATACTGACCTGTGTAGTTTGATGAGATCTAGTGCTGTATCATCTTGGAAGATGTCTACACCAGATGGTGCTGATATACTCCTCAACAATGACGAGTGACCAAGTACATCAGTATCAGAACGTACCATCACATTTATATTTGGACCTGTAGAAAGATAAACTTAAGTTATTTCCAATATTGAAACATATAGGACACACTTGTTTTTTGTTATTCAACAAAATGCAGCTCGGATATGGAGCTCATAGTTAGAAAACCTGTTTTCAGGGTATGGGACTACGTAAAGCTGAAACCAGCCTGCTTGGTTACAGAGACTACGTAGAGTTGTGAAATTTTAGATGGAGTAACTTTTGCTATTATACTTTACAGATGGGCAAGCTGATCTTTGCTTTTGTTGTTCACATGCAAAAAAATCAAGTTTCTGATAATGAAGCCTATGTAACACACTTTACCAGTCACCCCTAATATTAACTGAATTGTTTCAACATAACCTAATAAACGTTTCCTATCTCACGGCATTTTACCTTTATCAGGTCATGATGATGTTGCACTTTTTGAATGACGTCGCTAATGACGCTGAATCAACACAAAAATCGAAAATTAAGTCATAATCACTGGTTTGAAGAGTGAAACAATGGGCAAACTGATAAATAGAATACCAGGTTTGCGTCTTTTGATATCAAGTTTACCAGGCTCGGCTTTGAGAACGCATGTTGAATCACTCGGCAAGCCTAGCGATGTCAACAAGCGTTCTCAAAGCCTTGCCTGGTAAACTTGATATCAAAAAACACTCACCTAGTATTATCTATATCATGAGCTCATGTAAATTGACTGTATTGTTGCTTCCAGACAACAAAATCTTGAGTGATTATAGGCAAAAGCAGCTAATTTCTATGTGCACCATTCCTGTGTCAATACTCAAAAGGGAAAACAAGAAATCTGTTAACAAATGTAAACTGAGGTAGTTTCAGTAATAGACCTCGTAGCATATTGGTTAACATGTCAGTCTGGATTCCAGGGTTGAGATTCTTTAATTTTTTTTAGCATTTTTAAGCATAAAGGCGATGAAGGCGTAAACTGGCAAGGGGATGGGTAAGGGCGTTAATTGCTGTTTTTGGACCGAATCAGTTTTGAATATTTCTCTAGCCCTGTTTCTTGGCTAGCCACTGTTCAGTTGATTGAATGTTATCATTCTTTGGCATAAGATTTGTAGCTTAAGAATAAGTTAATTATCCTACAAATATATTTGAGAGCTGAATTACTTCATACTCGTAAAATGGAATTATCTAAATAAATAGTGTCTCCTGAACTTTTTATATAGAATTCTGCATGAAATTTATCGGGGTGGGGTTATATTTGGTCCAAGTGATCTGACCTCAGATTTTTATTCTCTTTTCTAAAAGGTATTATAATAGTCCCTCAAATAACTTGTCACATCTTGGAAAAGGAAACAAATTTGCACATTTTCTAGAAGTTTGAGGTCATGATCAATAATTAGAAATAACCATTTCCTTCATGAATATTCATGCTAAGCTCCACCCACTATGAATAATTATATAAATAAACTTTCACGTTTGTACATGGGTTCCGTGCACAATTAATTGGTCCCATTCAACTCCATATAAAAAGGCAGATTTTAAGCCTCTGCATATTTTTTGAGGACGTTGGTTGGATTTTTTCTGCCTGTGAGTGATAAGATGTGTCATTCACCTTTCAAAAAAGTGAAAAGACAACCTACTTTGATAATCTCGCCGGAAGACTGTTTTTGTCTACTAACACCACATAGAACAAAGAAATTACTTGTCATGTCCAATATTGTAGGATCATACATGTAACTAATCATATTTCCATAAGCAAACAGAGTAGACCCTGATTTGACAGACAGCTCTTACAAGAGCTGCCTGATATGGGTCTGCTCTGTTTGCAAAAGTGTAAAAAGGCATCTCTATGAGGAAAAGGGTAAAAAGATAAGAAGCTGGCTTTAGATTACAATTCTTTTGGCTTGATGTTTAGGACCAGTACTGTTCTAAGTTTTGACCATTCTTAGTGCAAACGTCTAAAAGTAAGTAATGGTGCAAAGATCAGGAATCGATACAATCAAGTACCACACCTGACCCAGGATACCAATGGGAAAGTGACAAACTCACAGAAGACACCACAAACGAGAGCCAAGAGGTCAGCCCTTTCCCAGCAGGTGACCACAAAGCACATATAAACAGACGTGCACAAAACATAGCAAACACAAGACAGAACAAAAACATAAAAGATCCACAAAAGAAGTACTGGAGGGCTTAAACCGGTTTAACGGCGCCAACCTCACCCTTAATTCAGATGTGGATCAAGACACATAGATATTTGGTTTGCATGAAAGACCCTTAACTTATCAATGCATCATCTCCTAAAACATATAAATCAAGATATAACAAGGAGATAAAGCAAGGATAAGGACTCAACAGTAAATTAAACTGAATACCGGAGCAAAAGAAATCCTACAGGTAAACCCCGGTGGGCCCGACAAACAGCCAAAGCATCAGGCCCCTACCATCTCATCAATAGATAAGTCGGAACCATCATAGAGTCTGAAGTCCGACCCACCGGCGTGCAATTAAAGAGGAAAGCAAAGTTGCCAACCGTGATTGGGTTGACTACCAAGCAACTATAAAGACTCATTCTTGAACCATAATTCTGCTGAAAGTGTTTTATTACAAGAAAATTGGGATTTGGACCAGGTACTGCAATGTTCTAAAATTTAAAACACTTTTCTCCTTCTGTACTCAATAAATATAATATCAGGGATGAAATTCACAAAGACCTTGTCAGAATAGCTAACAGGGATGACCCTGATCAGACTGCTTCTTCAGAAGCAGTCTGATCTGGGTCTGCACTGTTTCTTCTAAGCAACCAGTGTTCAAAATTTTAGAACATTTACCTTATTCCTTCTACTCACCACATTTATTAGCCTCCATACTCTGAGATACTGTCCTAGTAAGACCTACATAGTCTGCTGGGGAAATATTGACATGTAGTAGCAAATCAAGTCTCGTCAAAATGCCCTCCACTAACTGTTTGGTCCGTGGCATAGCTGGTTTAGATATTGTATCATTAGACTGAACTTCCATCACAAACTTTTCTCTGTAAACATAAGACATAAAAATCTAGTATAAAGGGTCAGCAGATAAGTTGTAGTAACAAATAAAATCTCGCCAAAACTCTCTCCAATAACTTAGCTTTTATCTACAAATACATAAGAATAGAAACTGCAAAAATCTAGAATAACTTGCCATGTACAGATCGAGAATTTTTTTTTAGTGTGTGTGTTTGTTGGGAGGGGGGGGGGGTCCAACTGAGTATTTTGTTAGTTTGATTTGATCCTTTACGTCCCAGTCAACAATTTTTCGGTTATATCGAGACGGGTCTTCCTGGGTTGAACTAGTACTAAGCAAGGATTAATGTGTCTTGCTCAAGGACACAGGGCAGTGGTGCCAGTGAGGCTCGAACTCCAACTGAGTATGAAATTTCAACTGCTCATAAGAACTAAAATGCTGAAAAATAGACTTTTTCTTGATATTGTATTACTCATGCTATTAATTGTTGAATTAATTTTAACATTTATGAGCATGATAAATTTTGTGCACAGTCCAGTTGAGCATGAAAAAACTTACCAAAACCTTATCAGGTCTTCGTCATGCCCCAATATTATATCACGCAAATTGGTTTCAATCCACCCACTAGTTGACGAGATATCTTGCAAACAAGTAAGTGTCACACTGAAGCCAATGTCAATGCTGACCCCAACTAGATCCATGTAAAAACTGATCTTTTAAAAGAATACTGACATTTCTGATCCTATAAGTACTGATATTTCTTACTAAAACAATGTACATGTATGGTGTCCTTACCTGAGTTCTTTAGCTGTATCTTCTAGTTTATTGGGATCTACATGAACATCTTTCACAAAACATAGCATTGACAACTCCTTCAGCTTAGTCTGAAACAACAATGATCATCTTAGGAACTGTCCCTAAACATTGCATCTATACATTAATATAGGCCAAGATACACAAGATTTCTGAATGTAAAACTGATTGTTTTCTTATCCATCAGTTTTAACATTTTTTTTATTTTGTTGCTCAAATGAGTACCCACAACATCCATTTTCGTTGAGAAATATATTTTTTCTTCTAAATTATGTAGAAGTCTGCATATTAGCTATCCAAGTTTGATTGATAGTGTCACAACATACAAACAAATTAGGGCTCATCTTTAGTATTGTCAAGTTAAAACCCATATAAAAAATTGTATTAACCTCTTTATTTGGATTGTGGATTTGGATTTTCACAGCTTCAAACAGCTATGCAAATATGTTTTATACCAGAAAGTTGACCTATATATGCAGCCTACACGCACACAACTGGAAGGGTAAATATGAAGAAGAATGCTTACCTCCTGTAAATGGTAATCGTGGAAGAATGGAGGGTTCTCTGCCTTGGGGTCTTGTTTAAAGTCTTGTACCTCTCTGTACCATCTCTGCTCTAGGTCGGCCAAGAACTGAAACATGCATACATATACCATACATATATACTAAAACCAAGTTCTAATCGGTCACCTTACATTTTTACGCTAGTTCAGAAAGTGAAACATAGTGTATACAAAATTCATGCTTTTTTAAATGAAGCAATACTTTGCCTAGACTCTGCAAGCTATTTCATTTAAAAATTATGTGTACTTCCTGCACGGACTAAGTTAGAGAAAAGGTACCCTCATTTCATAAAGTCACACTTTTTCTACGATATAAACCATAACACAGAGCTCCCATCAATTAATGTTTTTGTTGGATTGAAGATGTTACTGGCTACCGTGATATAAGAAGAATAAACCTCAAAGGTTTTGTTTATATGGGACTCATGGTTTTTGCTACTCAACAACATAAGAAAAACACTTTTAGCAGATAATCATTGAAATGCAGCTTTAAGCTTGCAATTTACATAGAGAATTTGCACTGCTCTGTACACTTTATTATCAGCAACATGAGATTGAAATTTTCAGCAATTATTCATTATCTCCAGATGTCACCATACTTCTTTGAGAGTTGAAAAAACAAAAAATTAATGCTACCAAATCAATTTTTCATACTCTCACATTGAAACCGGAAGTGTACAGTAGTTGTAGAACTTTAATCGCCAAAATTGGGATAATGAAGTTCTATAGTGTTTGGCCTACAGTGTTCAAATAAAATTAAGTGCATTTGACAATTTTACCAGGAGCTACTCACGAAATTCAAAAATCTAAAAAAAATAATTGAAAAATGCAACATTTTTAAAAAAAATGCGTAAAAAATCTACCATAAGCAAAATTTCAATTGTTTGGTGTTTTTAAAGTCAGACAGACCAGTATGTAACCACATAAACATCAATTTTATGAAAACTATTTACAAAAACATTTTTTCTTTAAAAAAGTCGATTTTTGCATTTTTAACCCCCAAAACTTTGAAGTAAAAGAAAACTGTTCAAAAACACGGCTAACGTTTGCCCATAAATGCGCATATATAGGCATAAATTTATTTCAATTTTATTTGCGTTTGGTCAGAAATAATGAATTTAAAAAGTGACCAATTAGAAATTGGTTTAAGTATATTTCAACTATATAAATGCAAAATCAAAACAAATAGAAAATGTGTAGACCAAGATCAAGAACTATACTACTGTAACGCCCTTCCAGTGATATCAGATAATTGATAGGAATGAGATAAATTATATGCCAATAATACCATAATTAACCTAATAAGCACACTGGGCACATATCTTTAGAAAAAAATTTATACCATAGTTTGAAAACAGTGTGGATCCAGATCAACTGGCTTCTGATGAAGCAAGCTGATCATGATCCACATTGTTTTTCATCCACATGATGAATCAATATTGATTATGAAATTGTACCACTGGACTGGCTGGCAATCAAAAGTTATTATCATAGCATTTACAACTCATAAAGTACTTGATGTGCACTTATAAGAACATGCCCCCTTAACCTTTCGTACTCTGATGGACTTTTCCATACATATTGATAAGTACAGGATTGCCCATTTTGTACTTCAAGGGGTCACAGATGAAAGTTTCTAAATTATGATGCATTACTGTCCTTGAAGATTGTCTTTATACGAGGGGTGTTCAAAAAATACGCGGACAGATGCTGCCATTACCTCAGCTTTTGACTGAACAGCGCAAAACTTGCACATAATGATGCCCAAAGAATTCTGTACTCAGAGTGTAACTTTACTGACATTATCTTTACGCATGATAAATCTATGGTTGTTATGGTAACGTCACCTCGCAACACCCGACCCATATGTGACAAAACGCAAACTTGTGTCCCTCTGAAAATGACGTCTATCACTTGCCTCTGATCCAATATTGTCTCCAAACTTTAGAACAGTATGGCACCAAATCTTGACACAACGTCAGTGATGTCATATCAACGTATGATGTCATTTGAGGGTTAGCCACCATTTTGTTTATACAAGGTGCATCAAAATGAGCATGGAACAGAGAACAGCGATTAAATTCTGTGTTCTCAATGGAAAAAACAGAAAAGAAACTATGGAAATGTTGGTCAAGGCGTACGGCGATGCTGCATTGAAGAGAACAGCATTGCATAAGTGGTATCGCGGTATGAAAATGGATACGAAAGTGTGATGGACGAACAGCGCAGCGGACGTCCGACGTCAATAACATTGCAGAAAGTTCAGTAAATCAAAGAACTCCTGGATAAAGACAGACGTATCACTATTAGAGAAGTTAGCCAGCGGGTAGACTGTAGTGTTGGGACAGTACATACAAAAATTCACGAGAATTTAAATATGAGGAGATTATGCGCAAGATGGATCCCTAAAATGCTGTCAGAGTGTCAGACAGCTCGAAGGGTGGAGTCATGCTGGCGTTTTGTTCAGCGATTCAAACGGGAAGGGGAAGATTTTCTCAGTAGGATTGTTTCCGCAGATGAGATGTGGATCAGTCTATATGAACCAGAATCAAAAGAACAGTCTACAATGTGGAACACTCCAGGGTCTCCATCACCCAAGAAATTTAAAGTCAGTCGTTCAACGAAGAAACAGATATTCATCATGTATTTCGACATCCACGGCGTCATCCTTAGCCATGCCGTTCCACAAGGACAGACGGTCACAGCAAATTACTACTCAAATGTAGGTTTGAAATTTAACAACATTTAATATTTCTAGATAAGAATTTATTGTAATATGGAAACAATCGATAACATGTTTAGTTGATAGCTTCCTATGGTTTACATTTCTTACCAACAGGTACTGAACAGAGACCTCCTTCGAGCCATGCGGAAAAAACGAGCGTCCCTGTTGCCGACCATGCTGTTTCATCATGGCAATGCGCCTAGCCATCGGGCTTCTACGACTCAGGAAACGATCAACAGATGCTCCAATGAAGTGCTTGGTCATCCTCCTTACAGTCCTGATTCTGCCCCCTGTGATTTTTTTCTTGTTCCCCACACTGAAGAAGATTCTGCGAGGCAGACAATTTGACGATGTTGCTGATATGCAAAGGGCAGTGCAGTCCGCGATCGCTTCCCTTGGACCATCCGCATACAAGAACTGTTTGAATTCATGGGTTAAAAGGTGTAGAAAGTGCATTTCATTCAAAGGGGGAGTACTTTGAAAAGGACGAATGCCTTTAGACAGAAATTAGGGAAAGGTATGTGAAAAAACAATCAATAATCACTCTGGGATAATGCGATGTCAACGTGTGTGTGACGACCCAACGTTACCATAACTAGGGACATTTGGTCATGCTTGAAGTCAATAGTATCAAATTTTCACTGGACACAGAATTCTCTGGGTATCATTATGTGCAAGTTTCAAGCCTTTCAGTCAAAAACTGAGGGAATGGCAGCATCTGTCAGCGTATTTCTTGAACACCCCTCGTATAAGCCAACAGTCCAGACCCTGATGAAATGCAGTATTGTGCTGCATTTCATCTGGGTCTTCACTGTTTGCCAAAGTACCCGTTTAGGGATGTCCAGTATACAAAGGATAAAATGGTTGAATATCGAGTCTTTGAATCCAATTTTATAAGCTATTTTGCACCAAAGAAATCTGGTTTTCATTATTAAACCGGCAACAGGAATGCACATAAAAACTTTGATTCACCATTTCATTGCATTAGCTTAGTTGGCAACTTTCTTTTCTTTTTTTTTGACACAGAAGCCTAAAATAACCTTGAATTATCATAAAATTTGATGGATCAGTCAGTGAAACTGGAAACCCGTTTCTATCTTGACCGACCAATCAACTTTTCCTTACCTGTAGCTGTCTAATAAGGGCATCAAATCTTCTACACACTTCTTCCATTACACTACTCAGTAACATAAAGTCATCTGTCTGTTGTTCTTTGGATGGAGTGAAGTATCTCACAGTCTCTTGTAGACCAAGATGTTTCACCACAGCAGACACAAGACACTCTTCCATTACATCATACTGTATGGCTTCTCTGAATAATACATCATCATAACAAACCCCTATTAACTCTTTGCCTCCTGCAGGCCCCCTAGCAGACTCTCATGAAATTAAAGGTTTTTTATAAAGGCTATTTTAGGCAAAATAAAGGTTGTTTCATTGAAATTCTAACAAAAATAAAGAGCAAATTAACATCAAATTTTCTAGTATTTTTATCGGATCCCAATCAGTTAAACCCATGTTACATGTACGATAGATGAAGGTATGAAAGGGGTGCAGCAAACCCATTAGCCAATAAATGTATAGCCCATTAATCACATAGCGATAGAAAATCTCTACCACCACAGGCTTTTGTGTGTGAGCAGTGTTTAATTGACAAAATAAATCACATATTTTCTATAAATTGCATATTTTGTAATCTGAAAGGGGGGTACGGGGGTCCTCCCCCCGGAAAATTTTGAAAACCAAGAAAGCAGGAGCCATCTCTGGTCATTTTGTAAGGACAATTTTACCTTCAGTAAATGAATGATTTCAGAGGATATCACATTTATTGTATGCTCTTTTTAAATATAAAATTTAGACAGATATGCATATCCTCTGTATTAGTCTTGGGGTGTAGATTACACTGTTTAGATTTGACCAACTTAGATAACGACATTAGAAAATCAGGAATTTATTCAGAAGTCAAATAACCCAAAAGACGATATCCATTAATATTCACTTGCACAAGTATTGCAGGTGGCACATTTTAGGGTGTCAAATCTAATGTTTGGAGTTTTGCAGGTTCTATTCCCAGGTCGGGCACATTCTTCACTAGTTGTCAGTTAGCCTTACTAGTGAAAGATAAGCACTGAGTTCTTGTATAAGGATATGGGTTCAGCCAGCCTAGGAAAAGGGTGGTTAGGATCAATTAGTCATTCTGACATTACCTCAGCTGTTTTGCTGGATGTAAAGCAAGAAATCAACCCAAAAGCATTTATATTTACCTTACCTCACTCTTTTTTTATTGCTGCCTAATCTGAAGCATCAGAAAAATTGACTATAAAAGTCACCCCATATAGACACAATGGTCTCTTTCTGAAAAGCTCAAGATGTCACAGAGATTACTTGTCAACATACGTATGGTCTATTTCTTATGTTCAAACTGATCTTGCAAAATTTAAAGGTTTATTAATCAAAATAAGGGTTATTAAAGGTTTTTCAGCCAAATTAAAGGTTTTAAAGGATTGCAACCAAATTAAAGGTTTATAAAGGTTTTAAAGGTTCCACTAGGGGGCCTGCTCCTGGGTAATTAATTTATCCTGCTTTTTGTTGACTGCTGACTTTTTTTAAAATCAACTTTTTAGAAATATTCTTTCAGGAATACCATCAGGGTCACAAACAATTTTGATCCAAATCAGGTCCCACATATTGTCTGGGTCCAAACTGTTTGCAAAGGTTATCAGCAGACCAAACTAGGAGGTAGCAACAAATTTTGGTGTCTGCTGATGATCTTTACAGTTTGGACCTAGATCAGGTCAGACATAAGGTCGGGCCTCATCTGGGTCTAAGCTGTTTGACACTCTGATAGTGTTCCTGAAAGAATATTTTGAAAAAAAATAATGCTGAAAAATATCAAGAGACGACAAAAAAATCATGAAAAATTACCCAGCATGCAAAGAGTTAACTAAATCCATCCCTAATTGCCTCTTTTGCCGCCACAGATTATTGTAATGGCTATTGCATGAGATAACACTGCTTATTGCATATGGTAATAACCATACTCTAAACATGCAAGCTCAGCAATCAAATGCAGCTAGAGGTCTAATTTTTGGTCTGTGCTTTGATTTTGTTTGGGCTGATGCTTTCATCCCAGTCAAAAAAAAAAATCAGTCTATTGGGACAATTACTGGGTTGAACCAGTACTATGCAAAGGCCATTTAGGATAAGGACACAACACAGTGCCTTTGGTGAGGCTTAAATGAGTGACCCTACTATCTGATGTTGTGTATACCTGTACTATCATTAATGTACAACAACTACTAAACTACCAGTAGCAAAATAATTTATTTGATGAAAAAGGACATGATATTTCATGTGAATCATCCAAACCCATGTATAACTGCCATTGCCATGGTTGTCAATAGAGAATACTAGGTGAGTGTCTTTTGATATCAAGTTTACCAGGCAAGGCTTTGAGAGCACTTGTTGACATCATGAGGCTTGCCGAGAGATTCAACATGCGTTCTCAAAGCTGAGCCTGGTAAACTTGATATAAAAAGACACGAACCTGCTATTCTATTTATCAGTTTACCCATTGTTTCACTTTTCAAACTAGTGATTATGACGTAATTTTTTTTAAATTTTGTGTTGATTCAGTGTCATTAGCATCTTCATTCAAAAAGTGCAACCTCATCATGACCTGATAAAGGCACATACCGTGTGATAGACAACGTTTATCAGGCAGCATGCAACAATGCAGTTAATATGAGAGGTAACTGATAAATAACTTTATGAATACTGAAAATCTGCGGGCAGATGATACACCTGAAACTAGAGGACCTGAAGGTCCTGAGGCGCTCACCTGATCTCTTTAATCATGTTAAAATAGGTCAAGGTCAACTACAATGTATATTAATAAAACATATTTTGTTTTACCATATATGGGGGGTTGCAGCCATTTTGGTCGAGTGACCTAAAACAATCTATTGAATATTCCATCAAACAGCCCAGTGATTTCTGAGAAACGAATGTTTAGATAGGTATGTGGCAGTCTAAATGAGAAGCATTAGATAAAAGGTCACAGGTCAGCTTAACTTTTGGTGCTTATATAAATGCATTGTCTCATAAGGTTAAACATTTCTGTAAAGTATTATGATTTCGGCTTAAACAGAATGAACATTTCAAGATTTTTCCCATATAAATGCATTAGGAATCAAATTTGACCTTGCCATAAAGTAGGTCAAGGTCAAGCTAGATTCATCATTTGTGCAAACCTGGTAGAGACCACATCCCCAATGGTACATACCAAGTCCCAAGGCCATTGGCCTTTTGTTCCAGAGAATAAGATATTTAAAGGGTTTTTACCATTTATGGGTGTGATGGCCTTGACCTTTGAACTTATTTATAGCCATTGTCTCATTAGGTTTAACATATCAAGTGAGAATAATGACTTTGGCTTCAACAGTATTCAAAAAATCAACTTTTCAAAAAATTTCCTATTTAAATGCATTAGGAAGAAAATTTGACCTTAATGTTAAGTAGGTCAAGGTCAACTAAGGATCATCATTTGAACAAACTTGGTTGGCCCCACATCCCCAATGCTACATACCAAGTCCCAAGGTCATCGGCATTCTGGTTCTGGAGAAGAAGATTTTTATTACCATATATGGGCATGGCGGCCATCTTGATCATGTGACCAAAATATTTTGCATAAATTTTGGCTAACTTATCATAAGGAGTCTTCACATGAAATTTGAGTTCAATTGAGCAAATGGTTTGTGAGAAAACTATGTTTTAATATTTTGATAGGACTCTAATATGAGTGACCTAAGCTGAAAGGTCAAAGGTCAACCTTGACCTTTGGAACTTATTTATAGCCATTGTCTCATAAGGTTAAACATATAAAGTGAGAGTAATGACTAAGGCTTCCACAGTTTTCAAAAAAATCAACTTTTCAGAAATTTTCCCATTTAAATGCATTAGGAAGCAAATTTGACCTTGACGTTAAGTAGGTCAAGGTCAACCTAGGATCATCATTTGAACAAACTTGGTAGGCCCCACATCCCCGATGCTACATACCAAGTCCCAAGGTCAGCGGCCTTCTGGTTCTGGAGAAGAAGATTTTTAAATGGTTTTTACCATATATGGGCATGGCGGCCATTCTGGTCATGTGACCAGGAACATTTGAACAAACTTTCGTTCCCCCATCCTAAGGAGTCTCCATATGAAATTTGAGTTCAATTGGCCCAGTGGTTTCAGAGGAGAAGATGTTTGAAAATGTTGACGGACGACGGACGGACGGACGACGGACGGACGACGGACGCCGGAGTCACTGGTATACTAATAGCTCACCTCGGAGCCTTCGGCTCAGGTGAGCTTATAAAGCAATATTTTGTCGTTTTTTTTTTTGAGAAACAAAATTTCAAAAATTTGTCTACTGCAAATTCTAGGTAATGTTAATACCTGACACTTGGTCTCATATAAGGCTGGTGACCCTGGGAGAGAGTGAGCAAGTTCTTCATAATTTCAGTTGGCAGCCTGATACGAGGGATCTTAGGGCTCTTGGGAGACATGGTCTGACCTTCTTCATAGAGAGGAACATCCTTCACAGTGACTATTGTAGCTGGTGAACCTGACTGCCATACACATCTGACACAGAAAATATATATGAGCCAGCCAATTAAATAGAGGATCTTAAATGAGTAATCATGTACTATTGAATTAATTATTAAATGAGTTGAAGGATAGAGATAAAATGCAAGGCTGTACCAAGCATTTCATCCCTTTTATCTTAAAAAGTTTAATAAAAATCTAATAACACAAGAGCATGCATGTTAGATTCTATTATCTTATGACATTAAAATTAACAATTTAGTGAAATCGCATTTTTGGCATGAAAATGTCATGATTTTGCCATTATGTATGTGGTGTTATGGATGTCATTACATAGATTTATTAAATATGTTTGTTTGTTTGTTTGATTTGATTCTTTACGTCCCATCAACAATCTTTCAGCTATATAGGGACGGGTCTTCCTGGGTTGAATCAGTACTAAGCTAGGATAAATGTGTCTTGCTCAAGGACCACAACGCAGTGATGCCGGTGAGGCTCCAACCCGCGGCCCTTTGGTCATTAAATATGTAATACATTAGTGTTTTATCAATTTTAATACACGGTATCATTACATTACCAGACATGATGTCATATGATAAATAAAAATACTTATCAGGTAAACTTCATGGCAAATATTCTAAAATTTTGAACACTTTTCTCTTTATATTCTCGAAAAAAATGTTTGTAATCAGGGCTAGAATTCACAAAGTGCTTGTCAGAATAGCAAACAGGGAAGGCCCTGATCAGACTGCTTCTTCAGAAGCAGTCTGATCTGGGTCTGCCCTGTTTGTCTACACCTTTTTGGCAGTCAAAAAGTGTTCAAAATTTTAGAACATCTAAAATAAGCCCCTCTTTTAACATGCATGCACAGCTATCTTTGAGAGCTAGAAATCAAATCTTTGGTCTGAGCCATCATCTACTTCCACACTTTGTGTATATGAGCAACAAAGGATCTGACATTACTGTGCAAATACACAGGCTTATCTAAACCTTGTCTGCTCGCTGATGCAATAAAACCCAGAATCTCATATGTTGGTCCATTTACTGCTATTATTACAAATCAATGAAACACTTGAAAATATTAGTTGAATATAAAATACATCTTAAAGAGTGGCAGGTGAAATTTTTAAAAAATTAACGTGTGAAATATAAAATTTACAGATCTAAGGTTTTGCTAAAAGTTTGGCAAAAGGAAATTTCAAGTATTTATTTTGTACTTAATAACGAGCAAATTCAATTTTGCCATAGAAGGACTTTTGTTTCATCAAGGAAAGTGGAAAATGTATATTTCAGTTTGACTGTGCTACTCATGAAATAGACATGTATTTTTTCACTTTCACCTGATTAAATAAAATTCATGACAAAATTTGAATTTCTCTATTATGCACTTACAAAATTCATTTTAACAGCAGCTGGTCAGCCTTTGAAGATTCATTTTATTATATTTACATTCTCAGTGTAGTTGCCATACATGAATCCAACATTTCTAGCTGCTTGCATTTTTCGATGCAAAACATTGAAATGTCATGTGATCTAGACTGCACCTCTAGGCGGAAAAACATCAATGTCAGCTAATATCTTGCTTTGTTTATAAACTTTTGTGTGTCGTCACTACGTTATGTACACAAGTTTTTCACCCTGCTGTTCCAACACCTCGGTTACAAATACAATATTCAGGGTTCCCACAGAAATTCAAAAGCACAATTCCATGATTTTTCCATGATTTTCCATGATCAACAATGTAATTTCCATGATTATTTAATGCTGCCTCCAACCTCCCCTTTTAGCGGCATCTTCACCACGCTGAGTATAGATGTGAAATGCAGCAACAGTAATGTATTTAAATTAGCATGCTTGTAGACCGTGCATGCATTTAGAAATAATTAAAACTTGAAACCATCAGTAGCCAGAAAGCTTTGTGTGTTTTCTGGCTACTGGTGGTTTCGTCAAATTATTTCACCAAATTCCATGATTTTTCCATGATTATTCAAGCTTTTTCAAATACCATGATTTTTCCATGCATGGAACATTTTTTGATGATTTTCCAGGTTTTCCAGGATTTCCAGAGCTTGTGGGAACCCTGAATATTCCATTTTATATGGGTAACTAATGGGGTAGGGTGGAAGATAATTAAGGAAATTTGATAGATAATATAGAATGTAAATAATCGGGCTTTACAGACATTAAAATAGCTAATGTTTTTCATTATCCAGTGCAATCTTAAAATATGAATTTCAATCCTTAAATGAAAGAGTTAAACTGTAATTATTGTGACCTTTTGGCCATTATTTATTTTTTTACAAAATCCTATTGCTTTCATAATGGCCAAACGTACCCATGCTTGAAAAGGTGTATTACCCCATGCTTGAGAAGGTGTATTACCCCATGCTTGAGAAGGTGTATTACCCCATGCTTGAGAAGGTGTATTACCCCATGCTTGAGAAGGTGTATTACCCCATGCTTGAGAAGGTGTATTACCCCATGCTTGAGAAGGTGTATTACCCCATGCTTGAGAAGATGAATTACCTCTGTAAGAGTTTTGATTTGAGAAGATGCTGGCAAGACTCTTCCTCTCTAGTTTTCTCCTGTCCCTGATACAGTAGATGTAACATGGTGCATGACAGGACTGATAATCCTAGTCCAAGATCTGCTAGAAATGGTAGTCCTATCGATACCTCTTCAGGTGATTCCTGCCAATGGAAAAGAAAGCATAACATAAGCAGTTAATGGCATTATTTAGAGGGCCTGGATGGGAGGTTCTGAAAATCGCTAATCATTAAAAAAAGAATTTAAACGCTTACAACAAAATATATGTCTAATCGATAAAATTCACCTGTTAATCAGTAAAACCCATTATCGCCATTTATTGTTCAATCGTTAAATTTTAGAATGTGTTTTAGAATTTTAGAATGGTAATCACAGCTCTTTTTTTTATCCTCATTATTTTTTATTAGTAGAAAATTGCTAAATTTGCTAAATGTTATTTTTGGGGGCTAAAAATCGCTATTCAATATGTACATGGCCCTAAATTGCTAACCGATATACCCCATACAGGCCCTCTATTAACTTCTTTATGTCTTTCTTGGCATATTTAAAGGCTGACAGGTAAGAATTTTCAACTAACATTGTGTAATGTCGCTGAATGATTCTTTTATCTTTGGACACAGTGTAGACCTTAACAAGATGCTACAGAAATCCTTAATGAGATGCGGCAGAAATCTCATCTAGGTAATCAAGATCAGGTTTAAGTGGATTAACTCTTTCTTTTTCTACTAGTGGTAACCTTTGCAAACAGATTCGACAAAATGTCAGGCCTGGTCTGGATCCAAACTGTTTGACACTCTGATGGTATTCCTGAAATATTCTTTTGAAAAAATTTGTATTTAAAGAAATAAATCCACTGACAAATAAAAATTACTCATCATGCAAAGATAGAAAGGATCCTCTGGTATATGACCCATGTTATGAGAATGCCTGTATTTAAGCCAATACATGAGTCATCTGCAGATATTTATTTAAATCACTTTTTTTCAAAAAATATTATTTCAGTAATACAGGCTTTCCAGCACAGTCTCTGAAAAAACTAGGAGAAAACTAGGAAAAATATTTACAAAATACTAGGAAAAAACTAGGAAAATCTAGGAAGTTTGAGGCAAAAACTAGGAGTTATTTGGTTTTTACTTTTCCCTACCCGATTACCACAGTAATCATACACATTCATACTACAAGACTGTTAAGCTGACTAAGTTTTCTTCTGCAGTCAACAGAGCAGACTCTTATATGAAATAAATGTTTTTTATAAAGGCTACTTTAGGCGCAATAAAGGTCATAACACTGAAATCCTAATGAAAACAAAGAGCAAATTATCATTGAATTTTCTAGCACTTTTACAGGATCCTGGTCTTTTTTCCAATCCTCACTGTATTTGACCGATAGAGGGGGTACAGCAAATCCTTAGCCAACAAATCACAAATTAAGGAAGTAGACCCACTTGTGTGTGTGTTTCACTCCTTGGGTTGTATACCTCTTTTTTTCAACTAGTCTTGTGTTGAGCAGTCATGGACTGTAAAATTACAACTCATAAAGGGGGTTTCCGGGGTTCCTCCCCCGGAAAATTTTGAAAACCAAGAAAGCAGAGGAAGCCATCTCTGGTCATTTTGCAGGGGCAAGTTTACCTTCAGAAAATGAAGAATTTCAGAGGACATTGCTCCCATTTATTGCATACATGCCCTTTTTAAATATAAGATTTAGACAGATATAGGCATATATCTGTATTAGACTTGGGTGTATTTAAGACTTGACTTATTGACAGCCTTATACAGTGACATTAGTAGATCAGGACATTATTCAGAAGTCAATAAACCCAATTGATGCAATCAATTAATATTTAACAGCCCAGTTTTTTGCAGCGTGTCCAGCCTTTATGTTTGGGAGTTTTCCAGGTTTGATTACCGGTCCGGCACATCCTTTCACTGTAGTTGTCAGTTACTGGTAACAGGATGAGCACAGAGTACCCCTGCCTAAGAAAAGTGTGGTATGGATCAACTAGTCATTCCTACATGACCTAAGATGTAAAGCAAGAAATCAGCCAAAAAGCATTTACCTTATCTCACTCTTTTATATGCTGCCTTATATGAAACCTCAGAAAAAAAAACTGAGCATCAGACCAAAATAGAGTCGGTTTCACACTGGTGCAAGGGTTAGTTAGGTAGACACTTACAATGGTCTAAGGATGGATACAGCATTCTAAAACAATGCAAGATGTCATGAACATTACATGTCAACATATTTATATATATATTGTTTATTTCTTATGTTCAAACTGATCTTGCAAAAATGAAAGGTTCCACTAGGGGGTTTGAGTCTATTGTAGTCATCATAGATTATAGTCCAATCTACAGTTTCACCTGAGGAGGCTAGACTATGCGTCAGTGACACCAGACCACAGAAAGAACACCAAAGATAGTCAGCTCAACACCATAAAGGTCTTATTCTGAAACAAAATCTCAAAACACTTATCCAAAAGAGTGCCAAATTTATGAAAAACTAGGAATACTAGGAGGTTTTTGACAAAACTAGGAAATACTAGGAGCACATTTAAAATACTAGGAAAAACTAGGAAAACTAGGAAAAACTAGGAACGCTGGAAAGCCTGCAGTAATATCATCAAAATGTCAAACAGTTTGGACCCAGATCAGGCCCGACATTATGTCGGGCCTGATCTTGGGTACAAACTGTTTGTAAAGATATCAGCATGTAATGAGTCACCAATAACAGGGAAAAGAGTTGACCACCTGGCTTTCAGGACAGAGAATAGGTTATACTAGTTACATACAAGACTCACAATCATAATTCAGAACTAAATCATGTCCAACTTTTCAGGGACATACAAAATCCTTTATAACGGCAATGGAAATTTGTTTTTCCTGAAAATTTGGAATTTAGTCTACAAAATATATATCAACTTGCTATTTTTTTGTCTTTCTTCAAGTATTATGCGAAATGAAGAAACCTCTCCGTACCTGTGCTCTGACAGTCACATGGAATCCCCACATGGCCTTATCTGGGGTGTTATGCTCTCTCCCACTTCTCATCTCAAAGGAAAATGTCACTGTGTCACCTTCAACCTACAAGAAATCAAAATTACTCTAAGTGTTGGCTACTGCATTTGGTGCTCTTCGAAAAGTACGCAGCCATTGTTGTTTTAATTTTTAGGGGTATGATAAATGCCTAAACGCAATTAGGGTTAACTAATCAATGCCATTCACAAAATCCTTACTTAATTTTTCGCAGTCAGATAAAATACAGTGCAGATTGCTAACGAGTTTACCATTTTTGCGGGTCTCGTGCGAAACTCCTGCGAGTCCAACGCGTGTGAAATTAACGCATATTCCTTCGCAAATACACACACTTTTCGCGAAGTTATTCATTTGAACCAATCAGAAACGCGTGGTCCCCGCACAGGATAGCCGTCCAATCATATTACTGATATGACCTGCGATAATCTACGCATGCCAACGCAGGGACATTTTAGCCAATAAATATACTACTAACGCCGTGCGTGGGTATTGAGGACATCTGGTGTTCAGGACAGTACCTGTCTTTTTAATCTCTTAGCAGGTGGCAGAGTAACCATAGTAACGGCGTTTAATTCACTGGACTGTAACAATATTTTATAGTGAAATAGATTTTCGAAAAAATAGTAGCATTACTGATCAGAATAGTATGCCAAACAATTCTGCGCGTGTGCATCGAACACTAATCAGAGGGTACATCAGATTTGCATAAACAAAAAACAAAAAAAAAACGTAAAATAAGTATCATTTTTAATTAGTTTGATACATTTCCATAACAAATTGGATCAACGATGAAAGAAAAAAAATGTCTTGCACGCGTAGATTAGTAACAGAACAGAACAGAACATAAGTTTTATTAGACTTAAGCATATACAGCTCATCGTCACAAAACAAAAATACATATATGTGAAAGTAGGATACATATGGAATGTACTGAGAGTGAAAAACATTTTCAAGTAGAAGGACAAAATATAGTAGCATTTAGCTAACTAGTAACAAATGTTGGCAGCCAAAAAGGCATATTTACACACAGGACCATCGCGCCTTTAAGCCCTACAACAACCAAAATGGCCAAACCTCTTGAAAGAGGCCTCGCCATTCCGAATGCTTTAGTGCAAAAAAAATGTGCTAGCAATATTGCCATGTTGGTACGACTGCTGCTGCTGCTGTTGTTGTTGTTGTTGTTGTTGTTCTAAACAGTAATGTTGAAACCTGCTTACAGCGTCTGTTTTACCATATAACACTCGGGATGGCCAATCATCTATTGAGGGTTCACCATTCCGAGTGTAACACAACACGTACACAGACGCAGTCTGACCATCGCTTGACCTATGTATGGTGCTGATAAGTATGATATATCTGTCCTACCTATCAGAATGAACTTTCCTCATTTATCAATCGGATGGGTTTATTTTACATGTTTTGAGCAGGTTTTTTTTAATTTATTGAACTTTTAGAGGAACCGTCTGTGAGCGAATAGTGAATACCCTGATTAAACACCGCATACTAGATAAAATGCGAACCAAACCATGATGTGGCTCTGGGAGGTATTGCAAACAGCCTGGTCCCAGATCAGTCCCGACAAAATGTTCATCCTGATCTAAACATTTTGAAAATCTGGTGGTATTACTGAAAGTTTTTTGGAAGACATTTATTTTGAAGAAGTTTTCAGCAGACAACTAAACTCATGTAGAACCCATCGTTTAAAAACAACAACAGATAGGCCAGTAGGCTTCGACGGCGAAAATCTGTGAGGATTTTCGACCAGGTAAGGTTCAACCAGCTTGGTTAGCTACAGAGACAATTTTGCGTATGGCAAGTTTAAAGCCCTCAAGATAACGAAAAATAAAGGTGATTATCAGACTGCGCGGATGCATAGGCTGTTCTGCGCCTTTGTCATTTCTTCTCCAAATAAACGGGATTTAACTTTAAAGTAGAAGTGGACAGTAACCATGGCTAAAGGCGTTTTATCCACTTGACTGTATTTCGCAGATTATTGAAATGATTAGTATACTGTAAATTTCATCACCCCTTTAAGCCGAATGGAATTTCCCATTCTTGTCCATTGAACCAGTCCATTTCCGTTTTAAGGGTTGATGGATGGTAATTTTCATTTGTATTCAAATTTTAATAGAACATTCTGTGTGCAGACAGTTGGGACCCTGATCAGATGCCGCGTTCTGCTGCGTCAGATCTGGGCCTGCACTGTTTTCCTATGTCCCACAGGACGCTAGGCTTATATGGGTTAACGTCGTAAATAAAAAAAAATAGTTTTCTTGCATGCTAGTTACAAACGCGTAGATTACCTCTACACACCGCGTGCAGTCTGATGATCGCTCAGGATATTCAATGTATTCACGCTTTAGACGTACCTTGAGTGCGCGAACAGTGAAGACCCTAAGTAAACGCCACGTTCTGTGACTCTGATATTGGTCTGTGCTGTTCACCTATGTCCCACAAAAGGGACACAGGGTTTATATGAACTGAACCTGTTCAAATCATTCAAAAGATAGATTTCTCGTGACATAGGCAACTTATAAATAAAATATTAAAAATTGGCAATGAAAGCGTCGATCCCTGGGTTTGATGTTACTGTTATAACCATTTATTTTGCAGAAAATCAACAGACAGCCAAACTCATGCAGAACACATCATTTCTATGCTTATATATGATCATTAGTTAGCATTTTGAAAGTACGAAAATAAGTATGACCCTAGCAACGAAAAGAAAATACGTATTTTGGTTTTTACTGTATTTTTATCATTTTGATTGTTATCAAATGGGCCTTTGAAACAATATTTCAAAATCTTTTTTCCACTTTATTTCAGAAACACCTACACAGTGTCAGAATTTCTCACTCGAACAGATGGAATCCAGATCAGTTTGACGCTTTGTCGGGCCTGATCTGGATCCACATTATTTGTATCAAAATTATCGCCACTAGCAAGTGAGAATCTTAACCACTACATCAATTTTACAGCGTTTGATCTGGTATCCACTGTTTGCAGTTGCCTATGTCCAATTAAAGGACGCTATGTTTGTTTAGGTTAAACACATCCCTTAAACATAATCCGATATGCTTTTTAACCCTTTCAGACCGATTGAATTCCCCACAAAATGCATGAAAGTCAGGATGGCCCATTGCATATATTGAGGGGTCATTGATTATATTTGGAAAGTTTGAATATTCTTACTTCTATTGATAGGACAGGTTCATTTCGGAATAAGTAATTTTGATGGCTTCCGGTAAATATACTTATACTTAACTACTAAAGAAACCTGACACATACTGTGTGTCAATTTTTTGGTAGTAAATGAATACGCGCTTGTCTAGCTTTCCATTGCGTAAAGCCGAACAAAGGCAGACTAAGATGCACTGAGAATATTTGAAAAGATGAACTAATTTCAGACGTCAGCTATCAAAACGTCACGTAACCCCTAAAATCAATTTTCGCAAGAACAAAGAAATCACGCACAATTCACCTAAGTCCTGCTGGTAACAAGACGTTTTCCCCCCTAGTCGTTTTGTCTCTATTTTCAATCCTAGTCGTTCGCCCCCATACCCTAGTCGTTTCGCCTCATACCCTAGTCATTTCGCCCCCAATACCATTTCCTACCTAGTCGTTTCACCCCCTCTTTTTTTAAAAAAAAATATTTGTCATATGTAGCTAGGTGGGTTGATATGACAAATAGCTAGGTGGGTGGTTGGAAAGCTGTGTGGATGGATGGACTGACGGATGGAGGGATAGACATACTGGATGAATGGGTGGGTTGTCGGTCTTATTACCGCAGGATACCACAGGATACCGCATGCTACCCCCGGATGCTGCAGGATACCTTTATAGATAGAAATTTAACATGAAGTTACATGGTAAATTAATTTTGAAATAATAAAGATACAAATCCTCAACTTTTTGCTGAACAGAATAAGACTAGTATCATGATCTATATTGTTCAGTACAATAACTTATTTTCAGTCATGACAATGTTATCAAAAATGTCGCTTCATAAACAGCTGATCAGACGGCACAAATAATTATTCATGACTCGGACCCAGTATACTGGGCCCGCGTTCATGGTAATTGAGAATAAATACGATGTTGCTGAAGCGTCAAGCAACAGTGTGTCATTTTAAAGGTGTCTTCGTTGCTCAATGAGACGGTTCTTTTGAGTACCACAATACATGTTTATCATTGTATGTTTATGTATCGTTATAGAGAAACAAAATAAAATTAAATTGTAGATGGCATCATATGCATGGCTGTGGATATTATGTTGTCCATCATATCTATGTTGGGAAACATTTGCTTTTCTGCCCAGTGGGAAATCTCATAGAGATGGTTGCACTGAGTATGAACAGCTTGTGTGTTCGCACATAGGTTTGGATGAACAAGGATTTCAGAGTAAAATTGTAAATATTTTCTTACCCATCAGTTTTAACTTGTGTTTTGGGCGCTCAAAGGAACCGTCTCATTGAGATGGTTCTTTTGAGTACCCACAACATATGTTTTGGTTGAGAAATAGGAAAATTAAATTTCTGTTACGAACTCTTAACTGGAGTCCTGTCGCATATCAAATGTCAATCCTCATCATGCCAATGATATTTTTGTGCTAAAAGTGTCATTTGCTACTGCAGAATTGTAGATATGACAGATATGTATTTGATATATACATGTTTGAAGGCACTTTACTAAATTTGATAATCGAAGCAAACAGTGTGGTCCCTGATCAGACTGATCCGAAGTGAGCTTCTAGACCAGGGTTCATGTTGTTTTGCAATACAGGCTTAACCTTTTTGTGATTGGCAATTTGGGGGTTAGTACATCCATGACCTTCGGCTGTGTGTATGAATTTTGTATTTATGTATTGATATATATACAACACATGACCATGTTATGGTTAAAGTAGAAATAAACTTACTTACTTACTTACTTAATAAAATGCAAGTAGAATTGCACGGCGACGCAGGAAAAGGACCACTCGGACAGTGCGCAGTGAGGTCATAGCTTATTTTTCGACTTGACCCAATGTTCATTAGAGTGAACAGTAAAGGTTTTGGCGAGAGTGCGCAGTGCATACTCGCATGCGCATGCCATATGCCTCCATAAAAGCATGTTGTTTGCAACTTCTAATAACTGTTATATAGGCAAAGCACACGAGATCTTGGTACTTATTGTACATGTCTCTGATAACCGCAAATGCTGAAGTATCCAAAGTGGATATATAGGGGCGGTACTGGCTATATCTCCTTTTGAAAACATTATAAGTTCCAGATTAAAACTCTATTTAAAGCAGTGTAGATCCAGATCAACTGGTTTCTTTAATGATTCTCGTCATGCGAAAACGTATTCAGACCTACACTGCCGCAAGTTGTAGGTGGCTACCCGTGTCGCTGTGATGTTGTTGAGCAATCGGTATACATTGCAGACCTTTAATAAAACGTCACAGGAGGCACTTAACATGTCATCTGGGTCTTCACTTATTGCACATATATATCTTCCCACCCCAAATTTACCTAAAATCTAAAAGTGGGAGAAACAGGAATACACCATATATCCAATATTTTGGAGTGGGTAAGTGGATTAAACTGATAACAAATCGACCCCATAGTGCGTGCGCTTACCGGTAGCTTCCTAAAAAGCATGAAAAAGTACCAAGCATGCAAAGAGTTGAAACATAGAATGTGTATACTCGCTAGAACTGCGAAAGAGTACCCAACCGAGCGAATAGCAAAGACGCTGATCAGACTTATTTTTGTCAAACGCAATTTTTCTTTACAGTCGTCAGATTTTATTTTTATAAAAAGTTAATGGTTTGGTTCCCAATCAGGACCCAGCATACAAGGCCACCATCGGCGGTACGTCCGGTTCTGCTATGGCCAGACCATTCTTTTGGCCAAAATGTTTTTTGCCGGACCACTTTTTTGCCGAATATGCTTTTTGGTAGGGTCATTCTTTCAGTTTCCTTTAGAATTTTTTATGCGATGATCAAAGTTTGTTTATTGTTTGATAACTTCTTCTTCTTCTTCTTCTAACTTAAGCGTGCATAACTCAATGCTCCGCCTGCCTCTGGGTCCTTATCTGGATCCACACTGTACATTTTTTTCGAAAACAAAATCAGCTGACATCTGTAAAGACTGGTTCCGAGGTTTGACAAAAAAGTCTGATCAGCGCCGGTCTTCGCTTCAAGTTAAACAATATAATACAGGAATATAATGCAGACAGAAAAATGCGACAAAATTCATGAGAGCAGTCGCTTATCAGCTATTTTCACACTTTAAAAGCATAGATGAGCGAACTCCCACTGAGTTCCCGCTGTGTCAATGAGAAAATGACCACATCATAAAACGACTGCCAGATTCTTTAACCATACGCGATCAGCGTACATTAATGGTGCATGTTAGTCTGTGCATATATTACTTGCTCATAGCAGTTTCTTGTCTTCACTGCCTAGATGCTACCTTAAACATGACTTTTCAGTCAACCATATGCGCATAATAATTTATCTGCGCAGTCTGTTCAGCCCCATTGCTGTTTGCTGTTGAAATACCTTTTACCTTTTATAAATTGTGTTTGGTCTGTTCTAGTTCTTACTGATCCCGATCAACTCGGTGTGAGGGGATTTGTTAAAATCGGTGCATTCTGGGAATTTTTAACCGAGATATATGGAGCGCAAATAGCAATGGTTCAGGTCAGACTGCGCTGTGCAATCTCATCAGAACCTTTGCCGTTCGCTCAAGTTGAACGGCCTCACTTAAAACTCACTTATAAGTTTAATTAAGGATTATCGTTTATAATCAATAAGGCTCGACCTCTATGACCTGAGAAAGAGCAGAACAAATATGATGCTATATTCTACAATCGCTGTAACGTTTCAATAAATGATATGCCATGTGTTGTAGATGCGCAGTCTGATTTGAGTCTTCTCTCCGTATAGAATAGTTAAGATATGCAAAATAACTTTTAGCGTAATATTGAACGTAAATATTTTCTTATCCATCCGTTTTGATGTTTGTTTTGGGTGCTCAAAAGAACCGTCTCATTGAGACAACATATATTTTGGTAGTATAGAATGGTCAATGGTGACAAACGATACTCAACTAGTATATGTAGATAATATATAGTCGCTGTGTTTTAGTGGATATATAATCCACTCGCCTTGTGTCAAGGGGTCCTGAGTTCGATCCCTGGCTCCTCCAGTCTACCGTATGAGGCTCTATGTTGTGACCTTGTCTCCATACTCGGACCCAATACTGGGTCCAAGCTCCATATGACCTACTAAGCTGTTGGTGGGACGTTTGACACAAACTCACTCACCCTATCAGCCAGATTTCCATCGAACGAAGAATTTTAATGTAATTTTTTTTCTTGACACATATATATACATCCATGCTCATTCACCTTGACTTATCCCGTTCTCGCTGGTGGGGACTTGTCACATGCAAACAGTTTGACTCATGTCAGACACGAGAAACCGGGGCTAATCTGGATGCCAAATCATTTGGCTTCGGTAACAGGAATTAAGGCGGGGTTCCGGCATTTTCTTTGTCTTTCCTGATGTTTGCAGTTTGTCAGACTTGGCGAACATTGCAGACCCACACCAGGTGTCTGGTCGGACTCTATAATGTTCAGAGAGGTGCCTATTTTGTAAAATTGATAAAATAATATTTGCAGAAAGTGAGAACCAAGGTCGCAAAAGGTATGTAATATTTGGGGAAATGCAAAGAGTACGGACCCCGGTCCGACATCGCCGTGTATATTATAGTAGGTAACATTTCATTGAAAATGTTTGATATCTTTCAATTTAGACTGTAAGAAATCCAGTATCATGATTTTGGATTTTAATATTTACATCGGCGATCAGCGAAGGCTCAGACGAGCCAGTGCATCTGCAAAGTCTGGCCAGAGCCTTCGCTGTTTGTATACATAAAATATGGTAGCAGATGAAGACTCAGGCCACAAAGCAATATTATCAAAATGGTAACCATCAAAACATCAAGATAATCCACTTAACTCAAGAACAGCGATAATTGGATCATCAAAGCGTGTGAACGATTATCAATTATCGATTATTGGTAGTATCGATTATTGATTGACTGAGTGTTTATTGAATGTCGCGTGCCTACCTTGAACGTGTCCGACAGTGTATATAACAAACAAACTAAATATTTTCTTTTACTGTAGACCATTTTTGTCTTTACAAACAGTGTAGACCCTGATGAAATGTCACATTATGCGGCATTTCATCCGGGTCTTCACTGTTTACAAAAGTACGTGTTAAGGAGTGTTCAGTATATAATGAGCCAGTTAATAAAATGTTGGTACATTGTGTGAATAGTGAACGCTCAGACGAGCCTGTGCGCCTGCGAAGTCTCGTCAGAGCATTTGCTCCCATACATGATACAGTATTCGTCTTAAAACAACTGAAAGAAGATGCCTGCAATCATTGCTGTTTGCTAAACAGCCGTAGCCACTGGATTATGCATTTGTTTGTTTGTTTGTTTTGTTGCTTTACGTTCCAGTCAACAGCTATGGTCATGGGGGGGGGGGGGGGGGGGGGGGAAGGTCAGTTCACCTAACCACCTTTTTTCCCGGGCAAGCTTGAACAAGCGGTTAATTTTACAGTTCAGATATAGAAGGAGTAAGATTATTAAGCGTGCAGGCGCAGCTATCTAGTGGGGCTATATGCTTAGGTTTTGATTTAAAAGTTATTTATTTTCATGCATTAATCGTTAAAAAAATAATTTTAACGTCAATGTGAAAAAATGGATTTATCGTTAACGTCAGTACAAAAATGATGAAAGTTTTGGTCTCGTCCAACCCAAACATTGTTGTGGGTACTAAAAAGAATCGTCTCATCGAGACGGTTCTTTTGAGCACACAAAACACATGTTTAAATTGATAGGCAAAAATATCATTATAGTTTAATTCTCCTAAAGTTCCCTTCTCTGCACCTATCATGTATTGTATAAGCGATCATAATGCCTCAAAGACTTAGATCTAGGTAGCATGTAAAGAAAAATGAGCCTACATGCGAGAAAACGCGATGTTGTTGGATGCGAATAACAAAGCGCAAAACAGCCTCGCATCGGCGCAGTCTGATCAGCGCCTTCGTTATTTGCTCTAGCTAAATGAGTGAGATGCGAAATTTCACTATTTAATCTAGTCCCTGTAGCTGGGCATGCCGGTTTGAGCCAGGTTTTGAGCTTGGCCAGATAAAACACCACTGAGTCTGCGCTGTGTGAAAGACTCATATTATTAATTTAAGTTAATAGCTTAGCTAAGACCTAGTCTATTTCTATAGGAAAAAAAATAAACAGAAAATGCTAAGTTTTTCTTTCTATCTTTAGCATGACTGTTTAATTTGCATATTTTTATTCAGTTTCCCTCCACAGATATTCTAGAGGATTGAAAATCGCGCAGTCAGAAACATGCACTGAAATTCAAACTCGATTTTATTTTCTCCACAGGCTCGCTCAAAATTGGAACATTCAATGTGCCTTTATGCAGTCTCGCCAGAGCCATTGCAGCTCATATACCTAAAGTAGGGACGTAGATGAGGACGATATATAGGCCTGTGGTGTCCAACTAGATTGCTATGCATGCAAGTTTCAAGAGAGACGTACTCAAGAACCTAAACATTAGAACTTGCACACCTTTAAAATACATGGCTTTTTTTGCAGTATGCAAACTTTTAGACCCAGATTAGATAAGACAGAACTTTTATACATACTAGGGGCGAAACGACTAGTGGGGCGAAACGAATAATGGGGCGAAACGACTAGTGAGGCCGAAACTACCAGGGGGAAACGTCTTGGGGGCTAAACGACTAGGGGAGGAAATGGTTTGGGGCGAAACGTCCCGGATTCGTCCTGCTATGTCCCCGGCCCCAAGTAGTCGTAGCATACAAATGACTAGTGCATAAAATGTATTTCTTTCTATGAAGCTCACCTATGTTTAAGCAAACATTGCATACCCGGACGAAATGCCGTATTTTTTTTTATCTGTGTCTTGATTGTATGTAAAAGAACATACTGTTAATCAGTATGGATCACTATCAAGTTCGACATTTTTGGTTGGCCTGGTCCAATTATCAGCAGCATTCCCCAAATGCATTTTTTCATAAATATATTATAGTTTTAAAAATATCACCTTTGATCCCTTAAAACACAGCTACATCATACTTATTGTAGCAATATCGTTGGGAGAATCCATTGAATGACAAGGGTTAAATACATATTTCAGTGTTTGTTTGTCCTCGAGTATTTTCTTACGAGGTATGTTGCAGCCTTATAATATACGTAACTGGCCCGAGGCATTATGCACATTGCTTTGTGGAAGCATTATCAAAAGAAAAGATCTTACAACTTTTATACTACATTTCCTGGGTTGAATCAGTCCTGAGCAGAGGATAAAATGTCTTGCACAAGGACACGACGTAGTGCCTCCCGTAAGGCTCAAATACGCAAACCCTAGATAATGACATCTAAGCTCAAAACAAGTTTTACAGCAAGGTAAAGGTATGTAATTTTCTCTTGACCACGTATCCTGTCCTCGCTAATAAAATAAAAGGGATTAATGTAGGTGTAAGGACTATTTGCGTTGCTATGGATACGAGAATGTTTTATCAAAATAATTGGTTTCCATCTTTCAATGGAAGAGGGACCAGTCTCCTACAAATATTTGATTGGTCGATTCAATCCCGCGTGAGTGACGTATTCACTCGAGCGATACCGCGATGAATTTACTATCGTTTCATTGGTTGAAAAAACAACGCAGATATCGTGGGAAGGTTGCGTTGGCCTCGCAAGTCTGGTTGGTTTAATACACTTCGCACTGCAGGCAACCGCGTGGCCTACGCCTGCGGTAGGCGTGCGAAGGCAACGCGCAGTCTGCGCACGTGCGAAGACAACTCGCTAGCGATCGCCACTGTACTTTTAAAGTTTAGCAGTTTATGATAACTAAACTCTTAAAAATTGAAGCTTCTTTAAGTAATTAAAGTAGAATTATAAACATTTTTTCGTTTCTGAAAATTGATGTTTAATATGCAGATTATTAATTTCAAGAATATACTCGTTTCGGTATTGAGTTGATGTAAATTTGCGAAGGTTGTACAAATAGTATAATCTGCACACACAGAAGTGAGAATAGACACGGAGCCACCATTTGCATGATGAAATGCCAAAATGAAGAGAAACAGCAATTTATGGGTTTTTTTTAAATTTTGAAGTGGCCAATCATTTTAATTATATCTTTTACATATATGCTTTGATAGTTTAAGTGGGGCAGAGCTCAAAGTAAGTTTGAATATTATTTGCAGAGGAAATCCCATTGGCCATTCCGTGACTATGATGTAGAGAACGAATGTGGCTTACTGAATAGGCTGGTAACTGGGACTACTTATATACTCACTCTGACAAGATCTTTTGGCCAGCCTGATCCCAGAACACTTCTACTACCAAATCCAAATGTGTTTCCACCATACTCTGCTACCTTCTTTGATGTTGTATTGGCTCCAGCATGTATTACCATCTAGATAATAACAAAAGACATAAGATGAGATTCTTCCATCAGAAAATACCAAAATAAAAATCTGGCCTCCAGATAAGTGTGTGCAACTGAAAATTATTTTTCTTATTTCTCATCCAAAACTAATGTTGTGGGTACTCATCTCACTGAGACCATGGTGGCCATTACAAAATGCATATTGAACTGAACTTATCTGACAGCCACTGTCAGATAAGTTCAGTTCAATGTGCATTTAGTAATTCTAACTCTCTGGGTGTTGCTCCACTGCCTCTGGGCTCCCATCAAGTTTCAGTGTAATCTGACTAACAATTTGGGATGAGATGTTGTTTGGATAATTCCAAGATTGCTGCTGTGGCAGCCATTAAGAATATCCGAATGTAATGATTTTAGCAATTTAAGTCTACATTGCCTTCATGACTCCCACTTAGTTTCGGTACAATCCAATATATGGTTCTGGAGGAGATAGTGATTAAAAAGTTTCAAGATGGCTGCCATGGGAGCCACAGGCCTCCAGATAAGAGTGTGTACTGGAAAATGATTTTTTCTCATTTCTCAACCAAAACATATGTTGTGGGTACTCAAAAGAACTGTCTCAATGAGATGGTTCGTTTGAGCACCCAAAACAGATGTTTAAATTGATGGGCAAGGATATAAATGCAATTTTAGGTACACAAACGATCCTTATCTGGACCAATGGAGCCATCTTCAATATCTGAATGGAAAGTAATCTCTATGTTGCCCTTGTGTCTACCAACAAGATTCCATTTAACGTGAGGAAATGGTGTTTGAAGGGCATCAATGCTGGGATTAAAATCTTACATCAATTAGTCTATGGCTATAACTCTAGTTTACCTTGTCATAGTCATACTGTGAGGAAGATCTGGTATCAAAGCGAAGATATAGACATCTTGCCCCGGGGATATGGACAGTCTCCTTGAACTTGTAATTGTCTCTCACTGGGTGAATACTCTCTACAGTTTTACCCGAGGCCCAGGGGGCAGGAATCTTCAGCCCGGCCAGGAAGCCCTGTTCCTCCTGATCATGCATATCAACTCTGAAATGTTAATTTGACATCATTCAAAAAAATATTCAAAATTTTATGCTCAAAATTTGTTTTCCACTGAGGAGCCAAAAATTTTGAGTGTAAAGTTTTCATTGATCATTTTCTTATCTATCAATCCAAATGTTATCAGTATGCCAACAAACTGTCTCTGTGATAGGGCTGGTTTGAGCACCTCATCATAGGCAGGGGTGTGGAAATACCATCCCTGACTTGTCCAACCTGGTCCCATTTCATTCAGGACATGTTAGAAATTTCTATTCACTTGTCCTGGGACAAGTTAAAATAAATTTACAATTCTGTATTTTATATTTGGTAATTATTATGAACTCACATGTTGTGTAGAAAACAGTGTAGTTCCTGATCATCTGGCTTCTTCAGAAGCCAGCTGATCAGGATCTACACTGTTTTTAATAGTTTATTTCTGGTTTCATACTGCTTTTAAAGTTTATACATGTATATTGTTTAAGCACAGTGAGGCTCATATCTTTGTGTATTATCTGTTCTTTAATTGGGACAAGTAAAACTTTTTATGGACAAGTTCTTTATGGCAATTTACTTGTCCCTGGGCAAGTATAAACTTTTGCTATTTCCACACCCCTGTCATAGGTCTCATGGCTTCTCATAGAATAGCAAATAAATGAGGATGATGTTAAACTAATCAAAAGTTGATGCTTATATGGAGACTGTGTGCGGTAAAGCCGCAAAATAATGTTCATTTTCTGCAATAAAAAAATACAGGGTCAAAATTGCCTAATTGCTGGTATTCCTTAGGACTTACATTTCCTTTCTATATCAAACCACAGTGGAATTTTTTAAAGGCAGTTCTAGTGTCTTTCTTTCTCATTATAGTATCAATTACATACAGGTCCTAATCTAACAGTGTTGTAGTTTGCCAAGTTGCCTCCCCTGCCCACCCTTTGTTTGAGTTGATACTTTACGTCCCTGTCAAGAAATTTTCAGTCATGTCAGGAGGTTTCCTGGTTTGAACCAGAGCTAAGAAGAGGCTAAAAGGTCTTGCTCAAGGACACAACACAGTGCCTCCGGTAAGGCTCGAAGCAGTGACCCCTCCATCTGGAGTCGAGCACTCTACTACTGTCAGACCCATTGGGCTCCTTTATTACCCATCTTTAAACATCTCAGATAAATCATTGGCATTCAAAAGAACTGCTTAGTGAGATAGTTCTTTTCAATATCATTGAAACAGAAAGAACCTAATTATACTCCAGGGTCTTTATCCAATGTAATGCAATTGACTTTGAGTTAAGCAGAAATACATGGAACAAACAGTGTAAACCCAGATCAGATTTACTACCAATTGGGCCAATTGCTCCCCCAAGTGCTCCCCATATCAATAATAAAATTGCACAACTGGATGCATTGGAAATTTGAATTACAGTAAAAGCTCAAAAATTCTAACGCCGATTTTTTAAATACTCACTCATTCTAAATAAATTTGGGACACACTGGATTCAGATAAGAGGACTATTTATGAACTATTTGTCTATAAAAAAACATTATGTTTTTGGTGCATAAAAGAAACGTCTAATGCGAGACGTATCTTTTACGCATCAAAAACATATGTTTGACAGGAAAACACTTATAATAATGATTTTTTAAGGTTATATATTCTTATGTCTACCTCCCTGCAGTTCCAAATTTCAATTCTTCGAAATAAAACCTCTAGTCCATAGGACTTGGAATTTACAAGATTCACTGTACATACGAGACATGTTTCATGTTTATTTGAACAGATTTGAATTTCACTTTTTGCGGTTGCATATAATTTAAACAAACAAATTTTGCTTTTTCATGCATAATGGACGTGACCCTGGTATTGCCAAATAGACAAGATGGCAATTTAAAACATAGCCATAACACGGTGGCCCTAAATACATCCCCGCCCCCTTTTAACGGAATTTAAGAGCTAAAACGGGTGTATCTTCTAAGAAAACACGTATTTAAGTCTGAAATTTTTTAAGTTTAGAGGCACACTCAAGTCTATTATTAAAATGAAAAGCAGCCTTTGTGTGCCTGTTTTTGCTTGGAAACTGGGCTTAATAAGTTCTTTCATAGAAGTGCCCAAATGGGTATCTCATGTATAAAATGTGTCTTGGGAGAAGTTTGAAAAGCAAATTCTCAAAACTCACAGCCGACTCAATTTCTTAGATATTTTAAGTATCTATTACCGATAAAGCTGATAACCAAATATTGCATTTGAGTATTTTGCATACAATTTAGTGTTGCTATGGAAACTGTAAACCCTAAAATTTGATATTCAAGTCGCTTCCAAAAAGTAAATATCCAACTGGGATGCTTTATTTTCTAAAAGAACATAGTTTGATTATCTATGTACAATATATAAAAGGTTTCATGAGAAAAACTTCATATCTTTTAGAGAAATCGTTAGAGAAAGATTTAGTACTGTAACATTTCATTTCAAACAGCACTTTTAAACACTTAAAATTTGACTACTCATCTTCAGAGACTGTTTCAAACCAGAAAATAAAAATTAAGAACTATTTTTTGGACAACTGCGTATTTCTGGAGATCAGACTAACCCATGGAAATCAATTATTATCCAATAAAACGAAAAATAAATGAGTAACGGCATTTTCAAGTTTGTTCAAATAAACATGAAACACCTCTTGTATAGTGTAAGTGTCCAATTAAGTACTCTGAGTGTCCTTATAGAAGCATGACTGTCCTCTTATTAGATTGATGCAGTATTGAAAGTCTAGTGGCTACTACAGTTAAACCTGTCTTAAGGGGCCACTCAAAAAATAGGAAAAACAAAGGTCATTAAGACCAATCATCGCTTAATGCAGGTAGAAAGTATTACAGAATGCTCTCTTGGAGCATTCTGTAATACTTTTGATCTGCATTGAGCTATAATCGGTCTTGAAAAACCAATCTTTTGTATTCTTTTGAGTGGCCGCTTAAGACAGGTTTAACTGTATAAAGCCGGCAAGGGTACATACTTCTCTGGAGTTACTGACTGTCCTATCACTTCAATCACATCAGAGTCAGAGTCCATGTCAGAATCTTTGTTCAAAATTGCTTGAACCTGGCTCTTCAATAACAATGCAGCCTAGAAAAGCATGGTTCATACAAAAACAAATTTGTAAGTTTCGCTAAAATTTTTGACAAATGTCATATTTCCCTGACATACTAATTACAGCAAATCACCTTTCAACAAAGATAATTATACTTATATAATATCATATACTTCATTCTATTAACTCCTGTCATGCTAAATAGTTTTATGTACTACACTTTTCCCCAATTTTTATTCTGTTAACCTGCAGTATTCCAGTTGTATTACATAGCATGTATTTCCAGAGTGGAAAACAATGTGGATGCTGATCAGAGGTGATCTTTCACAAAAGGATTAATCTGGGTTCAGCAGGACAAAGGTTAAAAATTTAAAAACTCTGCAGGGCTGCTACAATCTAAAACTCAATCTATACCTCTTATGTATTAGCACTGATCCAGTGAGGAAAAAACTTTTTTTTGGCATTTATGACCGGAGATGCGAAATTCCCTGAAAAAATTCCTGACCTTTTGGCAAAATTATATTTTTTCTTGATGCATCTTGAAATTACCTGGGAGAAGCCAATAGGTTCGGCATCAGGTGACCTAGTATGGTAGCCATAGTAACCTTTTCTCACATCTCTGAAATCATTTCACTTGATAGTACCTACCTGACTAGATAAAAAAGACTAACTGTACAAGTTGTGGCAAACTAGAGAGACAGCTGAGATTCTGATAGATGAGAGAAGTCAATAATTTGTTTGATTTGATTCTTTATGTCCCATTCAACATTTTTTCAGTCATGTCGGGACGGGTCTTCCTGGGTTGAACCAGTACTAAGCAAAGGATAGAGTGTCTTGCTCAAGGACACAATGCAGTGCCTCCACTGAGGCTCGAACCTGCAACCCCTTGACCTCGAGTCAAGCACTCTACCACTGAGCCACCGCACTCTTCTAGAGAAGTCAATAGGGTCGGCATCAGGTGACCTAGTATGGTTGCCCTGGCAACCTGAAATAATTTCACTAGATTATAGTAACTACCTGACTATAAAGTACAACTGGCTGTACAAGCTGTGGCATAATCACATCTGTCATAGATAGATAGCTAAGATTCTGATGAGTGAGAGAGGTCAATAATGTCTGCATCAGGTGGCCTAGTATGGTTGCCATGGTAACCTTTTCACACCTCTCTGAAATCATTTTACTTGATAGAACCTACCTGACTAGATAGTACAACTAACTGTACAAGTTGTGGCATAATAACATCCGCTATCGACAAACAGCTGAGATTCTGATGAGTGAGAGAAGTCAATAGGGTCGGCATTAGGTGACCTAGTATGGTTGCCTTGGTAATCTTCTCAAGACCTTGAAACCTGTTTTCAAGGTCATCTTTAAACACTGTGATCATTTTGTTGCAGGTTTCTAACAGCATCTCAAGAACCTGAAATGAATGCATAAAAATTTACAAGGAATTTCCCCAACCCATCCATATTTGGGGATGTATGACTGTTTTTAAATGAATAAAAGTCCCCTTTAGACAGTTCTTTAGAAAGTCAGCCTTAAATTCCTGAATTCAGGAACACTCCTGAAAACTTTTAACCATGTTCAAAACATTAAAAAATCTAAATATTTTTACAAGGTTATTTCTAATATACTGAAAATAAATGGGAATAGCTATCATAATCTGCCTAATTTGAAAGTCAGCCTCTAAATGCTGAGTTCAAGAATAATCCTGCAACTTTCAGCCATATTAAAACTATTAAAAACCTAGATTTTTTTTACAAGGTTATTGTTTTAAGATATACTGAAACTAAATCCGAGAAGCTACCATAATCTGCCTTATTCAATATTTTGAGGTCGACTATCTGTGGAAACTCAGCTTCAAAATACCGAGTTCAGAAATAATCCTGAAAACTTTCAACCATGTTCAAAAAATATCAAATAATCTAGATCTTTTTACAAGGTGGATCTAGGTTTTGGGGATTATTTTGTAGAAAGAAAACCCAATCATTAAAGTGAATCACACAAGACTAGAATCCAATGTTGGTTAGGGATTTTAGGAATGGAAAAACTCCCATCTTACTGCCAATAATATATGGGCAGCAACGCGAGAAAACCGGTCTTTGGGGGTTTGCGAACAACACAGACGCAGACCAGCCTGGGCATCCATGCAGTCTGATCAGCGCCTTTGTTATTTGCTTTTTGGAAAGTAACATATGTAAACTTGCTACAGGTGAAATTTCAATTTTCTAGCTAGTCTTTGTAGCTGAGGAGACTGGTTTGAATCTCGCTTTGTCGGAAACCCCGAAGACAGGTTTTCTGTCAACGAGGCCCATATGAGCTCATGACATTTTTCGGTACTTATCACATATATGTTGTCGCCATTCAAGAATACTTGAGCAGCTATCTATACTAAGAAAAACAATTAAAGGATATTGAAATTCAACGGACAATTTTTATAAAATGTTAAATTCTGGCTTTGGGCCATTACAATTTTTTGGAAGATATATGCCCTTGGCAATATTCAATATGTCCAGCTCAAGTCATGCTACAGCGGTTATTCAAAATTTAAGTTGTAAACAACATGAGGGTCGGACAGCAAATTTCACGTGCAATACAAGGTTGAAATTCTACATGTATTCATTGACCATATCGTTTGTTTTCGAAAGGAAAGTTCTCAAAGTGTATAAAGGATACTTGTTAGCATGGTCAGATGCAGACGTTTAACGGATAATCAGCGCTGGCAAACAATCGGCCAGTTAGACTTAGGGAGACGTCAAATTGACATGGTTGCAAATTTCGGCATTTCCCAAAATGTGGTGAGCCATCTGTACCAAAGGTATCAGCAGATGGGTGAAGTTGCAGAAAGGCGTGGTAGGGACCATACACGGGTGACTTCTAGAGCAGATGACCGTCACGTTGTTATGGAGTTATTACGTTCAAGGACTTTAAGTGCCCCAAAACTGCGCCAAGAACTTCGAAATACGCGCGTGTAAACGTCAGTGTGCAGACAATAAGAAACAGACTATATGAGCGTGTCTTAGTGTCAGAAGACCTGTGATAGCAACGCCTTTAACACGACGACATAGGCGAGCTCGTGAACAGTGGATAGCAACGCCTTTAACACGACGACATAGGCGAGCTCGTGAACAGTGGTCCAGAGCACATTTGAGGTGGACTCAGCGGCAATGGAGCACTGTGCTCTTCACAGACGAAAGTGTCTTTCGGTTGTCACGTGCAGACGGCCGGACACGCGTTTGGCGACGTAAGAATGAGCAAATCGCAGATTGCAATATCATTGAACATGACCCATATGGTGGTGGGTCCGTAATGGTGCGGGCGGGCATCTCTAACATCTTTAAAACGGATTTAGTGGTTATCAATGGGACCCTTACAGGTCAATGTTATATTGACCAGATCATTAACCCATATGTTGTACCATTTTTCCATGGAAATAGGGCCAATTTCACATTAATGGATGACAACGCTCTTCCCCATCGGGCAATCATCGTGCGAAATCGCCTTCAACAAGCTGGAATCCAAACCATGGATTGGCCATCGCGCTCCCAAGACCTCAATCCCATTGAACATGTGTGGGATGAGCTGGGGAGGCGTCTGAACAACCGAGCCCATGGCCTTACCACCATCGCCCAGCTTGGACAAGCCTCGATTAAGGAGTGGAATGGTATACCACAATACGTCATTCGAAGGCTTCTAACAAGTATGCGACGTCGTTGCCAGGCAGCTATTGATTCTAGAGGTGGCCATACCCGTTATTAATAGGGTGTGACTTTTTGTGTAGTGGGGTACATACATTTGGAAAGGTACCGAAACTAATGGAGTAAAACGGAAAACTTTATTTGTGCAAATCAGCTAAACATCCTTTCGTAAAATGACGTTATTTTCTATCAAATCAAATTTCTCTATTTTTCACATTAAAGTAATGAAGTTCAATATCCTTCAATTGTTTTTCTTAGTATAGTTGGACTAAAATTTGCCCAGAGCCTTCATAAAAGTCTGTTCTTTGTCTGTGTGAACGGCCAAGGCTCTGATGAGACTGTGTGGATATGTAGGCTAATCTGAGCCTTGTCTGGTCGCCTATGGGATAAATACGAAAATCTCATGTACTGGTCCATATGAGCCGTGACATGTGATTTCCAACAATGTGGCATTTTGACAAATGTAGACTCAGAGGAGCCTGTACAGCCCCCTTTTTAAGCTTAGAAACTCCAAATGATGCTCAGTCAGTAGCTTAACACTCATAGAATATTCAAGTGACTAGTAAAGGCTCTGATCAGACTGCGCGCATGCGCAGGCTGATCTGAGGCTTTGCTGGTCGCACATACCACATTGTTGGAAATCCCATGCCATGGCTCATATGGGGATTTTAACCTACCTGACAACTTCCTTGAAATATCTTAGTAGCTAGTCCCTGGATATAGGTCTGCAACTCCTGATATAGACGAAAATATATTTATCCCTTAAAGCACCAAGAAAAAAATGCATCTGAAAATGTTGTCTACTTAAGTCCTCTGCTGCAAAATAATTGCCTAACATTACTGACGAATTAAGTTGAGAAGCAAACAGCGTGGACCCAAAACAGACTGCTCCTATATAGGAGCAGTCTGGTCTGGGTCCACACTGTTTGCCATAGAGGCTTCTTAAACATTTCAGCAGACAAGAAAAGCAGACAACTTTTGTTGCGATTGGCGCATTAAGAGTTATTATTCATAAATCATCTTCCAACACAATGATAGACAATGTACATGTAAAGTAAAATTTTGATAATTCCAATTCCGTTAGTTCTAAGTAAATGCAAATTCAAATGAATTACGTGATACAATTGATTCAGAGAATGGGTGTATTCAGGACTTTAGTTAAGAGTGCGTAACAAAAATTTAATTTTCTTATTTCTCAACCAAAACATATGCTGTGGGTACTCAAAAGAACCGTCTCAATGAGACGGTTCTTTTGAGCACCCAAAACATATGTTAAAACAGATGGGTAAGAAAATATTTACAATTTTCCGCTGAAATTTTTTGTTTATCTAAACCTATGGGTGTATTTATATACTATTTTAATAATTTCCCATAAAAACATATATTCTTGGTGCTTCAAAGAAATACCAACCGGTAAGCACCCAGAACATAATCATTTTTTTTAAGAAATACTTAAATTATGCAGTTTTAGGGGCTACATATTATTTAATGACTAAATCCCTTAATTTTAACTACAGATAATTTAACGTAAAAACTCAGGTCCCAAAGGCTTCAAATTACCGTAATGCAATTTTACTGTATCTAAAATTTCTTTCAATATGGTTTCTATAAGAGCATTGATGTGTAAGAATGTAAATGCTGTTCAAAAAAATATAAACTTAAAACAATTTCGAGGAAAGTGGTATCACATCTGTCTGTTGTCAAAGTCACTGGAGTGTGAAGTGTAGGTCAAGGTCACCTAGTCACAGTCTGGCTTGAAGAATATACTGAGGGAAATTACTATGCAAGGTTTAACAGTCACTACATGTGAGCTCTCTCTGTTGCAGCGAAACAGCATTTAATGTAAATTGTTGAAAGACATACCAATGACAAATGTTCCAAAGTCACTGGAGCATGAAATGTAGGTGTAGGTCACTAGGTCACAGTGCATTCTTTAAGAATATGTGGAAAGTCAGCCTCAAAATCCTGAATTTAGGAATAATCCTGAAAACTTTCACCCATGTGTCCATTTACTGACTATAACTGGCAATTATGGTTGAAGTTACTTATTGTCTAGTTGTCTGCCCAAAAAGGCCTAGACAAACAGCCCAGACCTAAATCAGGCTGATTCAGAAGCAGTCTTTTAAGCCTTAAAGCCCCAATCACGACTGCAGCATACAGCAAATTTTGCGATATCTTTCCTAATCTTTGATAAAAAATAAGGTCTGATATTTCGTGAGATTCAGACGAGAATCGTTTGCCAGCAGACGATTCTCATAAAATATCATGCCTTATTTGTTATTTTTGAAAAAGTAGCGAGATTTGAAATTGTCGTCTGCTGCAAATTATAGGTAGCACTTTATGGGTTAAAGGTCCTCCCTGAGTCCCTGTTTGCTATTCTGACAAGCATTTTGTGAATTCCAGCCCTGATAACCAACATTTTATTTGAGAAGAGAAAGAGAAAAGGGTTCTAAATTTTAGAACAACTACCGTACCTTTAATTTTTGTTTAGCTTCATCAATGTCTGCCTGGTTTTCTTCTGGTATGTTGAACAGAACAGCTTCTCTTAACACATGAGACTGTAAGGCTATCAGATATTGCTGACATGGGCTCGCCACCTGAAATCAAATATAACAATCAACACATGAGACTGTAAGGCTATCAGATATTGCTGACATGGGCTCGCCACCTGGAATCAAATAGAACAATCAACACATGAGACTGTAAGGCTATCAGATATTGCTGACATGGGCTCGCCACCTGGAATCAAATAGAACAATCAACACATGAGACTGTAAGGCTATCAGATATTGCTGACATGGGCTCGCCACCTGGAATCAAATAGAACAATCAACACATGAGACTGTAAAGCTATTAGATATTGCTGACATGGGCTCGCCACCTGAAATCAAATATAACAATCAACACATGAGACTGTAAGGCTATCAGATATTGCTGACATGGGCTCGCCACCTGGAATCAAATAGAACAATCAACACATGAGACTGTAAGGCTATCAGATATTGCTGACATGGGCTCGCCACTTGGAATCAAATAGAACAATCAACACATGAGACTGTAAGGCTATCAGATATTGCTGAAATGGGCTCGCCACCTGGAATCAAATAGAACAATCAACACATGAGACTGTAAAGCTATTAGATATTGCTGACATGGGCTCGCCACCTGGAATCAAATAGAACAATCAACACATGAGACTGTAAGGCTATCAGATATTGCTGACATGGGCTGGCTACCTGGAATCAAACATAACAATCAACACATGTGACTGTAAGGCTATCAGATATTGCTGACATGGGCTGGCCACCTGGAATCAAACATAACAATCAACACATGTGACTGTAAGGCTATCAGATATTGCTGACATGGGCTGGCCACCTGGAATCAAATATAACAATCAACACATGAGACTGTAAGGCTATCAGATATTGCTGACATGGGCTCGCCACCTGGAATCAAATAGAACAATCAACACATGAGACTGTAAGGCTATCAGATATTGCTGACATGGGCTCGCCACCTGGAATCAAACAGAACAATCAACACATGAGACTGTAAGGCTATCAGATATTGCTGACATGGGCTCGCCACCTGGAATCAGACATAACAATCAACACATGAGACTGTAAGGCTATCAGATATTGCTGACATGGGCTCGCCACCTGGAATGAAATATAACAATCAACACATGAGACTGTAAGGCTATCAGATATTGCTGACATGGGCTCGCCACCTGGAATGAAATAGAACAATCAACACATGAGACTGTAAGGCTATCAGATATTGCTGACATGGGCTCGCCACCTGGAATCAAATAGATCAAACAACACATGAGACTGTAAGGCTATCAGATATTGCTGACATGGGCTTGCCACCTGGAATCAAACATAACAATCAACACATGAGACTGTAAGGCTATCAGATATTGCTGACATGGGCTCGCCACCTGGAATCAAATAGAACAATCAACACATGAGACTGTAAGGCTATCAGATATTGCTGACATGGGTTCGCCACCTGGAATCAAATAGAACAATCAACACATGAGACTGTAAGGCTATCAGATATTGCTGACATGGGCTCGCCACCTGGAATCAAATAGAACAATCAACACATGAGACTGTAAGGCTATCAGATATTGCTGACATGGGCTGGCTACCTGGAATCAAATAGAACAATCAACACATGAGACTGTAAGGCTATCAGGTATTGCTGACATGGGCTGGCTACCTGGAATCAAACATAACATTCAACACATGTGACTGTAAGGCTATCAGATATTGCTGACATGGGCTCGCCACCTGGAATCAAACATATTAATCAACACATGTGACTGTAAGGCTATCAGATATTGCTGACATGGGCTGGCCACCTGAAATGAAAAAGAACAATCAACACATGAGACTGTAAGGCTATCAGATATTGCTGACATGGGCTTGCCACCTGAAATGAAAAAGAACAATCAACACATGAGACTGTAAGGCTCTCAGATATTGCTGACATGGGCTCGCCACCTGAAATCAAATAGAACAATCAACACATGAGACTGTAAGGCTATCAGATATTGCTGACATGGGCTCGCCACCTGGAATGAAAAAGAACAATCAACACATGAGACTGTAAGGCTATCAGATATTGCTGACATGGGCTGGCCACCTGGAATCAAACAGAACAATCAACACATGAGACTGTAAGGCTATCAGATATTGCTGACATGGGCTCGCCACCTGGAATCAAATAGAACAATCAACACATGAGACTGTAAGGCTATCAGATATTGCTGACATGGGCTCGCTACCTGGAATCAAACAGAACAAACAACACATGAGACTGTAAGGCTATCAGATATTGCTGACATGGGCTCGCTACCTGGAATCAAATAGAACAATCAACACATGAGACTGAAAGGCTATCAGATATTGCTGACATGGGCTCGCTACCTGGAATCAAACATAACAATCAACACATGAGACTGTAAGGCTATCAGATATTGCTGACATGGGCTCGCCACCTGAAATCAAATATAACAATCAACACATGAGACTGTAAGGCTATCAGATATTGCTGACATGGGCTCGCCACCTGGAATCAAACAGAACAAACAACACATGAGACTGTAAGGCTATCAGATATTGCTGACATGGGCTGGCCACCTGGAATCAAACAGAACAATCAACACATGAGACTGTAAGGCTATCAGATATTGCTGACATGGGCTGGCTACCTGGAATCAAACATAACAATAGCTATTATCCCTTTTTAACTCTTAATATCTCCTAGTGTCGTCTGCTAATAACTTTTGCAAACAGTTTGAACCAAGATCAGGCCTGACATTTTGTCCAGCCTGATCTGGATCCAAACTATTTGACACTCTGACGGTATTCCTGAAATTTTTTTCGAAAAAGTTGATTTTGAAAAAATCAGCAAATGACAAAAAAGAATGTAAAATTTCCCAGGATGCAAAGAGGTATTCTGATTACATACACATTGATACAATAACAATGTGACTGCCCATTGTGTACTTTTTAATTAAGGGGTCACAGGTAGAATTTTCTAAATTATGATGTATTTCTGTCCCTGAAGATTGTTCTAATCTTAGTACACTCATTACACTGTTTTCCAAAGTACCCATTTAGGGGTTTCCAGTTTACAAAGGGTTATCCATGCCAGCCAATCCTTGGAAGCACACACCAGGGAACAGACTGAAACATTTTTAAAATATCTTGGTTTAGAAATAAAACTTCTCTAAGTGAAGACTCATTATGATCTACGTGCTAGATTGTGCTATATTGGCGGGAAAATTTTCATGCTTTTCTTGTCATCTGCTGATTCTTTTCAAAATCAACTTTTTTCAAAAAAATTCTTTCAGGATTACCATCTGAGTGCCAAACAAATTGGACCCTGATCTGGGTCTAAACTGTTTGCAAAAGTTATCAGCAGACAATCGGTGTACGACAAAACATAGAAAGACAAAAGATAGAAGCGACATTTAATAGATGAGTCAATACATAGACGCGACATTAAATAGATCGATGGATAATAGAACAACCAATAATAGAACAGTGAGTGTGAAAACGATAATTACTTATCCGCTCGGCGATTGCTAGGCGTCGTTGAACATTCGCTCACTCACCCAAGCTATTGGACAACACTCAGCTTCGGATGTGGAAACAGATTAATTGCCCCATTTTCGCCATCTATTTGATCTGTTTATGAGCGAACCTTAGGGAATGAGCCTAGCTAGGACCACAAATTTTCTGGAAGGCTGGCACCCACGAATTAGCTCAATTCTTGGTCAGGCTCACCCAAATATTTGGAATTAAGAAAGTCGTGTCCAACCAATAACATTCATATTTGGAGTACCTGGAGAGCTTGTCCCATAATGTAACATACTAACTGTGGGACTGTACCAAACTAGCAGTCCTCGGATACTGCGCTTAGGGCTTTATTGGTTGCTAATCAATGTTCGCTACCTCAAATTTATTGTCGGCGTAAAATTGATGGAAATAAAATTTTCGATATTTCTGAATTTTTTCGATGTTATCTTGAAGTTTTTTTCAATCTTTTTTTTTAATGTTTTTCTATGTTTTGTTGTTTTATGTTTAGTCATAGACCCCAGACAACACCGGGAGATAAAGTGTTAGGGGAAATGGAATCTCTCACTCTTATCAATTGGGTTTGTCCATTTTCATTTTAAGGGTTGTTGGGTAGCATTTTTCATTGTTATTCAAATTTTATTAGAACAGTGGAGACTCTGATCAGACGTTTGATCTGGGTTTGCACTGTTTGCATATGTCCCACAAAAAGGACGCTACGCTTACATTGTATATGGGTTAATATGGATCTAGATGTAAATGAGTGGCTCCTGAATATCAGAAGCCAGCTGGTTTGGATCTACACTGATTTCAAAAGGTGTAGATTTTTAAATATTATATGCACTGTGTGCTTATTGGGTTGAATACGGTCAATTGGGACATTTTACATCTTTGATATGCAGTAACTGACTTTTTAAATGTAATCTTCTGGCTTGATCCCATCTAGCTTGATCCATACTAATTTGCTGCAGAAATGAAATGAGTAGTCCCTGATCAGACCTTTCCTCTACGAGCAGACTGATCTCAGACTGTATTGTTTACACATAATTTTCCTGAACAATTTTATTCTGATAAATAAATAAATAAATAAATAAATAAATAAATAAATAAATAAATAAATAAAATAAATAAAATAAATAAAATAAATAAATAAATAAATAAATAAATAATTTTTTTTAGTTAAATATATTTTTAAAAACATCTTTTTTGAGTTGATGAATTATTTTGTTTTGAATTTCACTCATCCTTTCTAACATCAATAGAATGTTTTAACAATCAACCTTATTAAGCTTTGATTAGTTTACCTGTGACCAATCAAGCATGACTGAATACTGTTACCTTTCAAGGTAACAGTATTCAGTCAAGCTTGAGTGATTTCATAGTAATTAAGGCAATTTTAATTAGCTGACCAAGCTGTACTGACAGATGACCATGCCTCTTTGACACATGGATAAAAACATGTCAATTTCTGCCAGACATCACTTATCTTCCATACCAAGCTTGCAAAATGTTTAAATTCTTCAACTTTATCTGTTTTTGATAGTACAGTTTGAGGATCTCCACATGGACACAGGTAAGACTTTTGACAATTTTAAATAGTTGCTTAAAACCTAATTATGGGTATTATTGTCGTCTGCTGATAACATTTGCAAAGAGTTTGGACCCAGATCAGGCCCGACAACTGTTTTGGCACCCTGATGGTATTCCCAAAATAATCAAAAATCCTTAAAGGGACTCTGAATATGTTCTCTGTTTAAGTCATCTGCTGCATATATTTGCTAACATTAGTGACTAATGTAATGGTGTATTCCTGTTTCTCCCACTTTTTGATTTTTAGGTAAATTTGGGGTGGGAAGAACAGGAATTGTGGATAAGGTGTAAAGGTGTTAATCCATAACCTGAGGACATATAGTTTATTTCAGTAAAGGTAAACATAAAACAGGTACTATAAAGCACATACAGGTGATAATAATTGAGCAAATCAAATTCAGACAAACAGTGAAGACCAAGATAAAATGTTGCAATATGTGGCATTTTATCAGGGTCTGCACTATTTGTTGAGATAAAACATACTTATCATTGTATCAAACCAGACTTCATTTTTTTTCTAATTTCATGCGGTTGCAAACTTGTAGCCCATGAGACTTTGGTATTTATCGCATATGTATGAATTTTAACATGTAGATCTATATATCTACAACCTTATTTACAAGAACTTTCTAATTTAACCGGCTGTATAATGGAAACTCTACATTTCTCCTATGTATATGCAGATAGAGACGGCTATGATAAGTGTATGCGCGCAGGCTCGCTAAAGACTTCCTTGCCCGCTAGATTGTACATCTACATGTATTATATACATAATAATTTTCTAATTTAACCCTGGAATGCATGCTGGAAACTCTAATCTTTGTGTAGGCGAGCAGAGACGGCTATGACGGATCTGTGCATGAGGGCAGGTGTGTCTACGACCCCCATGCTTGATAGATTTTGCATTTGCATAAGTGATCAGCTCTTGCTACAAACTTATTCGTAATAATTTTCTAATTCAACCCTCTGCATAGTGGAAACCGCAATCTTTGTATATGCTTGCATAGACGGCTCTGGCGAGTCTGTGCATGTGTACAGGCTTGCCTAAGACTTCATTGCTCGATAATGCAATATAAATTATTCAGTTCATAATCATGCAAATATGCAGAAGCAGGCCTCGAAATATCTTAAAATAGGCACTTGCCCTGCATCACAAAAATATTGGCATACATGGGAATTTTTTTAATTTTCACTAGTAATATCAAAACTTTCACGTGCCCTGCAGCCTGAGGCACTCGTAAATACGAGCGGACGAGTACTATTTTCGATGCAGCATCGGCGTACTGTACTACGGTGATCTCTCCAGCTTGAAGTCGCAGTTTCAGAGTGTTGAGTCTGTTTACTTCCTCCTCTTAACGGGGCGCGTTCCTTTAGCTGCATATTGGATTAGGGTTATACTATTCGATGCCTCAACTAGACAGCTGTGTCCCCGCATGCAATCATGAGTTGGAAACACTTGCATTGCTAAGTTACTTTTTAGGAGTCTACAGGAACCTTTTAGAACATGAAAATTTTCCTATTTTTTCTCATTGAAGCCAGCAGCGAAAGCACAGGCGAGTCTGTGCATTGGCAAAAACTCGACTGAGCCTTCGTTGCTTTAAAATGCGCAAATACCAATTTTCCAGATTTTTTCTCATTGATGCTAGCAGCGAAAGCTCGGGCGAGTCTGTACATTAGAGTCTTCGTTGTTTTAAAATGCGACAAATACCAAATTTCCAGATTTTTCTCTCTCGTTTAACGCAAGCAGGGAAAACTCAGGCGGGGCTGTGCATTGGCATAAGCTCGACTGAGCCCTCTTTTCTTGAAAATGCGATAACCGTGCATTGCGAGATATTTCAGATAAAACATTGGAATATATCAATAAAAGGTAATAAGAACTTATTTTCTGAAAAAGGTTGTTACTGGAAACACACAATCAAAACACCTATTCAGGGCCTGCACTGCTTGCCCCGATACAAAGATAAAGATTTTAAACCACGGACCCAGAGAACCATAACCAAATCAAATCCAGAACGGGATTTCTTCAGTTTTATGTCAGTATCAAACGGTTTGGATACTGATCACGGCTGACTTTCTGTTGGGCCTGATCTGGGTCCAAACTGTTTGCAAATGTTAATAGTTGACAAATAGTTTGATAAATAAAGATTCATAAATTATGAACAGATGAAAGCTTCATTATCAATTAGTTTAAAGAGTTGATTAGAATTGTTCAAATTAAGGATTAGTGTTTTAATTAAAAATTAGGATAAACATTAAGGTTAATTATGATTAATCATACTGTCTTGTCCAAATTAAGCTCTTAAGCTATTAAGCTAATCCCAAGATTAATGGATTTACTGTGAAGAAGTAAAATAATTCTGAAACAGACTATACTATACAGGTAAGTTTTCCTAAATTTTACATAGTGGGAATAACAGGAATAAGAATTTCTAAAAGTGGGAGAAACAGGAATAAACCAATGTAATTGTAGGAGGCAAACAGTGTGGACCGATCTAATGATCTAAAACAGAGGCTTATTGCGGTGATTGTGTTTGGGGGTTAACAATTTTTGTTACGCTTGTCAAAATTGCAGACAGAGAAGGTAAAGATGACACTGTTCCTATGGAGAGCCTGATCTGGGTTCGCAGTGTCATCAGTTTGTTTGGCTAATCATTATTTCCCTTATTTGGACACAAGACATTCTTTATTTCATTCGATTTTTTGGCCTTTAATCATTATTTCTTTATTTTGATCCATCCTCTTGTCGATGTGTTAGGGTTTAAAGTCGCTTTCAACAATTTTTCAGTTATATTATGATCAGTTATCATATGAAACTGCTTCTGGGCACTTTACCGCCATCCATCCTGTAGCAAGTGTTTAGGCCTAATCAATATACGTTCAGATATGTATTTGAAAAAATAGGACTGTATGACATGTTTTTGAAGCATTGTGGCCTTAAAGCAGTTTTGTGGCCTTTATACATAATTTCAATCATTCTGATCAATCATTTTTGTTAGCCAGCACACGAGATCAGGCCCCGAGGTTATAAAACTTTTTTTCATGCTCAACTCAACTATGCACAAAATTTCAACTGCTCATAAATACTAAAATACCCAAAAATAAAGAAGTTTCCAGTTTTAGGTCTCTCAGATTTGTATTTATCATGCTGATAAATGTCAAAATGACAACAATTGTTGGCATTTTAACAGTTATGTGCAGGATAAATTTCGTGCTCAGCTGAGTTGATTCCTGGTACTAATATCACAAATACACAAATAGTTCTATTTAACTTCCGTGCTGGCATATCCAGTGAAGCTAAAGGTCTAAATTTTAGACTGAGCCTTGGCCTACATCCCTAAGTGTATACAAGCAGTGAATACTCTGGCAGGTCTGTGCATATGCAGAGATTCACTGGAGGGATGCACCGGTAATCTCGTGTACTGGCCTATAGAATGTAATCGAAATCCCAAAGTATTTAACTCATTTCAGCCGAATGGAATTTCCCACTCTTATCAAATGGACCAGTCCATTTCTGTTTTAAGGGCTGTTGCATGGCATTTTTCATTTTTATTCAAATTTCAATATAACATTCTGTAAGCAAACAATTCTGCAACATCTGATCTGGGTCTGCACTGTTTGCATATGTCAAACAAAAAGGTTGTCAGGTTTATATTAGTTAAGCATAATGGTTCATTTTCGTATTGCGAGTCATTTTATATAATGTAATAGCATATACTTCGAATCTAAATGATGTGATATAGCATGTATGTATTAATAGTCCTGTGATATTGTTGTGAAAATGTCTGTAGAGAAATAAAATAAATTCGAATAAAAAGTGCATCGAAAGGTGTAAAACTTCTGAAAATGAACAAAAAATGACACCTGTGCAATTTTGCACATGTTTCATATTTGTACTTTTCCTACCATTTGTAACAGCAAAATAAAACCATTACATATATTTTAAAAACTATTTTGAGTTGTCCTTACATTTTCAAAAGTACTGATAAAGCATTGTTGAATTTTATATAAGGGTGAATCTACCCAGTGACACTGCTATTTTTAACATTGTATTTTCATTCTAGAAAATCAATCACTGCCCCAGCTGTTTGAATTGTTATAACCCTTTGTATACAGGAACATTTAAACCCGTTAACCCTTTGTATATGGGAAACCCCTAAATGGGTATGTTTACAAACAGTAAAGACCCTGATGAAAAACTGCATAATGATTACATATAACTTATATCAACTAGCACTAGCCTGTGCTTGGGTGTATAACTTACATACAGATTGAAGGGAACAGTACAGTAAACAGTAAAGAAGCTTGGGTGTGTTAGACAGTAAAGGAGGACAGTAGTCAGTTATGTCTCTTGGTACATTCTTTGTGCTTGTGTATAATATCAACTAGCACTAGACTGTGCTTGGGTGTATAACTTAATAACTTACATACAGACGGAAGGGAACAGTACAGTAAGACAGCAAAGAAGGACAGTAGTCAGTTATGTCTCTTGGTACATGCTTTGTGCTTGTGTATAATATCAACTAGCACTAGCCTGTGCTTGGGTGTATAACTTACATACAGATGGAAGGGAACAGTACAGTAAGACAGCAAAGAAGGACAGTAGTCAGTTATGTCTCTTGGTACATGCTTTGTGCTTGTGTATAATATAAACTAGCACTAGCCTGTGCTTGGGTGTATAACCTACATACAGACAGAAGGGAACAGTACAGTAAGACAGCAAAAGAGGACAGTAGTTAGTTATGTCTCTTGGTACATGCTTTGTACTTGTGTATAATATCAACTAGCACTAGCCTGTGCTTGGGTGTATAACCTACATACAGACAGAAGGGAACAGTACAGTAAGACAGAAAAAGAGGACAGTAGTCAGTTATGTCTCTTGGTACATGCTTTGTGCTTGTGTATAATATCGACTAGCACTAGCCTGTGCTTTGGTGTATAACTTACATACAGACGGAAGGGTACAGTAGAGTAAGACAGTATAAGAGGACAGTCGTAAGTTATGTCTCTTGGTACATGCTTTGTGCTGGTGTATAATATCAACTAGCACTAGCCTGTGCTTGGGTGTATAACTTACATACAGACGGAAGGGCACAGTACAGTAAGACAGCAAAGAAGGACAGTAGTCAATTGTGTCTCTTGGTACATGCTTTGTGCTTGTGTATAATATCAACTAGCACTAGCCTGTGCTTGGGTATATAACCTACATACAGACGGAAGGGAACAGTACAGTAAGACAGCAAAGAGGACAGTAGTCAGTTATGTCTCTTGGTACATGCTTTGTGCTTGTGTATTATATCAACTAGCACTAGCCTGTGCTTGGGTGTATAACCTACATACAGACGGAAGGGAACAGTACAGTAAGACAGAAAAAGAGGACAGTAGTCAGTTATGTCTCTTGGTACATGCTTTGTGCTTGTGTATAATATCAACTAGCACTAGCCTGTGCTTTGGTGTATAACTTACATACAGACAGAAGGGTACAGTACAGTAAGACAGCAAAAGAGGACAGTAGTCAGTTATGTCTCTTGGTACATGCTTTGTGCAGGTGTATAATATAAACTAGCACTAGCCTGTGCTTGGGTGTATAACTTACATACAGACGGAAGGGCACAGTACAGTAAGACAGCAAAGAAGGACAGTAGTTAGTTATGTCTCTTGGTACATGCTTTGTGCTTGTGTATAATATCAACTAGCACTAGCCTGTGCTTGGGTATATAACTTACATACAGATGGAAGGGAACAGTACAGTAAGACAGCAAAGAAGGACAGTAGTCAGTTATGTCTCTTGGTACATGCTTTGTGCTTGTGTATAATATCAACTAGCACTAGCCTGTGCTTGGGTGTATAACCTACATACAGACGGAAGGGAACAGTACAGTAAGACAGCAAAAGAGGACAGTATTCAGTTATGTCTCTTGGTACATGCTTTGTGCTTGTGTATAATATCAACTAGCACTATCCTGTGCTTGGGTGTATAACCTACATACAGACGGAAGGGAACAGTACAGTAAGACAGAAAAAGAGGACAGTAGTCAGTTATGTCTCTTGGTACATGCTTTGTGCTTGTGTATAATATCAACTAGCACTAGCCTGTGCTTTGGTGTATAACTTACATACAGACAGAAGGGTACAGTACAGTAAGACAGTATAAGAGGACAGTGGTAAGTTATGTCTCTTCGTACATGCTTTGTGCTTGTGTATAATATCAACTAGCACTAGCCTGTGCTTGGGTGTATAACTTACATACAGACGGAAGGGAACAGTACAGTAAGACAGTAAAAGAGGACAGTAGTCAGTTATGTCTCTTGGTACATGCTTTGTGCTTGTGTATAATATCAACTTGCACACGAGATCAGGCCCCGAGGTTATAAAACTTTTTTTCATGCTCAACTCTACTATGCACAAAATTTCAACTGCTCATAAATACTAAAATACCCAAAAATAAAGAAGTTTCCAGTTTTAGGTCTCTCAGATTTGTATTTATCATGCTGATAAATGTCAAAATGACAACAATTGTTGGCATTTTAACAGTTATGTGCAGGATAAATTTCGTGCTCAGCTGAGTTGATTCCTGGTACTAATATCACAAATACACAAATAGTTCTATTTAACTTCCGTGCTGGCATATCCAGTGAAGCTAAAGGTCTAAATTTTAGACTGAGCCTTGGCCTACATCCCTAAGTGTATACAAGCAGTGAATACTCTGGCAGGTCTGTGCATATGCAGAGATTCACTGGAGGGATGCACCGGTAATCTCGTGTACTGGCCTATAGAATGTAATCGAAATCCCAAAGTATTTAACTCATTTCAGCCGAATGGAATTTCCCACTCTTATCAAATGGACCAGTCCATTTCTGTTTTAAGGGCTGTTGCATGGCATTTTTCATTTTTATTCAAATTTCAATATAACATTCTGTAAGCAAACAATTCTGCAACATCTGATCTGGGTCTGCACTGTTTGCATATGTCAAACAAAAAGGTTGTCAGGTTTATATGGGTTAAGCATAATGGTTCATTTTCGTGTTGCGAGTCATTTTATATAATGTAATAGCATATACTTCGAATCTAAATGATGTGATATAGCATGTATGTATTAATCACAGGAACTAGTCACAAACCCTTAGAATAGAAAAGGTGGCCTATATTTACTCTTATAGAGAAGGACTGTAACGGTTGTTGTGGGGGTACCCTATATGACTAATCAAAACAGTCGGAAAACTCAACTTATATGAGCAAACTTATAGTGTCCTGGATTCAAGAGAAACAAGTCTGTCTAACGATACCAACCTTTTGTTCTTTCGTTGAGTAAGTCCCATGAAATAATCAAGAACAGCACGAATATTAGCATCTTCTTGAAACTCGTTCGTTTGCACTTTCCTCTGGAGATGGTAAAAACACAGTTCAATCGTTCTTTTCTGACTTTCATCAAAGAGATGCCGATTCAAAGTGATGAGTCCTGGTTTTCAAAAGTTTTTTTCTATATGCAGCCACCAAGTTCTTGAGAATTTATTCCACATGAAAGCCAAACGGCGATTTTTTACAGAAATTACGCCAACCTTTTCTATCCGACCTCCATGTTTTTCGGAAATCCCATTCACTATTGTCCTATGGCGTCATCGACATGGTATGATATTGCGATTTTATATCAAGGGAAGTAATGCAATCTATTGAGTGTAATGATGTAAACTGAAGCACTCCGAAAATACACCATGTCAATATGGGGATTTTCCCAACGGATTTTACCTTTTCCATGTGACGTATTTGTAATCTCGGCTTAGCATTAACCAATCAGTGATCGCGAAATTTTCAGAGCTGACTTTTGCAAACATGGAGTGCAGGTAGAAAAGGTCGGCGTAATTTCTTTAAAAAAGTCGCCGATTGGCTTTCATTTGGAATAAATTCTCAAGATTTTGACGACTGCATGTAAAAAAAGTTATTGAAAACCAGGACTTACCACATTTAGCGGCATCACATCGTTCGAAATCAGAAAAAAGCGATTGAACTGTGTTTTTAACAGTCTCCAGAGGAAAGTGCAAACGAACGAGTTTCAAGCAGACGCTAAAATCCGAGCTGTTCTTGATTATTTCATTGGACTTATTCAAGGTAGGAACAAACGGTTGGTATCGTTAGACAGGCTAGTTCCTCTTGAACCCGGGGCACTAAAGTTTTACTTAAAAAGTTGAGTTTTCGGGCTGTTTTGATGAGTCAAACAGGGTACCCTAACAACTTGCGTTACAGTCCTTGACTATGTTTACAGATACACACGCCTTATTTTTCAGAAAAAAAAAACAATTGTGACAAGTTCCTGTGGTATTAATAGTCCTGTGATATTGTTGTGAAAATGTCTGTAGAGAAATAAAATAAATTCGAATAAAAAGTGCATCGAAAGGTGTAAAACTTCTGAAAATGAACAAAAAATGACACCTGTGCAATTTTGCACATGTTTCATATTTGTACTTTTCCTACCATTTGTAACAGCAAAATAAAACCATTACATATATTTTAAAAACTATTTTGAGTTGTCCTTACATTTTCAAAAGTACTGATAAAGCATTGTTGAATTTAATTAGGGTGAATCTACCCAGTGACACTGCTATTTTTAACATTGTATTTTCATTCTAGAAAATCAATCACTGCCCCAGCTGTTTGAATTGTTATAACCCTTTGTATACAGGAACATTTAAACCCGTTAACCCTTTGTATATGGGAAACCCCTAAATGGGTATGTTTACAAACAGTAAAGACCCTGATAAAAAACTGCATAATGATTACATATAACTTATATCAACTAGCACTAGCCTGTGCTTGGGTGTATAACTTACATACAGATTGAAGGGAACAGTACAGTAAACAGTAAAGAAGCTTGGGTGTGTTAGACAGTAAAGGAGGACAGTAGTCAGTTATGTCTCTTGGTACATTCTTTGTGCTTGTGTATAATATCAACTAGCACTAGACTGTGCTTGGGTGTATAACTTAATAACTTACATACAGACGGAAGGGAACAGTACAGTAAGACAGCAAAGAAGGACAGTAGTCAGTTATGTCTCTTGGTACATGCTTTGTGCTTGTGTATAATATCAACTAGCACTAGCCTGTGCTTGGGTGTATAACTTACATACAGATGGAAGGGAACAGTACAGTAAGACAGCAAAGAAGGACAGTAGTCAGTTATGTCTCTTGGTACATGCTTTGTGCTTGTGTATAATATAAACTAGCACTAGCCTGTGCTTGGGTGTATAACCTACATACAGACAGAAGGGAACAGTACAGTAAGATAGCAAAAGAGGACAGTAGTCAGTTATGTCTCTTGGTACATGCTTTGTGCTTGTGTATAATATCAACTAGCACTAGCCTGTGCTTGGGTGTATAACTTACATACAGACAGAAGGGAACAGTACAGTAAGACAGAAAAAGAGGACAGTAGTCAGTTATGTCTCTTGGTACATGCTTTGTGCTTGTGTATAATATCGACTAGCACTAGCCTGTGCTTTGGTGTATAACTTACATACAGACAGAAGGGTACAGTACAGTAAGACAGTATAAGAGGACAGTGGTAAGTTATGTCTCTTCGTACATGCTTTGTGCTTGTGTATAATATCAACTAGCACTAGCCTGTGCTTGGGTGTATAACTTACATACAGACAGAAGGGTACAGTACAGTAAGACAGCAAAAGAGGACAGTAGTCAGTTATGTCTCTTGGTACATGCTTTGTGCTGGTGTATAATATAAACTAGCACTAGCCTGTGCTTGGGTGTATAACTTACATACAGACGGAAGGGCACAGTACAGTAAGACAGCAAAGAAGGACAGTAGTCAGTTATGTCTCTTGGTACATGCTTTGTGCTTGTGTATAATATCAACTAACACTAGCCTGTGCTTGGGTGTATAACCTACATACAGATGGAAGGGCACAGTACAGTAAGACAGCAAAGAAGGACAGTAGTCAGTTATGTCTCTTGGTACATGCTTTGTGCTTGTGTATAATATCAACTAGCACTAGCCTGTGCTTGGGTGTATAACCTACATACAGACGGAAGGGAACAGTACAGTAAGACAGCAAAAGAGGACAGTAGTCAGTTATGTCTCTTGGTACATGCTTTGTGCTTGTGTATAATATCAACTAGCACTATCCTGTGCTTGGGTGTATAACCTACATACAGATGGAAGGGAACAGTACAGTAAGACAGAAAAAGAGGACAGTAGTCAGTTATGTCTCTTGGTACATGCTTTGTGCTTGTGTATAATATCAACTAGCACTAGCCTGTGCTTTGGTGTATAACTTACATACAGACAGAAGGGTACAGTAAAGTAAGACAGTATAAGAGGACAGTGGTAAGTTATGTCTCTTCGTACATGCTTTGTGCTTGTGTATAATATCAACTACGACTAGCCTGTGCTTGGGTGTATAACTTACATACAGACGGAAGGGAACAGTACAGTAAGACAGTAAAAGAGGACAGTAGTCAGTTATGTCTCTTGGTACATGCTTTGTGCTTGTGTATAATATCAACTAGCACTAGCCTGTGCTTGGGTATATAACTTACATAGAGATTGAAGGGCACAGTACAGTAAGACAGTAAAAGAGGACAGTAGTCAGTTATGTCTCTTGGTACATGCTTTGTGCTTGTGTATAATATCAACTAGCACTAGCCTGTGCTTGGGTGTATAACTTACATACAGACGGAAGGGCACAGTACAGTAAGACAGCAAAGAAGGACAGTAGTCAGTTATGTCTCTTGGTACATGCTTTGTGCTGGTGTATAATATCAACTAGCACTAGCCTGTGCTTGGGTGTATAACTTACATACAGACGGAAGGGTACAGTACAGTAAGACAGTATAAGAGGACAGTGGTTAGTTATGTCTCTTTTGGTACATGCTTTGTGCTTGTGTATAATATCAACTAGCACTAGCCTGTGCTTGGGTGTATAACTTACATACAGACGGAAGGGTACAGTACAGTAAGACAGTAAAAGAGGACAGTAGTCAGTTATGTCTCTTGGTACATGCTTTGTGCTGGTGTATAATATCAACTAGCACTAGCCTGTGCTTGGGTTTATAACTTACATACAGACAGAAGGGTACAGTACAGTAAGACAGTATAAGAGGACAGTGGTTAGTTATGTCTCTTGGTACATGCTTTGTGCTGGTGTATATCAACTAGCACTAGCCTGTGCTTGGGTGTATAACTTACATACAAATGGAAGGGAACAGTACAGTAAGACAGTAAAAGAGGACAGTAGTCAGTTATGTCTCTTGGTACATGCTTTGTGCTTGTGTATAATATCAACTAGCACTAGCCTGTGCTTGGGTGTATAACTAACATACAGATGGAAGGGAACAGTACAGTAAGACAGCAAAGGACAGTAGTCAGTTATGTCTCTTGGTACATGCTTTGTGCTTGTGTATAATATCAACTAGCACTAGCCTGTGCTTGGGTGTATAACTTACATACAGACAGAAGGGTACAGTACAGTAAGACAGTATAAGAGGACAGTGGTAAGTTATGTCTCTTCGTACATGCTCTGTGCTTGTGTATAATATCAACTAGCACTAGCCTGTGCTTGGGTGTATAACTTACATACAGACGGAAGGGTACAGTACAGTAAGACAGTAAAAGAGGACAGTAGTCAGTTATGTCTCTTGGTACATGCTTTGTGCTGGTGTATAATATCAACTAGCACTAGCCTGTGCTTGGGTTTATAACTTACATACAGACGGAAGGGTACAGTACAGTAAGACAGTATAAGAGGACAGTGGTTAGTTATGTCTCTTGGTACATGCTTTGTGCTGGTGTATATCAACTAGCACTAGCCTGTGCTTGGGTGTATAACTTACATACAAATGGAAGGGAACAGTACAGTAAGACAGTAAAAGAGGACAGTAGTCAGTTATGTCTCTTGGTACATGCTTTGTGCTTGTGTATAATATCAACTAGCACTAGCCTGTGCTTGGGTGTTTAACTTACATACAGATGGAAGGGAACAGTACAGTAAGACAGTTAAGAAGGACAGAAGTCAGTTATGTCTCTTGGTACATGCTTTGTGCTTGTGTATAATATCAACTAGCACTAGCCTGTCCTTGGGTGTATAACTTACATACAGACTGAAGGGCACAGTACAGTAAGACAATAAAGGATGGCAGTAGTCAGTTATGTCTCTTGGTACATGCTTTGTGCTTGTGTATAATATCAACTAGCACTAGCCTGTGCTTGGGTGTATAACTTACATACAGATTAAAGGGAACAGCACAGTTAGATAATAAAGGATGGCAGTAGTCAGTTTTGTCTCTTGGTATATGCTTTGTGCTTGTGTATAATATCAACTAGCACTAGCCTGTGCTTGGGTGTATAATTTACAGACAGATGGAAGGGAACAGTACAGTAAGACAGCAACGAAGGACAGTAGTCAGTTATGTCTCTTGGTACATGCTTTGTGCTTGTGTATAATATCAACTAGCACTAGCCTGTGCTTGGGTGTATAACTTACATACAGACAGAAGGGTACAGTACAGTAAGACAGTAAAAGAGGACAGTAGTCAGTTATGTCTCTTAGTACATGCTTTGTGCTGGTGTATAATATCAACTAGCACTAGCCTGTGCTTGGGTGTATAACTTACATACAGATGGAAGGGAACAGTACAGTAAGACAGTAAAAGAGGACAGTAGTCATTTATGTCTCTTGGTACATGCTTTGTGCTTGTGTATAATATCAACTAGCACTAGCCTGTGCTTGGGTGTATAACCTACATACAGACGGAAGGGCACAGTACAGTAAGACAGCAAAGAAGGACAGTAGTCAGTTATGTCTCTTGGTACATGCTTTGTGCTTGTGTATAATATCAACTAGCACTAGCCTGTGCTTGGGTGTATAACCTACATACAGATGGAAGGGCACAGTACAGTAAGACAGCAAAGAAGGACAGTAGTCAGTTATGTCTCTTAGTACATGCTTTGTGCTTGTGTATAATATCAACTAGCACTAGCCTGTGCTTGGGTGTATAACCTACATACAGACGGAAGGGAACAGTACAGTAAGACAGCAAAAGAGGACAGTAGTCAGTTATGTCTCTTGGTACATGCTTTGTGCTTGTGTATAATATCAACTAGCACTAGCCTGTGCTTGGGTGTATAACCTACATACAGACGGAAGGGAACAGTACAGTAAGACAGAAAAAGAGGACAGTAGTCAGTTATGTCTCTTGGTACATGCTTTGTGCTTGTGTATAATATCAACTAGCACTAGCCTGTGCTTTGGTGTATAACTTACATACAGACAGAAGGGTACAGTACAGTAAGACAGTAAAAGAGGACAGTAGTCAGTTATGTCTCTTGGTACATGCTTTGTGCTTGTGTATAATATCAACTAGCACTAGCCTGTGCTTGGGTGTATAACTTAAATACAGACAGAAGGGTACAGTACAGTAAGACAGTAAAAGAGGACAGTAGTCAGTTATGTCTCTTGGTACATGCTTTGTGCTGGTGTATAATATCAACTAGCACTAGCCTGTGCTTGGGTGTATAACTTACATACAGACGGAAGGGCACAGTACAGTAAGACAGCAAAGAAGGACAGTAGTCAGTTATGTCTCTTGGTACATGCTTTGTGCTTGTGTATAATATCAACTAGCACTAGCCTGTGCTTGGGTGTATAACTTACATACAGATGGAAGGGCACAGTACAGTAAGACAGCAAAAGAGGACAGTAGTCAGCTATGTCTCTTGGTACATACTTTGTGCTTGTGTATAATATAAACTAGCACTAGCCTGTGCTTGGGTGTATAACCTACATACAGATGGAAGGGCACAGTACAGTAAGACAGCAAAAGAGGACAGTAGTCAGCTATGTCTCTTGGTACATGCTTTGTGCTTGTGTATAATATCAACTAGCACTAGCCTGTGCTTGGGTGTATAACTTACATACAGATGGAAGGGCACAGTACAGTAAGACAGCAAAAGAGGACAGTAGTCAGCTATGTCTCTTGGTACATACTTTGTGCTTGGGTATAATATAAACTAGCACTAGCCTGTGCTTGGGAGTATAACTTACAAACAGATGTAAGGGCACAGTACAGTAAGACAGCAAAGAAGGACAGTAGTCAGTTATGTCTCTTGGTATATGCTTTGTGCTTGTGTATAATATCAACTAGCACTATCCTGTGCTTGGGTGTATAACTTACATACAGATGGAAGGGAACAGTACAGTTAGACAGTAAAGGAGGACAGTAGTCAGTTATGTCTCTTGGTACATGCTTTGTGCTTGTGTATAATATAAACTAGCACTAGCCTGTGCTTGGGTATATAACTTACATAGAGATTGAAGGGCACAGTACAGTAAGACAGCAAAGAAGGACAGTAGTCAGTTATGTCTCTTGGTACATGCTTTGTGCTTGTGTATAATATAAACTAGCACTAGCCTGTGCTTGGGTATATAACTTACATAGAGATTGAAGGGCACAGTACAGTAAGACAGCAAAGAAGGACAGTAGTCAGTTATGTCTCTTGGTACATGCTTTGTGCTTGTGTATTATATCAACTAGCACTAGCCTGTGCTTGGGTGTATAACTTGCATACAGACAGAAGGGTACAGTACAGTAAGACAGTATAAGAGGACAGTGGTAAGTTATGTCTCTTCGTACATGCTTTATGCTTGTGTATAATATCAACTAGCACTAGCCTGTGCTTGGGTGTATAACTTACATACAGACGGAAGGGCACAGTACAGTAAGACAGCAAAGAAGGACAGTAGTCAGTTATGTCTCTTGGTACATGCTTTGCGCTTATGTATAATATCAACTAGCACTAGCCTGTGCTTTGGTGTATAACTTACATACAGACAGAAGGGTACAGTACAGTAAGACAGTATAAGAGGACAGTGGTAAGTTATGTCTCTTCGTACATGCTTTATGCTTGTGTATAATATCAACTAGCACTAGCCTGTGCTTGGGTGTATAACTTACATAAAGACAGAAGGGTACAGTACAGTTAGACAGTAAAAGAGGACAGTAGTCAGTTATGTCTCTTGGTACATGCTTTGTGCTGGTGTATAATATCAACTAGCACTAGCCTGTGCTTGGGTGTATAACCTACATACAGACGGAAGGGAACAGTACAGTAAGACAGAAAAAGAGGACAGTATTCAGTTATGTCTCTTGGTACATGCTTTGTGCTTGTGTATAATATCAACTAGCACTAGCCTGTGCTTGGGTGTATAACCTACATACAGACGGAAGGGAACAGTACAGTAAGACAGCAAAAGAGGACAGTAGTCAGTTATGTCTCTTGGTACATGCTTTGTGCTTGTGTATAATATCAACTAGCACTAGCCTGTGCTTGGGTGTATAACCTACATACAGACGGAAGGGAACAGTACAGTAAGACAGAAAAAGAGGACAGTAGTCAGTTATGTCTCTTGGTACATGCTTTGTGCTTGTGTATAATATCAACTAGCACTAGCCTGTGCTTTGGTGTATAACTTACATACAGACAGAAGGGTACAGTACAGTAAGACAGTATAAGAGGACAGTGGTAAGTTATGTCTCTTCGTACATGCTTTGTGCTTGTGTATAATATCAACTAGCACTAGCCTGTGCTTGGGTGTATAACCTACATACAGACAGAAGGGTACAGTACAGTAAGACAGTAAAAGAGGACAGTAGTCAGTTATGTCTCTTGGTACATGCTTTGTGCTGGTGTATAATATCAACTAGCACTAGCCTGTGCTTGGGTGTATAACTTACATACAGACGGAAAGGAACAGTACAGTAAGACAGCAAAGAAGGACAGTAGTCAGTTATGTCTCTTGGTACATGCTTTGTGCTTGTGTATAATATCAACTAGCACTAGCCTGTGCTTGGGTGTATAACTTACATACAGACGGAAGGGCACAGTACAGTAAGACAGCAAAGAAGGACAGTAGTCAGTTATGTCTCTTGGTACATGCTTTGCGCTTGTGTATAATATCAACTAGCACTAGCCTGTGCTTTGGTGTATAACTTACATACAGACAGAAGGGTACAGTACAGTAAGACAGTATAAGAGGACAGTGGTAAGTTATGTCTCTTCGTACATGCTTTATGCTTGTGTATAATATCAACTAGCACTAGCCTGTGCTTGGGTGTATAACTTACATAAAGACAGAAGGGTACAGTACAGTAAGACAGTAAAAGAGGACAGTAGTCAGTTATGTCTCTTGGTACATGCTTTGTGCTGGTGTATAATATCAACTAGCACTAGCCTGTGCTTGGGTGTATAACTTACATACAGACGGAAGGGAACAGTACAGTAAGACAGCAAAGAAGGACAGTAGTCAGTTATGTCTCTTGGTACATGCTTTGTGCTTGTGTATAATATCAACTAGCACTAGCCTGTGCTTGGGTGTATAACCTACATACAGACGGAAGGGCACAGTACAGTAAGACAGCAAAGAAGGACAGTAGTCAGTTATGTCTCTTGGTACATGCTTTGTGCTGGTGTATAATATCAACTAGCACTAGCCTGTGCTTGGGTGTATAACCTACATACAGACGGAAGGGAACAGTACAGTAAGACAGCAAAAGAGGACAGTAGTCAGTTATGTCTCTTGGTACATGCTTTGTGCTTGTGTATAATATCAACTAGCACTAGCCTGTGCTTGGGTGTATAACCTACATACAGATGGAAGGGAACACTACAGTAAGACAGAAAAAGAGGACAGTAGTCAGTTATGTCTCTTGGTACATGCTTTGTGCTTGTGTATAATATCAACTAGCACTAGCCTGTGCTTGGGTGTATAACCTACATACAGACGGAAAGGAACAGTACAGTAAGCCAGTAAAATAGGACAGTAGTCAGTTATGTCTCTTGGTACATGCTTTGTGCTTGTGTATAATATCAACTAGCACTAGTCTGTGCTTGGGTATATAACTTACATACAGATCGAAGGGCACAGTACAGTAAGACAGCAAAAGAAGACAGTAGTCAGTTATGTCTCTTGGTACATGCTTTGTGCTGGTGTATAATATCAACTAGCACTAGCCTGTGCTTGGGTGTATAACTTACATACAGACGGAAGGGAACAGTACAGTAAGACAGCAAAGATGGACAGTAGTCAATTGTGTCACTTGGTACATGCTTTGTGCTTGTGTATAATATCAACTAGATCTAGCCTGTGCTTGGGTATATAACTTACATACAGATTGAAGGGCACAATACAGAAAGACAGTAAAAGAGGACAATAGTCAGTTATATCTCTTGGTACATGCTTTGTGCTTGTGTATAATATCAACTAGCACTAGCCTGTGCTTGGGTGTATAACTTACATACAGACGGAAGGGAACAGTACAGTAAGACAGCAAAGATGGACAGTAGTCAGTTGTGTCTCTTGGTACATGCTTTGTGCTTGTGTATAATATCAACTAGCACTAGCCTGTGCTTGGGTATATAACTTACATGCAGATTGAAGGGCAGAGTACAGTAAGACAGTAAAAGAGGACAGTAGTCAGTTATGTCTCTTGGTACATGCTTTGTGCTTGTGTATAATATCAACTAGCACTAGCCTGTGCTTGGGTGTATAACTTACATACAGATGGAAGGGAACAGCACAGTAAGACAATAAAGGATGACAGTAGTCAGTTATGTCTCTTGGTACATGCTTTGTGCTTGTGTATAATATCAACTAGCACTAGCCTGTGCTTGGGTGTATAACTTACATACAGATTGAAGGGAACAGCACAGTTAGACAGTAAAGGATGGCAGTAGTCAGTTATGTCTCTTGGTACATGCTTTGTGCTTGTGTATAATATCAACTAGCACTAGCCTGTGCTTGGGTGTATAACTTATATACTGATGGAAGGGCACAGTACAGTTAGACAATAAAGGATGGCAGTAGACAGTTATGTCTCTTGGTACATGCTTTGTGCTTGTGTATAATATCAACTAGCACTAGCCTGTGCTTGGGTGTATAACTTACATACAGATGGAAGGGAACAGTACAGTAAGACAGCAAAGAAGGCAGTAGTCAGTTATGTCTCTTGGTACATGCTTTGTGCTTGTGTATAAAATAAACTAGCACTAGCCTGTGCTTGGGTATATAACTTACATACAGATTGAAGGGCAAAGTACAGTAAGACAGCAAAAGAGGACAGAAGTCACTTATGTCTCTTGGTACATGCTTTGTGCTTGTGTATAATATCAACTAGCACTAGCCTGTGCTTGGGTGTATAACTTACATACAGACGGAAGGGAACAGTACAGTAAGACAGCAAAGATGGACAGTAGTCAGTTGTGTCTCTTTGTACATGCTTTGTGCTTGTGTATAATATCAACTAGCACTAGCCTGTGCTTGGGTGTATAACTTACATATAGATTGAAGGGCACAGTACAGTAAGAGAGCAAAAGAGGACAGTAGTCAGTTATGTCTCTTGGTACATGCTTTGTGCTTGTGTATAATATCAACTAGCACTAGCCTGTGCTTGGGTGTATAACCTACACACAGACGGAAGGGAACAGTACAGTAAGACAGCAAAGATGGACAGTAGTCAGTTGTGTCTCTTGGTACATGCTTTGTGCTTGTGTATAATATCAACTAGCACTAGCCTGTGCTTGGGTATTGAACTTACATACAGATTGAAGGGAACAGTACAGTAAGACAGTAAAAGAGGACAGTAGTCAGTTATGTCTCATGGTACATGCTTTGTGCTTGTGTATAATATCAACTAGCACTAGCCTGTGCTTGGGTGTATAACTTACATACAGATTGAAGGGAACAGCACAGTTAGACAATAAAGTATGGCAGTAGTCAGTTATGTCTCTTGGTACATGCTTTGTGCTTGTGTATAATATCAACTAGCACTAGCCTATGCTTGGGTGTAAAACTTACATACAGATTGAAGGGAACAGCACAGTTAGACAATAAAGGATGGCAGTAGTCATTTATGTCTCTTGGTACATGTATGCTTTGTGCTTGTGTATAATATCAACTAGCTCTAGCCTGTGCTTGGGTATATAACTTACATACAGATGGAAGGGCAAAGTACAGTAAGACAGCAAAGAAGGACAGTAGTCAGTTATGTCTCTTGGTACATGCTTTGTGCTTGTGTATAATATCAACTAGCACTAGCCTGTGCTTGGGTGTATAACTTACATACAGATGGAAGGTAACAGCACAGTAAGACAGTTAAACAGGACAGAAGTCAGTTATGTCTCTTGGTACATGCTTTGTGCTTGTGTATAATATCAACTAGCACTAGCCTATGCTTGGGTGTATAACTTACATACAGATTGAAGGGAACAGCACAGTTAGACAATAAAGGATGGCAGTAGTCAGTTATGTCTTTTGGTACATGCTTTGTGCTTGTGTATAATATCAACTAGCACTAGCCTGTGCTTGGGTATATAACTTAGTTACAGATGGAAGGGCACAGTACAGTTAGACAATAAAGGATGGCAGTAGACAGTTATGTCTCTTGGTACATGCTTTGTGCTGGTGTATAAGATCAACTAGCAATAGCCTATGCTTGGGTGTATAACTTACATACAGATGGAAGGGAACAGTACAGTAAGACAGCAAAGAAGGCAGTAGTCAGTTATGTCTCTTGGTACATGCTTTGTGCTTGTGTATAAAATAAACTAGCACTAGCCTGTGCTTGGGTATATAACTTACATACAGATGGAAGGGAACAGTACAGTAAGACAGCAAAGAAGGCAGTAGTCAGTTATGTCTCTTTGTACATGCTTTGTGCTTGAGTATAATATCAACTAGCACTAGCCTGTGCTTGGGTGTATAACTTACATACAGACGGATGGGCACAGAGCAGTAAGACAGTAAAAGAGGCCAGTAGTCAGTTATGTCACTTGGTACATGCTTTGTGCTTGTGTATAATATCAACTAGCACTAGCCTGTGCTTGGGTGTATAACTTACATACAGATGGAAGGGAACAGTACAGTAAGACAGCAAAGAAGGCAGTAGTCAGCTATGTCTCTTGGTACATACTTTGTGCTGGTGTATAAGATCAACTATCACTAGCCTGTGCTTGGGTGTATAACTTACATACAGATGGAAGGGAACAGTACAGTAAGACAGCAAAGAAGGCAGTAGTCAGTTATGTCTCTTGGTACATGCTTTGTGCTTGTGTATAAAATCAACTAGCACTAGCCTGTGCTTGGGTGTATAACCTACATACAGACTGAAGGGCACAGAACAGTAAGACAGCAAAGAAGGCAGTAGTCAGTTATGTCTCTTGGTACATGCTTTGTGCTTGTGTATAATATCAACTAGCACTAGCCTGTGCTTGGGTGTATAACTTACATACAGACAGAAGGGCACAGTACAGTAAGACAGCAAAGAAGGACAGTAGTCAGTTATGTCTCTTGGTACATGCTTTGTGCTGGTGTATAATATCAACTAGCACTAGCTTGTGCTTGGGTGTATAACTTACATACAGACGGAAGGGAACAGTACAGTAAGACAGCAAAGATGGACAGTAGTCAATTGTGTCTCTTGGTACATGCTTTGTGCTTGTGTATAATATCAACTAGCACTAGCCTGTGCTTGGGTGTATAACTTACATACAGACAGAAGGGAACAGTACAGTAAGACAGCAAAGAAGGACAGTAGTCAGTTATGTCTCTTGGTACATGCTTTGTGCTGGTGTATAATATCAACTAGCACTAGCCTGTGCTTGGGTGTATAACTTACATACAGATGGAAGGGAACAGTACAGTAAGACAGTAAAAGAGGACAGTAGTCAGTTATGTCTCTTGGTACATGCTTTGTGCTTGTGTATAAAATAAACTAGCACTAACCTGTGCTTGGGTATATAACTTACATACAGACTGAAGGGCACAGAACAGTAAGACAGTAAAAGAGGACAGTAGTCAGTTATGTCTCTTGGTACATGCTTTGTGCTGGTGTATAATATAAACTAGCACTATCCTGTGCTTGGGTGTATAACTTACATACAGATGGAAGGGAACAGTACAGTTAGACAGCAAAGAAGGACAGTAGTCAGTTATGTCTCTTGGTACATGCTTTGTGCTTTTATATAATATCAACTAGCACTAGCCTGTGCTTGGGTGTATAACTTACATACAGATTGAAGGGAACAGCACAGTTAGACAATAAAGGATGGCAGTAGTGAGTTATGTCTCTTGGTACATGCTTTGTGCTTGTGTATAATATCAACTAGCACTAGCCTATGCTTGGGTGTAAAACTTACATACAGATTGAAGGGAACAGCACAGTTAGACAATAAAGGATGGCAGTAGTCATTTATGTCTCTTGGTACATGTATGCTTTGTGCTTGTGTATAATATCAACTAGCTCTAGCCTGTGCTTGGGTATATAACTTACATACAGATGGAAGGGCAAAGTACAGTAAGACAGCAAAGAAGGACAGTAGTCAGTTATGTCTCTTGGTACATGCTTTGTGCTTGTGTATAATATCAACTAGCACTAGCCTGTGCTTGGGTGTATAACTTACATACAGATGGAAGGTAACAGCACAGTAAGACAGTTAAACAGGACAGAAGTCAGTTATGTCTCTTGGTACATGCTTTGTGCTTGTGTATAATATCAACTAGCACTAGCCTATGCTTGGGTGTATAACTTACATACAGATTGAAGGGAACAGCACAGTTAGACAATAAAGGATGGCAGTAGTCAGTTATGTCTTTTGGTACATGCTTTGTGCTTGTGTATAATATCAACTAGCACTAGCCTGTGCTTGGGTATATAACTTAGTTACAGATGGAAGGGCACAGTACAGTTAGACAATAAAGGATGGCAGTAGACAGTTATGTCTCTTGGTACATGCTTTGTGCTTGTGTATAATATCAACTAGCACTAGCCTGTGCTTGGGTGTATAACTTAGTTACAGATGGAAGGGCACAGTACAGTTAGACAATAAAGGATGGCAGTAGTCAGTTATGTCTCTTGGTACATGCTTTGTGCTTGTGTATAATATCAACTAGCACTAGCCTGTGCTTGGGTGTATAACTTAGTTACAGATGGAAGGGCACAGTACAGTTAGACAATAAAGGATGGCAGTAGACAGTTATGTCTCTTGGTACATGCTTTGTGCTGGTGTATAAGATCAACTAGCACTAGCCTATGCTTGGGTGTATAACTTACATACAGATGGAAGGGAACAGTACAGTAAGACAGCAAAGAAGGCAGTAGTCAGTTATGTCTCTTGGTACATGCTTTGTGCTTGTGTATAAAATAAACTAGCACTAGCCTGTGCTTGGGTATATAACTTACATACAGATGGAAGGGAACAGTACAGTAAGACAGCAAAGAAGGCAGTAGTCAGTTATGTCTCTTGGTACATGCTTTGTGCTTGTGTATAATATCAACTAGCACTAGCCTGTGCTTGGGTGTATAACTTACATACAGACGGATGGGCACAGTGCAGTAAGACAGTAAAAGAGGACAGTAGTCAGTTATGTCACTTGGTACATGCTTTGTGCTTGTGTATAATATCAACTAGCACTAGCCTGTGCTTGGGTGTATAACTTACATACAGATGGAAGGGAACAGTACAGTAAGACAGCAAAGAAGGCAGTAGTCAGCTATGTCTCTTGGTACATACTTTGTGCTGGTGTATAAGATCAACTATCACTAGCCTGTGCTTGGGTGTATAACTTACATACAGATGGAAGGGAACAGTACAGTAAGACAGCAAAGAAGGCAGTAGTCAGTTATGTCTCTTAGTACATGCTTTGTGCTTGTGTATAATATCAACTAGCACTAGCCTGTGCTTGGGTATATAACTTACATACAGATGGAAGGGAACAGTACAGTAAGACAGCAAAGAAGGCAGTAGTCAGTTATGTCTCTTGGTACATGCTTTGTGCTTGTGTATAATATCAACTAGCACTAGCCTGTGCTTGGGTGTATAACTTACATACAGACGGATGGGCACAGTGCAGTAAGACAGTAAAAGAGGACAGTAGTCAGTTATGTCACTTGGTACATGCTTTGTGCTTGTGTATAATATCAACTAGCACTAGCCTGTGCTTGGGTGTATAACTTACATACAGATGGAAGTGAACAGTACAGTAAGACAGCAAAGAAGGCAGTAGTCAGCTATGTCTCTTGGTACATACTTTGTGCTGGTGTATAAGATCAACTATCACTAGCCTGTGCTTGGGTGTATAACTTACATACAGATGGAAGGGCACAGTACAGTAAGACAGTAAAAGAGGACAGTATTCAGTTATGTCTCTTGGTACATGCTTTGTGCTTGTGTATAATATCAACTAGCACTAGCCTGTGCTTGGGTGTATAACTTACATACAGATTGAAGGGCACAGTACAGTAAGACAGCAAAAGAGGACAGTAGTCAGTTGTGTCTCTTGGTACATGCTTTGTGCTTGTGTATAATATCAACTAGCACTAGCCTGTGCTTGGGTGTATAACCTACACACAGACGGAAGGGAACAGTACAGTAAGACAGTAAAGAAGGACAGTAGTCAGTTATGTCTCTTGGTACATGCTTTGTGCTTGTGTATAATATCAACTAGCACTAGCCTGTGCTTTGGTGTATAACTTACATACAGACAGAAGGGTACAGTATAGTTAGACAGTAAAAGAGGACAGTAGTCAGTTATGTCTCTTGGTACATGCTTTGTGCTTGTGTATAATATCAACTAGCACTAGCCTGTGCTTGGGTGTATAACTTACATACAGATGGGAGGGAACAGTACAGTTAGACAGCAAAAGAGGACAGTAGTCAGTTATGTCTCTTGGAACATGCTTTGTGCTTGTGTATAATATCAACTAGCACTAGCCTGTGCTTGGGTGTATAGCTTACATACAGATGTAAGGGCACAGTACAGTAAGACAGTTAAGAAGGACAGAAGTCAGTTATGTCTCTTGGTACATGCTTTGTGCTTGTGTATAATATCAGCTAGCACTAGCTTGTGCTTGGGTGTATAACTTACATACAGATGGAAGGGAACAGTACAGTAAGACAATAAAGGATGACAGTAGTCATTTATGTCTCTTGGTACATGCTTTGTGCTTGTGTATAATATCAACTAGCACTAGCCTGTGCTTGGGTGTATAACTTACATACAGATGGAAGGGAACAGTACAGTAAGACAGCAAAGAAGGCAGTAGTCAGTTATGTCTCTTGGTACATGCTTTGTGCTTGTGTATAATATCAACTAGCACTAGCCTGTGCTTGGGTGTATAACTTACATACAGATTGAAGGGTACAGTACAGTAAGACAGTAAAAGAGGACAGTAGTCAGTTATGTCTCTTGGTACATGCTTTGTGCTTGTGTAAAATATCAACTAGCACTAGCCTGTGCTTGGGTGTATAACTTACATACAGACTGAAGGGCACAGTACAGTAAGACAGCAAAGAAGGACAGTAGTCAGTTATGTCTCTTGGTACATGCTTTGTGCTGGTGTATAATATAAACTAGCACTAGCCTGTGCTTGGGTGTATAACTTACATACAGACGGAAGGGCACAGTACAGTAAGACAGTAAAAGAGGACAGTAGTCAGTTATGTCTCTTGGTACATGCTTTGTGCTTGTGTATAATATCAACTAGCACTAGCCTGTGCTTGGGTGTATAACTTACATACAGATGGAAGGGCACAGTACAGTAAGACTGCAAAGAAGGACAGTAGTCAGTTGTGTCTCTTGGTACATGCTTTGTGCTTGTGTATAATATCAACTAGCACTAGCCTGTGCTTGGGTGTATAACCTACATACAGATGGAAGGGCACAGTACAGTAGACAGCAAAGAAGGCAGTAGTCAGTTATGTCTCTTGGTACATGCTTTGTGCTTGTGTATAAATCAACTAGCACTAGCCTGTGCTTGGGTGTATAACTTACATACAGACAAATGGGCACAGTGCAGTAAGACAGTAAAAGAGGACAGTAGTCATTTATGTCACTTGGTACATGCTTTGTGCTTGTGTATAATTTCAACTAGCACTAGCCTGTGCTTGGGTATATAACTTACATACAGACGGATGGGCACAGTGCAGTAAGACAGTAAAAGAGGACAGTAGTCAGTTATGTCACTTGGTACATGCATTGTGCTTGTGTATAATATCAACTAGCACTAGCCTGTGCTTGGGTGTATAACTTACATACAGACGGAAGGGAACAGTACAGTAAGACAGTAAAGGAGGACAGTAGTCAGTTATGTCTCTTGGTTCATGCTTTGTGCTTGTGTATAATATCAACTAGCACTAGCCTGTGCTTGGGTGTATAACTAACATACAGATGGAAGGGAACAGTACAGTAAGACAGCAAAGAAGGCAGAAGTCAGTTATGTCTCTTGGTACATGCTTTGTGCTTGTGTATAAAATAAACTAGCACTAACCTGTGCTTGGGTATATAACTTACATACAGATGGAAGGGAACAGTACAGTAAGACAGTAAAGGAGGACAGTAGTCAGTTATGTCTCTTGGTACATGCTTTGTGCTGGTGTATAATATTAACTAGCACTAGCCTATGCTTGGGTGTATAACTTACATAGAGATTGAAGGGAACAGTACAGTAAGACAATAAAGAAGGACAGTAGTCAGTTATGTCTCTTGGTACATGCTTTGTGCTTGTGTATAATATCAACTAGCACTAGCCTGTGCTTGGGTGTATAACTTACATACAGATGGAAGGGAACAGTACAGTAAGACAATAAAGGATGACAGTAGTCAGATATGTCTCTTGGTACATGCTTTGTGCTGGTGTATAATATCAACTAGCACTAGCCTGTGCTTGGGTGTATAACTTACATACAGACAGAAGGGCACAGTACAGTAAGACAGCAAAGAAGGCAGTAGTCAGTTATGTCTCTTGGTACATGCTTTAAGCTTGTGTATAATATCAACTAGCACTAGCTTGTGCTTGGGTGTATAACTTACATACAGATGGAAGGGAACAGTACAGTAAGACAGTAAAGGAGGACAGTAGTCAGTTATGTCTCTTGGTACATGCTTTGTGCTTGTATATAACATCAACTAGCACTAGCCTGTGCTTGGGTGTATAACTTACAAACATATGGAAGGGAACAGTACAGTAAGACAGTAAAGGAGGACAGTAGTCAGTTATGTCTCTTGGTACATGCTTTGTGCTTGTGTATAATATCAACTAGCACTAGCTTGTGCTTGGGTGTATAACTTACAAACAGATGGAAGGGAACAGTACAGTATGACAGCAAAGAAGGACAGTAGTCTGTTATGTCTCTTGGTACATGCTTTGTGCGGGTATATAATATCAACTAGCACTAGCCTGTGCTTGGGAGTATAACTTACAAACAGATGGAAGGGAACAGTACAGTTAGACAGTAAAGGAGGACAGTAGTCAGTTATGTCTCTTGGTACATGCTTTGTGCTTGTGTATAATATCAACTAGCACTAGCCTGTGCTTGGGTGTATAACTTACAAACAGATGGAAGGGAACAGTACAGTTAGACAGTAAAGGAGGACAGTAGTCAGTTATGTCCCTTGGTACATGCTTTGTGCTTGTGTATAATATCAACTAGCACTAGCCTGTGCTTGGGTGTATAACTTACAAACAGATGGAAGGGAACAGTACAGTTAGACAGTAAAGGAGGACAGTAGTCAGTTATGTCTCTTGGTACATGCTTTGTGCTTGTGTATAATATCAACTAGCACTAGCTTGTGCTTGGGTGTATAACTTACAAACAGATGGAAGGGAACAGTACAGTAAGACAGCAAAGAAGGACAGTAGTCTGTTATGTCTCTTGGTACATGCTTTGTGCTTGTATATAATATCAACTAGCACTAGCCTGTGCTTGGGAGTATAACTTACAAACAGATGGAAGGGAACAGTACAGTTAGACAGTAAAGGAGGACAGTAGTCAGTTATGTCTCTTGGTACATGCTTTGTGCTTGTGTATAATATCAACTAGCACTAGCCTGTGCTTGGGTGTATAACTTACATACAGATGGAAGGGCACAGTACAGTAAGACAGTAAAGGAGGACAGTAGTCAGTTATGTCTCTTGGTACATGCTTTGTGCTGGTGTATAATATCAACTAGCACTAGCCTGTGCTTGGGTGTATAACTTACATACAGATGGAAGGGCACAGTACAGTTAGACAGTAAAGGAGGACAGTAGTCTGTTATGTCTCTTGGTACATGCTTTGTGCTGGTGTATAATATCAACTAGCACTAGCCTGTGCTTGGGTGTATAACTTACATACAGATGGAAGGGAACAGTACAGTTAGACAGTAAAGGAGGACAGTAGTCAGTTATGTCTCTTGGTACATGCTTTGTGCTTGTGTATAATATCAGCTAGCACTAGCTTGTGCTTGGGTGTATAACTTACATACAGATGGAAGGGAACAGTACAGTTAGACAGTAAAGGAGGACAGTAGTCTGTTATGTCTCTTGGTACATGCTTTGTGCGGGTATATAATATCAACTAGCACTAGCCTGTGCTTGGGTATATAACTTATATACAGATGGAAGGGAACAGTACAGTTAGACAGTAAAGAAAGACAAAAGTCAGTTATGTCTCTTGGTACATTCTTTGTGCTTGTATATAATATCAACTAGCACTAGCCTGTGCTTGGGTGTATAACTTACATACAGATGGAAGGGAACAGTACAGGTAGACAGTAAAGGAGGACAGTAGTCAGTTATGTCCCTTGGTACATGCTTTGTGCTTGTGTATAATATCAACTAGCACTAGCCTGTGCTTGGGTGTATAACTTACATACAGATGGAAGGGAACAGTACAGTTAGACAGTAAAGGAGGACAGTAGTCTGTTATGTCTCTTGGTACATGCTTTGTGCGGGTATATAATATCAACTAGCACTAGCCTGTGCTTGGGTATATAACTTATATACAGATGGAAGGGAACAGTACAGTTAGACAGTAAAGAAAGACAAAAGTCAGTTATGTCTCTTGGTACATGCTTTGTGCTTGTGTATAATATCAACTAGCACTAGCCTGTGCTTGGGTGTATAACTAACATACAGATGGAAGTGAACAGTACAGTTAGACAGTAAAGGAGGACAGTAGTCAGTTATGTCCCATGGTACATGCTTGGTGCTTGTGTATAATATCAACTAGCACTAGCCTGTGCTTGGGTGTATAACTTACAAACAGATGGAAGGGAACAGTACAGTAAGACAGTAAAGGAGGACAGTAGTCAGTTATGTCTCTTGGTACATGCTTTGTGCTTGTGTATAATATCAACTAGCACTAGCCTGTGCTTGGGTGTATAACTTACATACAGATGGAAGGGAACAGTACAGTTAGACAGTAAAGGAGGACAGTAGTCAGTTATGTCTCTTGGTACATGCTTTGTGCTTGTGTATAATATCAACTAGCACTAGCCTGTGCTTGGGTGTATAACCTACACACAGACGGAAGGGAACAGTACAGTAAGACAGTAAAGAAGGACAGTAGTCAGTTATGTCTCTTGGTACATGCTTTGTGCTTGTGTATAATATCAACTAGCACTAGCCTGTGCTTTGGTGTATAACTTACATACAGACAGAAGGGTACAGTACAGTAAGACAGCAAAGGACAGTAGTCAGTTATGTCTCTTGGTACATGCTTTGTGCTTGTGTATAATATCAACTAGCACTAGCCTGTGCTTGGGTGTATAACTTACAAACAGATGGAAGGGAACAGTACAGTTAGACAGTAAAGGAGGACAGTAGTCAGTTATGTCCCTTGGTACATGCTTTGTGCTTGTGTATAATATCAACTAGCACTAGCCTGTGCTTGGGTGTATAACTTACAAACAGATGGAAGGGAACAGTACAGTTAGACAGTAAAGGAGGACAGTAGTCAGTTATGTCTCTTGGTACATGCTTTGTGCTTGTGTATAATATCAACTAGCACTAGCCTGTGCTTTGGTGTATAACTTACATACAGACAGAAGGGTACAGTATAGTTAGACAGTAAAAGAGGACAGTAGTCAGTTATGTCTCTTGGTACATGCTTTGTGCTTGTGTATAATATCAACTAGCACTAGCCTGTGCTTGGGTGTATAACTTACATACAGATGGAAGGGCACAGTACAGTTAGACAGTAAAGGAGGACAGTAGTCATTTATGTCTCTTGGAACATGCTTTGTGCTTGTGTATAATATCAACTAGCACTAGCCTGTGCTTGGGTGTATAACTTAGTTACAGATGGAAGGGCACAGTACAGTAAGACAGTCAAGGAGGACAGTAGTCAGTTATGTCTCTTGGTACATGCTTTGTGCTTGTGTATAATATCAACTAGCACTAGCCTGTGCTTGGGTGTATAACTTACATACAGATGGAAGGGAACAATACAGTTAGACATTAAAGGAGAACAGTAGTCAGTTATGTCTCTTGCTACATGCTTTGTGCTTGTGTATAATATCAATTAGCACTAGCCTGTGCTTGGGTGTATAGCTTACATACAGACAGAAGGGAACAGTACAGTTAAGACAGCATAAGAGGACAGTAGTCATTTATGTCTCTTGGTACATGCTTTGTACTTGTGTATAATATAAACTAGCACTAGCCTGTGCTTAGGTGTATAACTTACATACAGATGGAAGGGAACAGTACAGTAAGACAGTAAAAGAGGACAGTAGTCAGTTATGTCTCTTGCTACATGCTTTGTGCTTGTGTATAATATCAACTAGCACTAGCCTGTGCTTGGGGCGGTCACTTTAAACCCAGAACCACAGTAGCACGTACATGTATAACTTACATACAAGTGGGGTGGAAGAGTTCAGCCTAATATTAAAAGCGGACAGTGAAGGAGGACAGAAAGGAGGACAGTAGTCAGTTATGTCTCTTGGTACATGCTTTGTGCTTGTGTATAATATCAACTAGCACTAACCTGTGCTTGGGTGACAATGGGTGTATAACTTACATACAGATGGAAGGGTACAGTACAGTTAGACAGTAAAGGAGGACAGTAGTCAGTTATGTCTCTTGGTACATGCTTTGTGCTTGTGTATAATATCAACTAGCACTAGCCTGTGCTTGGGTGTATAACTTACATACAGAATGAAGGGAACAGTACAGTAAGACAGAAGTCAGTTATGTCTCTTGGTACATGCTTTGTGCTTGGGTATAATATCAACTAGCACTTGCCTGTGCTTGGGTGTATAACTTACATACAGATGGAAGGGAACAGTACAGTTAGACAGTAAAAGAGACCAGTAGTCAGTTATGTCTCTTGGTATATGCTTTGTGCTTGTGTATAATATCAACTAGCACTAGCCTGTGCTTGGGTGTATAACTTACATACAGAATGAAGGGAACAGTACAGTAAGACAGAAGTCAGTTATGTCTCTTGGTACATGCTTTGTGCTTGGGTATAATATCAACTAGCACTTGCCTGTGCTTGGGTGTATAACTTACATACAGATGGAAGGGAACAGTACAGTTAGACAGTAAAAGAGACCAGTAGTCAGTTATGTCTCTTCGTACATGCTTTGTGCTTGTGTATAATATCGACTAGCACTAGCCTGTGCTTGGGTATATAACTTACATACAGACGGAAGGGAACAGTACAGTAAGACAGCAAAGATGGACAGTAGTCAGTTATGTCTCTTGGTACATGCTTTGTGCTTGGGTATAATATCAACTAGCACTTGCCTGTGCTTGGGTGTATAACTTACATACAGATGGAAGGGAACAGTACAGTTAGACAGTAAAAGAGACCAGTAGTCAGTTATGTCTCTTGGTACATGCTTTGTGCTTGTGTATAATATCAACTAGCACTAGCCTGTGCTTGGGTGTATAACTTACATACAGATGGAAGGGAACAGTACAGTTAGACAGTAAAAGAGACCAGTAGTCAGTTATGTTTCTTGGTACATGCTTTGTGCTTGTATATAATATCAACTAGCACTAGCCTGTGCTATGGTTTATAACTTACATACAGACAGAAGGGAACAGTACAGTAAGACAGTATAAGAGGACAGAAGTCAGTGTTGTCTCTTGGTACATGCTTTGTGCTTGTGTATGATATCAACTAGCACTAGCCTGTGCTTGGGTGTATAACTTACATACAGACGGAGGGGAACAGTACAGTAAGACAGCATAAGAGGACAGTTGTCAGTTTTGTCTCTTGGTACAAGCTTTGTGCTTGTGTATAATATCAACTAGCACTAGCCTGTGCTTGGGTGTATAACTCACATACAGACGGAAGGGAACAGTACAGTTAAGACAGTATAAGAGGACAGTAGTCAGTTATGTCTCTTGGTACAAGCTTTGTGCTTGGGTGTATAATATCAACTAGCACTAGTCTGTGCTTGGGTGTATAACTTACATACAGATGGAAGGAATCAGTACAGTAAGACAGCAAATAAGGACAGTAGTCAGTTATGTCTCTTGGTACATGCTGTGTGCTTGTGTATAATATCAACTAGCACTAGCCTGTGCTTGGGTGTATAACTTGCATACAGATGGAAGGGAACAGTACAGTAAGACAGTTAAAAGAGGACAGAAGTCAGTTACAGTCTACTCTTGATACCTCGAATTTCAAGGGACTGGGCAAAATATGTCGAGTTATCAGTAGTTCGAGGTAACCAAATCATGACGTATACCTACTATTTTGGGGCGAAATAATTCATGTTCAACTCGTCCATTAATAGATCGTTATACGGAGCTATTTCATTAATAAACTACGGGATGAATTGACCCAAGAATCAATTGACATTTGAAATTGAAACATTAGAATCTCTCAGGTACCGCTACAGTCCTGACATTATGACTATTTTTTCACTCTCTAAGACAAAATAAAATAAACATAGCGTTTTCAGTCGGCAAAAGGTCCCGCGGTCGCAGGTTTTACCCTTCTGTAAGCCCCAACAGTGTACATGCACGTTTTAATTTTCGTCGGCTTGAAGTGCATATGCCTTCCTAATCTATTTTTGTCATGACATGACCAATGTCCGAAAATAGCCTTAAACGCACAAGTCTGTTTTCAAAATAAATAAATTGGCCTGAGAAACAATTAAATTATACTTTGGCCTTATTTAAAACGAGCAGCCATGGGACAGAGATTGCTCAAATATGACACCTCAGCTCATGTAGCCGCTTTGAAGTTGTACCACAATAGATCAATAGAATTCGGCGACTGCGGTCAATTATGTAATTATACATATACAACACACTCATTTACAATTGCACGTGTCACACACGAGGACCAAGTGGTCAAACAATTGGTGGTTTTAATCATAATGGGGAAAATTAACGTTGAAAGCGGTGGATTAATTGGAGACACATTCAGATAAAAAGGTAATTTCTTATGAAATGGAATCGAGTTAGGCATTGTAAAATACACTAAAATTGATCAGCGGGACCAGTTTTTTATAACGAGTTATCAGTTTTTTTGACTGAGCCATTGTCTAGGTAAACGTTGTGGAATTGCAATAATATATAGGGGAAAATATCGGGACCGGGCCTTCAGGTCGAGAGTGATAGTATTGAGTTATGCATAGTTGAGTTAACAAGAGTCAACTGTATGTCTCTTGGTACATGCTTTGTGCTTGTGTATAATATCAATTAGCACTAGCCTGTGCTTGGGTATATAACTTACATACAGACGGAAGGGAACAGTACAGTAAGACAGCAAAGAAGGACAGTAGTCAGTTATGTCTCTTGGTACATGCTTTGTGCTTGTGTATAATATCAACTAGCACTAGCCTGTGCTTGGGTGTATAACTTACATACAGATGGAAGGGAACAGTACAGTACCACAGTAAAAGAGGACAGTAGTCAGTTATGTCTCTTGGTACATGCTTTGTGCTTGTGTATAATATCAACTAGCACTAGCCTGTGCTTGGGTGTATAACTTACATACAGACAGATGGGAACAGTACAGTTAAGACAGTATAAGAGGACAGTAGTCAGTTATGTCTCTTGGTACATGCTTTGTGCTTGTGTATAATATCAACTAGCACTAGCCTGTGCTTGGGTGTATAACTTACATACAGACAGATGGGAACAGTACAGTTAGACAATTAAAGAGGACATTAGTCAGTTATGTCTCTTGGTACAAGCTTTGTGCTTGTGTATAATATCAACTAGCACTAGCCTGTGCTTGGGTGTATAACTTACATACAGACAGATGGGAACAGTACAGTTAAGACAGTATAAGAGGACAGTAGTCAGTTATGTCCCATGGTACATGCTTTGTGCTTGTGTATAATATCAACTAGCACTAGCCTGTGCTTGGGTGTATAACTTACATACAGATGGGAGGGAACAGTACAGTAAGACAGTAGAGGAAAACAGAAGTCAGTTATGTCTCTTGGTACATGCATTGTGCTTGTGTATAATATCAACAAGCACTAGCCTGTGCTTGGGTGTATAACTTACATACATATGGAAGGGAACAGTACAGTTAGACAGTAAAAGAGACCAGTAGTCAGTTATGTCTCTTGGTACATGCTTTTTGCTTGTGTATAATATCAACTAGCACTAGCCTGTGCTTGGGTGTATAACTTACATACAGATGGAAGGGAACAGTACAGTTAGACAATTAAAGAGGACATTAGTCAGTTATGTCTCTTGGTACATGCTTTGTGCTTGTGTATAATATCAACTAGCACTAGCCTGTGCTTGGGTGTATAACTTACATACAGATGGAAGGGAACAGTACAGTTAGACAATTAAAGAGGACATTAGTCAGTTATGTCTCTTGGTACATGCTTTGTGCTTGTGTATAATATCAACTAGCACTAGCCTGTGCTTGGGTGTATAACTTACATACAGATGGAAGGGAACAGTACAGTAAAGACAGCATAAGAGGACAGTAGTCAGTTATGTCTCTTGGTACATGCTTTGTGCTTGTGTATAATATCAACTAGCACTAGCCTGTGCTTGGGTGTATAACTTACATACAGATGGAAGGGAACAGTACAGTTAAGACAGCATAAGAGGACAGTAGTCAGTTATGTCTCTTGGTACATGCTTGGTGCTTGTGTATAATATCAACTAGCACTAGCCTGTGCTTGGGTGTATAACTTACATACAGATGTAAGATACAGTACAGTTAGACAGTAAAGGAAGTCAGAAGGCAGTTACATCTCTTGGTAATAGCAGGGATAGCAATATATAAAAAATAAGTCATATTACATGGAGTGCAACGGCTCAGTTGGTAGAGATCAGAATGGGGGTTGAAGGGTTGCCAGTTCAAGACTCACCGCATGCGGAGTGACAGTGTTGTGTCTTTATCAGCTGCTTAGTACTGGCTCAACCTGGGAAGACGGGAAATAGTCCCGACATGACTGGTAAATTGTTGACTGGGATGTAAAGCAACAAAACAGACAAACAAACAAGGTATATTACAGCATACTTTATCATGTTACATTCTAAAATACAAAAAAGTGTGCTCATTAAGTTTGTGGAAAGGGAACTACGTTACATCTGCTGGCAGATGATTATGATGCACTTGATATATAGAGGATCTTACATGAGTGCTAATGTTTTATTGAATTTATTAAACAAGTTGGGGAAAAGAGATAAAATGCGAGGCTTGCTGAGCATTTTATCTCTTTCGCAACAAGTTTAATAAATTGAATAATACAAGAGCACGAATGTTAGATTCTATTTATCATATGACATTAAGATTACTCTTTTTCTGCCGTAAAAGCGTTATAATTATGTCATTATGTACCCAACGTTGTTGTAGACGTCATAATGTTTCCCGAAAATCTGTAAACCACTTGTGGTTTATTGATGTAATTGCATGGCGTTATTTCACTCCCAGACGCGACTTCACATGATAAATCTTTTTTTTAAACAATGCAACATTATGCAAAAATGTTGTCTGCTACAAATTCTAGATGGTGCCTTACTACTCAAAGAGACTTACTGGAATTCTTGAGAGAAGGTGTTCAAATTGTTCTTTATCTGGACTCAGTGATTCCTCCAGCAAACAACATGATTCTTTCACAGCTATTTTCAGCAATAGTTGAATAATGTCATCAGTCAACCTGGAATAAGAGAATAGGTAATAGTTCTGAAATTTTGAACACTTCTCTTTCTGTTCGCAAATAAAATATTGGTTATTAGTACTTGACTTCACAAAATGCTTGTCAGATGAGCAAACAGGGAAGACCCTGATCAGACTGCTTCTGAAGAAGCAGTCTGAACTGGGTCTGCACTGTTTGTAAAGGCCTTTTGGTAGGCAACTAATGTTAAATTTTAGAACAGCCTCAAAATAATAGAAATTAGCATGACTTTGGATTAAGCAAATTAACGTAAAAACTCTGCCAAAAATGAAAATTTTCATGCTTATTCCCTCATGGATTCCCAAAGTTATGGATGGGAGATTAATACGTTTTATTATATGGGGTAAAACCTTAATTGAACAGGCACACACACATGAGCCCACACATAGTTCAAAAACAACATGCCTCTTAAGAGATGATTAAAGCATTTATAAATGCTTGTTATTCAACCTACCGGTATTTTCTTATAGATAGCATGCATTAATTTGTTTACCTGTAATTAAATAAAATATTATTTATACTAGGGAGCGCAGTGGCTCAGTGGTAGAGTGCTTGACTCAAGACTGAGGGGCCACAGGTTCAAGCCTCACCGGCGTCACTGTGTTGTGGTCCTTGAGCAAGACACATTTATCCTAGCTTAGTACTGGTTCAACCCAGGAAGACCCGTCCCTGTTTAACTGAAAGATTGTTGATGGGATGTAAAGAATCAAATAAAACAAAAAAACAAAATATTGTTTATACTAATCATCTTTACCAGGGATTAAGATACAGCTTACTTTTACATATACGCTGGAACTTGATACAATCTGATTTGATACCATATTAATAGCATTACCACGCATTTGAACGTGGCTCCCAATTTTCAAAATCCGAGCTTACAGACACGTGGAGACATTTGTCTGTTGTTGTTGTGTTTATGTTTAATGACCATTTTTATCTTTCTAAAGTTGTTTATTAACTTGCTTATTCACTGAAAATGAAGTTAGATCTGTTTCCCCTCAGTTAAATCACTAATTGGAAAATTAACAAATTCAATGTAGCATTCAGGTATGTATTGCATAGAATAATTGACAAAATTAATTTACATCATCTTTCGGAACCCATAACTAGGTCTCCTTGCAAACAGTGCTGATCCAGATCTGACAACTTCTGATCAGGCCTTTAGGCTATAAAACTTTTTTCATGCTCTACTCAAGTGAACATAAAATTTATCACGGTTACAAATGTCAACAATTGTTGACATTTTAACATTTATTACTATGATAAATACAATACCTGAGAGTTTAAAAGCGAGAAAATTCTTCATTTTCAGCATTTTAGTTTTTATGAGGAGTTGAAATTTCATACTCAGTTGAGTTGAGCACAAAAAAAGTTTTATAATCTCAAGGCCAGGATCTACACTGTTTGCTGATATGGGCCTCGATGGGACAAAACCTAAAACCTATCTTCGGGTTCAGACAAAGCTAGTTTCAAACCAGTATCCTCAGTTTCAGAGACTAACTAGAAAATTGAAATTTCACCTGTAGCAAGTTTACATATGATACTTTCAAAAAAAAAGGAATACCAAAGGCACTGAACAGACTGCGCGGATGTTCAGGCTTGTCTGTGCCTGTGATGTTCGCAAACCCCTAAGACAGGTTTTCTCGCATCGAGGTCCATATAATAGGGACTTGTATTACTTGTTGAATATATCAAGTGATGACAATATCTGCTTGCTTTTAGAGAAAACTACTAGCTATTAGCAAGTACTTAAAAAATATTGTAATTTGATAAATCACTTACCTCAAGTAGTTATACTGCTCAATTTTAATTGCATTGCATTTCAATTGGTCTGCAAACTCTACCAGTAGCATATCTCTAAGGCAGCCTAGTCCCGAATGACGGCCTGCAACGTAAACCCAGAGGATCATGAGGTCCTGAAGTGCTCACCTGACACTGAGTCACAGGATTATAGATGACTTTAATATAAGGTTTTACAATGTCAAGATCAATCTAGGATCATCATTTGAACAAACATGGTAAGACCCATACCCCTAATGTTACATACCAAGACCAAAGGTGATTGGCCTATTAGTTTCAGAGACAAAGATTTTTCAGTAGTTTTTACCTAACATGGCATGGAAGACAAAATTTGAGCCGTGACATGTGATTTCCAACAATGTGGCATTTTGACAAGTATAGACTCAGACAAACCTGTACAGCCCACTGTTAAGCTTAATAACTCAAAATGAAGTTTGGTCAGTAGATGACCAGTCATAGAATATTCAAGCGACTTGCAATGGCTCTGATCAGACTGTGCGTATGGGCAGGCTGGTCTGAGCCGTTGCTGGTCGCGCATACCACATTGTTGGAAATCTCATGTCACGGTTCATTTGGTCATGCGACATGAACAATTTAGTGAGTCATATTAAGGTTGCCTCGTCCAAAGCATGCTCCATTTGAAATTCTACTTTTGTTTGTTTGTTTGGTTTGAGGTTTTACATCCTAGTCAATAGCTAGGGTCATGCCGAGACGGTCAGTTCACCGAACCACACTTTTTTCCTGGGAAAGCTTGACTAAGTCGTTAACCAGTACTTTGTGCATATACTTTCGCTTTTAACTGACAACAACCCTTCTTGAATCAGTGGAAGGAGGAGATGACCGTAGAAATTATTTCATGATCAATCTCAATGAAAGTTTGGGACCGTGCTTGGATTGAACTCGAGACCCCTAGATCTGCAGTTGATGGCTACGGAGAGAAAATTTCGACTTTAATTGACCCTTTGTTTTCTGAGAAAATGTGTTTGCAATCCAATAAGAGCAGCCTTCGCTGAAAGGTCACAGGTGACCTGGTCAATCATGACCTTAGGTTGTCCAAAGTCATTGTCTCATTAGATTAAATATACCATTGACATAAAATTAAGCATATTGTACTTCCAAAAAAATAATAAATTCTGGTCTAACATAAAATGCTTTTTACATTAGTCTACCATACTAATTTTGAGTCGACAACCGAAATTTTGGTATTCCAAAACATATTCATTGTCTCAAAAGAACGGGGTTTCTGGGGCAACTCTTAGTATGCAAAATGCCAAACTTCGATGCTGTGTACAAACGACGGATAGGAAAGGGCTAACCATTCAAAATTGCCAGAGTCATACAGCTATGCCGGTGTGATTTAGCATGATTGATTATCTGTAAACTTTGACAGACAGTCAGCAAAATTATTCCCGAAATTTGGAGAAAATCAACATTTTAGTTTTCGAAAATGTTTTAGTAGGTACAGTTCTCACATTCCTATTGTGTCATCAGGATTTGTAGAGTTCTATATTACTGACTTTTGGATAGTAGAATAACAGTACTTTTTAATGAGCAATAGATAGTTTTGTAAAAGATGATATTCTGGTAAAAATTAGCAACACAATCAAAATATGCTTAACTTTATGCCATTAGTATATCAAGTCGGTATTATGACCTGCTTCAACAGTTATCGAAAAATCATCAATGCATGGTTTTTCCCATATATAAATACATTCAGAAACACAGATGACTTTGTCGTTAAGCAGATCAAGGCAAATCTGTAATGGAATCTAACTCTTTATCTCCTACTAGTGTCATCTACTGATAACTTTTGCAAACGGTTTGGACCCAGATCAGGCCCGACAAAATGTCGGGCCTGATCTGTATCCAAACAATTTGACAGTCTGATGGTATTCCTGAAAGAATTTTTCAAAAAAGTTATTTTTGAAAAAAATCAGCAGACAACAAAAAAGCATAACAAATTACCCAGGATGCAAAGAGTTAGAATATTACCATTATTAAGTAATTGCATCATGAGGGTATGTTTATCCTCAGTCGTTGGATAGAGAACGGTGAGTCCATTAGCTATCACTACACATGCTTCCTTCTGGATCGTACCAAGATCTGCCAGTCTCTTCTCCTCACTGTCTTCGTACACCAAGATCTGCCACACCAACTCCCTACAAAATATGATCAACAATTTTTAAAACATAATCCTTTTAACACTACAAATCTGAAAAGGGTAGGAAAATTTATATCCCCGGTGAAAGTTTATTTTAGAAAAACTTATAAATTACAAAACATAAATCCGATTTCTCCAACCCCTAAGGTCACATTGGGTATCATACAGATCAAAGTTTATCAACTAGTTTTCAGTGGTTAGTTAAAAAACAAACTTACCTGTACATTTTCAATATCTGACTTCAACCTGACCCAGATAATATGGGTGTGTGTAAGGTAAACGGGTTTGAAAAAGTTGAATTTTGACCTTTTGACCCAACCCGCGGGTGGGGGGGTGCTAGGGTAGATGTTTGCGAGCAAAACATTTGCTACCATGTTGCTGCATTCGTTATTCCCTTTAATTTGATATGCAACATGACCATGTTCTGAAAAAGTTGAATTTTGACCTTTTGACCCAGGGTTGGGGGGAAGGGGGGTTGGGGGGGGGGGGGGGGGAGGGGGGGCTGCGAGCAAAATATTTGCTACCATGTTGCTGGTTCCCTTTAATTTGATATGCAACATGACCATGTTCTGAAAAAGTTGAATTTTGACCTTTTGACCCCCAAGGTCGGGGGTGGGGTCTACCGGCAAAATAATTGCTACCATGTTGCTGCATACCTGATTCTCTTTAATTTGATATGCAACATGACCATGTTCTGAAAAAGTTGAAATATGACCTTTTGACCCTATCCTCAGAGTCAGGGGAGGGGTGGGTGGGTGGGGGTCTGGGGGCAAAATATTTACTACCATGTTGCTGCATTTGCGATTCCCTTTAATTTGATATGCAACATAACCATGCTGTGACCTTTTGACCCCACCCCTTTAATTCGAAAAAGTTGAATTTTGACCTTTTGACCCCACCCCCAGGGTCCGGGTGGGGGTAGGGGTCGGCTGGCAAAATATTTGCTACCATGTTGCTGCATTCCCTATTCCATTTACAGTGTTAGATTTAGGCTTGATTTCTATTGCGTCCCTGGGACCCAGGGCATCAACAAAAGTTGAGTCCCATGTAAATTTTACTGAGTCCCAGAAAGTTTCCTTGCAATATCAAACACAGAGAAGTTAGCTAAAACTATCAATTAACTTTAATCTCAAACATTTTCAGTTTACACTAAGTAATTGACGATCAATTAAAAAAGCAAGAAAGAAGCAGACTTAGCAGTGATGGAGTCTTTGACAATTAAACTTTTTCGCTTTTAAAAAGTCTTTACTTGACACTCTAGACCAAGATTATTTTACTTGTGCCTGTTGAAAATCGCTGAACCTGTCCATGAAAGCATTTTTTTAACGGATAAAACATCGATTTGTGATAGCATTGGCTTCTGAATACACTTTATTAAGTTATTTAAATGTTTCTAGTGTGATCCCTCGAGACAAACGCCATTTTTATCCAGCAAATAGATTTTGGAAAAACCGTAAATCATTATTTATAGCTGAGCCTCGTTCTGATTTCAACTGTTGCTATGAACAACGGATGTTGGAAAACCACAACTGAATACTATTTATAGCAGTCCATTTTTGATTTTGAAGCGTTGCAAAGTACAAAAGACCGAAATTCAAGGGTTTTAACTCTCTTCACTATTGAGCTGGCTTAAATGTGTTGAAAGTCGACTGCTTTTGATCTTGCGTTCCATGGACGCAAGCTACTTCTCTTTTTTGCGTACCAACGATTTTCGTTGCATATTTAGATATTATTACGGCGTAAACGCGAACACTGCATTTAACTTAATATACAACATGGCCATGTTTTGAAAAAAGTTGATTTTTGACCTATTAACCCCACCCCCAGGGTCAGGGGGGAGGGGTGTAAGGGTCAGCTGGCAAAATATTTGATATCATGTTGCTGCATTCGTGATTCCATTTAATTTGATAAACAACATGACCATGTTGTGAAAAAGTAGAATTTTGACCTTTTGGCCCCACCCAGGGGGTTGGACCCACGCCTTCGATCAAAAATCACGTTTGATATGTTTCATATTTATTGTACCTCTGTCTACATGCGAAATTTCAGTAAAACATATTGACAACTGACTAAGTTTTTGTGAAATTAAAGTATTTGACCTTTGACCACACCTAAGGGGTCAGGGGGATGGGGTAAAATTTTAATCAATTTCAGCTTATCTACAGGCATTGGGTAATCATGGACTATAGTGAGAAGTTGTTAGATTTTATAGTTTTGGAGAAATGTGAAGTTTATTCCACAAAAAAGCCAATATAGCTTTTGCATTAGCCTAAACCTAAGTCAAAAAAGGGCCATAACTCAGTTAAAAGTTTGTGAATGACCCCAAAATTCGAACTTGACCTGTATTTAATGATGCTGTACCCTTCTGTAAAATTTCTCATCCCTTCAAAATGTATTGTCGATTGGAAACCACAATTTAGCCAAAATATAACCATTTTGCGGATTACCCCCCTTTTTGAAATTGACCTGTATTTTATGATGCTTGACCCTTCTGTTAAGTCTGAATGAAATTGATGCATCCTTCAAGAGTTATCGATCGGAAACCAAAAGTGTGTCAACGCGGACGCCAACAACGCCGATGAAGACATGATCCCTACGTGTCGACCATGCTTCGCAGGCAACACAAAAAACATCTCTATTTTTCACACCATTTTTAGATTGGGGAGCACAGTGGCTCAGATGTAGCATGCTCGATTCACCGAAGGCACAGTGTTGATTCCTTGAGCAATACGCTTTATGCTCACTGATTAGTACTTGTTCAACCCACAAAAAATGTCCTGATATGACTGAAAATTGTTGACTGGCACTATCAAAGCACTATCAGACTGTCAAACTGTTTGGATCCAGATAAGGACTGAGAAAAAACAATCAATACAGTCAACATAAAGGTATGTGTCAATCAAATTATTTTTGTTTTTCATTTCTGCCATGAATCTGATGACTTTTTGTAGATACTATTTTCAAACTAATAAGTGCACAGTATGCATAAGTTTTTCAAAATTCTAGCCTAAGGCTTCTGATGAAGCCAGCTGATCAGGATCCACACTGTTTTTCATCCAGCAATGAATCCATATTGATTGAAATTGCACAGCCAGATTGACTGACGTTCATATAGAATAAACAACACAAAAATTAACCAGAGTGTGCTTATAGGGAGTGTGTGGTTACTAGGTCAAATACGGTAGATAAGAGAATCATGAAAACCTATCATTTATACATAAAATTCTCACCTTGTCCGCTGCAGCAATGCCTGTTCTGTAGATTGTTCTGTTTTAACTACACTCTCCTTGAAGATCAACTGAAAAGCAAAAACAAAAAAAGTCATGTTTTTAAATGAAAATGCCCTGTCATTGAAGACCCCACTTGTAACACAGTAGCAACTCTTTAATGAAATACTGTCGTCTTCTAAAGTGGTAAAACATTGTTAAAAGTGGATGCATGATAAACAGAATCTTCAACTTGATGGCATTTTCATATGAAACTGATGAAAAGATCAGCATGGATTCAACTAGGGAGCTAAATACGTTTGAATGAAAGTTCTAAAATTCAAAAATCCTGAAACAATTAATATGCTAATATTTATGCCTAATTTAGGATAATAGAGATAACGGTACCAGGAACTGAAATATGTAAAATCTATGTGTAAATTCATGATTTTGGACTGACTTTCTACAGAAAGTCAGCCCTAAAATCCAGAAAACTTTCACCTATGCATATACTACTATTGTCCTATTTATTCTAAATATAGAAGACAGTGAGCTCAAAAATATTCCCCATTGTAGCCTTGAGAGATGTGTGTATCTAATACCTAATTTTGCAAAGCAAAACTTCATGCAAAGTCTAGGAAGATTCTGAAATCAGGATTATGTGAATCAATTTGAATAGAGAGGAAGAGAGATGGACAAATAAAGGGAATTATTATATACCTATAACTGATACGACTTTAGAACTGTCTGTTTTCTGGCCATCTGATACAGGAAGCCGGATCAACGAACTGAGGTTTTCTAAATCCATATCACTATCCTTTAAAACGAGGCTAACGTCGGTAACCTGCTTTTGAGACGACGTTACGTAAAGTAAATTGCGAGCATGGAACCATAGACGGAAAACATGTTGACGTGACGTCAAGGATCGTAACGTTATGGAAAACGTTCCTGCAAATTTTCGTGATTAATGACCAAAACAGGTTTTAAAAAAAAGAAAGAATGTCAGAAAAAAGGCATATAATAAACATATTACCAAAATAGTAACTTGATTTGGCGTACAGTATAACGTCTCGTGGATGAGGCCATACCATTGGATCACCCTCGACGCTACGCGTCTCAAATGATCTGATGGTATTATCTCATCCACTTGACGTGATACAGTACGCCAGATCAAGTTACTATTATGATAATGTGTATTGATTAGGATGATTCATACTCACACAATACTAAAGTCAATTATAATGTCTGGAGAAATTGATCATGTCACCTACACCATTGAGTTAACTGCTCATGCATGCTCCTCTTTGAATTGTATTGGCTCAGGTGATTGCATATTTCAAGGCCTTCTAGTGTGTGTTTGTGCTTAATGTCCCATCAATGGAGATGGGGTCACAGCTTCAGTCTCATCTTACAGACTTGGGAAGCCAGGACGAACCTGTGGTCCTGGTTTTAGTGGTTTGCAAGGTGAGTGGTTTATCCACTACACCGCAAGGGCTCCTAAGGGCGTAGAGTTAGTACATTGAAAGGCAGATTTTATAATACAACCTCACATGTACTAGACTAAATTGCCATTATTTGGTACAGCAAATGCTGTACCAAATAAAGACAACACAATGTTATACTGATTTTAGTTTCCAAGAACAAACAAAACAACAGGAAAATTCATGAACTTTTCAATGTTGTTGAGTAGTTTTCCAGCTATTTTTTTTATTATCAACAACTTTTTATGAAAGCCCTCCATTTGAGTACTTTTAATGCCTGTGTGAACAATGTCAGCTCATCTACCTGTAGGACAATAAGAGCACAGATGATTGTCTGTGAGTTTCCAACTTCGAAGGAATTGTGTAGAATATCCCAGATTCTCTCTAGATGTACATAGTCTACCGGATATTGCTGTAACATGTAACTCCCCAGCGGGGTGTAGAGGCGGTCACTCTGTATGAGGTGTAGACACATCCCACCCACATGCTGCAGTAACTGTTTCACAACTTCACTCACTGGCACTAGATTATCTGTAAAATACAGATGAAAAGGGAATAAAGCATGTAACTCCCCAGTGGTGTGTAAAGGCGGTCACTCTGTATGAGGTGTAGACACATCCCACCCACATGCAGCAATAACTGTTTCACAACTTCACTCACTGGCACTAGATTATCTGTAAAATACAGATGAAAAGGGTATAAAGCATGTAACTCCCCAGTGGTGTGTAAAGGCGGTCACTCTGTATGAGGTGTAGACACATCCAACCCACATGCAGCAATAACTGTTTCACAACTTCACTCACTGGCACTAGATTATCTGTAAAATACAGATGAAAAGGGTATAAAGCATGTAACTCCCCAGTGGTGTGTAAAGGTGGTCACTCTGTATGAGGTGTAGACACATCCCACCCACATGCAGCAATAACTGTTTCACAACTTCACTCACTGGCACTAGTTTATCTGTAAAATACAGATGAAAAGGGTATAAAGCACGTAACTCCCCAGTGGCATTCTAGGTATGAGGTGTAGACACATCCCACCCACATGCTGCAGTAGTTGTTTCACAACATCAGTCACTGGTACTAGATTATCTGTAAAATACAGAGTGTTAGATAAAGTTAACCCTTTGAGAGCTAGTGAACTCTTCCATTTGGTCTGATACAATGAACCCTGGGATACTTCATTGCACATATCAAGGTGTCATAAGTTTGAATTTCCAAATTAAGATGTATTTCAGTACCTGAAGATTGCTTTTACCTTTAATAGCAAACAGTGGAGACCACTGACCTCTTCTATGTGTGAAGCAATACAATAACATTGCGTATTTTTAACCCTTCATTACATAGGCTATTTTTAGATCATGACATCATACTCTATTTTTAGACATAGAAAAAATATAAAAAAATTAAGTAAAGTTTTGAATACTTTTGAAAAGGAGCAAATGCTCCATTTACCGCAATATTTTCAAATATATAGTAGATTTCAGAGGCGTCAAAAGGCACTTCATAGAGTAGAGGGTTAAATCAAAGGGATAAATAAAACCTTGATTTCAGATGAATGTATGTATTACTATAAATAGTCAACCTCAAAATCGTGAATTCAGGAATCCTGAAAACTTTAGCCCCATGATTTTATAAATCTCTAAAACACTGACTTACCACTGCTCCCAGCCAGTGAGGACTGGCTAATTCCCAATCTTGCTTTAACATGGTGTGGTGCCTGGTGACCAGGATTGCAGAATTGATCCACCCAGTCTGAACTACAACACCACATCACATTGTTCTCCACATCAAAACATGTGCCTGAAAACACACAGGAATAAAAAGTTGTAAATGAGCCAGCATACTTATTGCATTGTCTAGCAATAAAGACTCTGGCAAGCCTGGGCATGTAAGCAGACTCCCCACAGCCTTTGCTGCTTGCATACACAACGTATGGATGTTGAAAAAAACTCATACCAAAATTTAGACATTTAGCCACGCTGGATAAGGAAACATGGGCGTTTAAAGGCGGTCTTTAGTTTACACACATGCAATCAGTAACAAAATCTCATGTGATGCATATAAAAACCAACTCATGAATATGCGCAATGTCATTCGTTAACTCTTTGCATGCTGTGTAATTTTTCATGATTTTGTTATCTACTGATTTTCTTCAAAATCAAATTTTTCAAAACTTTCTTTCATGCATACCATCAGTGTGTAAAACAGTTTTGATCTAAATCAGGCCCCACATATTGTTGTGCCTGATCCGTCTCCAAACTGTTTGCAAACATTATCTGCAGACGGCACTAGCAGGCAAAGATACAACTTTCTAGAGAAGCTAGAGACCTCAATTTTGGTCTGAGACTTCATCTATGTCCCTATGTTGTGTGTGCGAGCAGTGAAGACTCTGTAGAAGCTAAACAGGCTCAACTGAGCCTTCTTTGCTTGCATATGCAAAAAAATAAGTATCAAAATATCATAAGCTTGCTCATTTGATTTTAGGAGCTTTAATATCACTTAACATGTGCATGGCAGCCATTTTGGTCATGTGACCTGGACCATATAGTCATGTTTAGGTTGTCTCATCGAATGAATGCGCCATATGAAATTTGAGTGATTTCCGAGAAAAAATACCAGTGAATATACTGATGGCCAACCTTGTGTATCGATGGAGGGCAGCCATTTTAGGCTGTGTGACACAGCCTAAAATGGCTGCCCTCCATCGATTCCTTTATTCAACTACATAATAATCTGTAACTTTAAAATTTTTCATGCAATTTTAATCCAGCTTGCGGCAAATAACATGGTGGATTAATAAGGACCTGCATGTTAGCTTCACTTTATTTCAATATTGTGTTCCCCAAAAATTTGCAGCAGGCGACATTTTCAAATGTTTTCTCTGATTTAAGAAACAAAATAAGACATGACATATGACAAGCCTTATTCTTCTTCCAAAAACTAAAACAGAAATCACAAAATTTGTCATCTGCTGCAGTCACTTTAAAGGTTAAAGGGAAGTTTAGGTTTGAATTTTGTATTCCACTATACATGCTATATGTTCTATACAGTTGAGAAAGGGAAAAATGAGCAAGATTAGGGAGTATAATTCTCCCAAGTCTCTCCCTAGCTTGAACCCTGAGATTAACTATAAGTTTTGGGAAACGGATTTGAATAAGTTGTCAAGACTTCTTTCTGAATCCCAGTTTATAAACTATGTAATAGATTAGTATGTATGCTCTTGTTTGTACACATGTATAGGAGTTTATCAAATAAAATATATTTAAACTAACTATAAGTTTTAACCTTACCAAGTGAAGCCAAAGGAGCACCACGGGCTAGTGAACAATTAGGAGCATCAGCTAGGTCTGGTCTCTGAGCAAACTGTCCATCTTTTATAGTGAAACAGAAATTGGTCGCTAAAGCTGAAAGAAAAAAATACAATAATAACTCTGATACTCAGGGCTGTGGAAATACCGTGCCCAACTTGTCTGAACTGGTCCCATTTTATTTGAGACCAGTGAGAAAGGACCTCTGAAAGGGGAAATTGGAGCCACAATATATCACTGCATATGATTTTAAAAAAAGAAATAAAGTTGGTCAAATGTTTCAATCTCCAAATATATGTTTGTTGTCAGTCACTATCTTATGATATTGCATTTAGGTTCCTATTATATAATAAATTTATTTTCAGGTTGAAATGGTCAATTTTCACGTGGGGATCCAGAGGGGGTGGGGGGGATGGGGTTTGGTTTGTTTGTTTGCTTGATTTGATTCTTTACGTCCCATCACCAATCTTTCAGTTAAACAGGGACGGGTCTTCCTGGGTTGAACCAGTACTAAGCTAGGATAAATGTGTCTTGCTCAAGGACCAAAACGCAGTGACGCCAGTGAGGCTCAAACCCGCGGCCTCTCGGTCTTGAGTAAAGCATTCTACCACTGAGCCACTGCGCTCCCAATGGGGTTTAGACCCCCTGGAAAATCATAAGTTATATAGGTTTCCATAGGAATCGCCCTTAGAAAAAGTTACCCCCCCCCCCTCTGGAAAATGTTGGACCCCCCTGGAATCTTGGAAAATTATAATTTTCCTTGAAATAAACCATTGGACCCATCTGTGAAATAAGTTGAGGACTAAAAAAATGTCAAAATGTTATTCTTCTGTCAAATGGGCCTGAACCCCCACTCCTATGATTTTTGTATTTAACTTTAGGAAATTAGAAAAAAAAAATTTTTTAAACATAATTCATTATAATATGGAATATAAAATGGCTTAGGTGATAAATTCACTTATTATCTCTGCATGCTGGGTAATTTTGCAATTTTATTGTCCTCTGCTGATTTTTTCAAAGTGAACATTTTCAAAAGATTGTTTCAGGAATACCACTAGTGTCAAACAGTTAGGAAACATAGGATTCAGAACAGGCCCAGCATTTCGTCTAATCTGATCTGAGTCTGAACTGTTTGCAAAGGTTATCAGCTGATGACACCAGCTATCTATCTAGTGAGATTCCAAGTCTAGTTTTGGCATGACCCAGCATATACTACCATACTTATAGTGCACTAGAAATAATGGCTCTGGTGAGGCTGCTTTGATGTGCACCATCATAATAGTCAAATTAATTTCACAAGATATAATGCAATTTAACTTACTTCTCAGTGATGCTAGTCCTCCACTGCTGCCAAACAATGATCTTGCAGCATTGCTGGCACTGCCCCCTGGTAAGGGTGTGAGCAGAACAACATGACTACCATCTACAAACACTGGTGTCTTGACTAGAACCTTGAGTAGTACACCACAACTTGTGCTGCCTGCAGCCTGGCCTGTAAGTATACAAGTGTAGACAGAGTTGCAAGCCTAAACAATGCCTAAAACCTTGTTCAAAATTCTGTATCCTCTTTTGCAAAAATGTAGATTCAGATCAGCTTGCAGTAAAACCTGCCTTAAGTGGCCACTCAAAAATAGACAAAAACAGGATGTTAATGACAAATGGTACCTTAATGAAGGTCAAAAGTATTGCAGAATGCTCCCCTTGGAGCATTCTGCAATACTTTTGACCTGCATTAAGAGATAATCGGTCTTGAAAACCAATTTTGGTATTCTTTTTGAGTGGCCGCTTAAGACAGGTTTTACTGTATAACAGGCTGATCCGGATCAATTATTTTTCATCCACATAATGAATACATATGGCCTTTAGTTAATCGTGCGTACCAAAAAATTAATTTTCTTATTTCTCAACCAAAACATATGTTGTGGGTACTCAAAAGAACCGTCTTAATAAGATGGTTCTTTTGAGCACCCAAAACATATGTTCAAACTGATGGATTAGAAAATATTTGCAATTTTACGCAAAAAAAATTTGTTTATCTAAACCTATGGTACTTATATAGAGCAGTAGTGGTTATCAAGCTGATTATGGTACATGTACATGTAGTTGGTATTAGAATGGATGATAAGACTGTAAACTACAGGTCTTCCATCAAACTTAGCACAACCCATATTCAAACTTGTCACCTGAAGGCGACCCACTGGTATGGATGATGCCCCTACATCTGCGTGTTAATTGAAAAACCTGATATATGTGATGATGTCCAGAGATACTGATCGAAGTAATGTGCATTAATTAAATTTAGAAGATTCAACCTATTTGCATTCTATATATATATCTATAACAAGCTCTCTACATAGGACTTTCTTTCTTATAGATAGGAAATTAAGACAAAAATCCCAAAACAAAAAGCCCTAGGACACCTTTTCAAAATTGCAATTTGAAATCCTGCCTTAAAGCTGCATAGTCTGTAACTTTTGATCTTCTAATTTTAGAAATAAAGTTTCTATTTTTCAAGAATACAGTAAAATTACTCAAATTCAGGTAAACATTTTACCATTTTCATAAATCTTAACAAATTATCACTATCAAAACAACAGCATTTATGTTAAAATCAACTGTCTAGAATTATTGGAGGGACGTAAATAATTACAAACAAGAGAAAAACACCTGTTTTAATAAGATAATTCACTTTAATATGTATTGAACATGTTTATTGTGAAAACATAACTTAATTATATTTTTACAAATGATTTAAAAAGAAAAGAAAATTTTTCGAAAAATGTTCATAGTTACAAACCTAGTCTCTTTAATTCAGTCCACAATTCGGACAATGAAATCCTCTGTTTTTACGGTAATAGCATGTCTTTTCAATTTCCACCTACCTTCCTCTTTCTTAGCTGTTCCATTGTCCGCACCTACTATCTGGGCTAGTGTGTTAAAAGATCCTCTGTATGACGGCCGTAGCCTGGATAGTAAGGAATCATTTAAAGCTTTTGAACTCGCTTCATCCTTCTTTGTAAGTGTGATACGTGGTTGGACGGGTTTGACTGTGCTGTCCTCAACCTGTAAAATATGTGAGCACAGACCTTAAGAGTGGGTAATTGAAGATTATTTTCTCATTTCTTGATCAAAACATATGTTGTGGGTACTCAAAAGAACCGTCTCAATGAGACGGTTCTTTTGAGCACCCAAAACACATGTTTGAACAGATAGATAAGAAAATAATCAACATTTAATGCTAAATGGTTTTGTTTATCTGAACCTATGTTAGCCTCATTAAAAGAAAGCTGTCTTTGGTGAATAGGTTGACTAAGATTCAGCTACAGAGACCAGCTAAGATGCATGATCTTGAGATGTTAATGTAGCATATAAATAACAACAGAGCTGATTTCTAGTGTGAAAGCTGGTGAAACAAGAAAATGGGGTTCTCATAACGAATCAAGATGAAATTTTAAAGGAAACAGCAAAATATTATGAAAACTTGTATACAAGTAAAGACCATAATCTTTGGGATATTGATTTGGATATGCATATGCTTAATACTAATATAGCAAGAAGTGAGCAAAGCTCACATACCCCCGGCGGTAGCCATCAGAGGTTGTAACACTTTCAGAGAAAAGACAAAATTGTCAAAGATTTCATAATCCTAAATCAAGTAGTTTCCGAGAAAACTTTGATGAAAAATGTCCATATGTGTCATATAAGAATGACAGAAGGAAAAATTGAAAATTTGAAAAAAGAAGGAAAAATGAGGATTAGCACCTTCATTTTCATTTACACAATACACTTTGCCTACCTGAAAGTGTACACAAAATTTCATAATCCTAAATGAAGTAGTTGTTGAGAAAACTCTTGACAAAAAACATCCATATGTGTTATATAGGAGTGACAGAAGGAAAAATTAAAAAAAGAAAGCAAAATGAGCTTTAGCATCTTTATTTTCATTTACACAATACACTTAGCCTACCTGAAGGTGTACACTAAATTTGAAAACACTGGCTCCAATAGGAGCCGAGAGATCTGCGACAGAAATTTCCATTGGAGAGAAAGAAAAATGAGCAAATAAAGGGACTGATAAGCAAAATGTGGCTGTTCTTTTGTTACACAATACAACTCATCACTATCAAACTTTGTACCAAATTTCAGAATCCTAACTCAAATAGTTGCTGAGAAATCTTTGACAGAAAAAATGTCTATGTATTATATAAGAGTGAAGGAAGGAAAAAAAATGAAAAAGAAGGCAAAATGAGGATTAGCATCTTAATTTCCCTTTACACAGTACACTTTGCCTTCCTGAAGGTGTACACAAAATATGAAAACACTGGCTCCAATAGGAGCCGAGAGATCTGCGACAGAAATTTCCACTGGAGAGAAAGAAAAATGAACAAATAAAAGGACTGATAAGCAATATGTGGCTGTTCTTTTGTTACACAATACAACTCATCACTATCAACCTTTGTACCAAATTTCAGAATCCTAACTTAAATGGTTGCTGAGAAATCTTTGACAGAAAAAATGTCCATATGTATTATGTAAGAGAGAAAGAAGGAAAAATGAAAATTTGAAAAAAGAAGGCAAAATGAGGAATAGCATCTTAATTTCCATTTACACAGTACCGTTTGCCATCCTGAAGATGTACACAAAATTTGCAAACACTGGCTCCAATAGGAGCTGAGAAATCTGTGACAGAAATTTCCATTGGAGAGAAAGAAAAATGAACAAATAAAGGGACTGATAAGCAATATGTGGCTGTTCTTTTGTTACACAATACAACTCATCACTATCAAGCTTTGTACCAAATTTCAGAATCCTAACCCAAGTAGTTGCTGAGAAATCTTTGACGAAAAAAAGTTTACAGACAGACAGACAGACAGACAAACAGACAAACATAATTACAGAAAAGGCAAAAACTATATACCCCCTATATACTTCGTACCAGGGGTATAAAAAGGGTATAAATTAACAGCATTATATACAGAAACCTGCACAACATTTGCACACATAAATGGCCCATGATAACAAACAAGGATTAGAACTAGTGATAACTGCTAGGGATAATTCTTTGATATTATTTTGAAATTGGGCCAGCAGTTAAATCCACTTCATTTTTTAGCTTTGGTGGCCATTTTGCTCTGTAGAATGGTTGAGATTGTTTTGTTTAATTTGATTCTTTAGGTCCCATTAACAATCTTTCAGTTAAACAGGGACGGGTCTTCCTGGGTTAACCAGTACTAAGCTAGGATAAATGTGTCTTGCTCAAGGACTACAAGGCAGTGACCCCGGTGAGGCTCGAACCCACGGCCCCTCGGTCTCGAGTCAAGCACTCTACCACTGAGCAAATGCACTCCTGAATGGTTAAGGTTGAGTACATTGAAACTGGACTTGCAATTTGGGTTCAAATGCTGTTTTTAGATATTTTTTCTATTTTTAGCTATTGGGGCCATTAATTTTTGTTCTTCATTCAAACCGTATAATTTTGACAATCCTGATAGAGGCTCTTGGGAAACCAGGCCATGGTATAGTACATGTTTATTTCCAAAACTATTCACTGGTAAATAGTTCAGTGACTTGTGAAATAGCAACTACTCTGTAGATACACAGAAGTTTGAGGTTTGGTCTGTGTATCACTTATAAAGCCTCAAAACTGAAAGCTCAATATGTCATTTCATTGTGAGCCTTTGGTTTAAAGGCTATAGAAGTAAGATAAGGACCTAAGAATAATGTAACTTCTAGCTCCTGTGTATATAGAGGGTGGGTAATAATCTCAATTATCATATAACTAAGCTTAGCTTAGAGCGCTCACATGGCCAGTCTATATAGTCATATTCACTGGCTGGCGCACCCTTGCCAGTGAATATTAGTTACTAAAATTAGACTCTTTGTGGTTTTTCCGTTTCAGTTCTGCTTTTCTAAAGCGTCACTAATAATCCTGAACGCAACAAATCACGCACTGGAGCTGATCTATTTTGATTTTATTGCACAATAAACGACGAAAACAAATTTGAAGTCTTCAGCTTCTTCCAACTTTCCGCCTTTGCACTGAAGAACTCCCGCCAATATTTGGACCACGTCGCATACGTTTACATGTATTTGTAACGTCTTTCAAGCTTAAAAACGATGTTACACCATCTAACGCCATGAATTTTCTAGTAAAAAATGACGTCAGCTATCGCACATTTCCCTGCCCTTTCAAAGCTGTGAATTATTGTTGGATATATCACACTATTTAAATATTGGCTCTACAGGCGAGGCATGAGTAAATGTTGAATGATGACACCTATGCACAACATATATAAAATAGTAAATTGGTGGCCTTATCTAGGTCTGCACTGTTTCTGCTAAAATGCTTGACTGTCCCAAAACTTGTATATAAGTTCAGTATTTTTCCCAGGTGCAATGATACCTGTACATCTTTCTCTAAATGTTATATAATAAAACAGTTGTTGACAAATGAGGCATCGGATATGATGTGATATCGACCAGAGAATACCAATATTGACCTCGGCTTCGCCTCTTTCAATATTGGTATTTCTGTGGTCGATATCACATCATATCCAATGCCTCATTAGTCAATAATTGTATAATAACCTTATCTGGTGGGCATGAAAATGCTGTGCATCAAAAACTCACCTTAAACTCAAACATTTCCATATAGACTGGAATCCCTTTAGCATTCTTATCTGAGACTAGAGCAGGGCACCAGATCCAGTAGAAATACACACCATCAAAAACTCTCCTTAAACTCAGACTGGCATCTCTTTCGCATTCTTATCTGAGACTAGAGCTGGGCACCAGATCCAGTAGAAATACACACCATCAAAAACTCACCTTAAACTCAAACATTTCCATATAGACTGGCATCCCTTTACCATTTTTATCTGAGACTAGAGCAGGGCACCAGATCCAGTAGAAATACACACCATCAAAAACTCACCTTAAACTCAAATATTTCCATATAGACTGGCATCCCTTTAGCATTCTTATCTGAGACTAGAGCTGGGCACCAGATCCAGTAGAAATACACACCATCAAAAACTCACCTTAAACTCAAGCATTTCCATATAGACTGGCATCCCTTTCGCATTCTTATCTGAGACTAGAGCTGGGCACCAGATCCAGTAGAAATACACACCATCAAAAACTCACCTTAAACTCAAGCATTTCCATATAGACTGGCATCCCTTTCGCATTCTTATCTGAGACTAGAGCTGGGCACCAGATCCAGTAGAAATACACACCATCAAAAACTCACCTTAAACTCAAGCATTTCCATATAGACTGGCATCCCTTTCGCATTCTTATCTGAGACTAGAGCTGGGCACCAGATCCAGTATCAAAAACTCACCTTAAACTCAAACATTTCCATATAGACTGGCATCCCTTTAGCATTCTTATCTGAGACTAGAGCAGGGCACCAGATCCAGTAGAAATACACATCATCAAAAACTCACCTTAAACTCAAACATTTCCATATAGACTGGCATCCCTTTAGCATTCTTATCTGAGACTAGAGCCGGGCACCAGATCCAGTAGAAATACACACCATCACTACAGAAGGCTATTGTTGTACAAATACCTGGCTCTGTGTACTCTTCAGGCTTTGGTATGGTCTTTACAGGCTATAAAATAGGGCAATAAAATGATGTTATTCATAGGTTTAGATAAACATAAAAATTTCAGCATAAAATTGTTAATATTTTCTTACCCATATTTTTTAGCATATGTTTTGAGTGCTCAAAAGAATCGTCTAAATGAGACGGCTCTTTTGAGTACCCACAACATATGTTTTGGTTGAGAAATAAGAAAATTATTTTCCTGGTACTCACTCTTAACTAAAGGCCTGGTTATTACAGTTAATGTAAATTCAAATCTATCAGATAGTTCAATATAATGATGTTTAATGTAAAATCAAATCTATTACTGTCGTGCCAACCAAGAGTGACGAAGACGTAATACTTTGTTTACAATTGCTAAGTAAAACACTAACCACTAACATGTACACTTCACTTGAGCTACATTTTTGTAACGTGAGTCGATAGATCACTTGTTTATTAATCCTATCCTGAGGATAAGATTAATCCACAAGTGATATATTAATAGATCACTGGTGTATTAATCCTATCCTGAGGATAGGATTAATACACAAGTGATATATTGATTATAAGTCCCTGATAACTTTGTAAACAAAACATGAGGTCACTGTCACTCTTGGCTGACAGGACAGTAGATAGTTCAATAAAATGATGTTTATATAAAATCATATCTATAAAATAGCACAGTACTCCTCAGACAATGTGTACCCATACCCTGCTAGGTTTTTTTTAAAATTTTCATATGAGATTTTTGTTAGTTTTGATTTGTTATGTTTTTCAGTGGGAATTGCCCGATTCCTGATCACTATCAGTGTCATTCTCATCGAAACCCCTGAAGTCCCAATTACAATTACAATTGGCCACTAAATCGTGAAAATCATGGTGATAAAAAAGTCAAAAAGTTTACTTCCTTATTGTAATCCTGCTAAAGTCATGTGACTTCCCTTTAAAACCCAATCAAGTTAATATATACCTGTTTTAATGCACAAACCTTATTTCCATTGTTTATGGATACCAATGCAACCCCCGATAGTACAAGGATTTCAATAGATAAGAGTTATTATAGGGTAAAACTTGATGCCTGTGAATCTGAATTATAATGGGTTCAGCCACACAATCGGAAATGTAATAAACAGAATGTTCTGAGCCCCGCATAGTAAGGGTTAATTAAGAATTGAAAGTTATTTTTCTGCGTTTCATTGAGGTATGAAATGTCGGGAAAATTACATCTAATTTGCATGAAAACCGAAGGTTTTCATGCTAAAATTAGATGTAATTTAAACGACATTTCATACCTCAGTGAAACGCAGAAAAATAACTTATTTATAATTATGTTTTCCTTAAAAAAATACATTTCCAGCTATTCGTTTGTTTCGCGCATTAAGACTATGACGTGCGTATGTAGACGTTACGGTCGCGACGTTCAAAAAATCAAAATGGCGGCTGTTCTCCAACTACATTTTAGAGACTAGAATCTCGTTTTTGCCTAGTGACAACCGAAAAAACTTAACACGGGTGTTCATTAGAATGTGTTCGATAGTTACGTCATCGGATTTGACGTCATTCATTTACATTGGTGATGAAAAGCATCATCTGTCAAAATTGCTTGGAAAGGAAAAGAAATGACCCCAGCAAAAAGAAATTGAGCTATCTTTATTGAGTGATTGAAGAAAGCAAAGGCGAATTGCAAAAGATGTTGGATAAACCAGGCAACAGTCATGCAGTACGTTCAAGAAACGATTTTACTGCGGGGGCTCGACTGAAAACATACAACGAAGTTGCAGGAGAACGAGCACAGGTACAAGAGGCGATCGCATCATTTGCGGACTGGGAAACTAAATAGATCGCAGCCAAGTGCGGATCCAGAGGGGAGGGGGCAGGGGGTCCGGACCCCCTGGAAAATCACAAGTTTTTTGGGTTTCTATAGGGAATAAGCAATATCGGGAATAAGCAATTGTATTCCGTATCCCCCCCCCCCTGGAAAAATTTGGACCCCCTCCGGAACCTTGAAAAATGATATTTTTCTTTGAAATTAACCATATGACTACTGTAAAATAAGCCGAGGACTAAGAAAAAAGCAAAAAACAAACAAACAACGCTGTCAGAGCTTTAGACCCCCCCCAAATTCCTGGATCTGCGCATGGCAGCAGACAGCTGATCGGTATGACTACTGTTAATTTAGGCGTCATATGTAACTTAATCTTTGCTTTTCTAACTGAAAATATAGGTGCAAGTGCAAGGTGTAGTAGTGTCAGTAGTTGCAGGCTATCCATTTCTCTTCAAAGAAGCATTGCACAGTATCACAAAAGTAGTTCTGTCGTGAATGGCCCCACCCCCTCATGAATACGGACCGGGTTCATTGAAAAATGAAATACAGGTCAATGCCATCAGATGACCGTTCTTGACCAATCAGATTAGCGGATCTCAATAAATGTTATGACAGTTGTAATTATTTTGAAATTAATAAATCTGTAAATAAGGGCTATAAATGATGCGACTATAAAATTCAATATATAACATAATAAAATGATTTTAATATAAAATCCGATATATTTGCCCCCTCAACTTTTTGCAAAGTAGGGGTGGTAAAAGGAAGCCAGTCTCTGACTCTTGTTGTTTCTAAATATATTATATGACTTTTTGGGCATTGTAAAGGCGGCACCTCATGAATGCGTCAACCTTATACATAGATAAAAGCTGAAAATGAGGCGTGGTTTTATTCAAAAATAACTGTATCATCTTGCGCCATTACCTCAGTTTAGACGCAAAACACATGAATTAGTCCTTAAAACACCAGCAAAATAACTGCATCTGAAAATGTCTATTTAACATAAGCATAGAGGCAAACATTGTGGACCCAGATCAGACTGTTCCTACAGGAGTAGTCTGATCTGGGTCCACACTGTTTGTCTATGTGGCTTCAAATATTTTAGTGGACAACAAAAAAACATACATTAGGTGATTATGCGCTTTAAGGGTAAAAAATGTGAGTTCAGTGTTTACGGTTGGGATTTTCGTGAAATGCACGCGCGTTCGTGGGGCCCAGACATCTTATTTATTCTTCACCAAATTATAAAAAGAACATGATTTCCCTTGTTTAGCAGCTGAAATAGCCTAACCACGCCCAGATATGAATATTAAAGTAGTCGCCTTTACAGTAAGCGAAAAGTCTATTAATACATACTTGTAATGACTGTTTGTCTAGAAGTTGAAAGAAGTTCTGTGTCTCTCCCTCTTGATCGTAAGAGAGTGGTCTGTACAAGATCTGACTATCACCATAGGCAACCTTCCCTGGACCAATGTCAGGATTTCTAGCATACACATAGCCTCTGTAGGAAATAGAAATGTGTTTCTCAATCTAAGCACATGCAGTGGGGAGTACCAAGTTACTCCTTAATTGCTATATCTCACAAAGGTCAAGATAAACCAATTTTTTTAAAGTATAATAAATTGTAAATATTTTCTCATTGATCAATTTTTACATGTGTTTTTGGTCTCATTGAGACGGTTCTTTTGAGTACCCACAGCATATCTTTTGTATTAGAATAAGAAAATTATTTGAGCAATGACATGAGATTTCCAACAATGTGGTATGTGTGACCAGCAAAGGCTAAAACCAGCCTGCGCATCCATAGCTGGTTTAGGCAACTACTCAACCATTTTTTTTATCTCACCATCCTAAACATTCAGACAGAAAGGCCTGATCAGACAAGTAACAGGCTCATCAGGATATACAATGTTTGTCATTACAGCTCACTCACCTCATCACATAGCCAAAATTGGACAAACTAATAATCTAGGGAAAATAAAGCCTATAGTGTGTAATTACAATTTGCTATGAGATTTTTTCCCATTAAGACAATTTCAATTAGATTTTAGCAGAAAATCATCCCTGCCATTTTTTTTAAATTTATAGGTACATGATAATGAAATGACTCAACAAACCGGACCGCGTAGCCCAGCCGGTAACATGTCTGGCAATAGATGCTAGTCTGACTGTAGATCCAGGGGTCGCGAGTTCGATCCCGGCACTATCCCATACTTTCGTGGAGATTGATCATGAAATAATTTCTACAGTCATTCTCCTCCCTTCGACTGAATCATTCAAGAAGGGATGTTGTCAGTTACAAGTGAAAGTATATGCATTAAGTACTGGAAAGCTTGCCCAGGAAAGAGTGTGGTAAAGTCAACTGACCATCCTGCCATGACCATAGCTGTTGACTTGGGACGTAAATCATCAAAACAAACTCAACAAACACATTCCATATTTTTTTTTAATTCTATAAAAGTAAATTCCAGTCTAAAAAAACTTGTGAACAACATACCTGATGGAACCATGCAACCCGGAGCCAATTTTTGCAAGACCCCGACCACAGGCATTGGTTGTGTAGAGGAACACACCATCACAGGCAAGACTTCGACCAATATCCCCATCAGCTGCAACAGACAAGCAGCAACAATTAGATGATTAGAACAAACCCCTGAGAGCATATTTCACTACATGTGACGTCTTTGTACTGCTTACTGAGGAGCAGTCTGATTAGGAGCTATTTGTTGGCTTCCTTCAGCCATTGATTTAAAGCGCCACCTATAATTTGCAGCAGACGACAATTTCAAAGTTTGCCGCCTTTTCAAAAATAACAAATAAGGCATGATATTTCATGAGAATCGTCTGCTGGCAGACTATTCTCACGAAATACCATACCTTATTTTTTCCGAAAATTTGGAAAAATGTTGGGAAATTTGACGTCTGCTGCAGTTGTGATTGGCGCTTTAAGTGTAAATAGAGTATAAGAAGGTCAAGTCCAGGCCTCGAGGTTATAAAACTTGAGTACAATCTCAAACTCAAAATAAAACGCAATGATTGGTTAATTCTCTGCAAGCATGCAACCATTGCGCTTTATTTTGAGTTTGAGAATGAACTCGAGTTTTATAACCTCCAGTCCTGATCATCAACTGTAAGATTCCATTTCAGAAATTCAGGCTCAGCAGTTAAAAGTATAGAAATACTTTGACAATTTCTACACATGTATCTTTGAAGCAGTTATTTGCAACAATATCAAACACTGCTTGATGTCTTCTCTTAATCCTGATGAATCTTCTGTTGTTTTTTGAACACCTCACACCAGTGCAGTCTTTACTTTATGATATCTTTCACAGTGTCACAGAGTAACTTTTTTTTAAAAAATCCATGTCTTGTTAAGTGAAATAATTTGCAGTATCCTTTCCACTTGTAAATTTATCAAATGAATACAGATTTTTTTTACAAATGTGGAATTCTACAAGACTTATTTTCAAAGATTCATATAGTCTCTGATTATTTGGCAAACCTCAGCAATGAAATGACAAAACTTAATTAGGCTAGGATAGAAGCATATTTAGTGAACAGCTGAAGGCTTATTATGAGCAAATAAAATTTTATCATTACGGAAACGGCTCCGTGTGAAATTTAATATTTACGGGACTACTTTCTGCTGATCGGAGATTTCCGTATATACCCGATAACGAGTGTATCAGAACAAGTATTGGCTTTATAAACCAATAGCAGTCTTTGCTGCAATATTAATGCATCGGCTGTGCACGCGTGCATGTTTTTACTTTATTTCCCCATATTATTGTTTTTGTAATAATGTGTGCAAATTCCTGTAAATGCGTTTCATATTCGAAGGCTTGTTACTTGGGGGAGTTTTTATCCTCGTAGATGTCGAGAACTGGCTTGGTAATGTTCGAATGTACAATGGCTATATTTTTGTTTTGTTTGATTTGATTCTTTACGTCCACTCAACAATCTTTCAGTTATGCGGGACGGGTCTTCCTGGGTTGAACCAGTACTAAGCTAGGATAAATGTGTCTTGCTCAAGGACACGACGCAGTGACGCCGGTGAGGCTCGAACCCGCGGCCCTTCGGTCTCGAGTCAAGCACTCTACCACTGAGCCACTGCGCTCCCATACAATGGCTATATGAAAAATAAATAAAAAGAAAAAAATGAGTCTGATAGTACGCTAAACTTTCACTACTAGCCGCCTAAACACATCAGAGTCTCTCGACACAGGCGTGTAGAACGACCCTGAGCGCATGTTTCTCCTGAAATAAAACCAACAATATGACTTGTAAACGAGTCCGGGACATTTTGGCCCAAAGCAAACTGGGCATTTAATCGGCACATAAATTCGACCCCTCATAATTCGGTGCCTTTGATGCGAAAAAACGTTTAAGAGACCATTTAGCGCGTATGAATAAACACATTTTTCTACACGCCTGGTCTACACACTCGGACACGCTCGAGATACGTATTCAACATAATGTAACCCCGGATCAGAGCCGGTCGGATTTGCATCGGATTATCGATATATTGATTCTTTTCATGCGCGGATCCAGAAAGTTTTGTCAGAGAGGGTCCAACTCTGCAACACTGACAATAATTTTAGACCGGGAGAGCGGATCCAAATACCACTAAAAGCGGACCAATGTCGGCCCGCCAGCGAAACGCCATTTAAATGGCGTTTCGCTGGCGTGCAAATTATGGTCCACATTGAATGCTGGCTTCATAGCTTTGAGAATTTTCGAGAATTTCAAGAAAACCTATATTTTTGTGATTTTTCAGGGGGTCCGGACCCCCTGTCATCCCCTCTGGATCCGCGCATGCTTTTGAACACCCAACTTATATTGGGGAGGATTAGGTGGGGGTCTCGGTAATTCAGAAAACCTTGTAGAATCCCTTACAAAGTAGAAGGAAGGTTCCATCGGTTAAGAAAGTGTTTAGATGCTCCAGGGGAGAAAACAAGGGGTTAGAGGGCCTGTGTAGGCCGGGTTAACTCGCCCTTATTTAGGGAAATTGACTAACAGTGCTGATCCAGATTAGACGCCGCATGGTTCGCCGTCTGATCAGGGTCGCCATAGTTTGCTAAACATAATTATCTATTAAAATTTGAATAAACATGACAAATACCGCCCAACAGCGGAAGTGGACTGGTCCAATTCAGGATATTTCATTAGGCATAAATGGGAGATAAGAGACGTGTTGTATCCTAACAAAAAGTTTTATGTTTTTTTTTTTTGTTTTACGTCCAAGTCAGCAGCTACGATCATGTCGGTTTTCAGTTCACATAACAAAGCTTGAACAAGCGGTAACCAAAACTTCGTGCACATACTTTTGCCTTTCACTGACAGCAAAAATAGTAAGTGAGTATGATCAGGAAATACCAAAATCACAAACCGCAGACAACCCCGTGGCACCGCGAGGAAGAGCCTCTCAACCATCACGAGACACCAGGAAGACAAATTAAGCAAAGCAACCAGCTCTCTCTACCCCATCAAAACCTTCTTGAATGAATCAACGGAATGGTGGAGAATGACCGTAGAAATTAATTTATTTCATGATCAATCTTCACTATCGGACCGGGCCGGGGTCAAACTCACTGACACCTTGATCTGCAGTCAGACACGCATCCGTAGTTACCCACTGCGCTAAGCGGCCTGGTATTAACAAATATGTAAAGATCACAAGAGATGGCAACTGCTAATATGTATAAGCAGTTTGGATGTAGATCGAGTCGTAAAATGTCCGGCTCCGGATCTAAACTGCTTGAAACTAGATGAGCCTTATATCTACATTAAGGAATGGCTAATACGGGAATGATGTTAAATAGTTTCGTCGCACCACATCTGGATTGACCTGATTGAACAGTGCAACCCAGGTCATATGCACCAACGCGCGACAGTCGATCTGTGTCTTCACTGGTTGCGTTTCGCCGGATTATGTGTTTTGTACATTCCCGTTTCAGGACATTTGTTAGTAGCGAAAACCCAGGTTAAACGGTGTACGTCTACTATCAATCAGGGACAACACCCATCGTTTTTAATTAAAAATCTTTGTTCAAATAGTACCTTATTTATAAATCTTTACCGCAGATGAACATCTTACGGGCAGGTCAGACCCCATTCAGATGCCGCATGATGCACCAACAAAATCTACCTTCAAACTAGCACCCCATTTTCACTAAACTTCCGTACGCTCTACTGACTTGACTAGCAGTAATCTTAAGACGGCAGGGATGTGCAGGCTGACCCGTTTGTTGCATAAAAAAATCATGAATTTTGCGGTAACGAGCCTGCCTGATCTAAGGAGGCGGCTGGTCAATGTCGTTTGACTCTTTTCTCAAATATTATCTATGCGACTGACAGACTGTATTTAGCTGTGCCTAGTGAAAACTTTAACATGTTTAAACCAGCCTGTAAACCATTGCCGCCTGGCAAAGTGACTTGGCTGGTAGAGCGTTAGACGTATATAGTGACCTATATACGTCACAAACTGGGGATAGAAAGGGATAGAAGAGTCCGAGACCCACCAGTCACTGGGCAAGACTCCGACACTTTATCCGCTGCTGTGTACTGGTTCAAGCCGGGATGACGGGGAATTGTCCCGACATGACTGTAAAAAATTGTTGACTGTTATGTAAAGAATTAGCACAAACAAATTCAAACCAGTCTAATCATAGTTGTTTTTGTATTGTTTGATTTTTTTTGTGTGTGACGTCCCAGTCAAAAATTAAGCTATGTCGGGACGGACCAACCTATGTTGATCATGTACTTAGCAAAGATCGAGGACACAATGCAAGCTTGGACCCGCAACTCCTCGGTCTCAAGTCAAGCACTCTACCACCGAGCCACTGCGCCCCCTTTGCTGTTTGAAGAAAATGCAATGCAGTTTTATTACCCCAGTTATGCCATACGGGATTGCTAGTTATTTCGTTTGCTGTATGTTTCTTTTTTTTTTTTCGTTTTCTTTTTTATAGCAACTTATGTTGACCCTGCCTCGAGCGGTAGCCGTGTCATAAGATTGCCGCCATCAATGTGGCGTGAATGCAACGAGCCTATGCAGCCACTTTTTTAGCTTACGGCTCCAAATGATGTTTGGTCAGTAACTTAAACACTCATAGAATATTAAAGCTAGCAAAGTCTCTGATCAGACTGCGCGTATACGCAGGCAAGTCTGAGCATTTGCTGGTCAGACATACCACATTGTTATTGGTCTGCGCTGTGTGCGAGATTTCCATTTTGGGTTTCAACCCTTGTATACCTATAACTCCTTATCGTGTACTTTGGCAAACAGTAAAGACCTAAATTTTATCAGGGTCTTCACTGTGTGCCTACTAGTGGACAAAACGATTTTTCAGGAATAGATTCGAAAATTGTAACACGTGACACCTCAATACCGTGACACAATAGACCATCCCAAGTTTAAAGTATCAAGCCAGATGGAATAATCTTTTAGTGCCTTAAGGGGTAATAACATGTAGACACAGATCTAAACACAGTTTCGGTGATGTGTATTTTAAGAGACGTTACACGATTATAAGGTCAGTACTGAGGTATTAACCAGATGTCATTTTATTGCCCCGGGTATTGCAGACTTCCTGTTTCCAAAAGCCGTACCAAATGAAAAACACATTCCTACTTGTGTACCGCAATGCTATGACGTCCTTTTCACACTTTGATACCAGTAAATATCTACTTTTGCAAACAGTGACGACTCAGACGTCTCAGCCACCGACACAACAGGCATTTTCGGACTGATTTTGAACTATATTAATTCATAAGTACTTAAATAAGTGACAGTGCTCCTTTTCTGTAGCGCGTGAACGGTGCGACGAACGGCGAATCGTCCCCTGAGAAAACTGAGATTAATTATATGAGGACAGCAAAGGCACAGATCAGCCTACACATTTGTACAAACTGGTTTGCAGCTATACTGTTGGTATCCATGAAAATATTTCAAATTGAATTTAGAAGTATCCCAGCTGATCAGACCAGTTTGCGCTCTATACTGGTTGGAAACTCAATATGACCTTTTACCATGGTATAGCTAAAAAATGATCGTACCACACGTCTGCTTCCGGAAATCGCCGAGTCAGCGTAGTAATATTTATGAAAGTGCGATGATATTTTTTATATCAATTTAATGTTTTGATTTTATTAAAAATCAAATTAATCAAACAGTTAACTAGTTTCTATATATATTTAATCTTTTGGGTGCTGTAGTTACCTTTTTTAAAGGAAATATAGCTCATTTTTAGACGCACTATCTTTTTGCTATTTTCACCCCACCGATCCCCTCGTATTACTATATGTTAGGTGCAAATCTGGGGTGTTTTTCGCACGGAGACGTTTCCGTGATGACTCGTGAGAATATTGTTATGCATAAAGTTTCATGAATGACTTTAGAACGTCATGTTTTGTTTTCAACAATTTCACAATAAAGTACACATTAGGAAGCTGTCTTTGTTATAATGAATGTTCTATATTATCTGTGCATCATTTACAGCTAAAATACAAATTTTGCAATAGTTGAAGAACATTCTCTCAAATGGCAAACACATTCTAGTGCTAAAGTAACAATGGTAAAACCAAAGTTCCAAGGGGTCAAGGTGTGTAAGGGCTTAGTTTTGCTTGCAAATTGATATAAACTCCTTTCCCTTGAATTTGACATACACCATGATTTCTTCCTGAAAAAAGGGTTTCCCCCTGTCCCCACCTCCGGATTAAAGTGTGAGTGCAAGGGCTTTCTATTTGCTGTATGTTAATCTTATTTTTATTCCTTTCAACCTGCACACATCCAACAGTTTAGGAGGAGAAGCATAAATTTACAAGAAACATGATGGATGGACATGGAAAATGGACCGAATTTGGCACAAAATAAATAATACCCTTTTTTCTAAAGAAAAACAAGTGGTTGTAACAAACCTTTATCTTTCTCCCCAGACTCTTTCTCTGTGCCACTGAGAAGATCCTCAAATCCCCAGCAGAGAACATGTTTGGAGCCCAGTATGGCGGGAACATGGCCCTGCCCCCCTTCAGTTTCCAAGAGTTTTGTAAGAATCTCCCCAACTGGCAGTGCTTGAAGATCTGGCAGTTTCTGGAGAAGGTGTACTGTATGAATAAAGGTCTTCAGGTGGCCTCTGTCATTGAGAAAATATCAAAATAAAAGGATATCATTTTAACAATATACAATGAACTCTAGACATCGCTAATCCTAATATGAGCCATGACATGTGATTTCCAACAATGTGACATTTTGACATGAATAGACTCAGACGAGCCTTTGCAGCCTCCTGTTAAGCTTAGAAACTCAAAATGATATTCAGTCAGTAGCTTAACACTTATAGAATATCCAAGCAACTAGCAAAGGCTCTGATCAGACTGTGCGTATGTCCAGGCTGATCTGAGGCTTTGCTGGTCGCACATATCACATTGTTGGAAATCTCATGTCACGGCTCAATTATTTTGATTACAAGCAAATATTTAGCAAGTCAGGCCCCCAGATAAGAGTGTATAACAGAAAATCATTTTTCTTATTTCTCAACCAAAACATATGTTGTGAGTACTCAAAAGAACCATCTCGATGAGACGGTTCTTTTAAGCACCCAAAACACATGTCTAAACTGATGGGTAAGAAATCAATCGCAATTTTACGCTAAAAAAGTTAGCATAACTGGCCCTATGGCAAGTGTTAAATTAGATCATTACACATGTGTTGCACATGTGTAAAATTCAAATTTGGGCGGTTATTAATGTTTAATATCTGAACAAGGAATATATCTGTTAAAACATGTTCAGTAACAGAGCTGTGTTGATTTTATATTCCCCACACTTGTTAAATCATAAATAAATCAGAAATATAAAATCTTTGAGGACATCATTCTGTGTCCCTCTCCAGCCTCTGAATCTGAGAGCTGTTCAACAGTACACTCTACTACTACAATATCCAGTAGGTCAAAAGTTTTGCAATTTAGCTATCAACCTTGTAACATGAACAGTGGAAGTAAACTGTTATCATGAAATGCCATTATAGCATAGCTCAAAATTATCAGCTAAATGACTCATTGAAAGTTTTCATTGGAAAAATGTTTGTTTGTTTGGTTTGATTCTTTACGTCTCAGTCAACAACTATGGTCATGTCGAGACGGTTAGTTCACATAGCCACACTTTTACCTGGGCAAGCTTGACTAAGCAGTTATGAAACCAGTACTTCGTACACATACTTTGGCTTGTAGCTGACAACAACCCTTCTTGAATCAGCGGAAGGAAGAGAATGACCGCAGAAATTAATTCATGATCAATCTTCACGAAAGTATGGGACTGGTGTAACAGGCCGGAATTTCCACCCAGTCAATTAATACCCAGTTACGGACTGCACTATGGGGCCCATTTTGGAAATGTGAAAAATTACCCGAAACATGTTCATGAAATATGTAAGCTGACACTAAAGCCTCCAGTAAAAATAGTATACTCATTTCAAATCATTTGCATAACAATTTCATGAAGTATTTATCAAAGTTTCTTTATGTTCCCTTGGGGAAAAATAATGATTTAAACAATCAAAGTTGGATACAGAATGGAAATGTTATTTCAAGCGACTCCTCACTGATAGCTGACAAGTTTGCCTTCCCAGCTCCTGCCACCCTACTAGATTGACACCACTTGTACAGAGTTTTAACCGAGGATCTGGGGCATTTTACCTGTTTTATCAGGCATCAAAGGTTTTATGCAGGGTAATTAACTTACAGATTACTAACCTTAAAGTGGAAGAACAGTACATATGCATTTGGCTTAATATCGCTTTTAACAATTTTTCAGTTGTATTACGATGGTCAGTTATCATATAATTTGGGGTATAAGATCCTCAGCAAAGGGTAAGTGGGAATGCAGCTTGGTTTTAGAGCATACATACTCTCATAAATTGATTTGTAACTAACAAAGTATTGAGGCAGGTTAAAGAAAAAAGGCAAAAGGAAATTTGACCTTACAGAAAAGGCAGAGAAAATACAAGAGATTTTTACAGAGGTAGGAAAGAGGAACTGTTATGGAGAGGAAGACAGAGTTACATTTTTAGTTGTAAACCAGTTACTGTCTGGTCATACCCAACTGAATAGTCATAGGGCTAAAATTGACAAAACAGTGTCACAAATGAGTACAGTATGCGAGGATCCGGATGATACAGAACATTTCCTATTCCACCGTGATGCTTATAAGGAGGAACAAGATTGTCTTGAGAAATCAGTTGAGGAAGTAACGGCGTAGATTGAAGGAAGTATTGTATAGAGAAGGAATCTTCACAGTCTGTGACAACGATTTGAAAGTGCTAACTGGGTGCATACAAAAGTGATATTAGTCGGCAAGGTCAAAATGACTTGGTAGGAGCTCTTGCACAGTATGTGAAGAGCACCAAACATTTTATCTAGATGTAATGATGGCCTACACATGCAGCACTACAAGGACCAATTATCATGTCATGTGCTATTATTACCTTGCACAAGCAAGTGCAACCAAAGCTGATGCTATAGTTTTCCTTTGGTTCTGGTTTTCAACTGGTTCACATTGTTCTTTGCTGTTCTTTTCACCTAGCCAGGAACACAAGAGATTTTCAAGACCTTTCAAACAATCACCAGGCTCTTTACTTAAACTCAGCGGTGCACAATCATGCAGGCAGCCCAAAAGAACACCTGATGCTACACCACAAAGGTGAGGATCAATCCGACTCTGAGACTGTAGCAATGGTAGCACCAACAATACACTGATCCGTGTTGAAAACGATGCCTGTTCTGGTTCTTTCCACAGTCCTTGTTTCTTTAAAATAGCGATGGTCTCTTCTGTATTGTTACTTTCTCTTTCATTCTCCTCTTCCACTGCAATCTGCTTTTGTGCATTCCAAAGTCCTCTCAATGCATTTAATCTATACTCCAGCAATTTCGAATAAGCATTATTATGGGTTCCGCAAACTGACAACAAACGCTGGCTCAGTTCAGTTGGGTTTTTCAAATCAAATGTTATGACTTCGCTGTCGCCCTCCGACGAGTTGTTTACATCCTTGGGTAATTCCACAAGATCCGTCACCCGAATGAGACCATCGTGCAAAAATAAGGTTTCTTCAGTGACTGATAACCATTGGACATTTTCCTGGCCGGAGGATGCCATTTTCTTCATTTCTGAATGTTCATTTTTAGAACCAACGCATTTCTTTCTGGAAAAGTAACGCCTAAATTTAGAACTGTCAAAATTTTCTTCTGCAAGTCAGGGACATACGGTTGCTCGATTCGCAAACAGTAGTTTCTTATGACAAACCAGACATAACCGGGGCTCGTTAACCCAATACAGCTGGCGTGTACTGGTGCCCTGTTGACCTAGATGTATAGGCCTAGGGGTGGGAACCAGACTATGGAAGAAATCTCGCACATTACATAGGTAAAGGAGGGAAAATCGCTATTTTTCCGTCAAAGGCAGTATACCGAAAGACACGATTTTCTACCATCACGGTATTGAGTATTTTTAGGACCTGTGTCGCTGTCTAGCAATACACAGCACGAACAAACATCAAAACAGAAATAATAATGCTAATTTTTAATGGCATGTCATAGTTTATAAAATCAATACGTATGTGAAGTTTTACTCGCTGAAGTGAAAGTGGTATTATTGTAGCCACACTGTTTGATGAATCACATTCATAAAATTATCTGATATTTACGGCTTGGACCCAGTATAAACGGACTGGTCACTGATGGAAAAATAAAGTTATGTTGTTGAGGCTCTGTTTTAGCGCAATTTCAAAGTACTACAGCCTGTAAATTGATTCTTAAAACACACCCAAGATTATACAAAGTTAATTATTCCCGGTATGCACAGTTGAAATATTACAAGTTACAGTAAATAAAAGTGAAGAAAGTTTTCTCATCTTTTTAGGTCGATTTATAATGATTACGACTACAAGTGCCGAAAAAAGCTAAAATGGTACCTTGGTTTCTTGCTGATATTCATAAAGACAGATACACTTTCAATAAATATAACAATACAGTCTTTAAGAACTTTTGTTTTATGAAGAAAAATCAGAGATATGCAGAGAAATAATAAGGATATGATAATTCAATCTCCGCCATAAGTCAGTTTTGAAAGCACAGCCTCGACAACGTATTCCCAACGTATTTTCAATACATATATATATTACCTGTATGTCAGTTACCAGTCCATGTGATCAAAGCATCATAAGACAAGCTATACACTACATATGAGATAAACCATCAGTCTAAAATTTTTGGGGATAATCACTCTTGCTCTTCGTTTGATTTCATACGGAAAACTAAAGACATTTATCTTGAGTAAAAGTCATCATAAAAAGGCATTAAACGATATTTTATTTCAATCGGTCGATTTTCTGTTCACAGGGAATGTGTTATTCTTGCAAGCACTAGTGATTTGCAGTTAGAGCATAAAGATAACATATAGCCGTGCCCAAAGATTATCAATATGGAAAACAAGAATAAACAAAACACGCTTACCAAGTTGTCTATGTCCAAACTTTACTGCACAGATAACAAACACAGACCGTCGTCAAGGTCATAGAAAAAGACAAGGATTTGTCCACTATACAGATCAGAACATGGGGTCGTGTGTAATTAGCGCTCCTACCCAGTGTTAAATGCTAATGTATTAATCGAGCATAGCTTTGATTTGGGTGCACTCAAAAAGTTGATTACAACCGTCGTTGAATTATGTAAAGATGCATAAATTATGCTATATCTATATATATTTACATTATACTTATAGAAAAAGAAGAAAAAAAAAATATATTTATAATACAAACGCGCACGTTAGATTTTTTGTATATATTTGTATATTATTGACAAGGTAAGTAGATTCCCAAGTGGTCTAGTGGTTAGGATTCCGCGCTCTCACCGCGGCGGCCGGGGTTCGATTCCCCGCTTGGGAAAAATTTTAGAGTTTTTTTCGTTTTATATATCACTGCATCTGATTTGGTGCTTGGCGGAAACTTTTACCTACTTGTCTACGTCGACACGAAAAAATGTTACTCCAGCTCTGAGTTACATTTTTTTTTCGTACATTAATGAATCTAATAAGAACTACAACTGTTACTCATGTTACATTTTTGTAAGTCACTGGGACATTGATTCAACTTCTGAGTAGCCTACATCTTCAGTTTAGTTTAAACATATTTTATTCAATAAATACACATGATATACAACATACGTACATTGTAAACATACAAAGGATTAGAACGAAAGCATAAATGCTTACAGAGTTCTTCAGTTTCATCTTCTGATGGTAGTCTGAGGTATACGTTGCCATTTCACGCTCGAGGCTTGGCGTAACTCATTGACGTTGGTTGGTGGAGCGTTCCGACGGTACACCATACGACTGAGCTCTTCGCCAATACAAAACGTACACAGTCTAGCGATACACCATTTGGCAAAGGACGTCGCATAAACCGCAGGACTATGGGAGGGTTGTGTGTAACTTTTAAAGTAGTTAGAATTAGACATCTGATGTTATCAATTTAACTCTTTTATTTTTTGAAAATTTTGGACAGAGTTGAAGAGAAGCCGGGCACCTAAGCATCGGACAAAGTAGCAACTATTCATAAGTTCAAGCACCTGTGCAAATGGTCTAGCGAAAACCAGAATAAATCATAGAAGTTGCCTATTGAAATTTATTCTTACATAGTTCGTAAGGTGAAATGAAATAAGGGCGCTAATTAAGGAGTTGGTTGCACCGCTAGGTACCAAGGTTCCTATATATCATTTCAAAACTGAAAGTATGCTGAATATGATGCACGATGTTGTCAAGCTGTAAACCTGTGCAGTTATTTGTAAACATGCAAATAGAGAGGTATGGTAAGCGAAAAGGTTTCCACATTTTGTGTATTCCTCAAGTATTTTCTTTAAATACCGTTATTATGGTAAATATATACACGAAATAGTTAAAAAGATATCCTACAAGATCTTGGAAGCAACATTTATTGCTTCATTTTCGGAAACAACAATCACACTTACCATTAGCAATTGACACCACAGCACAAGTATATTCATAAAAAATTCAAGAAATTTGGAAAATACGATACTCTGCTAAAATCTATGCACAAAGCTTATCCAGCGAAACAATTTTGCATTAAAAGCTAACAAAGATACACCAAAAGGGCAAAAATTTCGTCAATAACAGAATTTCATCCCTTAGTTAACGGCGATTTGTAAGTTTTCCTCTTTTTCTTGTTCTAGAACAAAGCGTAAAAAGTGTCCCATTGAACAATTATACACTCATAATGAAATGTCCTATGTGTTCAATTTAAGTCTGATTACCCCCTTGGATACTAGTTTCCCTCATTTTTAAATTTTCATTAATGTTCATGAATATGCAAATTACATAATTTTCATATAGGACTAATTGATGAAAGAACTGATGAAATTGTATTACTGAGTATATAAAAACTGGCAACAATGGCGATTTGCAGATGTTTGATGGCTGAAATGTTTTTATTTATATTTTTCTTTATGATTTTACTTCATTTTTTAAGGTATTCATTAATATTCATAAATATGCAAATTAGATGATTTATATATCTATCATAGAAAGAAAGAAGTATGTCTAAGCTTTAATGTGACACCAATGTTAGTACTCTATGATGAATAGAACCCTAGATATGATTGAATTTGTAGGCCTACCCCCATATTCTCGAGAATCATATAAGGAGTTGCCATGGAAACCATTCCTTTTACATACCCCATACTTAAATTGTTTTGAAGAGAACTACGTTTCGCATTCAGAGGGTCCCACTGAACAATTTGGCATGAATTTGAAAGGCCATAAGAGTGCAGGATAGATCTTACCTCAATCCATCCCCTAGGCTTATAGTTTTTATGTGATTTTCCCACATTTTCATGTATTTTCATAAATATGCAAATGAGCTAATATTCATATAGGACCACTGGATGAATGGACTTGTCAAATTGTAACATTGATGATATTAAAACATGCACCAATGACAATATTGGGATGAAATCAGCCTATTTATATTTTCAATGATTTTCCGTTACTTTTTAGCATTTTTATTATTATTCATGAATAAGCAAACTATGCGAATATGATAACTTGCATTTTTGACCAAGGAAAAAAGGCCTATGTGTTACCTTTAATTTTGTAACAAATTTTATTAATCTATGGCTAAAAGCAGCTTAGATATTATTGATCATGTAGGTGTACCCCCGATCGTGAATAACATTTTTAATGTTTTCATAAATATTTATGAATATACAAATTAGATAATTTGCATATGCAACAAGGGGATAATAGGCATATGTCTAAGCTTCAATTTGGAACTAAGTTTAGTAGTCTAGAATAAGTAAAAGCTGTGATATTAGTAATTTTGTATGCATACCCCCATGCTCACATCCGTTATGAGTTGCAATAGAAACCATGTATTTTCACATAGCCCATACCCATTTTTTAGGACAACTTCGTTTAGTATTCAGGAGGTCCCAGTGAACAATTTGACACCCATGAAAAATTGTCCTGGGGTGCTAGGTAACCTAAATTGGACGCCTGGGTATATTGCAGTTCTCAAAATGCGGTGTGCCCTTCAGAGCTCCAACTTTTTAAAGCTAATACTTCTGGTGCCGAGGCCGCGTTGTTGGACTTGCGTTTGTCGGTTTCTGTTGATATTGTTTCTGCCGGAGTTTGTGATAGGCGTGGCGACTTTCAATTTCCCATTTTTAGATGGTGATGTTCCGCGCTCTACATCCTATGGGGTCTATATCTCTCAAGTCATTCGTTTTGCTAGAGCATCTAGCCATGTCGCTGACTTCAACACTCGCAATAAATTGTTAAGTTCAGAAACTTCTTAAACAAGGCTATAGGTATCATAAACTTCGAAAAACATTTTCTAAATTTTAAAGAAGATACTATGATTCCAAATTAGACTTAAATCTCTCTTGCGTCAAGGACTTTCGGAACCTGAATTCTATGGTGACTTGGTGTAACGTTATAAATTAAAGAAGATTGTTGGCTCTAATATTTTTTCAGCGCAGTTCATTAAAGTAATTACCCATTATAAAAAAGATTGGCTATAACATTAATGTATTGCAACATACTGCATGCTTGGTGGTCAACCCAATCACGGTTGGCAACTTTGCTTTCCCCTTTAATTACACGCCGGTGGATCGGACTTCAGACTCTATGACGGTTCCAACTTAAAGACTTATCTATTGATGAGATGGTACTGGCCTGATGCATTGGCTGCTGTCAGGCCCATTGGGGTTTACCTGTTGGTTTTCTTTTGCTCTGTGCTCTGGTATTCAGTTTTATTTACTGTTGAGTACTTATCTTTGCTTTATCTCTTTTTTATATCTTGATTAATATGTTCTTGGAGATGATGCATTGATTAGTTAGTTGTCTTTCATGTAAACCAAACATCTATGTGTCTTAATCCACATCTGAACTAAGCACCGTTAAACCGGTTTAAGCCCTCCAGTAAAATATTTTTACTGCCGTTCCAAGGCTGTGCTTCTTTTGCGGATCATAATGTTATTTCTGTCTTGTTTTGTTATGCTTTCATGCACGTCTGTTTGTTGATGCCTTGTGGTCACCTGCTGGGAAAGGGCTGACCTCTTGGCTCTCGTTTGTGATGTCTAATTGTGACGTTGTCACTTTCCCATTGGTATCCTGCTCGCGCTTCGCGTTCGTGATTTATTCACTTTAACGAATGACCTCCAGCTAATGACATATTAAGCAACAAGCCACTGCTCGCTCCTCATTCATTTTTGATGGAGGGTGTTCATATTTAGCACAATGATTGGATATGATGTGTAGATGCAAACGAAGGTTTTGGATTAGCAATATGACCTTAGGGCCAAATGTCAAGGTCAAATATACTTAAAAGCTGTCTTACGACTCTTAACGTGACCCCTCTCACATATTCTTGTTGGAGGTTGATTGCCTATGTAATAGTTATACCATGGGTTGTCCGCCTGTACGTGGAGATAATCCACGTGCTTTGGCGAGTGGATTATCTTACGTACAGGTAGACAAATATGGTATAACTATTTCATACCACCTACATCAGTGTAGACCATGCACATCACGAGAAAGTTCACGCTAATGTTGGCAAAGATGCTATAAGGTTTGCAGATTACAGTGAAGGTTTCATATCACAGATATGGCCTTGAAGTCAAAGGTTAAATATACTTTAAATCTGTCTTACGACTCGTAACTACGACTCATCTTTCAAATTTTGACCGGAGTGTTCATGGCTGACTATGGTGTATTAACATTTTGAGGATAATTAAGAAATGAATTAAACTTTTGGAATGTTCATGGAATCATGAATACTTCGGGTCTCTTGCAAAGTAAGTGAAGCCCGAAATATCTAAAATATATAAAAAACAAATTTAATTTAGGAATTTAAACAGTTTTGTATTTAAAATATAATCGTATTAACGGTTTAGTCGGAGTGTAAAATGGAAAAGAAGAACGGCCAACTTGAACACGAACAGCAAATGGAGCAAACAAGTGACTTGTTTTGTTTTGCACGTGCGACTCAAGTGTAGCTCGCTGTCAATCAAAACACCAGTATCACTTCTGGCGAATGAGTTCGATGTTCGAAGCGCATTGCACGGGTAAGTGAGCTTGGCAGCTGTCAATCAAAGTTGTGTAATTCATGAGGCTATGAACAGTTGCAAAATCTAAAGATTCATTAGTCAAACAAAACATTTCTCAAATTTCATACACTTGAAATCAAAACTGAATTACCATGCTGCTTAACGCACTACTTTGCCCTGACGCCAATGTGGCGCAAAAGCTCCACATTGATGCCATTGCGAAGTAAGAGCCTTTTCATAAGTTGCATGACTAAAACGGCTGTTCATTGTGTTCATGGCTGGGTATAGTGGCGGGTGGTTCCTTACACAGAAACCAACTGCCTCTACCCTAATATAATATAAATATAATATCTATAATGCTGACAAACTTGCGTAATTCAAATACTGATGTAGGTCGGGCCGGGTTTGGTTTGGCACCACGGCGCTGAACCATTCCTGGCCTGACATCACATCCAAGGTCTAGTCATAGAAGGTTCAGAGCGGTGTGCGCTGGATCAGTGTTGAATCATATATATGTATGGTTATGAAAATTAGCTATGTAAAGTAAAGAGAATCTGTTGTGCTCCACCAGATAACAGGGATTTATGGTTAGACATTATATATATGGAATCTAATAACTGAACAATATGACCGCCATGATGTATTTTCATGCATGCAATTATCTGTATTATACCTCTTGTTGTTGACTATGTTGACCTAGAGTGAATAAAGAATTGAATTAAAGGATTGCTTCGAAAATGTAAATATTCGAAATTGAACTATGTATTAGTATAGGGTTGAAGAGTCGTATGTTTTGATATTGCTTATTACCAGTCTAAGGTATTACGGAATGCATTTCTCTCACTTATCTGATCTTCGTTTTCACAATCTGCGAAGAAGGAAATAGTTATGAGTAATTAGGTTAATTAGGGCACCTGATTATCCTACAAATATTGGCATTAGACTGCAATTTTAAAGGTTTTCTAGGTAAGAATAATTAGTACCGTCTGTTTACTGACAAAAATTCCATGATGTTTTATTCAATGGGTGTATTGCTTCTTCAGTCTCTTATAAAAGTGAAATGAACGAGCTGTGGCATAAATCGTACCTGAGAAAGTTTCTACACGTGAGCGCATGAGCGCTTCGGAAATAAACAGGTGTATTTATACGTTTAGGAATCCAATCAAAAAGATGGAATTTTACATAAATTTTGTATTTTATGGAATAACCATTATTAATAAAAATGAACGGATGCATTCTTAACAATTTTAATTAATTTCAGAAGAAAGAAAAACAGTTCCTGAACAAGCTGTCCCGCTCCGAAAGCAGGTTGATCTGGAACTATTTTATTTGGGCCAGGCGTTTCCTGTTTGCATGGATTAACAGGTAAAACTAACACACCTGTGAAAATCTTGGCAGACGACATCTTATATAAATCACATTTGAGGTATACATATCTATTTACGGAAGTAAAAAGAAACAAACACAACTGCATATATTTTCGTCTTAACTCATTAATTGGATTAACAAACAATGGATGCTCTCTAAATATATGTCCGATTTTTAAATCTAGTGCAGTGAGTACAGCAGCAACAACAATAACAACATCAAGAAGAACAGCGCAATATTTTCTAAAATGGCGTGAATAACATTTCCACACAGGATTAAACCAGTTACCCTCGGACCAAGCAAAGATGTGGATGTTCGTGTTTGGGCTTTTATACAGTTTTGGGACTGTCCTTTCTTTTAGGGCGGCTGTCTACGAACACGTGGTTATTTCCCCTGACGAGCCTTGGAGAAATTTTACAAGAGATGAGGCTTTTGATTGGATGCTGAAGAATCTGGAAATTTTCGAAGAGCAGACGGCAACGGCAGCTCAACAGGTTAGTCTCTACACAGTTTTGGATGCCAAAAAGAACCGTCTCATTGAAACGGTTCTTTTGAGTAACATAAAACAGATATGGGCACACTTTCAGAATTAATAACGTTTTACATACTTTCTACTCTTCGTCTGCTGTGTGTCGTCTGTCGGTCCTTTAAAATGTCTCTGTAGCGAACAGATGATTGTTTGTCTGTATGCAGAAGTTTAGTCCTTGAGCATTTTACATGCAGCAGGCAACTTCAACATTCGACTTTTATAAGAATTTGTAGCGAAATAGTGTCAGCTACAAAAACAGTTTTAATGTATTTTCTAGTAACCATGACGCCATTTATGTACCAAATAAAGGATTTTAGTTTATCTTGCAGTTCATTTCTAATAAAACATAATTATTAACTTTGTTTTGGGATGAAAGTTACCATAACGCTTCCATCTACCATATTAACAAAAGAAAAATTATAATAGTACTTTACAGCTAACATATTAAGCCACATTCAAAAGCCTGTATCCAACTTCCACTTGTGTCATTTTTTACAATAAAAGTTTATAAGCCTACTGTACAATTTGCTGAGGTTCCAAATAAATCGTCCATATCCAACAATTGGTGCGTATATGCTGTAATGGTCATGTAATATTGTAGCACTTAGTGTCCTTTAATTGCAGCCTTTCAGAAGCTGTGTATGATTATTGACTTATTTTCATCCAGTTGTTACTAACGTTCTGTCAGAGACTAAGTCCATAAATGTCATATTTCTACCATATTTCAAGTGAGCTATATAGGTATGTCTTTGCCTCTTGGAAGTCATTAAAGTAATGCATTTTGAAATGATTTTAGGTTGCATGTATAGATAAAAGCTCAATCTTTCAAAATATTTACATGATGTGTTCATTTTCTTTCGCTGTTTTCATTTAATCTTCCACTCTAGGAACATAAAAACGCCCCTTATATATGGGAGTAACCAGACATTGTCTGTCCCTTAGTTTTTATGAACAACTAAAACTACCTTTTCTTACTAACTTGACAGAGGGTGTAGTGTCCAATACAGGCAAAATGACCAAAGCAAACTGCTAATTATATCTCATGGAATTCACGAATATAACCGAAAACCAAAACATAAGAATAACTTTTTAGAAGAAATTAGACGCTAAAATACTTGTAAGTTTTCTGTCATACAAAGCCAAAATTTACAGATTTCACCGTAAATTGTGACTAAGTAGGACCAGATCTATTGGTCCTAACCTGGGCCTACTACACAGCAAAGTAGTCCTTGCAACAAGGGAGTTAAATCACTTACGTAAGGGTCTTGAGATTTATGAAAAAGATTCTTGGCGAAGCCTAGTCACCGTTTTGCATACCTGCGAGACACAAAATTATTATGCAAAATTTGATTAAAATATACCATGCGGTTCAAGAGTTATGAGCCTTTTCACTAAAATACCTCAACCAGCCAAAATATGCTTGTCTTACCCTCGTCGTCGCTTTGCATACCAGTGGCTGAAAAATATTAAAATAAATAAGTATGCAAAATTTGATCCAAATATCACACAAGGTTCAAGAGTTATGAGGATTGTCTAACTTACCACAACAGGCTGGACTGATCACGGCCACCAATCTAGCTCCTTCATCGCATAAAACCAATACTGTGCTATGAAGAAGAGGGACCTGCTTCCTATGAATGAGATGGACTTTAAATTCAGAAAAATCGTAATTTTTCTAACCAATGCAAATTTTTAGAAATCCGAAAATGCTATTCGATGGCCTTGATGTTTACTTTCGAAATACCTTAAATAGTCTGCCCTATAAACTGATTCTAGAATCTGTGTTGAAGTTGAAAAATGCCGTTTTTCTTCATTACAAAACATTTTAAACTGTCAAGCTGCATATCCTCTTAAATCTGATATCAGTGTCGAAAACTTCAACGAGTGTCTCATCGAATTCTAAATTTTGCTCTCAAAACTAGGAAACAGAAAGTGTAATCCAATTGGTATATGCGATGAAGGAGCTGGATTGGTGGTTGTGCTGATGCTCAGTAAACCCTCGTCCATCAAGAAGGGTGGTTTCGCATGCCAGGGGTTAAAGAATGTTGACATGCACATGTATGGAAATTGTGATCAAAATATACCATGTGGTTCAAGAGTTATGAGCATTATTACTAACTGCTTACGGACGGATTGACTCACGTAGTGATTATAGTGCAGCCCCAAAAGGTCGTGCAATATACCCCCTCAACCACCCATGTCACAGGGTCTAGGTACATATAAATACACTTCTACTGCCTTGTGGTAGAAGCCGGCTTTTACAGCGACGTGGTAGAGCGTTTGCCTGTAGATCCAGCGACCTGGGCTCGATTACCGGCTGGGACAGGTTAGAATATTTTCGCTCTACGACAATGGTGCACACCGTAAATAACCTATCCTATGACGGTTCTTGCGGTACCCCATACAAATCGGTTCTCAATGAAAGTCTGAATCTTCCTAGAGGTTCTGAAATAAGTTTATCAATTTGATTTATATCCTTGACAATTTGGAATATCATAGCATTTCATCGCTGATATTAACATAGACTGTTTATCTAAATTGGAGCCGAGATTCCTTGTTAGCCAAGAAGAATGAGTTACGAAGCACTTAGTGAATCAAACCCAGCCAAAATAACTCGATAACCAGTATTTATATTTCCGCATGATACTAAATGGACCATGGCTTATGAAAACCTTCTTTTAGTGAATGCGAATAACAAATTTGCTGATCAGACTGCGTTGACACGCAGTCTGATCACCACCTGTGTCATTCGTTTTCTGGAACGTATTTTTGTTGTATATGCTGCATTGAAATGTGCATGATTCAAGCTAGTCTTCGTAGTTGAGCAGGTTTAGGTGTGAGACTCACCTGGTCGTAATGCATGTAGACAGGGTATTTCTCCGACAAGGCTCAGGTCGAAAACGAATCTGAACGATTTTTGTGATAGAATCAAATCACTTAAGCGTAAGACTGAAACAGGAAATGCTGTGCAAGGTAAATAGTAGTCAAAAAAGCAAGTGATTTTGGGTAGGAAATACCACACTCACGCACTGCAGACCAACCTGCAGTCTGATCTGAAACTAAGTGCTTGCTTCCTTTTGATAGATTGTCGATCAGCAACATTGATATACCCAATCCAAAATGTGCAGGCAATATGCTGAACTCTTATTACCTCAAATTCTACTGCATGGACTCGAACAGACCTCTCATGTAGTTCTAAATGTATGGGTTTAGCCAAAAGATCAGGACTGTGTAAAGGATATGGTAAAGTTTCAGTACTTTTTGTCGCTAAGGAAAGGAAGAACCACGGCTGATTTGTTGGCAGATGCGTTGTACGCGCACACCGGTACCACACTGGTCAATGTAAACGCACCGGTGGTTGCTACAACGCGCTGGTGGTTGCATTTTTCAGCACAGGTGGTGGCGTAAAAGGTAAAAAATCTATACCTGTTGACTTTATGATTTATTTATAAACTTGCATTTGTTTTATTTGTGATGACACCTGGCGCACAGACCACCGGTAACATTGCAGTTTATGGCTCTGCCAAGCAATTGGTGATTTAATTCATGGTTTGGACTGCAAATCCAACAAACTTCTGGAGTTTTGCTGTGACAGGTGCTTTTTTCTAGTGTAACTGCCTAAATTGAGGGAAATCTGCATGTCTAAGCGCAGCTGTTGTCATATTTCCATGAAATAACATCCATTTAAAACGATTACTACTTTGATTTTTTTTCTTTGTAAACTAGCAAATGTTTTATTGAGGAATTTTATTACAATATTATCATATTTATTAGACAGATATATATGTGCTGCACTTTTAGAAACAACATCTCACTGCTTTTGTTGATTAAGTATACTGGTATGGCTTAGAAAAAAGACCTTGTATTTTTTTTTCAATGAAATTTTCCTCTCATATAGGGTACCCACCTTCAGGGGCCAAAAAGTGGTAAAACATGGCGGTCACCAGGGTATCTCATTCTTGTTTATTGATTGAACTAGGTCCAATCTGTAATTCTATGGCAGCCTCATTGTGCTTTAAGAGGTGTGAGGATCACAGCTTACTTAAAAGCTATAATGGAGGTCTATGAAAAATCATTTATAGGACTGGGCCCATTTCGGAACAAAATAAAAACATCAATATTCCACAGACCAACCCACGCACCGCAAGGAAGAGAAACAGAACACTGACAGTCACAACAAGAACACAAAGAAGTGAAGCAATCAGCTCTCTCTTTCTCACTAGACTACGCCACAAAACAAGGACCCAACACAAAAATCCCTACACACAATGGGAGCAACAACAAACAATGAATAAAAAAAAATAACAGAATCACCACATTAAGAGGCCAACGTGGGGCTATATGCCATTCTTTTATAATGCTTGATGATCCTTTGAACTTATCAGGATATTGATTCTTTTGAATATATAAACTTAATCGCCATGCAATACTAGCCCTGATATGCATAGTTGCAGAAGGTTTTTTTAAGCCAACATTGAAACCCGAAAAATATGGTAAATTAGGTTTAATAATTAACCTATTATATGTACATATTTCGTCAACAAATATTTTAAAATAGATCGTGTCTGTTGATAATCACAAGATTTCATATCACCCAATGATAAAAACATGCAGCGTCTTATTCTGTGAGAAGCGATCTATTTTTGGTATTATGCTGCGAACTTATTTTACTTTAAAACTGGGAATACATGAATCTGTCTTCTAAATGTGACTTTTATGTAGACAATGATCAAGAGATCTGTGATTGTTGCATTACCAGCATGCGTGGACCCCACGCCCCCTTGGAAAATCACAAAGCTATAGGGTTTCTTAGGATACTGGCCCGGATCCACTCGAAAATCACAAATCTACCAACCTAGCTTTCAGTGTTGGGTCATTATCGGATCCAAATACTCTATCATCGGCCGCCAGCGAAGCGCCATTTAAAAGGCGTTTCGCTGGCGGCTGATGATGGCGTATTTGGATCCTCTCTCCTCCTCATCAACCAAACAAAAAAAAAAACGAAAAAAAACGAAAAAAAAAAAAAAAAAAAAACGTTGTCAAAACTTTCTGGATCCGCTTATGACCAGCTTGTTTCGCGGTATTTTTACTGCACATTTGTGTAGTAAGCACTTGAAACAGATTTTACTATTTCGTTCATTGATGCTTGGAAATGTTTAAACAGAAGTATAGCAACTGTTATTAATATGTCAGTCAGCCAAGTAACAATTACAAGGGAATTTCCTCGCTCATAGAACATCCCACGCAACGTCACGTACAAACGCATCCTAAACATGGTCACGTGGTCACATTTCCAACCTAGCCTGGTGGCCAACCTGTCATATACTGACGATATCTGACAGTGTCCCGTGTTGTTTTGTCAGGATTAATCCGAAACCACGCTTTTTTGCGTTAACATTGCCGTTAATTTTGTAACGGCTTATGTTAAACAGTTTATTAGATCTGATAAATACTTTTCCTTTCCCGTTTAGCTTCATAGATGCTGAATGTGATACCTAAACAGACAAAATGAATATTGCAAAATTAACTAAACTTTGTATTTGCCTGCTAGTGACAATTGTTTCGCCTGCTGATAATTTTTGCAAACAGTTAGGAACCAGATTAGGCTCGTCATGTCGACAAATGCCTTATCTTGATCAAAGTTGATTGACACTCTGATTGTACTTCTGAAAGATTTTTTTTTTGAAAACTTTGATTTTGAAAAAAATCATTTGACGGCAAAAGCACGAGACTTACCCAGCATGCAAATAGTTAATGTTAGCGATGTGGACACGAGCATGCACACGCCTAGTAATCTTCTGAAGTTCTACCGTAGCAACGCTGAGTCTGCATATAATACGGAAATACATGTATGTGGATACTTTAGCGAGGCTTGTATGGGAGTTTAGGCATACAGGATATTTGCCATTTTACTTCCAGGGATATGGGATACTGTTTTCAATATTTTGTTTAATTTCAGGGATATTGTAACTTTAGCAAAACTAATTAAGTTTATCAGAGCTACTTTCCTGTTTACTTCAATGGATATATGGGATATTTGGTACCCCTATACATGCCTCTTTAGTGACACTAAGTTTGCCCCTTGTGATAAATTATTCCGAAGTTCTGAACTTTTGTATGTGTTAGCCTATGCATACATACTCAGCTAGCTAGTGGAACTAGATAAGTACCAGCACATGGGATTTCGGAGCGTGTCGTATTTGCGCAAAATCACCATTTGTTAAACGCCGATTCTGACGTATTGGCCTAAGATTTAGCATTCATCTGTATATATTTCTGAACCAGCGTATGACACACATGAATATTTGCTGGTCGCATATGGCATGGGATAAATATCGTATTCATAGGAACCGATGCACACATATAATTTGGACAGGGATGGTGCACTTATTGTGCATGGATAGTTTCCATCTTTAATAGTCATTAACTTTCTCACACCAATGTACGGTTAAAAAGTATATTAAAACATATCTGGCTGATTTCCAGAATAATCATGAACTTGAGGAATGTATACATTTATTTAATAATGGATGTTTAGTTTGTGTAAATTGGTTACAATGAAATATTCCAGAGACAAGCCGGGGTTGAACTGTTTTTGTTCTTTATTTAATATAAGTCCGGAGTCCTCTTAGTGCTTCGCGCGTTTAGGTCAGGTCCCGAAGTTATAAAACTTTTTTTCATCTTCAACTCAGCTGAGCACGAAATTTATCCTACACATAAATGATAAAATGCCAACAATCGTTGACATTTTAACATTTATTAGCATGGTAAAACAATTCTTGCAGGCCAACAAGTGCTGGCATTTTTAACCATTTTGATCAAAAACATTTCGCCAGTGCTACAAGTACAAAGACCATGCTTAAAAATTTTTGGGTTGCCGATGTTTTAGAGCTCGGTAGGTAGGTAGTATTTTGGCATATCCTTAAATATTAAAACAAACAAACACTTCTACCTAGGTATCAAAGATACCCAGGTAAAAGTGTGTGTGTGTTTTTTTTAAAAAAATAGCCAAAGAGTGTCAAGAAAAGATACAGGATTCATGAGTTATACATGTGTTAGAGATGACACTTAAAGGAAAACGAAATACTGGAAGAAACGTATGCTTTATCTGTTCAAAATATGTCAAGCAACATAAATTTGGTGAAAACAAGAAATATGTGCACGATTGAATAGGATTTCTGTCCGTTTTAATATGTCAAATAGCGATTTTTCATGCGCTTCAGAGTGCCGCCATTGATTTTGGCTTGGTTCCCGTTTTTGTAAGCGATATATAGACGCAGCGCGGAAGCCAGCATCCCGGATGTGACGTCACTTACTCAATTTCTTGTTTATTGCTCACCGCTAGCGCCATGTTGTTTATGTGATTTTATCAGAGATTTATATCCGAATTTACCCGTAATCTAACTATTATTTGTGAAAAGTTTTGTCTTCTTAAAATTTCTAGTGAAGGATAAAGGTCGACTGAAAATATGCCGCAGTGTCAGGCCATTAATTGTTCCAATAGACAACACAGAGGAGGGAAGAGTTTTTTCCAGATACCGGACCCGAGGAAGTCAAAGTTTCATCGCGCGTTATGTAAAAAGTGGCTGGATCTTCTTAGAAATGATAAACTCTGTATCAGCAATTTTGTGGGAAATAAAAGCCGTGTTGTGTGCGAGGACCATTTTCTCCCGGACTGTTTCGAAGGCGTGTTTTCAAATAGTGTTGCGGCGTCCTTGAACTTCAAGCATAAAAGAAAACAGCTGAAGCCGGATGCACTTCCTACGATCGTACATGTGAATACAGATACTAGTCAGGCACATAGCAGAAGATCATCAGACCAGATTAAGAAAAGACGCGAAGCTCAGGTAATAATAAATTCCTTTTAGTTCTACCAAGTCGTCAAAATAAAAGGTGTCCAGATCAATGGAAATAAAACAAGAATAAGCTTTCACAAAATAAACTTACCACCAGTGACTTGTACTAGTTGTAGACCTCACCGGTAGAGTACAGTTGTCCCCATTAATTTAATGAACAACTTACACCCTGCCTGGGAACACTTCAAGTATACCTGACCTCAGGGAATGGGGGTAAGATAACTCCTGGCGTGCACTAGTTGTGATGTAAGACTCAGCTTAACATTCTGCTAGTTAAATGATTGGGGCTGCCTCCCCACACCCCTGCTTCATTTTCATGTAAGGAATATCTAATCATTTGTATGTCATGCTTTTGTGATCCTTTCAGATTCCAATACGGTGACTAGTTCTGTGACCATAACCTAGTTTGTAAGTTGTTGTGTGTACTCAAAAGAACCGTCTCAATGAGAAGGTTCTTTTGAGCACCAAAACCCATGTTAAAACTGGAGGGTAAGAAAATATTTACAATTTTAGGCTCAAAATTTTTTTAATGTACAGTGTAAACCTGTGCAGCATTACTTGCTGTTTTGACCCATTTAAGCCGAATTCTTATCAATTGGGCCTGTCCATTTCCATTTAAAGGGTTGTTGGGTGGTATTTTACATTTTTATTCAGGGAGTGCAGTGGCTCAGTGGTAGAGTGCTTGACTCAAGACCGAAGGGCCATGGGTTCAAGCCTCACCGGCGTCACTGCGTTGTGGTCCTTGAGCAAGACACATTTATCCTAGCTTAGTACTGGATCAACCCAGGAAGACCCGTCCCATTATAACTGAAAGCTTGTTGATGGGATGTAAAGAATCAAACAAACATTTTTATTCAAATTTCAATAGAACATACTGTAAGCAAACAGTGGAGACCCTGATCAGATGCCACATTCTGCAGTGTCTGATCTGGGTCTGCACTGTTTGTCTATGTCCCACAAAAAGGACGCTTTGCTTAAATATATAGGTTTTAAAAGAAAGTTTGTGGAAAACCATGTACCAGGATTTAAACAACATGTAGCACTCCCAGAGTGCTCACTAGGATTTTGAAAACAGGAGTCCCAAAGCCCTCTTTGCCAAAAAGTGGGAGTCCCACAACAAAAAAATAATATAGCCTCCTTCAAAAAATAGGAGTCCCAGTACCAAAAATGGGAGTTCAGAACTGCAAATCGTCAGTTAGTGAGAGCTCTGACTCCTTGATGTACATTTATAAGTTAGTCAAACAATGTTTTTGAAAAAAAGATTTATCCCCACAGACATCTGTTGCTGTTCATATGAAATACCTTTTCTATATTCCAGATCAGAGAAGTGCTGAGAAAAGAGATGAAGAAATCTTCTAAGACTAACAGTGCGACTATAATGAGTCCGGCAGGGGATGATGTTTATCAGGACGCCACTCCATGTACATCAGATATTTCAACTAGTGTCCATGTAAGTATACATATAATAGCGCTTTCAAGCGGGCCCTTCTTTTCCCTACATTTTTTTATTTGCTCCTACTCTTTCATGAAAATGCCCTACTATTTCACTCTAAAATGTCATCTAGGCGTAAAAATACACAATTTTTTCCTCACTCGCTTCGCTCGCTCAGATTTAATGCAAAATCTTCTATGTAAGTCCAGGGAGCACGTGGCTAAACACCTCAATTCTTAATTTTTAACCCAAAAAAGTCTCTCTGTTAACTATTACTATTGTCACAGGTACTCATAGTAATGAATTTTGTACTTGGAAAGCCCTACTATCCCTACTTTTTTACACCGATAATCCCTACTTTTTTCAAATGTTTATCCCTACTTTTCCCCTTATTTTCTGTTGATAGGCACTTGCAAGTCTGTTTAGAATTTTGCTACAGTTTTCCAAACCCCTGCTAAAGCTGTTTCACCTGTAATTTGTCAGAAATGAATTTTTTCATCAATTTTCAAAAACTGTGAAGTTTCACAGTGAAGACCCATTATATGTCACATAACTATGGTATTAAAGGGGTAATTTATTCAAAACAATCTTCTGGAAGAGAAATACAAAAGAAATTTTGATTGGCAACCCCTTTAGATCCAAAATGCACTATTCCATAATTTTTCAGTCTGTGGGATAATAAGAGTGAAAAATGATAAACAGGGCCTAAGGATAACAACTGGCATTTAAATGTTATGTTTGGGGTGCTTAAAAGAACTATCTCCTTGAGACAGTCCTTTTGAGTACCCACATATGTTTTAGTTAAGGTATTAAATGGCAGTGGCTATTGACAGCGGGCTGTCATCAGCGATTGCCTTTTTTAATTACATGCTCTTATCAAGGGAACTAATAAGCCTTTTAGAACAATTCTTTGTGTTACATTTATTTATTTAGATAAATTCAATGTTCAATCTAGAGGGGTCGGGCCATGGGGAAATTGGCCCATTTTATGAAGTGGCCCCTTGCTAAGGCCAAATAAAAATTAATAATCATGTTCTGGGAAATGGGTCTGAAAAAATTAGGTAGGGAAGGGGCACATATTTTTTTCTGGAAAAATTATTAGTAACCATTTCAAATGGCATTTCGCCTTTCAAAATGCATCAAATTATATTTTTTCATAAATCTGAAAAAAATCTAGGTTTCACCAGTAAATTAAAGGTAGGGTTAGACTACCCTAAACACAGGTACATGTATTTATTTATTTGGCCTAAAAAGAGTGGGCAGGGCCAATCCCAGGGGGTGGGGGGTACTCTGATTTTTTCATACATATGTAGGCTCGTTTAATTTTTTGAGTTCAAAATTTTGAATTTCAATATTTAAGGGGGTTTTCAGAAAAATAAATATTTTTTAGGGTATGAAGCTTTTGCAGATATTTTTTGGGGTCATCATAAAATTGGCCTATGTTTATGGATCATTTCGATGTATTTTAGGGTCAATTCTAAAGGTCATGGTACAGAATGGGGATATTTTTGGGTTGCAATTATTATAAATATTGTTTTTTTGGTGCTTGAAATTCCTGATATTTTTTGGGGTGAAGGGTAGATGCTGGGTCCGAGCCTACATAATGCAGAAAAATTGAGAGTACCCCCCCCCTCCCCTTGGGCCAATACCAACAGGGTGTAAAAACACATTTTCTCCTGCCTGATCTGGGTCCAAGCTATTTGCAAAGGTTATCAGCTGATGACAAAAGTTGCCGCTAACTGGCAATGAGTTAAATACAGAACAACTTCTTGATACTTCTTTCTGGCTAAAACCTTGGCTTAAGTCAATTTCATTTGGTTCCAACTTTCTCCATTTGGCTTAGGCCAAATATAAACAATTGTGTGTTTCAGGTTACCCGACGGTGCCTAGTTTTTTACATAATTAATATGACTTCCTCAAGTAATTCTTCCAAAAGTACTCGTCCTACAGGATGAGAGCTTTGGGGAGAATTACTCGTCCGTTCTAGATTTCACTTGTAATTACTAGTGGATGAGTGGACTTTTTGTCCCCTTGGTACCCTTGTCCTGCTGAACTCGGAAATATCCTCTGTAGTAAAATAGTGTAGATCTAGATCAGGTGGCCTCCTGTAGCCATTTGATCAAAATCTTCACTGTTTTACGTGGAGCCTCAGAATCTGTCACTTTTTTGTTGAAAAATCACGACCAAACTGGCTAGAAAATAGAAATTTTTATTTAATTTATTTAGCAGGACTCAGTTTCTCATGTTGTGATATATAATTGTACTTTGATATTTTCTTTGTAGGAAGAAGTTGACGAAGCCATGGAAGTGGAAGAAAGTGTATGTGACAAGTCTGTGCAGGTGGATGATTGCAACATGCAATATGTTTTGGATTGTGGACATCCCTGTGTCATGTGTATGCACAGAGACAATATTCCAATATCAGCTTTAAATAAGGATCATTGTTATTCTAGTGTTTATTATAGTGTTGTGAATGATACTGCTGAGCCCAGTGTTAAAATTAGCTCAGCAAAACCTGTTGATACATGTAGTGAGCAGGATTCTCAACAACAGTTACAGGTAAATGATTTGTCATGTTTTGTTGGAACATCATCTACCCCTATAAAGAAAGTAAGTATTCCACTTTCATCAAACTTGGAAACTGTGAATATGGAAAATGATGATCTTTTGGATCTTTCTGTAGTTTAAGCAATACATACAGAGATGATTCAAAAGATCAGACATTTGAACTGCCCTCAGACTTGGAATCTGAAGCTGAATCATTATGTAGTGCAGATGGCTGTAATTATATTGATTCTGTTGAAGATAAAAAGTTCATTGTTTTTAATTCATGCTTGCAGGATTTATTTGTTAGGCTAAAATGTGCAGAGTGTGATTCTGCTGTCGATCCAGATGATATCCAAAGAGACGAATCTGATGGCACACTCATACGATGCTCGGTGTACTGTTCAAGTGGTCATTTAATTATCAGGTGGGCGTCTCAGCCAATTTTTGGTAAGATGCCTGCTGGTAATTTATTGGCATGTGCAGCCACCCTTTTTTCTGGTCAGACATATTCTCATATATCACAGTTTGCATCTTTCCTGAATTTAAAGTTTGTATCCCATACAACATATGACAAAATCCAGCGGCAAAATCTTATGCCTGTAATTATGCACACATGGTCAACATTTCAGAATGAAATACTTAAACAGGTCAAAGACAGTGGAAGAATGCTTCGTTTAGCAGGGGATGGCAGGTGTGACAGCCCTGGGTACAGTGCCAAATATTGCACATACTCCTTATTGGACATGGATTCTGATACAGTTGTTACATTTGTTGTGATTCAAGTCAATGAGACAGGTAGTTCATGTAGGATGGAGGTGGAAGGCTTTCGTCGTTGCATGAACTACTTGTTGGAGCTTGGCTTTACCATTGAGGTTCTTGCTACAGATCGCCATGTTCAAATACGGAGTGTGATGAACAAGGAGTTCAGCAATATTAATCATCAATTTGATGTATGGCACCTTGCAAATAACTTGAAGAAGAAATTGACACAGAGGGCAAAAAGCAAAGGGGCTGAGGAGCTTAGTCCTTGGATAAAGGCTATCTGTAACCATTTGTGGTGGTGTGCAAGGAATTGTAATGGGGACAAAGTGTGGCTAGAAGAAACCTGGAAGTCTGTTGTGTTTCACGTTGCAAATGAACACGAGTTTTCAGGTGATCTGATCACACGGTGTACTCATGAACCTCTTGATCCAGAGGTTGCAAGGAAGAAAAAATGGTTACAGAAAGGTTCCAAAGCCCACAATGCTTTAAAGGAAGTTGTTTTAGACAAGCGCCTTGTAAAAGACATTCGCCAGCTGAGCGAATTTTGCCATACTGGTAGTCTTGAGGTCTATCACAGTTTAATGACAAAGTATGTGCCCAAGCGACAAGAATTTGATTTTGATCAAATGGTTGCTCGGACAGCATTAGCTGTGATTGATCACAACATGTCTCGTAATAGACTTCAGGCTACCAATAAGAAGGGTGAAAAACAGTTCAGACTGGTATGTCCAAAGGCAACATCTGAATGGGTGGTGAAACCGGTGTACGAAGCTAAATCTTATGACTGGGTCTATGCAATGTTGAAAAAAGTTGTATCGGAGAAAGAGTGCAGAACTCTTTCACCTGTGCAAGTATCCAGGAAAGGAAACATTGCGCGTACACCTGCACCACTCAAGTCAGATGTTATTCTGAAGCTGTCTTCAAGATTTAAGTAAACATCAGGACTTAAGTTAAGAGTGCATATCGAAAAACTAATTTTCTTATTTCTCAACCAAAATATATGTTGTGGGTACTCAAAAGACCTGTCTCAATGAGACAAGTCTTTTGAGCATGTTTAACGCTCAAAATTTGTTGAACATTAAATTTCACTATATATGTACATCAGTTTTAACATTTTATGGTGCACAAAAGAACCGTCTCATTGAGAAATTATAAGAAAATTTATTTTCAATTGTCACAGGTAGGAAGAAACTCCATAAACAGAACCATCCTCTCTGAAAGAGGCTGCTGAAAAAAAGTTGACAACAAAACGCATGTTTTCCATTCAGTGCTTTTATCATGCTTATGGTGTACATGGTAAACGAGTGAAAAAAGGAGAATGCAGTGCTCAGCTATGATCTTATCACTTTTTATAGTCCAAGTTGATGTGAGCTGAAACGTCTGTACAGTTTTGTCTGTATCTTTTTTGTCAAAAGGTAAATAAAGTTTGTTTACCTCCTGACAAACACGATTCAGATAAACCGTACGTAATTTGCAGCTCACATCAGCTGGGATAAGACTTCGAAATACCAGTGTGGAGCACTACATTCTCCTTTTTGCTATTTTACACATTAAAGTAAGAAAGAGGGCAAAGAGTGGGAAAAGTACTTAGTGGGAAATGTGTTTTAGGCAGGTTTTTTTCAGCCGCCATTCACAGAACTTGCGGTTCAATTTATGAAGTTTCCTACCTGGGATTGTGCACTTTTTATCTTGAGGCTGGAGTTTATTATAAGACCACATTCCATTCTGAAACAGGCATATTCCTTTTTAAATATAGCTACTACAATATTTGGGTCATACACTAGAATATGTGCATTTTCAGGGCAAAAAAGTGGTGCTCAGAGATACATGTATTTGATTGATTTGATTGTGTCCTAGCCAACAACTTTTCAGTCGGGATAGGGTTCCTGGGTTGAACCAGTACTAAGCAAGGATTAAAGTGTCTTGCTCAAGGACATGATGCAGTGAAGCCGGTGAGGCTCCATCCCACAACCCTTCGATCTTGAGACAAGCACTCTACCACTGAGCCACTGCACCCGGGGGGGGGGGGGGGGGGGGGGGGGGGGGGGGGGGGGGGGGGTACTCTTATATTTGCACACATTCATGGCCCAGGTCATTTTTTGGGGTTCACAATTTTGATTTCATTATTTTTGGGTTTTTTCAGAAAAACAAATATTTTTGGGGTTCAAAATTTTGAATTTCATTATTTTTTGGGGTTTTCAGAAAAACAAAGTTTTTGGGGGTATGAAAATTTTGTGGATATTTTTTTGGGTCACCACAAAGTTGGACTACATTGTATATTTAGTGGTCATTTCTATGCATTTTATGGTCTTTTCTTAAGGGCAAGGTACAGAATGGAGGATATTTTTTGGGTTGGTAAAATTTCAAATATTTTTTGGGGGTGCCTGAAATTCCATATATTTTTTTGGGGTGAACGGTAGATACTGGGCCCGAGCCTATGTATGAAGGAAAAATGAGAGTACCCCCCATGAGCCACTGCACTCCTTAGCAGAGGGATTTACAATATGAATTGCTACTCTGTACCTCGTCAGGTAGGAGAGCACTATAGAATAGGAAAGTAGTCAGGTCCTAAAACATTTCAAACACTGAATCTTATAGAGCCTCCATACAGTTAGTGAGAAATCACTCAACTAGCACCTCGTAAGGTGCAGGCTCTGTGAGAGGAAGTTATGTACATTAGGTCTGATGTAAAAGTTGCAAATAGATGAGTCTGATCAAAATTTGCTTTTCAGGGATCATGTACTAGCTATTTTCCTCCCAGTTTTTAACTTGTTGTCTTTTCTCTCTCATCTGCTCATGCTCTTACATGTACATGTCGGTAGCCTACATTGCAGAAACAATAAATACCTAGTTATGTCTGATACCAGGGACACAGTCAGATCAGGGTTCATATTGTTTGCTTCAATGGAAAAATCTGATCTTAGAAAACCTTTCAAACAGTGAATCTGATAGGGCCTTCATACAGTTAGTGAGAAATCACTCAACTAGCACCTCGATACATGACTATTGGAGTTTCAAATGGTTTGGATCCAGATCAGGACCGAGTGCTGTCGGTCCTGATCTGTATACAAGCTGTTTGCAAAGGTAATCAGCAGACAAAATAAGTTGCCGCTAGCAGGCGGATAGTAATAAAGGCATACCGACTCTATCAAACTTCTTTGAACAAGTGTTTTTCAAAACCTGATTGTTGTCTTTTCATGGCAAAGGTTATTGTAATCACAAATTTTTCATCATGCTATATAATAGTTGTAAAACCCAAATTGCAATAATCATCTCCATATGATTTTTGCAAATTGGTTTTTCAGCTATTATAGCAACAACAAAAAATCAGACACTTTTATAATTTGGTTTTTACAGCTATTATAGTGGGAAAAAAATCTGACTACTTTTTAAGGGTCATGTTCTATGAACTTCTATCCCTCTCAAAGGTTTTATTATTTGAAGCACTAATCTATACATGAAATGTAATTACAGAACTTTACATTGTACATGTTGTAAATTGTTCAAAGAATTTTGAAAGTGTCAATTGGCATTTAGTGTGCAATCTTGTGGAAAGCTGTTTGTAAGTAATATATGTTATGATTATGTACAAGATGATTAATTATGTTGCATTATAATTGCAATTGACTTCACAACAATGTTATTTTCATGATCACCTCTTCAATACATGTAATTATAATAAGGATTTAGTTCCACTTGAATGGGTATATATATAAGGGAAGTTTTTATTGTAGAAAGTTGTTTTACAGATAATTATGCCCACATATTTTGAATGATGATATTTTATACCCCTGTAATCATTGATTTTGACATGTGTACTTCGACCATATTTGTCCTAATATGTGAAATGTGCTCAAAATAACATCTGCTCTGGCAAACAATGTAGAGCCAGATCAGCTGGGCTTCTGATAAAGCCTGCTGAACTGTATCTACATTGGGCTGAAAATAATGACTAATGCCACCACAGACATCTTTAGTATAGTGAGAAATGTCCTGTCTGCTGCTGCACTTTTTATCCCCCGACCCGAAAAGGATCGGGGGATATAGCGATCAGCCTGGCGTCCGTCCGTCTGTCCGTCTGTCCGTCTGTCCGTCCGTCTGTCCGTCCGTAGACAAAAGCTTGTGCGCTCAATAACTTTTATACCCTTTGAGATATTTTGATAATATTTGGTAGGCATGTATATCGGGTCAAGACGGTGTGTCGCGTGCAAGAATGGTTGCTCTCCCTTGCTGGCCTTTTGAGTTATCTCTCTTGAATGAACTTTATAAGGGGAAGCTTGTGCGCTCAATAACTTTTATACCCTTTGAGATATTTTGATAATATTTGGTAGGCATGTATATCGGGTCAAGACGGTGTGTCGCGTGCAAGAATGGTTGCTCTCCCTTGCTGGCCTTTTGAGTTATCTCTCTTGAATGAACTTTATAAGGGGAAGCTTGTGCGCTCAATAACTTTCATACCCTTTGAGATATTTTGATAATATTTGGTAGGCATGTATATCGGGTCAAGACGGTGTGTCGCGTGCAAGAATGGTTACTCTCCTTTAATGGACTTTTGAGCTATCTCCCTTGAGTGAAATTTAAATTTTATAGGGAGAAGCATGTGCACTTTATAACTTTAATACCCTTTGAGATATTTTGATAATATTTGGCATGCATGTATATCAGGTGAAGACGGTGTGTTGCGTGCAAGAATGGTTGCTCTCCTTTAATGTTTTTTGAGTTATCTCCCTTGAATGAACTTTATAGGGGGAAGCTTGTGCGCTCAATAACTTTAATATCCTTTGAGATATTTTGATAATATATGGTATATATGTATAATAGGTCAAGACAGTCAGCCTTCCACTTTTGTTCGCAGTGACACTCAGTATTATCACATCAAATATATACTCAACAAAAAAAGTTAAGGAAAATGTGTGTTGAGGGGCTGTAACAAAATATCTAAAACATTTAAAGACTTTTGAATTTCACAATAGTATAATGTGACCATTTTTCTTTATAATGGCGTTTAATCTGGGTCTATAGCGTCCACAGCAGCTTTGTAAATCAATGTCAAAGTTGACTGGTCTTCACTCCATTTTTCGCAAAAATTAAATTTACGGAGCAAACATGGATTTTCTTGCATTAACGTTCGCAAGGTCCCCCCAGAAGATGGAGATGTTTAAAACCTAGGACGACAGCTCTGGTGGTTATACAGGGACATTTGATCAGTCAATTGCGCATGAATGAGATGTTGAGGTCTGTTGCCCTGCCTTTTTTGTGCGAAAACTAGTGACAGTACCCGGCCTAGGATAACAATGCCAGAACACACCTCACTGGAATCAGCAAAAACAATGTTGTGCGTATTGACTGGTCAGACATGTCTACAATCTTAACATGTCTATGACATCTTTGGACAGAGGGTCAAATGCATAATAATGGCATCAAGAAACTCCTAGCCCCTCGAAACAGTGTTGCAGGAGATATCGATGCTGATCCCTCAGCACCAAATCAAAAGAATTATTCAGAGTATGCGAAACCGGTGCTAGTCCTAATTTGCCACTGGCTGGGGACATACTCATTACTGAAGGCATTCTAATCTTCAAAATGTGATGTTGAAGGCTATCAAGTTAATTTCATGTGACATTCAAAGGAATTGCATTTCAAGTTTTGAAGACCTTACATGTTATTCATGCATTTATGAGGGAATACTCTGTAGACATTTTTGCGAAAAATGACTTTGACCCCTGGGTTACTTGACATTGTGTCACAACAAAGGCATTGGTGCTAGCAACTTAAAGTAAACATGTTTTTCAACCGATTACATGTATCTTAACAAATAAATAAAAATTGAATAATTGTTTGCTTTGGTGTTCTTATGTTGCATGGTTTTCTGGGATTTCCTTAACTTTTTTTGTTCAGTATATATACTAGGTTGGCTGCTTGTAACTGCATATCAATTACTTTTTGGTCGGGGGATTTGCCATCTCCTCTGATGGCTATTTTTATAAAGCCCATAAATAATATTTTTTGTACTGATCATATATTGTGAGGGTAAGGTCAGACAAGCATGTGGAAACTCAAACTAGTTAGAGGCATGGCTGCTCGCACACATAAGTGAGTGTAGAGATCATATTTGAGGGAAAATTTCGGCCGCTAAGCTAGACCCATTTTATAGCTGCTCATACAGAATGACTTTCATAGGTAAAGATAAACAAAAAAATTAAGCTTAAACTGTAAATATTTTCTTACCCATAATTTTTAATATTCGTTTTTGGGTGCTCAAAAGAACCGTCTCAATGAGACATTTCTTTAAGTACCCACAACATTTGCTTTGGTTGAGAAATATGAAAAATAAGTTTCATTTACACACTCTCAAGTTGATGCTTGACCCTGAGGATATAAAATGTTTTGTTGAGCATGAAATTTCAACTACTCTTACATGTACCAACAAAAATGCTGAACAATGAAGGCTTTTCTTGATTTCAAAGTCTCAGATGTTTTATTTATCTATATCTTGGTAATACATGTTACAATGCCAAAAATGGTTGGCCTTTTAACATTAGTGATCATGATAAATTTCATGCCCATTTGAGTTGAGCATGAAACAAGATTTATAATCCCAAGGGCCATGAGGAGCTTGCTCAAATAATCTAAAGGTAACAGGTCTGTAATAATGATGGAAATATACACAACATGATGCTATTGAAACGAACAAAGAATCATCCAAATGAGTTTTAATTTATGTGTGTTTTCATTACCATAATAAATGTAGGAATCTGTCAGTTTATAAAGGGTAAATGAGACAAGTTTGCTTGCCAGTGACACATTCTGTTCAAGGGACAAAAATTCAACTCGTCCGCTCGTAATTATAAATGAAATATACGAAGGACGAGTAATTCTCCACAAAGCGCTCGTCCTTCGTCCTGTAGGACGAGTGCTTTGGGAAGAATTACTCGAGGAAGTCATATTACACATTACTCCCTTATGTTCTTTATTGCATACACAATTAAAGGACAAGTGCATGTGTTTGCAGGACTAGTGAAAATTGTAAGTGACCTGTCCTGCAGGACAAGTGCAATATATGTATTGAAATATTTTGTCCCCTGCTGTTGTCTGCTTGCACACAGTTTGGATTCAGGCCAGACCAAACAAATAACGGTATGTTTGGCCTGCTCTGGATCCAATCCGTCAATCTCATTGATGGTTAATTATTTATTACTGAAAATAAGTTACTTTTGGAAAGCCTTGAATCGAATACATTTGGGCCTTGACACGACAAAACAAGTCAAGTTAGTCAGGACCCCTAGAAAATTGAAATTTCAACTGTAGCAAGTATATTTTCTAATCTATTATAGCAATAACAAAAGTGTTGATCAGACTGTGCAGATGCGCAAGCTGGTTTTTGCTTTTGTTTGGTCACAAACCGAGAAGACAGGTTTTCCAGCGTCAAGGCCAATTTGTATGTATACATGTATGTACATATATAAGAATTTAACCATGTTTTGTAAAGAATCCTTTGTTTATCAATTGAACTGCTTTGTCTGATCACAACTGGAAAAGATCCTCATTGTTTTCAAAAGCTGATTTGAATCCAGTATAGTCCTCATTAGCTTCAGGAAACTTTTCTCTTACACTCTTGACAACACATGAAGGTATCACTACTCTGTTTCCCTTGCCAAGTTTCTCACCACATAGCATCCAACATACAAACTGCCTATATGCTGCAAGCCGATACTGTCTGAAAGAAAAGAAACTGAATTCTTAGTTTGAGGAATTTAAATGAATGTTGGGGAGTTTTCACCTTTCAAAAGCCACGCCTACATGTACGGTACTATCACTCTTTCTTTACTAGTATTGTATTGTCTGCTGATAACATTTGCAAACAATTTCGACCCGTAACAGCCCCACCGTTTTGTCGGCCTGGTCAGGATCCAAACTGTTTGACACTCTGATTGTATTCCTGGAATAGTCTTTTGTAAATTATGATTTTGAAAAAATCAGCAGGCACCAACACATGAAAAGTTATCTAGCATGCAATCCAACGACAGTAAGGTAAACCTTGATTTAATGTGGGAGATTGCAAATGTGCAATTTTGCTTGTGGGACTGCATGTATGTAAAAAAATGTATGTAAGTTGCCTTGGCATTTGTCTGTCAGTTATACACTATCAGTTGACTTTTGATTGACATTCTGGGTTTGGTTCGGAAATGTTTATAGAAGTTACAGTTGTACATGAATATCGGATACTTTTTTTAACGTACATTGTATCTTACTGGAATAACAGTGATGTTGATCAGGTAGTGGGTGTGCATGTTGATCTGAACACATAATTGTTCAATCCTTGAAATGTGTTGACAAGGTCATAATAATATTTTTTAGGCTAAAAACTGAAATAAGTTAATTATTTTTATGCATGTTTAGAGGTTATATAAGAGAAATTACTTTGTGGAAATGCACATAAGGCAAAAAAATATGTATGTTTCAGGTTACATTGAATTTTAAAATAGGGACGGTAGGTACAGTAGGATTTTTTTTTTTGTTAAAAGTTTTTACATGGGGAAACAATCTGGTTGAACTGAGAAATCCCTTGGAAATGCCCTAAAATGCTTCAAAAAATTAGGGTCGAGGGGGGGGGCAAAAATTAGGCATGGTCGAGTAACTTGAAACACACAATTTTTATATATTAGGCCTAATGCATCTCTAACATGTAAACATGTACAATGCACTTGTAATTTATAATTTATACCATTATATTTTTGAGCAATTTTAGAAGAAAACCAGATTAACTAAGAATTTAAAAGTGTGGATGTAGCAAGTGAACATACATGTAGGCCTTGAATAACAATGATGCTGATTAGACTGGTGTTCATGCTGATCAGAATCCCTTGTTCTGCAAATCACAGTTGTTTTCTATTAAAAACTGGTTTTCTCATGTTTTGACGTAAAAATGTGTAAATAGAGGATCTTACATAAGTCCACACGTTTTATTGAATTTACTTAACAAGTTGGTGAAAAGAGATAAAATGTGAGGCTTGTTGAGCATTTTATATCTTTTTGGCAAAGTGTTTAATAAATTTAATAATACAAGAGCACAAATGTTAGATTCTATTTATCATATGAATTAAGATTACTTAGAAATCTCATTTCTGGTTTAAAGAGGTAAGTTGGTCTTTATGTACGCAACATTGTTATGGATGTCCTAACATTTCCTGAAAATCTGTAAACCACTAGTGTTTTATTGATTTTAATGCATGCTGTTATTTCACGCCCATGTGATAATTATTTATAAAACTTTTTGCAGTAAGTATACAGGGATGCAGTGCATTGAGTTTTTGTTCGGAATCTTTTGTTTGGTACAGTGTGTGGTTAAAGTCCCAGTCAACAGCTAACTTTGCAAGAGACCCGAAGTGTTCATGATCTCATGAACAGACAAAACAAGAATTTATTACTTATATTTATATTTTATATTGTCTGTCAAGTATCAATTTTCATATAACTTGGCTGGTTTTCTGGATATTTTAAATAATACTAGACATACGGAGGGTTTGGAACAGCCAAAACCCCACGTTTAACGTCATGATGATAAGGGCTTGATGTCAGACAAACGTCGGTAAACAAAAAATGTTATTGGATGGCGTTGATGTTGGATCTGTTCATGAAGCTACGATGTAAAGGTTCATTTAAAGACTCGCAGTTGAAATGTAAATATTTTAAAATAGTTTTTGTATAGAGGGATGTTGCCATATGAATCTGGCTACATCTTGTAACATTTTGGCTACATGTATGTCATGCTTCTTACATTATCTTGTAACATCAACTGAAATCAGAGTAATGCCTGGATCATTTTCAGTGCTTACATATGGGCCTCAACGCAAGAAAACCTGACTTCGGGGTTTTGTGAACAGCAAAGGCGCAGACCAGACTGATCAGCGCCTTTGTTTTTCGCTTATTGGAAAGTATCATATCTAGAGCCGGGATCTAGAGTTGCTACGAGTTCCAGCTAGTACCTGTACCTGAGCAGGCTGGTTTGGATCCCACTTTGTCAGAAACTTGAAGACAGGTTTTCTCGCGATGAGGCCCATATTATATGCTTTTAGTGATTCTGGGGATTATAGCACTCTTCCCATTGTTTGCAACAAAAACTCACTATGTAATGCATCCTTTGTTATTTACATGATATGAGAAATTAGGATAGTTAGGTCATTTGTAAAACTGGTATTTGGAATGTACATGTTAAAACGTTTAAATTTAAATCTTTTTGGGGGGTACTCAAAAGAACCGTCTCATTTAGATGGCTCTTTAGAGTGTCCACAGCATAAGATTTGGTAGTTAGAAGAAGGCAAATTCATTTTCCAGTACTCGCCTTTATACGTAAAAGTTGACCCAGTTTCTATTGCATTCTTAACAAACTTCTTTACATGTAGGTTTGAGCTACGCTGAGGTTGTAATGAACAAACATATATACATGTAAGAAGCTTAGAACTGGGACATCTAGTGGATAAGACAACATGTACATTCCTTGGTTTTATACATAATGTAAGAATGTGCTAAAAATAAAATCTGTCAGAGTTCTCAATTTTTCTCCAAATTTGGACTAATTTTCTCTTTGGCTCAAACTCAAGTCCAAATTTATACTAAGGGAGAACTCTGTCTGTTGAGGACCATAAATGTTGTTTTTCTTCTTTTTAATAATAAATTGTCACTATAGCTGAGTGGCATTTATCCTCATTTAGGCATGGATGAAAGTTTTCAGGATTAATACTGAAATCAGGATTTTGAGGCTGATTTTCCATAGAATATTAGCCTAAAATGGTGATTTATTGAATTTATATAATAGTTTCTGATTAATTTTCAGAGGACCTTGAAGTTATTGATTTTTGTAGGCATCCTGCAAGTTTTAAAATCTGAATTTCTAAAGTTCAGGATTTCGATAAGTTAAACTTTCATCCATATTTAGGCATTTGAATCCAATCAATAATTTTCAGTCATTGCAGCTGCATGTTTTTTGCTGTAACAAAAATTGACATCGCAAACTTTGGCAGTGAATCATGATTAAAAGTAAAATATATGAGCCATGACGTGTGATTTCCAACAATGTGGTATTTTGACAAGTGTAGATTCAGACGAGCCTGTTCGGCCTCCTTCTAAGCTAAGAGACCTCAAATGAGGTTCGGTCAGTAGTTTAACAGTCATAGAATATTTGAGCGACCAGCAAAGGCTCTGATAAGTCTGCGCGTAGGCGCAGGCTGGCACATACCAAATTCTTGGAAATCTCATGCCATGGCTCATATAGTATGTGTGCGCTCTTAGCACATGAGTTTTTGGTGACCATATCATAAAAAAAATTGGCAAAAGCTGTGTAGTCGAGTGACTTCAATCGTGCGTGGTTACATTTCCAGGAATGAGAATATTCCTTATCTGCAAACATTGCTGAAACAAAAAGTATCAGATTGGACCCAACATTTCTAAACCTGATGTATGTAAAATATGGTTTGAGGCCAGGTTTTCTGTTGTGTGTATTAACATCCCACCAACAGTTAGGGTCATATAGGGATGGGGACGGCAGCTTAGTCTCAGCTGAAAGACAGAAGATTCCAAGGGTCTACTTTTTTTATAAGGATACCCTCTTTCTTGTGGACCACCTTGCTCATACCTTTCATTGTTATGATACAGTGTAAGTATACACGGCTTTTGCACTTCTCTCTGACATGTATCTGAAATCTATCTATCCACCCACCCACCCACCCATCTATCTATCTATCTATCTATCTATCTATCTATCTATCTATCTATCTATCTATCTATCTTTGTTTCTTTGGATTGTTTCCGTAACGGTATCAAAGACATTTTATACTCACTTGTTTGATAACTGATCTGGCGCACGTCCACGATGTCCTTTGTAGACCATCATCTGTATGAAGGATACCTCAAGAACCATCGGATTTAACACAATTGTCTCAAAATTTGGATGATCTGTTATGCAATCGTAACTGTCTAAATTCGGCAGAACTAATTTACTTTCACGACAGCACACATTTTCTCGCGTCGATGACATAATAGCGCAGTTTAAACACGTACAGAAATCATCATCCACGGTATTTTCGCCATAACGACCCGTTGCTATGGACTCGATCTCTTCTAATTCCTCTGCCGAGTATTCTGGCTCAAACTTATATGCAATTAGTCCGAAACTATCCTGACTGCACATTTTCACGCGTCTCAGTTTATTTTTTTCTCACCTAATCAAGTCAAAGTATCAAATACAAATGAACGTCTTGACTCGTAAGACACACGGCTCGATACGCATTAGTTAACGGACCGGAAATAACCCAATGTGAGTAAATGACGTCACAGGTGAAAAAACATGGCGGCTCTCGAAGGCAGATTTCGACGCGAATTTGCTAATTTTGAAACGGCGATATCTGATCAGTTAACTACTTTTTAAGCATTTTTTTTTCACACATGCTTGTGATGGTTATTGTCCTTCAAATTAAACCACCAGATACGGTATGTTGCGTTTTTCTTTAAACTATTGGCATTTTTCCTCAGTGGGCAGAGATGACGGCAAGATAAAAAAGAGAAAAAAACTCTTAATTCTGAGGCCATAAAAGTTTTTGATATGGGTCGGTTGGTAGGAAATGGCAAAAAAACATGTGTTTTATTTTTAAATTTAGGCCCAAACTCTCACGAGATTAATTCTTGCTTACACTTATCATCTTCTCTTTCTTGTTTTTCAGGGGGCGAAAATCATTGTTTTTCCAGAATATGGAATAACCGGATTTGACCACACACGTGACAGCATGATTCCATTTCTAGAAGACATACCGGACCATAAGGCGCTCTGGAATCCTTGCTCCGATCCAAAACGATACCCCAACACAGGAGTGCTAAACAAGTTAAGCTGTATGGCAAAACAACATCAGATCTATGTTGTTGCAAATATGGGCGATATTAAGTACTGTGACGGAGAAGCTGATAAAAGTTGCCCGGTGGATGGTCGATATCAGTTTAATACAAACGTTGTCCTTGACCCAAACGGTTTGCTAGTTGGCAGATATCATAAAAGAAATATGTATGATGAAACGCCATTGTTTGACCCGTCACCTGATATAGAATATACAATATTTGATACTCCATTCGGAACTTTAGCTACAGTCGTGTGTTTTGATATTCTAAACTACTTCCCAACACAGGAGCTTCTTGAAAAGCACAACATTCAAACGTTAGTCGTGACTTCCGCCTGGAATGCATTTTTCCCATTCGTACTTCCTGTTCAGATGTACTCTGGGCTAGCGAAAAGAAACAAGATCAACGTTGTAGCGTCTAACATCCGTAACCAATTATATCAGATGGCGAGTTCTGGAATTTTTGGTTCGGACGTAGAATTATTTTCTGATCCTGATTTTAATAGTAATAAAGGAGAGTTACTAGTCGCTGAAATAGCAGACTCCTTTACTAAAGTTAAAGACCCAGAACTTGTGCCTTTCGTAGACAATAAAAATGGCTTAAACAGAAACGTGTATGCCGCTAGTAAAACATATTTAGGTGCATATGATTATGGTATCAATACAACTTTTGTGATTCTCAATGCAACTCAAGGACATGCGTCCGTCTGTTCGACTACTACATGTTGTATATTACAGTATAAATTTGACTACAAGGATCCACAAGAAATGTACATTCTAGCCGCAGCTGAATATTCCACCACTGTACCAGCAATTATAAACAGTCAATTCTGCGCAGTGCACAGATGTGGAGCTTATGACGTCAGTACATGCGGCACTGCATTTACAACGTCTAAATCAACATTTAAACATATCAAACTGCAAGGTTTCTTTGACGATGTAATAGTGTTCCCGTTTGTGTCAACTTCACCAGAAACGGACCAGTTAGTCAATGTGGACATGCATAGTTATAGATTTGATTTAAAACGTGCGATTCTTGAAAGTGATGGTTTCAACCACCCACTATTATCAGCAGTTCTATATAACAGTTTAGCATTTACTGATGAAACCCCATCAATTGGAAAGGCTGTGAGTGGATCTTCAGCTGTAGCCTATTCGAAAGTTGTATCTATAGCTTTATATGCGGCATCGATTGTTTTTACAAATTGGATTTTACTCCGGTAGATCCGAATCTTGATATTGGTTTATTACAAGTTGGATTTCACTTCGCTAGGGTTATCAGAAGTCATATGTCCAGATAAGCAAACATTTTGTGAGTAAACTTGTGAATATTTTCTTATTCATCAGTTTAAACATTTGTTGTTGGTGCTCAAAAGAACCGTCTCAATGAGATTGAGACGGTTCTTTTGAATACCCACAACATGTGTTGGTTGAGAAATAAGACAAAACACCTTTAATTACGCACTCTTTTGTAAAGGCCTGGAAACTACGTGGAAAGGTCGGTCCATCATTGAGGGAGGCCAACTAAACATGTAGTTTTAACACTTTGCATGTTGGATAATTTTGCATGCTTTGTTGTCATCTGTGGATACCATTAAAATGAACGTTTTCAGGAATGTCATCAGTGTCATACGATCTGCGTCATGTTCCTGGCAAACAGTTGAAACCTTGATTAGAAGCTCCTTCTTTGTCACTTTTATGATATTGCTTTCAAGTACAACTAGAGGCAACATTGCAGGCGACTTTACTCAACAGTGGCCAAACATGGGCGGATCAAGAAATTTCAGTCAGGGGGGGGGGGTCCTGTTTTTTTTCATTAGTCATCAACGTATATCACAGAGGTCCGTACCAGCATTTCTAAGGAAACATATCATAACTTGTAAATTGCAGGGAGTCCAGACCCTTTGCTCCCCTTTGGATCCGCCCATGCAATAACGACTTACTGCAGCTTTTGAACAAAGTACTTGCAGGCAGATAGAGGGAAAGGATGGTAAGCTCTACATTAATGCAGACAAGAGGTTCGTAGGGTTCAAATTGGACACTGGGCATAAAACTGTAATTTTCACTAGTTTTCTTGAAAAGGCAAGTAGAATGGAATGTTACGTGTTGTACTTTAGCGGTCAACTTTTTTTTAGATTTTTTACAATAAAATGTGTTTGCAGAAGCGTCGTCTTGTATGAAGAAGTACGCGATGTGGAGGCAGTATTTTTATATGTTATGCTGCTTACTTCAGTTTGTAATAAGAACTGAAATATAAGTGATGCCATGAAAACTGTATATTGCAGTTTTCATGGCATCACTTATATTTCAGTCATTATTTCTATAGGCTGTTAATTGTTGACTAATACGGTAAATATTCTAAAATTTCGAATACTAGTTGCCGGCCAAAAAGGCCAAGACAAACAGGGCATCCCCAGATCAGACTGCTTCTTCATCAGACTGCTTCTGAAGAAGTAGTCTGATCAGGGTCTACCCTGTTTGCTATTCTGACAAGTATTTCGCGAATTCCAGCCCCGAAAACAGACATTTAATTTGAGAAAAGAAAGAGAAAAGTGTTCGTAATTTTACAACACTTAATGTACAGCCGACGTCTCCACATTGTGCACTAGATCATAAACGACAACATCTCTGCAAAACTCAAAAACAAATTGACCACTACACACAATACCAACGAAACCTTCGCTGGAGAAGATGGGTTAATGCAAGTAAGTATCAAACTGTTTGCTGGTCCTTGGGCGGCCCAGATATTTTTGCACCATAGGAAGGAGTATATCCAAAAATGGTAACTACATATTGTTTTAATGCCTTTAAAATCATATAACGACGATCGACTAATTAGACGGATGGCTGAGAATGGGTTTGCTCCCCCCCCCTAGGGAATTTTGCAGACATATCCTATCTTGTAGAGAATTGAAAGCCGAGTCTTTTAAGAGATGTTTGCACTCTGTGCTCCGGGGCGTTAGTCTGTAAGAGCCTGTAACATACGTTACTTTATCAAACTAAGAAAAAGTAAATTGAAAATTTGGGCTACAAATTAAAGACATTAAAATATTTATTTTTAAAAATCATTCATATAGTCTGCATACTGGATATCTTAACTACGTATGACAGCCATTTGAACAAAATTGCGGCTTCCTAAGGTGTCATATGCGTTACATAAATCAGATAACCCAATAAAATTTGCAAGTGTGGCTAACATCATTTACATTCACAATCTCTCTGTGTGTTTTGCAAAATGTTTTTAACCATGTCTGACTAGCTTATGCAATTGGCTAACAGAAAAATTAAAGTTTGTTTCCCTAGCTTAAATATTTTTTCTGGAATAAGCAATTAAACAACCCTACCCCTACCCAGTTTTAAGGTGAAATGTTTGGTATTAAAACTAAAGTAAAAATAGTTAAAAAATATTTGCAGTTGATGAATGTGTTTCATTGTTTGGGATTTATTTGCTTATATGAAAAGACTCATAAATCTGCAAGTTTGTTGCAAAATTTTTAATATCAGAGGCTGTAATATATGTTACCTGATGTAATAAATGGGCAAGCTCATTGTCTTTACGTAAGATATGCCTAAAAATGTTTTAATCTCCTCGAGGGAATTTTGCAGACATATTCCTTCTTATAGTACAACTCAAGCTGCATCGAATAAGGGATGTTTGCACTCTCTATGTTGGGGCGTTAGTCTGAAACAGCGTGTTACATGCGTTACTATATCAAATAAAGGAAATGTAGTTTGAAAGTTTGAGCTAAAATTGTGAAAAAAACTCGCAGCTGTTGGACATCTTGCATTGAATAGGGATTTTAAACTGGCTCCTATGATAAAGACTTATAGATCTGCTAGTTGTCATCAAGTTTTAAAGATCAGAGAGCGTTACATATGTTAGCGTGATAAGTAAAATCATCAAACAGTATTTTGACATCAAGCTGAGTAAGGGCCTGCTCCATCCTAATCCCCTTTGGAAATCTGCAGACAAATTACATCTTATGTAACCATTCAAGTTGCATTTAATAAGAAATGTTTGCACTCTGTAAGTCGGGGCGTTAGCCTGTAACAGCTTGTTACATATGTTACTAAATCAATTTGAGAATAAGAAATTTGAATTTTGAGCTACCAAAAGAAGACATTAAAATTATCTAATAAAATGACACTCTTATAGTCTTTATACTGGATGTCTTTACTACATATGGAAGCTGTTTAACATTAATACGGCTAACTGTGGTGTTATGTGCGTTACATGAACCTAATTATAATTTAAAAGCTATAATTGTGGCTATTGTCATGTAGTTAAACAACTACTATGACTTGGTTTCAAACTGTTTTATTAGATTTTACAAACATATACTCAATTGATGAATAGGAAAATCTAACTTAAATATATTGTCTTATAGGAGCTACTACACAACCCTACTCCCAGTTTTACAGAGAAGCGAATTTAGTTATTACCGTTTAAGTAAAACACATGAAAGTGAATACAGTGTGTGGATATTTTTCATTTTCTTAGTTTGTCTTGCTCATATATCTACAAGATGTCATTTAGTTAAAGATCAGGACACTTAATGTGTACTTATAAGTCTTTGGTGCCAAAACACTAGAAATTATATTCATTTCTGATTATCAAGCCCATGGACTGGTGTTACAGATGTTATCAATGACCTTTTGGACACATTTCCTAATACTGTGCATATAATGCTAAATATAGAGCCACAAATAGAAAAGATAGCTTTACATTTTTACAAGAAAATACTATAAATGAAATTGTCCAAACTATTTCTCATCGATTTAACACTCATGTTAAACGTTTGTAGTTGTCTGCTTCTGTGGTAATCATTATTATCACACGCCTCCTTGCAACTAGTAGAATCATCACACAATATTTCAATCATTTACTGTTATTCAATTTTACCACCAGTCCACTCAAAATTGATGAGCCATTATCAACTTTCCAATTTTGCCATTTATGGCTTGGAACATTTGGAAACTGATATGAATTCCTAATAGTTGGCTCTTTGAGTATGTGTTTCAAGTGATACTCTGCAAGTAGGAGAAAGACTAAAGCTTTACAAGGAGGAAAACTATGCCATTAAGAGCAATGAGATCCTGGACTGATGTACCTTGATATTTCTGTGATAAAGAATCATATCTTAGCTGGTTAACTTTCATGAATGTAGCCTTTCCATACATGCAACCCACACATTTTCATCTAATAATGTCTCTGCAGTTATTATCTTTCCCCAAGCATTCAAAAACTTATTTGAAGTCTTAGTACTTCTGAAGTGCTGAAACTGAGGTAACTCTTTCCCTTCAGATAAACGAACTAGATGTATCTCAGCAGGTAAAGCAATGAAATGCAGGATGAACAGAGTGCAAATTAGACCCTTTGGGATTCAATGATTCACTAAGTTTCTAAGATAAGAACGCTTATTAAAGGATGTAACATATATAACTCGTCATAATAAATGAGCATGGGCATTGTCGTGACATCCTTTTTGATTACACAGTCAGAGGCAAGTGTTTTCAATTTCAGTGTTTTCAATGGATCATGAAATGAGGCACCTTATCAACTTGTTTACCCTGTATAAATCTTCCATAGAGCATAATAAAGAACTACTGATTATCCCATTCTACCTATAGCCCACTTTCCTTCATTTGAAAGCAACAGCTAATGATATGGCTGCAAAAACTGAGAAATCATAGGTTTTACATTATTTTAAGACATGCTTCAATGTACTGACATCAAAAAACAACCAACTGCAAACATAATTGATGGCAATGTCCAACTTCATATTCTTTCTCTTATACCAGATAACTTTCAAGGTGTAACAGAAATTGTTTCAGACGGTCTGCCAAAACCACCAAGAGTCAACATTGTAACTAAAGAAAACTTATAAATACTATTGATCTAAGACCTGAGGACTTGAGCACCAAAAGACTGGATAGGTTCCATGGCAAATGATGCAAAAAGCAGCCTATCAAATTTCTGTTCGACCAATGTCAGAAATCTTAAAGTATTCTTAGAGGTACACGTTAGAGACATAGATTTTGCAAAATCAGAGCAAAGTTATCATTTGACTAGCACGGATGCAGAGGCAGCTGCAGTTAGATTGCTCTTGCCACTTCACAGGAAGAGATATATACCAGAGTCATACTCCATTGTATGCATATATGTGAAATGGCATTAAACCCATATTTAATCAGGTGTTTGATCCCATGACACTGACATACTGTTTCTGCTTTTGAAGAATGCTAAAAGGATTCAAGTTTGGCTGAGTCAAGTTGTTTGACGCTGACATTGGCCACACATACAAAGAAAATTAAGTATTTTGATGGCTAAAGAGGAGGATCACATGAAATGCTTATAAGTGATGTTTGTCACAATTACCAATTTTAAAAAGTAATCCTAATTAATGTAACACATACAACACCATAGGAAGCTGTATATTTGTTAAAAAATCTTTTCTTATGTATCAAAGATATTGAGCATGCAAACTACATGAATAATTCAAATAAACAGATAGTTTTATGTCTTCTATCTGTTTCTCAGACTTTAAATTCATTTATTCTTAAATTGATATGGTAACATACGTATCATACAATTACAGGCTAACCCCCTAGTTAATAGAGTGCAAACATCTCTTATTTGATGCAGCTTGAATTGTTCTTAAAGATAGGATATGTCTGCACAATTCCCAAAGGGGTGGAGAGGAACAGGGTTGTACTCAGTTTGCAGTCCTAATACAATGCCATGATTCTACTGGTTGTGATGAAATGGGTGATTATTTTGCAATAGAAGCAGACACAATGATAGACATTGTGAGGGTGACTTGAATAAAGATTGTTTTTGAATAATTTTATTTAATAGGAATATTTATTAAATTGTGTCATTTAAATGAGAACTATAATTTTCTATTTAATGTCTATATATTTTAATATTATATGCATTAGGAAATAAGTGATTAAAAAGGTTATATATAACATAGGTAACACAATTCCATAGGCTTGTTATCAGCAATGACTGTAATTACTAAGACTAAGGCACCAGAGGCTAGAGATTAATAGGAAAACATGTGAAAAACGGTATTTTTTGTGAAATATCATCACTTACTTCCAAGAAAATTTCCTACCTCATTCATTATGCCATGTAACATACGTTACATACTTTAATAAGTGCTCTGATCCTGATGTCAAACTTGCAAATGTATGATTCTTTATTGCAGTAGCAAGACAGTGCCAAAAATGTAAGATATCCACGAGAGTCAAATATTTTCATATATTTTTCTTCAATAATAGATACCAAAATTGGATACTTAAAATTGGGGGTAGGGTTGTTTAATAATTCATATAAAACAATGTATTTGAGATAGAAAAGCAAACTTTGTTTTTTCTATTAGTCAAATGAGTACTTATGTAAACTAAGATTAAAAACACTTGTAAAAATGCACAAATCGTCTGTAAAATGAATGATGTTAGTCACGATTTCAACTTTCAAAGGGAAATTTAATCTATGTAACGCATATAACACCATTGAAGGCTGTAATTTTGTTTAAAATGCTGCTTTTATGTAGCTTAGGCATCCAGCTTGCAAACTACATAAGAAATTTGAATAATTAGATGGTTTAATGTCTTCTTTCTGTAGCTCAAACTTTCATTTTGACTTTTTCTTTAGTTTGTTACAGTAACATATGTAACAGGCTGTCAGAGACTAACGCCCCGGAGCACAGAGTGCAAACATCTCTTAAAAGATGCGGCTTGAAATTTTCTTCAAGATAGGATATGTCTGCAAAATTCCCTAGGGGGGGGGGAGCAGGACCTTTTTTAGCTCGAAGTCTAAATGTCTTACTCTGTCTTGATCAACAGCTTAGCAAACTTTCTAGTTTATACAAAGGCATACATTTATTCAAACGGTCAAAATGCATTCAGTCGACCATTGCGTTAATGTGGTACATGAAACTGATTGTAAATGATCGTTTCACCAGCCATACCTTCACCACATATTATGTAGTTGTTAAAACGTTCACTATTCGAGGAATGAAAGACGAATTAGAGTAAAATACAGAACATTAATATTAACCATTTTCATCCTGATGGATTTTATCCCATATATATTGATACAATAAGCATGGAGTTGTTTATTTTGTATTTTAAGAGGTTGCAAGTAAAAATTAAAAAAAAAAGACCCTAATGAAATGCCGCCTTATGCCAAAGTACCTGTTTACCGGTATCCAGAAGTTTGTAAAAAATCTAAATATACAGTCAGAAGTAAGTTAAGCATCACCTGAACATTATTTCAGAGATGTTTTTCGTGTATACCTTTCTTCAGAAAAACAACCAGTTTGTAATATTTTGTTACCCTTGTCTTCCTCTGGTCTGCTGAACATATCAGAATGTCATTTGGTCATTTAGCTGAAATTCTACGGTGTCCTGTATACACCAACCCCTATTTTTTTTTTTGGGGGGGGGGGGGGTGTACCCTTAAAAAGTGTCACAGATAATCCAAAGTGCTTACTTTGAATTCAAATAAACGCAGAAATAATCTAACTTATTTTTCAAACTTGTGCCAAACTGATTCTGTCGAACTCAAGGTTTCATGTCAGTTATAGAGGATCATGCAGATAGTTTATCGCGTGTTTATAATTTTTGCATTATCACTATATAACATGCCATTCTTTACATATCCATAACTTTTATTATTTTAGAGATATGAATCTGAAATATTTTCAGACAGAACTTGTCTTTGATATTGTAACAATATGACACTAACACGTTACATGTCTAAGCGTTTTGAAAATACCATAATTGGCTAGAGAATAGGGACATTTTTAGGGGTAAGTGTGCATTTACCATGCCTGGTTGTTTACCTTTGTGATGATTGAATCGAAATTTGCTGTAAATTGTCACCACTTTATCTATTTTCATAAATAAAACAAGAAAATATTCATGACTGGAAAGCTTCCTTTGTTTTCTCGGAAACTTTTGAGGCGATGTTAACTCATGTCTGACTGTATATTTTCATTATTTCTTGTAAATTTACTGGAGATAAATGACGTTGTTTGATTAAACATATGATGACATGCAACCATCGATTCAACGTTTCGTCCTTATATATCAATTATAAGTTGCGCTAATTGACGTTGATTCAACTATATAGCCAGCACAATTAATGTGTTAGAAAACATAGGATCAAATACCTTTGTTGAATTAATTTCTTTAAAGCAATGTAAATAGATGCGATAAAATATTTGCTCCAATATTTACCCAGAGAATTGTGCATCTTGAAAATGGTTCAGAGCAAGGCTTACACAAAGTGCGACACACAATTGACACTAAATCGAATTTGTCTATGTGTCTTGATCCACATCTGAATTAAGGGTGAGGTTGGCGCCGTTAAACTGGTTTAAGCCCTCCAGTAAAATATTTTACTGTCCGTTCCAAGGCGGTACTTCTTTTGTGGATCTTTTATGTTTTTGTTCTGTCTTGTGTTTGCAATGTCTTTGCGCGCGTCTGTTTAAATGTGCTTTGTGGTCACCTGCTGGAAAAGGGCTGACCTCTTGGCTCTCGTTTGTGGTGTCTACTATGAGTTTGTAACTTTCCCTTTTTTTATCCTGTGTCAGGTGTGGTACTTGATTGTATCGATTCCTGATCTTTGCACCCTTACTTACTTTGATAGACATCAGTGTTATATGGCTGCTAAGTTTGGTGAATTTGTTGATATGAGGGTCATAACGAGCCTCCTTCTATATAATGGTTATCTAAACTTTCGAAAAAGACCGTATTAACAAAACAAACAAAGGCGAAAACAACAACGCTAAAACTGAAAACTCCACTGACGATGGAAGTTGAAGTAAACGCAATCATGAAGCAAGAGTAATTGAACAAGTACATATAGCGTTCGCACAGCAAACTCTACCAGGTTTCTCAGTCCTGTTGCGAAAAAACAATACATCGCTCTTCTCCAACTCGTTTAATAGCAACCAACCAAAGAGTGTTGGCAGCCGAAGGCTGCCAACACGAGAGTTGGTTGCTTTTACGATTAGACATGCTTTTTTCAGTGACATACCCCACCCACTTCTACATACTAGGCCATAATTTTTCGACCGTCAAAGCAACTTCCGGCTACTGGAGCCTGGAGGTTGTTTCCGGTGTATTTCCGCACTGAATACAACTATCTTGCTAAATTAAACACTCAGAGCAATGCTTCCATCGCCACTTGTTAGAAATAAAACAAACCTTATTCTAGAAGATCTGTTGCGATTTTTTTCCAAACGGAAACCGCTCTGACAAACTTTTCATTTCCATTTCGACGGATCATAACACATGAAATAAGTCACATCAATACTGCAGTCTTTTTTGCGACAATACCCTTTCCGTCACAAACTCTTTTATTTTTGTTTGATAAAACGTCCGATAAAACATGTGGAAGCGATTTCCTTAACTTCCACTTGCTGTCAATTCATTGTTGTTGTTTTTGCAATCCATTGCGTCATTTAAAATGTAAATGACGTCACGTCATTGTAGCACAAAGGACAAACTCCTCAACAGTTGCCAACGCCCCAGACTCGGGACCAAATTCGAGGGGGGATCAAAATCGTATCTAGAATGCAAATATCAACCTGTAATTGGATCACAATTTTCATAAAAAAGTGACAGAGAAAATAAGTTGACGATAATAACCAAAGCACATGACATGCACATCTTCAAACCATGAGCAAAATATCTGAAGAGTGAGTTTTCATGTGAGGATCCAGAGGGGGAAAGGGGGTCCGAACCCACCCCCAGGAAAATCACAAGTTATTTGCATGGATTCTTACACTTTGACCCCCCTCCCCCCCCCCCCCCCCCCAGTAAAGTTTGACCCCCCCCCCCCCCCCGCCCAAGAAAATGTTGGACCCTCTCTGGAGTCTTGGAAAATTATCTTTAAAAAGAACCGTAAATTAAGTTGATGACTGAAAAAACTTGTGGCGGATGGGCCTGGACCCCCCTCCCCCCACCCCCCCAGCTCCCCCGACGATATTTCCTTGGTCCGTGCATGCAGTATGATCAGGAAATAGCACAATCTAACAATGCAGACCAACCCACAGTAACGTTAGAAAGAGCCACAGACCAAAGTTTAGACATTGGTAGGACAACTAAATAAGCAGCCATCTCCATCTTCCTCGTCAAGATGTTTGCAAAACTAGAGAGGGCACAGAGGTATACATAACAAAGCAAGAACCAAAGACGGAGAATAAACAAATGAGAGGAACATTGATTAAACAGTGAATCAACAACAACCGAGTGTCTGTATGAGGAGTTGCGCTCACAAAATACCCATGTATTGTAGTGGCTTGTGGCTTGTTTAGAGGGGGGGGAGGGGGGAGGTTACAATATTCCTTGAAGTAAACAGGCAAGTATCCCTCATGAACTGGCAAATATCCCCATATTTTTTTTTCTGAATATCCAATATTCCTGACAGTAACAAAGTTATTTGACACAGTAAAGTCGGGTATATATTCGGGCAGACGGCTAATTTCGGACAGCAACCTTGTTTGTTTCATATTTCAAATACTGGAAATAAAAATGAAATACCTAAGCAAATAGTGAAACTCCTGATGTGACGGCTCATAAGGAGCCGTCTCATCTGGATTAGCACTATTTGCAAATAGTGTCCGAATTTACCCGACTTTACCCTACCGGGTAGTTTACACATGTAGTGAGGTAGAGTTATCCGACGATGAGACCATGTGCGGATCCAAAGGGAGTGATAGTGGGTCCGGACCCCCCCCCCCCTCCCGGATAATCACAAGTTATATGGGTTTCTATAGAAATTAACACTTGGACCCTGGACCCCCCCCCCCCCCCCCCCCCTAGAAAAGTTGGACCCCTCGATCCTTTGAAAAGTATAGTTTTCTCTGTAATAAAACCATTGGACCCCCTCTGTAAACTGTAAATAAGCCCAAAAACTTACTCTTCGATCTCGTGATTAAGAGGCCATCTAAACAAAAACATGCCATGTTATGGTGTTAACATAAGGTCCTCAATGCAAGAAAACTTGTCTTTGGGACCGAGGGTGCGAACAGCAAAGGCGCTGACCGGCGCGTGCCGATCTGCGCCTTTGTTATTCGCCTTTTGGAAAGCATCATAAATTCTACGGCTATTCATGAACACTCCCATCCACTCTGGAAAATAACAAAGCATTATGTATAAACTTTCCTAGAAATACTTGTGTGAACACCCTCGAAAATCATATGACGAAACTGCAGATGCCAAAATATATTTAAGAACAGGGGCTAATATGTGTCCACCAGAGATACGAAATGTGCATGGTAAGCATAACTCTTTTGTAACCGCTAAACGGGAGTACTTTTTTTACAAACAGAGAAGACCAGATTCAAAATTGAAAAGCAACATCATGCTGCATTTCACCTGGGTCTACACTGTTTGCTATGGTAAAAAAGAGCTCCAGGTACAAAAATACAATATTTTAGAAAAGTTTACCTGACACCTTTTTTCCATACAATGGACTATCCCAAGTTCGTAATTGGGCTTAAACCAGAAAGTAAAAATTCATTAATTATTATACAAAAGTCAAAGTTAAAGAGGATGAGCTGCGAACTTTGTTTGGTTTGATTCTTTAAGTCCCATCAACACTCTTTCAGTTATCTACGGACGGATCTTCCTGGGTTGAACCAGTACTAAGCTAGGATTAATGTTCTTGCTCAAGGACATAACACAGTGACGCTGATGAGGTTCGAACCCGCGGCGGCCCGTAGTCTCGGTTCAAACACTCTACCACTGACCCACTGCGCTCCCATGAGCTGCGAACTAACAAGAGGTGCAAGAACATAGCATCGTCAGAGCTCTCACTAACTGCTGATTGGCAGTCCTGAACCCCTAATATTGGTGCTGGGACTCTTATTTTTACAGGAGGCTAAATTCTTTAGTATGGCGGCACTCCAACTTTTTGCAAAGAGGGCTATGGGAGTATTCATATGTATAAAAATATATGAGTACCGCCTCTCGGACCTATGGGGGCATGCACGGATCCGGGACCTCCTCTCTATAACTGTAAAATGTCAGGGTTGTTTTCAGGCAGCCCCCCCCCCCCCCAAAAAAAAAAAAAAAAAAAAAAAAAGTCCTGGATCCGCGTATGGGAGACTTAATCAAATAACAGCCTGTATCACAAAAATGTACAAATAACAGCAATAAATCTTGAGCTTGCAGCATTTCAAAAACATGGGGGTCCCAGGATTTCTTTCTTTCTTATAGTACTGACACGATCAAATTTTGATCATTACACCAGGGAGTGCGGTTTTGGAATTTTGAAGAAAAAAACAAAACATGTAGTTCGTCCAACAGCTTGGCGACCCCTTTCGGGTCAACTGTTATGTCCCCATGGGGAGAACAGACTAGCCCCTTTAGAGGTGCGGGTCAGAGTCGCCTTCGCCTGTGAATGCTGATTAAAACTGCCAATAGCATATATTGGCTTTTTCCTTTGTATCTGTCTTAAGAATTCCATTTTCTCTGAGTGATGCGATCCCAAACGCGTCTTTTTTAAGAGATTCGACAAATGACCATTTTTTATCTTTATTATGTCCCCCTGTACTAAAATGAGCAGGGGTGTCCAGGGGATTTTGTCGTTCACTCACACAAAGTAAGTAAGGGTGCAAAGATCAGGCATCCAGTGGGACAGTGATAAACTAACAGTTAGACACCACGAACGAGACCTTTCCCAGCAGGTAAATCATTAAAGCCAAATGCTATTAACCATTGGTTGGTTGCAGTTAGGTCGCACCTATTTCATATTAAATTCAATAATACATGATCCACGATATCAACCAATCATGTATTGAACAGACATGGGAAAACTATGATTGAAATCGATTCTAACACTGATCGCCTATATAGCCAATGTTAAATTCGGTGATATATTGGTAAATAAATCACTGCAAGGACTGGGCACGTACTGGTGTGACGTCATTCGATCACCAGTTTCATTTTCATGACGTCATCTATCACATACAGCATTGTAACGTTGACAATAGACGGAGTAAAGTCATTTTTATAACTAATGGACGTTCAAAACGTACGTAAAATACGCGTTTCAGTCCAAACAAGATTTACGTGAAATTCTAACTCTCTGTTCAAGATGGCGGAATCGTTGAAGTACTTTGTTGCTTAATATATCACTGTCTGTCGGTCAGCCGTAAGTGGATAAATCACTCGCACTTCGCGCTCGTGATTTATTCACTTTAACGTCTGACCTCCAGGTAGTGATATATTGATCAACAATTCACTGCGAGCCCGAATCTATTTCTTAAATAAAAGCCTGTTTATTATCCACTTTGCTCACGTGAATCAAAACCTAGAGTCACTCGTACTAGTTACAGACACGCTTGCACTTTCTTCCTTACAAAACAATAGCTCCATCCAGTCTCGTCTGAAAGATGTTCCCACGAGACTATAAAAGACGAAATTTACACTATGGTTAAGAAAGAAGAACACGTGCATCATGATATAAATAGAAAGTGGAAAATTGGGAATCAATCCAGTTATAGCTACAGGCCCGACCAGCATAACATGAGTTGCGCTGATGGCGACAACACGTGCGGTCATTGAAGTAAATCCAAAATCCCTTCCGTTCCGTTGTGACTGCGAACCCCGAACGTCGATGGCGTCATGTCGATGGAATATCTTTAACAAGAGAATGACGTTACAGACAATCAAGACAGTAAAGGGAGCCAAAAAGAGAAGCACAATGTCCACAATCCACACGTGGTGCTTGTGAAGAAATGCAGCTGGTTTATCAACACATTTCCATTTTGCTGATGAATTTTCTGTAAAATTCCTTTCGAATACAGTTGTGTTAGTACCGTTTCGGCTGCTTGTCGAATTCACCATTACAGTTTCTGTCGCTATTTTATCAAGCCGGAAATCAATACCGAAAGGCAAGTTAAGCCCGAAAAATAAGGCTATTAGGAAACATATAACCATAATTTCTCTCCTTTTGCTGTTCCAACTTGCTGATTTTAAGGGCGCACATACGGCAATTGTTCTTTGAAGCGTCATAGACACAACAAGCCATGTTGAAACAAGGGCACAGAAATGTCCCATGGCGTCATATAGCTTACACGTGACTTCACTCAGGTCCCTCAAGTCTATGTTAAACGTCATCAAAATGGCGAACTGGAGTCCAGAAAAACACAGCACCAGAGAGTCGGATATTGCCAAAGCTCTGAGATACGTTGTTCCAGGAAATTTACTGCATCGTCTACCCTTGGTCCAAGTTATTAAGGAGGTAATGCTGCCAGCTATGCCTAGTATTACTATCACGTGTAGTATTACTCCCAGTATGAAGTTCGAGTTGCGCTGCATCTTTAATAATTTTCTCGTCTACAGAGTGATCACAAGTAATATAGGGTAAAGTCGGGTATATTCGGACAGACAGCTAAATTCGGACAGCGACCTTGTTTGTTTCATATTTCAAATATTGGAATAAAAAATAAATCAACCAAGCAAACAGTGAAAATCCTGATGAGACGGCTCATACGGAGCCGTCTCATCTGGATTTACACTGTTTGCAAATGTGTGTCCGAATTTACCTTATGTCCGAATTTACCCGACTTTACCCTACCTCTGTGGAGTATTTTACCTTTCACGTATATAAAGTTACTATCACAATTAATGTAATTACCAATATTATGTCTGTGTCAATGCTATGCATTTTCAATAGTTTTACTTCCCAGGAGAACACAACGAATTAGTGAATTGTTTTTTTCCTGGATAAATCATTTGCCAGAGAATAAGTGCAAGGACATATAGAAAAGTTCCCAGCCTTACATTGACATAGAAAAACACGATATACCTATTGTTCCTTTATAAATAACTACAACAACGATGTCGTATAATTTTATTCACTTTGTCTGATATTGCTCTGCTTACATAGGCAAGTGATATAGTTTTGATAATACAAGGTAGCGATAATCTGTAAACAAGAGGACCAAGTGGCCCTGGATCGTTCACCTGAGGCTTGAGTAAGCTCTTATAAAAGGTATCAATTGGAAACTGACCATGCCCCTAGTGACCGCCAGGATGTTATTTTGTTTTTGGCTCCAGGATCATAATTTAAATCTAACAGTCCAACATATCTCCTGGGTAGCAGTGTTGGCCCTGTGTACTGTAAAATCGGGAATTTTCGCGAGAGTTTGATTTTCGCGAAACTTCGCATATGCGTAGTTTCGTGAAAATCAAACCCTCGCGAATTGGCGATATCGTTCTGTTGTTTACTGATATCGGTAAATCATGCCATGTTCGCGATTTTTTTACGTCGCAAATGTGTCTTCTGACGCTATTCGCGAAAATAAAATTCTCGCGAAAAATTTCGAACTTACAGTATGTTGCTTTCAGTGACTAAGTTTGGTGATCAGACACACCAGCGGACTTCTTGCCTGGCTTAGAAAATAAGCCCCGAGGTTATACATGTAAAACTTTTTCATGCTCAACTCAACTGGACACGGAATTTCAACTGCTATTTAAAGGTAAAATGGTGAAAAATCAAACAACATCTCGCTTTGAAACTATCGGATGTCGTATATATCAGGCTTATAAATGTTGAAATGTCAACAACTGTTGGCATTTTTACATTATGAGCAGGATAAATTCCATGTTCAGTTGAGTTTAGCATGAAAATAGTGTTATTACCTCGCGACCAGGAAAAACAAAACAACAAAAACAAAAAACAAAACAAAACATACAAACAAAGTGGAATACGAAGGAAAATCCTCCCAATGAGGTTCCATCATGCATTTCCTTAGTGTTTACATGTATCTCTTTCATTATGTTCTTTGTCCATTTTACAGATGATCGCTACCCTGTACTATCAAAATTGCATCACCTGCCCATGTAAATACAGCACAAAAAACAAGGTGTTAATCAGATACGGTGGATACAGTTTCAAGACAGTGTTGACCTTTTAAGACCTTTGTCAAAATAAATAGTTTTTTTCTTCTATGAGAGACCGACCGATCTGCCCTGAAAACGCTTTTCAGCTGACATTTTAACGCAATAAGCCTAGTCTCTACTTTTATGCCACATATACAAACAGTGCAGACAAAATCAGACGCACCAGAATGCGGGGTCTGATTAAGGTCTTCTCTATTTACTTACAAAAATGTTGCATTGCAATTTGACTGAAACATACCACATGCATCTAGGATAAAGACGGGTATTTTCGGACAGACAGCTAGAATCGGACAGTCACCTTGTTTGTTTCATAGTTCAATTATTGGAATAAAAAATAAATTAACTACGAAAACAGTGAAAATCCTGATGAGACGGCTCATAAGGAGCCGTCTCATCTGGATTTCCACTGTTTGCAAATGCGTGGCCGAATTTACCTGATGTCCGAATTTACCCGACTTTACCCTATATCCTAACAGACAAGGATGTTGCACAATGTGGATTTATTTTACACTTGCGAAGCATGCCTTTAATGAACCTTCAGACTTTTGCAACCGTTTAAAACCTCATGAACTACAGGAATGTAATTGACAGCTAATTAAGCTGACTTGCCCGTGCAAAAAAGTTACAAACAACGAATTATTTTGCCAGTTGTGATTGAAGGTGAGCACACGCCTCGTTCGTACATGTAGAAACAAGCATTGCGTTTGCTCCATAGGCTGTCCAAATCACATTGGCTGTTCTGTCGTTCGTTTTAGAATAAATCAAAACGTAAATATGCAGGCCTCCAGATAAGAGTGCGTATTGGAAAATTATTTAGTTTATTTCTCAACCAAAGCATATGTTGTAGGTACTCAAAAGAACCGTCTCAATGAGACGGCTCTTTTGGGTACCAAAAACACATGCTTAAATTAATGGGTAAGAAAATATTTACATTTTTACGCAAATAAAAATTTCTTATCTGGACCTATGATTATGGTTAACTTTAAATTGAGACTCATGAATCTCCAAACAAAGTGTAAAATAAAATGAAACAAGAAATGTCACATACACGTGACGAATGCCCCCAAAGGAATTGGTCTAGCATAAGACACATTTGAGGAAAGATAGCTGTAATATAGCACGAAAAACCTAGAAACGAGGCCAGAAGTAAATGTCAGAGTCAAAGTGACTCAAAATGGTATGCACCACTCCGCCATCCCAAGAGGAATCACAACCCCAAATTTGGGATTCCTACATCAAATAATATAGCAGATATGCTCTGGACACAATCATTCTTGAAAACTAGGTCAGAGGTCAAGGTCACAGTGACCCAAAAATAGTTTGTGACACTCAGGCATCCCAAGATGCATTTACATACCAAATTTGGAATTCCTATTTCAAAGAATATAAGAGATATGCACCAGTTTCTAGAAACAAGGTCAGAGATCAAGTTCAAGATCACAGTGACTTAATTATGGTCAGCGACACTTCCTCATCCCAAGATGCATCTACACAACACATTTGAGATTCATACCTCAAATAATATAAGAGATATGCTCTGGACATGATTATTCTAAAACTTGGTTAGAGGTCAAGGTCACATTGACCTAAAAATGGTATGTGACACCCCGTCATCCCAAGATGTATTCACACACCAAAGTTGGAATTCCTATCTCAAAGAATATAGGAGATATGCACCAGACTAAATGCGGTTTCTAGAAACTAGGTCAGAGGTCAAGTTCAAGATCACAGTGACCCAATTATGGTATGTGACACTTCGTCAGTCGAAGATGCATCCACACACCAAATTTGAGATTCATACCTCAAATAATATAAAAGATATGCTATGGACATGATTACTCTAAAACTTGGTCAGAGGTCAAGGTCACAGTGACCTGAAAATGGTACATGACACTCCGCTATCCCAAGATGCATCCACACACAAAATTTGGAATTCCTCACTCAAAGAATATAAGAGATATGCTCGGGACACAATAATTCTTAAAACTAGGTCAGAGGTCAAGGTCACATTGACCTAAAAATGGTATGTGACACCCCGTCATCCCAAGATGTATTTACACACCTAAGTTGGAATTCCTATCTCAAAGAATATAGGAGATATGCACCAGACTCAATGCAGTTTCTAGAAACTAGGTCAGAGGTCAAGTTCAAGATCACAGTGACCCAATAACGACACTTCGTCAGTCCAAGATGCATCCACACATCAAATTTGAGATTCCAACCTCAAATAATATAAGAGATATGCTAAGGACACGATTCTTCTAAAAACTAGGTCAGAGGTCAAGTTCAAGGTCACAGTGACCCAATTATGGTACGCGACACTTCGTCATCCCAAGATGCATCCACACAAAAAATTTGAAATTCCTACCTCAAATAATATAAGAGATATGCTCCGGTCACGATTATTCTAAAAACTAGGTCAGAGGTCAAGGTCACAGTGACCCGAAAATGGTATGCGACACTCCGCAATCCCAAGATGTATCCACACACCAAATTTGGAATTCCTACCTCAAAGAATATAGAATATATGCACCAGACTCAATACAGTTTCTAGAAACTAGGTCAGAGGTCAAGTTCAAGGTCACAGTGACCCAATTATGGTACGCGACACTTTGTCATCTCAAGATGCATCCACACACCAAATTTGAGATTCCTACCTCAAATAATATAAGAGATATGCTCTGGACACGATTATTCTAAAAACTAGGTCAGAGGTCAAGGTCAAGGTCACAGTGACCCGAAAATGGTATGCGACACTCCGCCATCCCAAGATGCATCCACACACAAAATTTGGAATTCCTACCTCAAAGAGTATAGGAGATATGGACCGGACACGAAAGCGGGACGGACGGACGGACTGACGGACAGACGGACGGACGGACGGACGGACGGATGGACAGTGCGATTACTATATGCCTCCCAAAGTTCCTTTGGGGGCATAAAAACAACAACAAAAAACAAAACAAAAAAAACAACAGCAAAAAACAACAACAACACACACACATCTTTGGTTCAGTATACACTGAAGAGAAGTAATAAGAGGCCACCTACACATTTTTTGCGCCTGTTCAGAAAGCAAACATCGCTCTTACAAAATTTTAATTTAATAAAAAAATTCAAGGCTTTTTCGAGACTCTGAAAATTATGCTATTTCAAAATAACTAGTAGATCTTGCACAGATGAAGTCAGAGTAGAAGTACCATCATTTCAAAAAGTCACACTTTGGACTGTGATAAAAAAAAATCCTCAGATATGTTATTCATTCATATTTTAATTAGTTTGAAGCTGTTAATAAGAGCTGTGATCACGGGTGGTAAACCTAGGAACTACCACGAAATTGTGTAAATGTAATTTTGTTCCCAAGCCACATCCGGGACACGTCGTGGTAGTTTCCAGGCCGAAAATTGGATAAAGAAAGGTTGGTGTCACTTTCATTTTTGTTTTATTTTACAACTAAGAACGAACAACGGTGAAATCCGACAATATGGTTCCGTGTAAATATGTCTTAGCGTCCCCTCTAGCCCCAAATTTTGTTTTAAAAAAGTTATTTTCTTTCTTTAGATTCGTGTTTCCCCACTGAGCATATGACCAACTTTCCCCAAAGTTCGAAGGATATTAGCCCATATCTTTCAAATTAAATGGAATTTTATATCATTTGGCGATGGAAATGATAAAAAGACCCTGAATAAACATTCCCACACAGAAAAAAAGTCTGAGCATTTCTCGTAAACGATTCATGCCCCGTTTGTCCTGAGTGGTAGTTTCCAGCTCATCGTGGTAGTTAAAATGCTATCGTGGTAGTTTCCAAGACTTTGTAGGATACGCTTCTGAAGTGTTACAAAACATTATAGTGGTTGTTTGTTTCGCATGATAACCTTCGAATTCATCAATTAATTACCACGGTAAACAAATAAATCACACTTCAACACCCTGAAGAAGCTAAGCTGAGGACTCAAGAGATTCAATGTGATGCTTGACAGGTGGAGATAATGCCCTAGACTGCCAAACAACACCTCTGGAAATCCAAAGCAAAAGAAGGTCATCAGTTGAGCCGTGGCGGACCAAGCAACAGACAAAAAAAGGGATATAAAAAATTGCGTCACTCGCTACGTTGTTCCATGTTCAGTCAACTTTAAGATAAAATGGCTGGCTAAGACTACAGGCCCAAAGTATCGTTAGTACTTGCGCTTCATTCTATTTTTTATTCTCTAGGTTAAGAAAAAGGGGAAATATCCTCGGGTTGGGACACTTTTATATACATGGTAGTGCGACGATGAACGGGCATGTTATTTGATAATTAAAAAGCATGTTTATTCAAAAACAAAATATGTAAATATCCCTTCTTTTCATTCTTCTCATCCGTTCAATAGCCAACTAAAATTAAAATTCAGGCAGTCGACATTTGTAATCTGACAAAAGGTTGTTTGAAAAGGTCTTCGTAAAAATAAAAGGGGTATTTGAGGTTCGGCCCGCACACCCTGTCTTTATAAAAATGAAGTAGACCTGAACAGTGAACATCTGCTGATGCGAACTACTACTAAATTCCTACAAAGTCCTGGAAACTACCACGATAACATTTTAACTACCACGATGAGCTGGAAACTACCACTCAGGACGAACGGGGCATGAATCGTTTACGAGTAAATGCTCAGACTTTTTTTCTGTGTAGGGATGTTTTTCAGGGTCTTTTTATCATTTCCATCGTCAAATGATATCAAATCCCATTTAATTTGACAGATATGGACTAAAATCCTTCGAACTTTGAGGAAAGTTGGTCCGATGCTCAATGGGGAAACACGAATCTAAAGAAAGAAAATAACTTTTCAAACAAAATTTTGGGCTAGAGGGGACGCTGAGACATATTTACACGGAACCACATTGTCGGATTTCACCATTATTCGTTCTTAGTTGTAAAATAAAACAAAAATGAAAGTGACACCAATCTTTCTTTATCCAATTTTCGGCCTGGAAACTACCACGACGTGTCCCGGATGTGGCTTGGGAACGAAATTACGTTACCACTATTTCGTGGTAGTTCCTAGGTTTACCACCCGTGGTGATATGAGATGAAAAAGAATCTAAAAGTTTTGTGTCAATTGAACTCTCCGTTTCTCTTCTACGTAAACATGAAGGCAGCCACTAATCAGCAGCTTAATCGAAGAGTTTTAGCTTAAACCATGCAATTTGCATTTCAAGTTTGCATTGCTCTATACGCTTTATTTACTGTGGCACGGCATTGACATTTTCAGCGATTATTGATTATGATAAGGCTTCACTGTTTAATTTAAAAAATCAAAAGTATCTTTGGCATATGCCATTTAAATGACCTTTAAAGTTTCACGTTAAAACCGGAAGTGGACAAAAGTCTTGAAAGAATAAATGTTAAAAAACGGGCTGATCAAGCTGTATTGTGTTTGGTCTTGCATGTTTACATAAAATAAAACGCATGCAATGATTTTAGTACAAAATGTATGTACGGTTGATTTTTTTTTCAAAATATTGAAAAATGCGGAAAATGAGCTTTTTTAAAAATTTATAAAAAATCGTTCATAAGCAAAAATTCAGGGGTTTGGTGTTTTTTTAAGTCGGCTAGACAGGTTTGAAATCACCTTGTTTTCAATTCGAATAAACTGCACTCACTACCCTTATTTTCTTCAAAAATTTGATTTTTGCATTTTTAATCCCAAAAATTGTGAAATGATAGAAAACTATTCCAAAGCACCACTTAACTTTAGTCCATTGAAATGCACATATTTGGGCAAAAATTCATTTCAATATCATTTGCGCTAAGTCAGAAAAAATGAAACTGAAAAGTGGCCACTTAGAACTGCGTTTCAGTGTACATCTCATCTCGTATGTTCAAAATAATCCACTTTTTGTACAATGTTTTGTACTCGTAAAAACTCAGATGTTTCAGCTCATCGACGAAATTCATTTGGAATCCACCACAAAAAATAAATTATACGTATCCTATTATTTTGTATACTAACACAAAGATTACAATTTTCTGAAGCAAATAATAGTTCTCAAGACTTTCTTATCGTTTTCGAAGCACACTTTCTACAATATTGTTTTTCTCGACCCTGTTTTTTTTTTTATATATCCTTGGTCCAAGGTTAATGCATTTACGACACAGCTTCTAGAGTTCTAAAAAACCTCATGGGAAATATAATCTGGTTTCATTAACTTTGTAATTAGTACAGTATAAAGGGAAAAATGAATCGGATTTATTACATCTTAAAATGACTTTTATTTCAAACTTGCCCAAGAGGGACAGAACTGCATTCCAACATGCAATAGCTGCGCAAACGACGCGATATTTGCCCATTGAATAGTGATTGGATTCAGCTAAAAGTCTATGATCGATCATCACCTTATTCAATTAATTAATGATCAATAAACTATACCGATATAATTTCCAATACCAAATTGTCTCAGAAGATGGTTTTTATCTTGGCAAACAGTGTAGATCCTGATAAAAAGACGCATTATGCAGCATTTCAACTGCGACTTCACCGTTTGTCAAAATACACATTTAATCGTCATCTAATGGCCAATGTAAGTTTGCTTGCTTATGGCGTCCCACCAACAGCTAAGGTCATATGGAGATGGGGCCCCAGCTTAACGTCTCATAGTCTATTAGTCTATTGTTTAAGAAATAGATTCGCGCTCGCAGTGATTTGTTGCTTAATATATCACTGGCTGGAGGTCAGTCGTTAAAGTGAATAAGTCATGAGTGCGAAGCCGATTTATCCACTTATATTTGGTATTTACCGAAAAAAAAGAAGAAAATTTTCTTTTTATTTCATACTCAACGGAAATACAGAAATCACAACCTTGCTCTTTACTTGGACGTTTCTCGTTCGGTTTGACTTTTGCAGTGTGTTTATTGGGTATAACATTGGAGTTAAACAAAGTTTGCACCTAGAAAATAGCTTAGAATCATATTTTAACGAATGAAACGCAAGAAATCAGCATTTAAAGAAAGTCTATTGAGTGTGCTTATGGTAGGCGTCACGTGCAAACTGGCGCTACGCCAGGTCAAACAGTGACGTCATTATGTTTGATGTTGACGTCACAACATGCGTAGCGTTATTTTTGACAAATATACTTCACTTAAAACCTTAGCCTATGTTAAAAAATCCCAGTCACAAAATTGCCAAGAAAGCCTTGTTTTGCTACAGTTCTATTCTATTCTACAGTGAAAATATAAATCGTATCAGTCACTAGTGAAAAAATACGATATTTTTTCACTGTAGAAAAATACCAATTTTACTCACATTTGATATGCATTGAACTCATTGCTTGTGATAAAATAAATTAAATTTATTAAACTCGCCGAATGCTCGTTTAATAAATTTCATATCAAATGATAACTCGTGTGAGATCCTCTGTTAAAAACATGTGTGTGAAAGCTTTTAGATACAGACTGTATGTAATAGCCCCACACCCTATATTTCAGACCACACCACGCATCCATTGAGGATGTTTGTGATGCTAATATAGTTGCTACCTTCTTGGACATTTTGTGGACATAGTCGACGGACAGTACCCCGACAAGTATGCCCGTGTTTTCTCCCATTAACGACCAGCAAAAGAAACGATGGCTTACTGATTCTGCTGAAAAGCACATGCAGTTGAAAGCTTAGGACTCCACTTTTCTGGTTATGATGAACTGCGTACAGACCTGGAATCTTATAATGTTGACGATGAGCAGATTGAAACTATGGAACAAACTCAAACACCAATGGAAATTTCATGACATTGAGCATAAAGACTTGACACCTGGAAATGCAATAAGAACATTTTGCTCGTGTCGTTATTGTATATAAGATACCAGTGAAGCTTTCTAGTGATGGGAAAAATACTATGAATGGCTGCAGTCTCTATCAATTATACACAATACAACATCTGGCTTTGACGGCTGTTTACCTACGTGAAGAATGTTTTAAGTCCAGCATAAAGTTTTGAATACAAATGAAATATGACTGTCAACTTGCAATGTGGAGTTAGAGGAAATATTCCAAATGATATCAAGAAACTAATTCCAAATGATATCAAGAAACAAATCGAATGATAAGAAGCGAAAATATCAGTTGAAGCAGCAAGACAGGCATGCATTGTTAGACAACTTCTTGATAATATTCACGTTCAGTGAATGAAGTCAACAAAGGCAGTAAACCCTGAAAGAAGCAGCCCATCAGTTTACAAAGCAAAATACATCATGTGTATGGTTAAGATCTTGGCAGATCAGGGACAACTGAAAGATATCCAATGGAAGAAGTTACTCTTCCAATATTGGCCCATTGAAGTGTATACCTGCAGCCAATATGCATTTATGGGTTGATGGACAGCTAAATTGCCACTGTTTAAATGTAAAAAGGCAGGCAAAATGACATTTAAATTCTTGTATTGGCTGTAGTAGTAGTAGTAGTAGTAGTAGTAGTAGTAGTTTAATTGTATAAAAAATCACAATAGCACATAATAGACGCATAAAATGTACAAATATTTAAACATTATTTATGTAAAACATATGTCCATAAAATGCAGGCAAAATGTCATGTAATCAGTATTATGGATAACAAAAAGTAAATGATAAATCATTCTACTTATTTCCATTGTGATCATGGTGAACTGATCGCATGACATCCTGCAAAAAACATTCTCATTGATGACTAGAAATATAGGACTTCAAAATTCACTGCACGAAAAACACATCAATAGTCACATCTGATTCACGAAAATGAACATTATATCACAGATGAAATTCAAATGAATCATTTAACGTTTAGAATTACACACAATTAGCCTGATCCTTCTGTTGCATTTTATCAAATAAAAAACTTTTTACAGCAGCTTTTAACTTATGTTCCTTATTTATATTTTTGATTTCCCTAGGCAAATCATTCCATAGCTTAATTGCAGAGTAGGTAAAGTAGCTTTTCTGGTACTTAAAACGGAAGGTATACAATGCGGCGACGCACTACCTATGAGTTTGACTGACATGATTGAAGTCAATTTGTAAGTATTCCGGAGCTGAACCATTGGCAATATTAAATCCAATTTCATTTGAGCAACGCTATGCTCTACGGCCAACCAATTTATATCCTTCAATTCAGCAGTTCCCACATGTGAACTATTATGTTTACACATCACGAACGAATAAATTGTTTTGAGAGGTTTGCAGTTTGGCTTTGTCCTTGTCTTACTACAAGGCTTTTGGCTTTGTCTCCTTTTTGTGTCTTGGTTTGTGTGTTCTGGGAGATGATGCATTGATACGCTGGCGGTCTTTCATGCAAACCAAACATCTTTGTGTCTTACTCCGCATCTGAACTGAGGGTGAGGTTGGTGCACCGTTGGACCGGTTTGGGCCCTCTAGTGAAATATTTTTACTGACCGTTCTAAGGCGGTGCTATTTTTTGTGGATCATTTGTGTTGTTTCTGTGTTGTTTTGTTATGCTTTCATGCACGTCTGTTTGTTGATGCCTTGTGGTCACCTGCTGGGAAAGGGCTGCGATGTCTAATTGTGACGTTGTCAGGTGTGGTACTTAATTGTATCGATTCCTGATCTTTGCTGTCTTCTTACTTCCGTATAATATTTAAAGCCATCAATTCTCCGCTCGTACAATTATCAATGGAGGCGCCAAGATAATTTACCGAAGTTTTAGCTTCAATATTGACCCCATAAAATGAGACATTCAAGGTTTCAGTGTTTGATTCCTGTTTTCAAGCAGTCCGTGTTTGATTCCTGTTTGTTGTGTCCTCCAAAAGCTATCTGATACATGTTTTCTGACCTGTCTGTCCATAGTACTTTGAATATATATTCACAGAATATATTTATAGGAATGAAGTGGCCTAGTTGTAGAATGATTGGCTTGAAGGGCCGCTGGTTCAAGCTTCACCAGAGGCACTGTGTGTTTCCTTGATCAAAACACTTTAACATCCGAAAATGATTGAAAAATTAAAGTGTTGACTTGAAAAGAAACATCAACTCAAACAAAACAGAATATGTTTGAAATGCCCTTGATATTGCAGAAAATGGTAGGTTTAAGTCTATACATGGCCTCACAACCTCTATTTATCTTGTGTTACCATTCTACAGCAAGTGTCACATCCCATTGAGATTAAGTTGACTCCACAGTCAGGCAAAAATAAATATGGCTTTGCCAAGTAATGCCATACTGTGATCCAGAGGATCAGACTTATCTATCTATTATGAACATCTCTAGTATACTTTCGTGAATAAGCACGAAAAATGATACAGGTGTCTGAAATTACTTTGAAATCTTTGCCACATGGAGTGACCTCAGCCAGGTCAAAATATTTCCTTTCATTGTTACTGCAGTCTTTCAAGAACCTTACTGATGAAACGCAAAACCCGACATTCATCATCTAGGACAGGTACGTTTACTTACCAGAATAGGCCTTAATAACCCGAAAAGACATCAGTTTTCCACCTCAAATGAATATTTAAAGCATACTTGGTAAGAAAATAAATAAATAAATTAAATGATGTAAAGCATCAACTACTGGGGTATCCAGACAGTTCTATGCACACAAATCGTTTGCAAAATGTTTCCATCATTTCTCTCCTAACACACAGACTATTACAGTCCATCCACTTTATACTGACATTTCAGTTAACAGCAAACCTTTTTTTACATCAGCTGTATTTGCACACATGTATCGGTTTAGATTGAATTTAATTTCATTACAACATATATTCAGTTTAACTTCAAATTAGTTTGAGACAAAATGTCATTGTAAAGAGGGTTTACTGTACCATGCTTAACCTATAATGCATGTAACAAGGGTCACTGCATTCCTATTTCATAGTTTTTGCGCCTTTCTGTTGTAGTAAAAAAATTTTGGAAGCAGTGATTACGAAATACTGTAAAGCTTGTGGCAGTAACATATGTATTTTGACCTATGCTAGACTACTCGTAGAAATATCTCTAGGTGTTTGACAGATTATCCATCAGGTTTTAGATATCAATTATCTCTATAAAACCCAAATATCAGCTACCGGTTACATCTGATGTACCCCATCATCCACCGATAAAAATAGTAAAGAAAACCCCAACGTAACCAGTTTACCTGTCAACTGGTATAAGGTATATTCCGGGAAGAAAATACAAAGTCCATACTTCCAGATAGAATTGTCCTACCGTCTTCCGCTGATCTGCCAATATATGAGGCTTTATATCTGTTTTCCTCCAAATACTCGTATTTTTCTTTCACTATTGAAAGTAATGGTGTAACAGCTGACTCTGAACACCGTTAGCCACCATGCAGATCACTACAATCACACGGAAACCATATTAGCATAAGCTTTTGACACCACCTGTTCTCCTTGATAGAAAAAACGTTCTGTTTTCTAAGCAAAGCTGCCAGAGATTTCAGCTCGAAATCATTCAGAGTTACGCCAAATGTCTTTTTAATCGCTCTCCAATCTTTGCATTCAAGAGTACAGCCATATTGGAAGTCTTACGCAGCTAGATAGGCTTGGGAAAAGAGAATTTTCCGCAATTCAAGGTAGCCAACAAGTGTCTATTTGTGGGTACAGACAGACAGACAGACAGACAACGCAAAAACTATATCCCTCGGAAATTGACGGGGCATAATAAAAAAAAATAGAGGCAGATTTTAGACTAAACAAAGTGATTCTTCTTGCAAGTTGGAATTAGAAGATGATAGGAAAGTGAGCCTTGGCATGAGATTACCAAAAATATGGTAGTTTGACCCGAATAGACTCAGACGAGCCGGTGCAGCCTCCTTTTAAGCTTAGAAACTCCAAATGATGTTCGGTTAGTAGCTTAACAGTCATATAATATTCAAGCGACTAGCAAAGGCTCTGATCAGACTGCGCGTATGCGCAGGCTGGTCTGAGCCTTTGCTGGTCGCACATACCACATTGTTGGAATCTCGTGCAATGCCTCAAAGTACAAGTTTTGACTAATGGCTGAAAATTGTTTTGCCCAACCCCTCTCAACCCCTCCCAACCCCTGGAAATTTTGCAGATATATTCTATCTTAAAGAACAATTCAAGCTGCGTCAAATAAATGATAGTTGCACTTGAAGCCGGGCTGTTAGCCTGTTACATATGTTTCTATATCAAATTAAGAATAAGTAAATTGAAAGTTTGCGCTATTGAAAGGAGACTTCAAACAATCCAATTATCAAACATAGAACGAAGACTTCAAACAATCTAATTATTTAAATTACTCATGCCCAGGGTGCCCTCGCTACAAAAGAAAGCCTTTGGAATAAAAGCTTCCTACGGTGTTTTTTCGTTACACAAATTACATTACCCTTTGAAAAGAGTAATTGTGACTGCCACTATTTACTTTTACAATAGTACAGCAATATGGTGACAAAATTTGATGAAGTTGTTCACTTGATGATAAAAGCAAAATATTTTGTAGGGGCAATATGCAATTTGTCACAAATATATTTTGGATAGAGACCCACCTGATATCTTCCATATGGCCGACATTTTTCAATATGGTCGCCAAAGTCCATACAAAATATTGAAATCAGTTTACTGGACTTGAAAATACCTCACAATGTCCATCAAAAAGCTTTCTATTTCCTTTTAATGATTTATTTGTGTTGAATTTACATGCTGCAATAAGAAAATATTTTTTGCATATGAATACTGTTACAGTAGGTAAAATATAGTTTTGTATAATAAGTTGCTCTGTTGTTGAGTAGTTACTTTCTACATATTGTTTTTTCATTATAAAACAATGTTTTTAAATAAAAAAAAATACATTTGTTATTCTGTAGGTGAAAATACCGTATTTACTCTAATAAATATTTCATTAAATAGAAAGTGAAGAATCTCGTTTTATATTCTACGGCCAAAAGCTGAGACAAAATAAAAATATTAATGGCCTGCATTTAATATATTTTAGATATTTGTTTTCAATGAGACAATTTGAAAGGTCTTCAAAAGAGAGTTAATGATACATTTATAACAAAATATATGGTGAAATTTGTTGGTTTGGCAAACTGGGATTGTTCAACAAATGTTATCAGATGTTGTAACAAAGGTTCAATTGAATGTCCTGCTATGATTTGTTCCAAGATGTTGTCTTCAACTCAATGTATTGAATAAAGTATATTAGGAACTAAAATGATCAGGGATTTCTATGCTAAACTTTAAATCATATTATTCGCAATCACAATAAAAATAGTAAGTGAGTATGACCACGAAATACCACAATCACAAACCACAGACAACGCCATGGCACCGCGAAGAAGAGCCTCTCAACCATCACGAGACACCAGGAAGACAAATTAAGCAAAGCAACCAGCTCTCTCTCTCTCTTCCCCATCAAGACGATTGCAATACTAGAATGGACATGAAGTAACGTACAACAAAACATAGAACAATTACAGACTCCCACAATGGGAGTAACAATAAACAAAAAGTCAACAACAACAGAACCACCGCCTTAGAACGGACAGCAGCCTAAGCCACGGGGCGTGGGCTTAAATGCATTTTACAGGTAGCAAATCTTTGCCCTAGATTCTGCTGTTGTTGAAGTACATGAAATGTTCAGCTCTCATGGAGGCCATCTAACTTAGGCAATGTATCATATTGAGAAACACTCTAATCAAATTAACACACCATTATGAAACAAAGAAAAGGGCTCATGACTCACAGATAGTCAGAGCTAAGAAAATCTCAAGTTGAGCCACGGTGGGTCAAGCTACAGATAAGCATCAGGCACCAACCCACCGATTAAAGCTTTACGTCAGAGCCGTCATAGAGTCTGAGGCCTGACCCACCGTCGTGCAATTTGCCACTATATTTACATAATGCCATACACAGGAATTCTGCCTTCGAACATCTGCATCTCCCTCGACAGACCTCCTCCAATGCAGAACCACATCTTAGTAGTTCTTAAAAGGTTATGATTGTGATAGAAACCAGTCATATAGTACGCATACCAACTAAGGGTTAGATGCAAGCCTATGGAGAGAACTGCACTGGGAAATTCAAGAACGTCTATAGTGAATAAACTGTGTGGTGAAGTCGTGCTGAGTAATATTTAAGATAAGTTACCTTGTACTCACAGAGGCAAGCATATAAATTGCAAAACATGTTAAAGACTACCCAACAAAAAAAACGTTATTGATGTATGAAGCAGTTTCCAGTAACTCAGCTATTATTGGTACTTCTTGATATGCCAACGAAAATGAGACAAGAGAGCATTACATTTATGTTTTTGACATTTCTATGTAATGTTTTCGATGTTTTTAATACATTTATTGTTAGTTGTTGTGTGCTTTCTCCCCCAATTCTGTGTAATCATTGATCATCCGTTGTGGTTCGTCCTGGCCTAGGGCTTGTTCATCATTGACACTTATTTAAAACGAAGTTTGCTTTTCGATCTTAAATAGATTGTCTTAAATGAGCTATTAAACAACCCTACCCCGTTTCAGGAGCTAATTTTGGTATCTATTGTTTAAGTAAAAAGATGTGAAAATAGTTGCTGCTGGTGGATATGTTTCATTTTTGGGACTGTTAAGAATCATAGATCTGCAAGTTTGACACCCAGATCAGAGCTCATATTAAAGGATGTAGCATATGTTACATGTCATAATAAATGAGCAAGGACATTGTCTTGACACGAGAGATGATATTTAAGGTACAATGAATATTTAAAAAAGAAAAGCAAACTTTTATTTCTATAAATCAAATGAGTATGTTAGTAAAGTAAGATTAAAAACTTTTTGAAAAATACACTTATCAGTTGTAATTGAGCCAAGATCTGACAAAAGGGACCTTCTGGCAATAAAAGTCAAAAATGAGATATTTACAGAGAAAGAAAGACCAAGCTGTTGTGAACAATTACAGAAAATTTGAAGAAATTATCTTTACAAATAACAAAGATATGAGCGTTTAAACTGGTATAGATGATGCGTTTTAAACATGACGTCACTGAACGTTGCTAATGACGTTCTGACGTCAACACCACTGTTTTAATATATGACGTTAATACAAAGACGCTAGGAGCAATATTTCAAGAATGCTCCATGTTTCTGTAAATTTGATGTGTATGCAATAGCATAGACTGCACAAATAGCCCATATACGCACATCCCGTGTTTACAAAAGCATTTGAAATGAAGTACCCTGTGTTAAAGGAAGTATGTAGTCTATATGCACAGCTGTTGCCATGGAAACATACATTATACATATCATTTCATTTTATCAGAACTGTTTGCGCCTTTGATTGTATTACATGTTAGAGGCAATTTGACTCTATCATAAGAACATGCAAAATCTTGATAATATGGACGTTTTTGAAATTTTGATAACACAAAAACTGCTGAAATGCCCGAAGGACCCTTTTGTCAGATCGGCGCTCAATAGTAAATTATGTTGATATATGTAACGCACATAACACCATGGGAAGCTGTAATTTTGTTCATAATGTTTTTTTTATGTAGTTAGGCATCCAGCGTGCATACTATATGAGCAGTTTGAATAATTAGATAGTTAAATTTCTCCTTTTACATTTTACCCTTTTCTTAATATGTTATAGTAACATGTGTAACAGGCTGTTACAGGCTTACGCCCCAGCTTACAGAGTGCAAACATCTCATATTCGACGCAGGATAAGTCTGCAAAATTTCCTAACGTGGTGGGTTGGGGGGGGGGGGCAAGGGGAGCAGAAACTTTTTTTAACTAGGAGATTATTGTGTTTACGTGTCAACATATTTACATATAGCTATCAGATTGCAGCATTACAGATATGATACCAAAAACTCCTTTAATTAATAGAAAAGTACTGAAGTATTGAGCAAACAAAAAACCGCTATTTTAGAACGGTCAATAGCCACAGGCACTTATTGGGGCGGAGTGGAGTCAGCTTTAATATAATTTACTAGTCATACAATACCATCGATTCTGTTGTTAACTTTTAATGATGTTTATGAAACAGCATGCCCCAGCCCTTTGCTTGTCAAGAAGGGTTCATAAAATTTACAAAGGACAATTACTTAAAATAATAAAATATATATTTTTAAAAAAAATTTCACCAGATAATCTACTCATCATCTTCTACCAACTGACCATGTTTGAAGCTCCTAGCCGCAATAATTTTCGAGATATCTTGATGACAAGTTTTTTATGACCAAATTTGCAAAGAACAATAACTCGAAAAAAATAAAATAACTCCTTTTTTAAAATTTCACCAGGCTATCTACTCATTATCTTCTATCAGCTGGATTAGTTTGAAGCTACTTGCTGTAATAGTTTTTGAGATATCTTGACTACAAGTTTTCAATGCAAAAATTTGCAAAGGGCAATAACTCGAAAAAAATTAAATATGATTTTTTTTTATTTTCACCAGGTTATCTACTTATTTTCTTCTATCAGCTGACCAAGTTTGAAGCTACTTGCTGTAACAATTTTTGAGATATCTTGATAACAAGTTTTCAATGCCAAAAATTTGCAAAGGACAAAAGCTCAAAAAAATAAAATAACTTTTAAATTTTCACCAGATTATCTACTCATTATCCACTATTACCTGACCAAGTTTGAAGCTCATAGCTGTTATAGTTTTTGAGATATCAAATTTTCTATGTCCAAATTTGCAAAGGGCAATAACTAAAATTTTCACCATTATACTCATTATGCTCTATTAGCTGACCAAGTTTGAAGCTCATAACTGTTATTGTTTTTGAGATATCTTGATTACAAAATTTCATTATGACACTTTAAAAGGGGCATAACTCCACAAAAGGGGATAATTCAGACTTAAAAAAATACGTATCAATTATTTTTTGATGAAGAATCCATATATGAAATTAATTTAAAAACTGTATCTTAATAAATTTTGTAATGGACGCACGGACGCACGCTCGGACGGACAAGGCGAAAGCAATATGCCCCTTCAACTTTTCCAAAGTTGGGGGCATAAAAAAGTTCCATGTTCTATTCAAGTAATCATGTCCCAGGGTTATAATACTTTTTCTTGCTCAATTGAACTGAACATGAAATTCTTCCTGCTCATAAATGCTAAAATGCCAACAATTGTAGGCATTTTAACATTTATTAGCAGAATAAATACAATACCTGAGAGTTTGAAAACAAGAGTCTTTATTTTTTAGCATTTTAGTTCTTGTGAGCAGTTGAAAGTTCATGCTTAGTTGAGTTAAGCATAAAAAACTTATATAACCTCGGGTGCAGGCCTCCAGATAAGAGTGCTTATTTTTTTTTTCTTAATTCTCAAGCAAACCATATGTTATGGGTACTAAAGTACTTTGAAATCGTGATTTTTTTTCGCGTCCAAGCTAAAGAGTTTGCCATTAGATAAATGTTATTAAAATGTGTAAACCACTTTAGGGATGATACATGTTTGTTCATGCATATTTGCCGAGTCCCAGGAATCTGTTTGAAGAAGAGGCCGTTAGACTGAGTGCTCAAACAGCTTCCTCGAGACAATGGCCTGGAATTACAATGCCTCCTTAGAGTTAAGGAAGACTTAAGTATTGATTTTTCAGGATGCGAAAAATAACGTTTAAAACTGATAAATTCAAAAAAGTTTAAATTTTTCTGAAGATCACAGTGATATCTTTGGCAACAAATACCACAGCAAATCGATCCAGGCAAAAAAATTAGCATTTGATATAGCATGTTGAAATATCAATACTACAGTCTTGATTAACTCTAAGGAGGTATTGTAATTCCGGGCCCAGGCAAATGTTAATGCAATGGAACAAATGTTTTGTTTATGTTATTAACTATCTTATTTCAGAAACAACATCATATAACATATACATGTATAAGCATAAGACATTTTACCATATACAAGTTTAAGGTAGTCATACTGTAAAATAAGGATAATATGATGCCACAAAATGGGTAAAACATGAGGAAATGCCTTTTAGTATCTATGCCTATACTCAGTTAGAATCCCTAATACTGACAAAACTTCAGTACCCAGTGTATCAGCTGGGGTGAATATCCAGACTCTGACAACGGTTCTATACATGCATTGTTTCCAATGGCACACAGAAACATTTTGTCACGTTTTGATAAGCATAATATATGACTAGTTGACATTCACGTATTTTCATACCTTAATACGAGGGTTGTTCAAATATGAATGCAAGTAGCTTCATAACTTTCTTCATACAAGTTTACAAATTTATTCAGAAATATAGCACAATAAGCCAAATTTTGTCCATGAGTACATAATAACTTAGCATACAATCTAAATACAATACAATCACAATGATCAAATGAATGTGGTATTTTATGCTTACACAAACGGATGTACAACTATGTATATATCTCTACCATGCGCTCAATACGCTGATGTATCCTTATACTGTATTCATGAGAAGATTATAAAATGTTGAGAAATATGCAACATACATACACGCAGGTATACACACACATTCATGCCATGCCATGGATGTCTTGTTGCAAAACGTGGCATCTCATCTGGGTTCGCATTGCTTGACAACGTATACATTTACAAAACTGAATGGAGTTTTGGCATACACGATGTGTAAATGTACAACTGATCGCCCTGTAGGCAACCTGTTGGTGCCTGGATGATGTATTGCAAAGTGTGGCGTTTCACCGGGACCCGCATTGTTTGCCAAACTATAGCTAATTATCTTCAAAAACTGAAATGAGTATGGCTATCTCTATATTTTTCACAACTAGCCTAACCAGTTATCTACTCCTGATGGCCCAAAAATTATTAAACTATTTGTGATAATGACGACGTGTGTCGGCGGCACACGAGAGTAACGCCTCAATCATTGAGACGTCTCACTGGTGTACCGGCGACATACTACATGTCTGTTTATAATTATATACTACTTGTGGTGTTTAAACAGTGATTATTATAGCCATGGCTGGCAACTAATCCCATGCTGAGATAAATATTGTTATACTTACAATATGTGATAAATACTGAGCTAGTCCTCCGTTAGTTGCAGAACTGCGACTTTAGATTTTTTTTTCGATCTGGCTGAATCTAAAGTCGCAGTGTTTTTGTGCTCTATCTTGACCAGTGATGGAATCCCCTTTTGTTTTGGGAAAAACTCGTTTCTTTGACAATCCAACCATTCAGACTTCTTCATGTGTTTTACATACACAACCAAAGTTATAAAAATGTTACCATTTGCTTCGTTTTTGTGACACGATCAATGCAATCTGTAATATTATGTTCTTGTTGTTGTTTTTCGGCACATCGCAGCCATTTTGCATGCTTTTCACGAGTTAGGGGTGATGACGTTTTTGCGATAAATTTCGGATGTTAAATTGATGAGACGAACTTATTAAAACGTTGAGAATATATTATAAAAAAACCCCGTACTGGTCATACTCCCCATGACTAGGTAATGGATGTCAGCGCTTTTTCAAAAACTCAGTACATTATAAGAATAACATTAACAGTGGATTTTGCACAATATAAGAAACAAGTAGGTGTTTGAATTTTGAAAATCAGCGCAAAATTGTTAGTTATCGATTCTGTTAACTTACTCAATGTTGGTACGCTCGCAGCAGTCTCGTTTCTGTATTATTGTGCATTGTAGCGCCCCCTATTTTCTATTAATTTATAACGAGTAGTGACCTATTTCAGAAAATGAAAGTCGATTTCCAAGAATGGTTTGATTTCAATTTAATATAGCATGCCAAAGAAAACGAGATACTTACTTGACAGAAATCCTTAACAATCACATACCCCACCCATATTACACTATATAAATCCAATCTTCGGAAAGGAAGCTTTGTCATGTCCCAAAATGTCATAATCAGACTGAAAATGGACTTTTCCAACATGGCGGACAATTGTTATTCCGATCATGTGCTCACGTGACAAGTTTCCCGCCAAAAGAAGCAAGCTAACGCAAGAGTACATTGACCTCTGAACCGAGAGGGGTCAGCTTGTTTACGGCAAGAAGCGATGGATTGGAAAGATCAGAATCAAATTACTTTTGCACAGTGATCAATAAGATATTAGTGAGGGAAAATATTTTTTATATCATGGCTAACCTTGCTGCAAGCTGAATAGCTTTACAAGCACACGCTTATGTTCAATTAGGCTATCAGTCAATACACACAATTGGTGCCCATCGTTTTTAAGGCGCCACGTGAATCTTATATAGAGACATTGGGTGTTTTGACCTTCTTTTTGAACATGTGCGCAATGGTTTATGATTAGAATTGTATAATGATGTCATTGTTTGAATATGCAAAACCATTTGGATTTTTTTCTATGTATTTCCTGTTAGTGGAAGTGGGGGAATTCCTTATCTGAAAATAGTCAATTTTCTATCCAGTGACATCCGTCGGAATACAGAACCAGGGTGAAAAATTTGCATACTAGGTTGAAGATTGACCTTTATTCGTTGACATTCATCAGATATTAAAAGAAAACCTATTACAAATGGTGAGAGAGGTCACCATAAAAATCAACCTGTATGCACAAAAAAGGATCCCATCCATTGCCATTAAGAACTCCTCGGACACAGTTTGTACATATCCAACTGGGTAGTTCTCGATGTCAACAAATTGGTAAAAAGCGGCTCCAGTTAGATTGGTAATTGGTCATCTTTTTTGCAAATATCTATATGTAACAAATATATGGTGAGATGGTATTGGATTATTTTAATCTCAACAGACCAGGTATGATCAATTTTTGGCCAATTATGATAATAAGGAAGGTAAAAGAAAACATTATATAAGTCTGATTTTGGTATTTAATGTTGTTAAAACATCTGTGTATTCAGAAAACGGAAAGTGAACGGGTCATTGTCGGTACATAAAATACCAAAACAAATTCGTGCATGACTTTAGTTTCCCACAGAAAAAGCATGCTCTTCAACTCAGAAGACAAAAATGACGCCATGTTTTGAAAACAAATAGTGTAAACATTCTGTGTGGACAGGAGTATTTTATCTTTTTAGAACTAATCAGGTATGCATCAGCGGCAAACCAAATAGCAACATATAGATAAACATATAAACATACAAAATGGAGTAGTGTTTGAGGAAGACACTGTTTGGAAATGTGTTTTCAACTTGGTTTACGTCCACGCTAACAGTAAGGGAAAAGATAGAGGCTTAAAAAATCAGGGCTATATGATAACATAAAATAAAAATCCATCATATGGCCCTGAATTCAGTGCTAGTCCTCCGTTGAATGAATATTATTATCCAATCACAAGCTAATCTTTTATTATAAATTAAATTTCATGGTTGAGCATTGCTGATGTGCCGCACCTTCGTTTTTGAGCACAATGCAGGTTCGAAAACCCAGGAGCGACATAGTCAGCTGCACTCAACTAGAAACATTTACCCCGTACACATGTGTACTACATTTATTATAATCGGCGGTTCTATCATATTGTTAAGCAGACCGTATCTTGCACGTGATACACGCTATAGATGGGTTTACAAACGGTGTAGTATTGTAGTGTCTGTGAGTGAATGAAATCAATCAACAATTTTTTTCATCATCATCATCATTATTATTATTATTATTATTATTATTATTATTATTATTATTATTATTATTATTATTAGAACTCCTGTTTTTTTGTTTTATACTGAGCGAACAAATTATACGAAGATCAGCCTTGCACGTTTGTGCAGGCTGATCAACGCTATCTAATGTTTGCTGTCTAAACAGTGAAATGATCGCAAGAAATTTTTCAATATTTAGGTGATTGTTAGCACTTCTTCCTGGCTCCAAGAAATGTTAACTAAGCTTTTCTCCAGTCTGATATTATGCAAGAGGCATGGGTTGTGATTCTATATAAGATTTCTCTAGTGTAGGCCCACAGCCCACGAATCTATGCGCCTGAAAACTATGATTGAAAATAATGAACTCATAAAGCCAGTGATCCATGTATTTGGATGATATACACTATTTGGTAGAAACATGTTTGGTGTACAAGATAGCCGTTCAATTGTCTAATGCCCTTGTGTGTTGTTATACTATATTCTACATGTCAGTATATAACATGTACGGGTGTCGAATTTTTTTCGAGTACCCACAACACTTGAAGAGTAATGAATAAAATAAATACTACATGGTTGTCGACATTTTCTTGGCTCCAGACGACGATGTTCTGGTCTCTGTGCAGAGCAGGACACGCCGTTTTGAGACTGCCAGTAAAAGCTATAAAAGGGAGGTAATCATTGCAAGTACATTTTGCAAGGCTATGCTCGGTTATTTACCTTTGTTACCTATAGCCTTATTGGGATGTTTTAAAACTTTTTTTTTTTTTTTAATCTGCTCCCCAAAAAAGCTTAGGAAAAATTGTACTCGCACTTTTCGTCTCCTTGTTAGTACTCCTCAAATATATAAATTAACACATGAAAATTCTAATAAAATTCAGAATAAAGTGAAGATAGCCATGACAGTATTTGACATTAAGCAATCACATGTTCCTTTCCCGCTAATTGAGAATTATGATTGTATTTCTATTTCAGTTACCTCATATGTCATGTTGTATGACCTGAGAGTTTAATAAAGTATATGTTCTGTTCTGTACATGTATGCATGCAGTCTGCAGGCATCCTTTCCCTGCTGACTGCAAGCATGCGCATCCTGTCTTCGCCCTGTGTGTGTGCACATGTGTGTATCTTCTGCTACTGCTAAATAAACCAATCCTAACTTTGCTTGTAACCAATTAGTATTACTTAATTTGAAATTACCTGTTCACTTCTGAATTTAAATGCTTTATAAATATAAATACCTAGATTCGTTAATAACTTTTTGTTGTTTGAATTAAATAATTCAATTAGTTTTGGAATGTTTGGTCTATTCCAATAATATCTTGGAATATAAGTTTTCCTTATACCATTGTGTAATTTGCATTCGAAAAGGAAATGGAATTCGTCCTCCAAAGAGGTGCAAAAACGGCATTTCCTTTCCTCGAGGGGTATTGGATGTGGTTATTCCACCTGCCTGTTTCCACGGCTAATCGGTGTGATGACAGCCTAAGTTTTATCAAGGAGTATTTATATTTTGGAACTCTTATAAGATTTGAATATTCATGAAATTGGAAAGATCCAAACAAATTGAAAAAACGAGCTCTGCTGTGTGTTTGTAATCGGGCATTAGTGTTTTGGACATAATTGTCTGTAAGCCTTTGCTTAAATAATGAGATAAATACATTGTAGTTCCCCATCCCCTGTTGTACCCAAACTTCATAAAACTCGAGCTCTGATAACAAGTTCCTGACTTATACTGCCCAGTTAACCTTATTGGGGTGTGCTTCTACATCTTGCAACATGAAGTTATAAACGTGCTTTATATATTTAGTATCTGGTGAAGTCAAAATCTTAAACTAGTAATTTATTATCTGTACCAATCGTTTTGTGCGTAAAGTTTGTCTACCCAGTTCTGCATATACCAAATCATTTGGAGTACTAGTTTTAACCCTTAAAATAGTTTTCAAAAAACGCAAATGCACTCGTTCTAATGCAGGCGCCTGTATAAATCCCCAAACATCTGCCCCATAACAAAGAATTGGTACTATCAATTTATCAAAGAGATCTAGTCTGTGTTTTATCGAAATGTCAGTGAATTTGTATAAATATTTGTTCATTTTAAAATATATATGCTTAGACAAAACAGCATACTTTTCTGGAAAGAACTATTTATTGCCTTTAAAATGCCAACAAACATTAAGAAGCACTCAATATATTTCTCAATTTACAGACGATTATATAAAGACCACACTTGTATACTGAAGTTTTTCTGAAGCAATTTGCAATCTACGTTTTGGTACATGTACGGATATAGTGCCATATCTTTGTAAGTTTGAGACAAAAAGACACCAAATTTTAAATGCAAGTTTAAGTAACATTCACAAAGTTGCTTGCAGGAAAATGTTTATATAATCCTGTTTCAATCTCGAGTAAATTGGCACGTTTGTGACTTTATGAATTTTATAAGTAACGTTATTTTGAGTAATCTACTCGTGATGTAATAATGAACATATGTGTATCTTTTTCTTGGTGTTTTGCTGAAACTATAAGGGAGTTTTTAAAACGCGCTGTCCTCTATTTAAAGAGTGATCACATTTTATATCATTTTTCAGGCATTTTCTGCCTCTTAATGATGTGTTTACATTAATTTGAATAGGTTCAATCTGTCTAGCGAGTAATTTTTATTGTATATAATGCCTATAGCGATCAAACTTAAAGTTTACGTTCAAATTTAGAATAAAGCCGCAATATTATGAAGAAAAAAACAAGTATAAATTCTATAACCTCTTCATTTAAGGCATTTTTGACTATGTTAAAATGCTTTTCGGCGTTAAGAAAGTATCCTTATCCACTATTTATCAATAATTTGTAGCAACAACTCAGTATGAGCGATCAGCATATTGTCTTTGAGTTATAACTAGTTTTAATGTTGCTTCATGCATTTAGATAGAGATAAGCTGCAAACTGAACCGTGGTGTTTTGTTTACCATTTATTTGCAAACATAAAGAGACTTTAGTGAAAGCGATTCGATATAATTTTCATTTTATAAAAACATGAGGATACTTCTTTTTAAAAAATCAAGGAATTTCACCTGTTTATTAAAGAATTATACGCTCGTCTATATCACTGTTATATGTTCGAATCATTGAGTTTGTTAGTATACTAGAGTTATCCTCATGCAAAGGGCTGTAACTCGATAAGTATACTGTATTTTTCTTAAGGTCTGGTGCCAGTTTAAATGTGATATATAGTTCTTTATAGAAACGTTTACCATTTTGTTGTAGCATTTGTGCGCCGAAATTTATGAAGCTACTAAATTTTCTTTCGTCATCTTAAAGAGCAATTCAGAATTTTCATATGAACTATGTTTTGGTTCCAGCAGATAAAGCTGCTAATAATATTGTAGTTGTTTGACAATTGTATTATATTAATACTCTTAAGCGTGAGCTTGTTGACACTAATGCCTATATACTGCAGCCTTCTTTAAGTGAGAGGGTGATTGTTGATGGGTATGGTTGTCATACAGCCCTACATTTTGGGGTCAAAGCTAAACAAAATCAAGACAAAGTTTCTACGTTGTACTAGTTACCTAAACTCCATAAAAACCCTATCAAGCAAGAATTATTGCTAAATCGAGTTCTTGTACGACAACAGAACTTTCTAAATTGTTAACCTCATGTCTTACAGCTGTTAAAAACATGTTATCAAGTATTATGAAAAGGTATAGGAGAGATCCGGTAAAAACCTATTGTGGTCTATCAAAAATTCAGGTGAAATTTTAGATAAACTTAAAGCTAGAGATTTCAATGCGACCAGTTTGTCTACTTATGATTTTTCTACTCTTTACACTACTTTACCTCATAATTTAATTAAAGATAAACTTATTGATCTTATTGAAAGAACCTTCCAGAGAGAAGGCTTACCTTGCATGCAAAGCCAGAAATGCATTTTTTACTTCAGAAAAACCTACAAAATATCATGCATGGCCGTGTCAAAATGTATGTGATGTACTGACCTTTTTGTTGGACAACATTTTTATTCGATTTGGCACCAAGCTGTATAGACAAGTAGTTGGGATTACTATGGGCACTAATTGTGCTCCCCTGGTTGAAGATTTATTCCTGTTTAGTTATGAGAGGGACTTTATGATGTCTCTTTCTGATGATAAGCAGGCTGATGTTATTGATGCGTTTAACACTACATCCAGATATTTGGACGATATTCTTAATATTAATAACGTTTATTTTACAATATGGTTAGTCAAATATACCCTTCAGAGCTCCAATTGAATATAGCCAATACCTCTTATACCGAAGCCGCATTTTTAGACTTGCATTTGTCAATTTCTAAAAATATTGTTTCTACCAAAATTTATGATAAACGCGACGACTTTGATTTTGAAATTGTCAATTTCCATTTTTAGATGGTGATGTTTCTCGTTCTACATCCTATGGAGTCTATATCTCTCAACTCATTCGTTTTGCTAGAGCATCTAGCTATGTTGCTGACTTCAACACTCACAATAAATTATTAACTCAGAAACTTCTTAAACCAGGCTATCGGTATCATAAACTTTGCAAAACATTTTCAAAATTTTATAGACGATACTATGATTTGATTTCTAAATTCCAAGTTGGACTTAAATCTCTCTTGCGCCAAGGACTTTCGGAACCTGATTTCTATGGTGACTTGGTGTATATATTGAAGAAGATTGTTGGCTCTAATGATTTTTCAGCGCAGTTCATTAAAATAATTTCCCATTATAACAAGATTGGCTATAACATTAATGTATTGCAACATACTGCATTTTTGGTGGTCAACCCAATCACAGTTGGCAACTTTGCTTTTCTCTTTAATTGCACGCCTGTGGGTCGGATTTCAGACTCTATGATAGTTCCGACTTAAAGACTTATCTATTGATAAGATGGTAGGGGCCTGATGCTTTGGCTGTTTGTCGGGCCCCGAGGGCTTACCTGTTGGATTTCTTTTGCTCCTGTATTCAGTTTTATTTACTGTTGAGTCCTTATCTGTGCTTTATCTCCTTGTTATATCTTGATTTATATGTTTTAGGAGATGACGCATTGATAAGTTAGGGGTCTTTCATGCAAACCAAATATCAATGTGTCTTGATCCACATCTGAATTAAGGGTGAGGTTGGCGCCGTTAAATCGGTTTAAGCCCTCCAGTAAAATATTTTACTGACCGTTCCAAGGCGATACTTCTTTTGTGGATCTTTAATGTTTTTGTTCTGTCTTGTGTTTGCTATGTCTTTGTGCGCGTCTGTTTGTATGTGCTTTGTGGTCACCTGCTGGGAAAAGGTTGACCTCTTGGCTCTCGTTTGTTGTGTCTAACTGTGAATTTGTCACTTTCCCATTGGTATCCTGGGTCAGGTGTGGTACTTGATGGTATCGATTCCTGATCTTTGCACCCTTAGTTACTTTGCATTCATATTTGATCATTCCTCGTATGTTTTACAAGGTGGCTTCAGAAACAATTATGAGAAGAGGGAGAGGAATAGAAAAAAGGAGAGGGAATAAGGTACATTGGAAAGAACCAAGTGTGTGGCGTTTAGATAATTAATTCGAAGTTTGGAAAGATAATATTTGAAGAATTTTAACTAATTATGAAGTTGAGGTATGCGACTTGCTTGGGTAACAATATTAATACCAGAGAGAGAGAGAGAGAGAGAGAGAGAGAGAGAGAGAGAAGGAGAGAGAGAGAGAGAGAGAAAGTGTAATGCATGCAGTATTCAGTAACCTTTAGAATTAGCATATACCTACTGAAGCTGGCATCTATTTATATATTCTATTAAACTCAATGTACTTTAATAACAAGTCAGTTACCTACGTTTACACAAAAAATACAGATGTGTTTCAATCGCTCTTGCTCTCGCTGTTGTCTTAATCCATTCGAACATTACAGAGAGAGAGAGAGAGAGAGAGAGAGAGAGAGAGAGAGAGAGAGAGAGAGAGAGAGAGGATGGTCACCTTTCTTTTTATGCCTTTAATAGTCTATTAATGTTTTTAGGTTCTCCCATTTTCTGTCGAATTGGGCAATTCTATCATTTGTAAAATAAATGGAGCAAACATACATGTGATCGTTATTCTTGCATACTTACCCGACTGAAAACACCTGTAAAAGTTCAAAATACTATCTTTCTTACACTGATTTTGATTTTCTCTAAACAAAATGAGCCGCAACATGAGATTTCCAACAATGTGGTATGTGCGACCAGCAAAGGCTCAGACCAGCCTGCGCATACGCGCAGTCTGATCAGAGCCTTTGCTAGTCGCTATAATATTCTATGACTGTTAAGCTACTGACTGTACATTATTTGGAGTTTCTAAGCTTAAAAGGAGGCTGCACAGGCTTGTCTGAGTCTACACTTGTCAAAATACCACATTGATGGAAATCACATGTCATGGCTCAAATAACATCAACGTCAAACTAGTCGTATGCAACGTTTTCGTGATCAGTTCCTAACGATCAGCCCAACTGCAATGCTCAGACAAACATCTCAGGGATAATTTTAAGTATTGTCTTGTAACTTGTTAAAACACATGTTCAAACAACACGTCAACCTCATGATTTGAACATGTATTTTTCGTTCATTTGACAATAGGTTGAAACAGCTAATAGGTATATATGCAAGAATAATGTTTATCGGTTTTAATGCATGATGTTATAGCACTCACAGACGTGACAGCTGATAAGTAATAGTTATACCATGGGTTGTCCGCCTGTACGTGGAGATAATCCACGAGCTGTAGCGAGTGGATTATCTTACGTACAGGTGGACAAACATGGTATAACTATTTCAAACACCTACATCAGTGTAGACCTTGCACAGCACAAGATATTTCGTGCTAAAGTTGGTAGGGGTGGTATAAATTCTGTTTCACCCTCTCTATTGAAATTGCTGGAGATATATGGCATTGTTTGAGTATATCCAGCTTTGACGTTTATTCCTGATGCCGAATGCCTCAAATCGATTCGCCATATAGAAGAGCACTTGCAATAAATGTGTTAGAAAACAAAGGATGAAAAATGGTTTGTTTAAAAGTATCTAATCTCGCAGAAAAGGATTAATTTCGTTATGGATATGCAAACAAATCGGATAAAATATCCCATCCAATATTTACACAAAAGATGGTGCATTGTTTATAAGAACTTAAAATGATACAGCATTTTACATCTAAAGCAGCATATAATATAATAGCTCTGTCAAACTCCTAACCGTATAGCGATATTTTATTGAAAAGCATAAACTTCATTTATTCTGCTGATTAAACTTTTCGGATATTCAGCATAATCGATTTTAATAGAGCTGAACCCACATGCTACAGAACTAATTTTCCATACGCCGGTTTCGGCTAACAAAATGGAGCTTTTTGGTACATATATAGTACTACGCGTAATGCTCCTTACATACACTCGAGCCATGATTCGATTCTCGAATTGTGGCTGAATTTCCTGAATGATATGCGCATATGCACTAATAAACGCCTATGCCGACGTATCCAGCTAATCTATAGGTCTTTATTTTAGTCTGAGGCATCATCTACATGCATACCTCGTACTGAAATACCGTGCACAGTCCCATATATTATCATACATGTAGAAACACTACTCGTTGTAATAGAATACTGTGGTTGGTATCTTCAGGAGACGCTTGCATTGTAATATACCCCACAGAAAGGGTCATGCACTTTATTTTCCATACACATTCATTATGAGGAGGAGCTTTCATCCAATAATAACGTCCATAGAATTACCTATATTGATAATAGAATGAAATGTGACATTTTTAGGACTCTGATTTTGTAATTCAATATCAAACTAGGGCCTTTCAAATTTAACTCGATTATAAACGATGTTTTTACAACATGCTGTTGAATAGGAACATCCTCGCATAAATTAAAATTCGCCCTTTAAACGAAGTGGCATTTTTGCGTAAACGTTGGTTTATTACTTCAAATATTTTTTTTTAAATTTAATGCATGTAAATGAATTAAACTATATATTAAAAAAAACCCCCTCATTTTTAGGTGAAAACGTTTTTTTTTCAAATTTAAAAATGACATTTTTTTCATAAACTATTTTTAAATAATTCTCTTTCATCTCAGTTAATTTAACATGTTCCCAAAACCGTTTACAAAAATCTTTATTCGATTTCTTTATGCAGCGGTTTGAAATTCAGTTCATTAGAAACCTGACCTTTTATTTTTTGTTGAGCATATTTGCTCTGTACACAACATTCAGTACTCCAGAATATTGTTTATATGGCAACCAATGAATTCTGCCTCTTTGCCTGCATCTTTACGTTGTTTGGTTAAACTGCTGATAAAGTTAAAAATCCATATTTGTGTTGCAACTACTTGACATATTTTAATACCTTCTGTTAGATGTATCATTTTGGAAACCGTTAATTCGTTAATCGAGCATCTCTGTTTACCATACACAACCCCCTTAAATGTAAAGATGATAAACCCTTAATGAACTAACAATATCTGATATTGTCTGGGCCATAAAACATTATACCAATCAACTTAAAATCTAGAGTCTGTCATACTTGTTACAGAGACGCCTCTATGTGCATGCTTGCAGAACAATAACTCCAGCCAGTCACGTCTGAAAGATGTTCCAACGAGACTATAGAAGACGAAATTAACACTATGGTTAAGAAAGAAGAACACGTGCATCATGATATAAATATTAAGCGGAAATCCTGGGATCATTCCAGTAATAGCTACCGGCCCGACCAGTACAATGTGGGTAACGCTGATGGTGACAACACGTGCAGTCATTGAAGCGAATCCAAAGTCCCTTCCGTAACGTTTTTGTGACATCGAACAGGGCATGTCGATGGCGTCATGTCGATGAAATATCTTTATCAAGAGAATGACGTTACAGGCAATCAAGACAGTGAATGGAGCAACAAAGAGAAGCACAATGTCTACAATCCACACATGGTGCTTGTGAAGAAATGCAGCTGGGTCATCAAAACATTTCCACTTTACTGATACAGTTTCTGTAAAATTCGTATCAAATGCGGTGGTAGTGTTGGTGTTATTTCCACTGCTATTCGAATTCGTTTCAGTCTCTATCGTGGTTTTGTCAAGCCTGAAACGGAGTCCAAAAGGCAAGTTAAGCGCGAAAAATAAGGCTACTAGGATACATATAACCATGATTTCTCTCCGTTTGCTGCTCCAGGTCGCTGATTTTAAGGGCGCACATACTGCAATTGTTCTTTGAAGCGTCATAGACACAACAAGCCATGTTGAAACAAGGGCACAGAAATGTCCCATGGCGTCATATAGCTTACATGTGACTTCTGTTAGGTCTTTGAGTTCTATACCAAACGTCATCAAAATGGCAAACTGAGCTCCAGGAAAACACAACACAAGAGAGTCCGATATCGCCAATGCTCGGAGATACGTTGTCCCAGGAAATTTTCTGCATCGTCTACCCTTGGTCCATGTTATAAAGGATGTGAGATTCCCAGCTAGACCAAGGTTGACTATTGCGAGCAGTATAATTCCAAGGACGAAGTTTGCGTTGTTTTGCATCTTCAATTATTGTGTCTCTACAGTATTACTATCACAGTATAACGAAGAGAGGATGAAGTTTTATAGTTTTACAGCTGCTCTCACGTCTCCATAATGACTGCTCACGTCTTTACTTTTAGTGTTTTAGGTAATACAACTTCCTCCCTGAAAATATCAGAATAAATTCAACAATAGTAGCTGAAAATGTTTATCATTGAAGTGATATTGGTATCAAAATTAGTGAGTATGATCAGGAAATACCACAATCACAAACTGCAGACAAACCCGTGGCATCGTGCGGAAGTTGTTTTAGTGAGGAAAATAACTTGATGATGTAAGTTTACAAAAAAGGGATAGCAGCTAAAATTGTTTTCATTGTAGAATGAACTTTTAGGCATTGGTTTATATATTTATTCGATGCATTTCCCATTGCACGTTATATAGGCCACTGGCTGAATATGGTTTACCTCCCCCCAGGGGGGAATTTTGTAGACCATATTTTTCTTAAAGCCCAATGTCTAGCAAGGATTTTGCAACATGTTAGCCCTCTGACAATGGCAGCGTTAAGCAGTAACAGCCTGTTACATACGTTACCCTACAAAATATTTGATAATTAAAATTCTTTTTAAGACTTCAGAAAAGTGCAAAAGATCAGGTAAGATTTCCAAATTGGTTATATTTTCTAATGAGCTATTACTGGGCCACAGATAATGACATTTGAAAACGAATATAGTCACCCCCGATGTAGTGTATGTTACATTTTTTCATTGAACCCATCCTCTAAATGATAAATGCATCTAATATAGTTTGTCTTAAATTTTATTGAAACCAGTTTATGTTCAAGAATTTGGCATTACATTAAACATTTTTGTTTACCAATTCAAGACTGCAAGCATTACGTTTCTATCTTATATACTTTTTGAGTTATTAGATGATAACCATGGTACCCCATATCACAGAAAAATGTAAAATGTAATTCTCCAGGCCTCGCGCTGGCTATAGACCCCACTTCCCCCCAGGGGGAATTTCGTACACTATGATTTCCAGATACTACATTATAATAGCCACAAAATGATATATGTTAGCCTTCGGAGAGTGGCAGCTTTAGCGGGTAACATCATGTTATGTACGTTACCCACAAAATAACATTAAATTTTCCTGTTAATGTCTCCAACATGACATATTCACACTTTTTTTAAGTCTGGCACAGATTTAAGAGCTTCTTATAGCACAGTTACATAATTTTTAGCATTTATTTTATAAATGTCTTGAGTTTTTGCCGTTGTAAATGTTACTTAGTGTTTCATATGTTGTTTCCTAGTATCAGTATGGCAGTTATTGACTATACATGTATTACATCCGTCAGTGAATATAGTTAATCTATAAGGCTGCAATTCAAATGAATTAAAGTTCCTAATTATGGTGTCTTACACTATTTTACAGCCCAGGTTACATACGTTAATCTCTGAATACCATTAAACATTCAAGATATGGTCTTCAACACGACCTGCTTGTACTTATTTGCATACTGGCACAGGTCCATGTACTTCTTTTTACTCTGACTCATTTGCTGAGGAAGTAACTCAAAACATAAACTACCATAAACCCTCTTCTCTATTATAGAGACATCAAATATAGTTGACATAATACTCATGGAAAATTTGTAACATTCAGTGCAATGTGCCGTAACAACTTAAAAGATCAAAGAAAACCCATCAGGTAGAAGTTGAAGAGCAAATCTTCATATATTATCCAAGGGCTCTAAAGAATTTCCCTATACAACTTATAACTCCTCTATCAGATTTATCTTGCAAGGATTTTTCAATATGCTAGCACTCTGGGAATGGCACCATTACCCTCTAACAGCCAATTATATATTACCCATCAACATCTTTGATAATTTCAGTAAATGACATGACTTCTGAAAAGTGCAAACCATAGGGTAAGATTTCCAAATTGGCTATATCATCCAAGTAAGCTATTTTTGCATCGCAGATATTGACCTTTGAAAACAAATATACACTCCAAAGTGTTACGTATGTTACTTTTTTCATTATTCCTATATAAATGATTTATGAAACTAATATAGTTTGATATTTTTTTGAATGTGAATGTGCTTACTTACTCATTTTGTATTAAAGAATGTTTATGTACCTTTTGGAAACTGCAAATATCATGTTTCTATCTTTTAAAATGTTTGAGTTGTTGAGTTTTGAACATGGTATCCCCATATCACACAAAATGTGAAATATAATTCTGTGGCTCTTTTGTTAGGGTACAATCAAGTTCTCTTTCACCCAGAAGTACGATATTTCCTTTCCATTTATGTTCCACACATTTTGTCCATATCTTGATAGTTCGATCTCTGTATGTACATCTTAAGGACAGAAAAGCAGGGTGGAGGTAAGCTCATGTTCATGCCATTTGAAATAGTCAGTATATGTGTATGGCTTTGGTACTATTTCAGAAACATGTCGTACTGCAGCTTATTCACAATTACATAAATAGCACATGTTAGGGCTTCATATCACTCATTAGTGCCTAGAGCAATTCTTTATTTGTTTTCCTACCCTTCTTAGAATGCTGATGAACTAGTGGGGGAGGGATTCTCTATCAGTTTGATAGGAATAACCTTTCCGTAGTACTAACACATCGGCACATTGGTAGTGTCACAATCTGTAAAACAGTGTATTACTGTAGATCTCTTCCCCGATATTCTGGCCAATGCTGTCTACATTTAGAAGGTGCACCTTTTGCTGCAAACACCATTGTTGAACAAAACACCCAGGTTATCCTCTGCGAGAATGTTTGTAAGACTGTATAGACTGCTGCTTATACATTGTATATATGTATCAGTGACAAAACCAACATGCCCTGCCTTTAGTGTCTGGTTGAATACTGGTGCCATCAGATATATGAAGGTGACAGGAAAAGTCATTATGCTCTGTAGTTACGGCATTAACATCAACATTATGTGCAGCACTAATCTAATGTTGGTTCAATGTGTGATTGCAAGCCATGCTGAAGTTCGGACTTGTCAGTTTTGGTGGAAATTTTATCAGGAGTTGACAGTGACCATGGTACAGGTCCCAGAAGGAACGGCAGCGTCAACTCAAGGTCAACATTATGTCCAATAGAAAGAAGGTCATGCTTACCAAAGACGCATCTTTAAGCTCTCATCTGGCTGTTTACGTTTTGTAAATTGGGCAATTTCTTCTTGCTGGACCTTGCAAGCATCAAAACTTCATTAGCTTGTAGCATTTAATGGGGGGTGTGAAAGACAATTTTTTTTAAACTAAAAGTTAGTTAATGAAGTCTGCAACAGCCTTCCTGCCAATGTCATCAGCCTCAATACGATCCTTAGCTATGCCAGGCTTAGCAGGCACACCGAAAGAAAAAAGTACAGTTCATTGCCTTCAAAACTAGAACTAAAAGGATTGGTGAAGCCTAAAACTGCCTCTAGTACTCATTCTACTTTTCATCTGAGCTGATTGAATATTTCATTTCAGTGCATTGAAGAGTTGTTTCAATATATTGAGCTCTGATGTGATGAGTAATACACCATTTCATCTGTAGTACGAAGCGTAGTTCTAGATGCTGAAGCCTATAATTATACATCTTTATTGTTTACCTGATAGTTATGTCAAAAGCATTTCTCAAGCAAAGAACCAATGGTTGTGACACACTAAACCCATTTTGTTAGAGAAGTTCTTTGCATCTGCGATGAGTATCAAATTTATAAGTGCAATCAGTTAAACAGGTACATACGAGGGTTGTCACAGAAAGTCGTAGACTTTTGCTATAACGTGAGACTGTGTATCAGGAATTCTATGAAATTTGTATGATATTTTTATATACATCACATAAACATTTTGCACAAATATGGGTGGACTCAGAGTTTATATAACAATGTTATCAACCTATACTTGACTGCATATCGGCGTGTGCAGAGCACGTCGAAATGTTTGTAATAAAATTCAGCTAGTCCAAATATTAGAGTACATTCAATTAAATTTTGTAGCTGTATTTTACACAATGTATTACCTCCTCAACAAGGGAGTACTCAAGGTATAGTGTTGAAAATTTAAAACAGTTCCCACCGTCGGCATTGATTTTATAGAAGATTAATCATGCCTACTACATTTTTATTTTTCAGAAAATGGGCATGAAAACATGTTATTTTGCTGTCAGTTATTTTAATACTAAATATGTTTTCTCGTATGAACTCTAAAAGATCGTGCTTGCTTGTTTGCTAAACATACCTAAGCTAAATATTAAGTCATTACTTGAACTAGGAAGACCTACTTAACAAACAGATTGCAATGTTGATACAGTTAGAGCTCATATAAAAGGAGTATAGACAAAACATTTGACCACACCTCTCTGAAAATAGAGCAAAATCATTTGCGACGTGCTCCGTACACGCTGACACACAGTCAAGCAAACGTTCATAACTTTGTTATTTAAACTGTGATTCCACCCATATTTGTACAAAATGTTTATGAAATGTATATACAAACATCAGACACATTTCAGAGAATTCCTGATACATAGTCTTGTGTTATAATAAAAGTCTACGACTTCTGGGACAACCCTCGTATTGTGCGTAGTTGTTGTGATCCTTTGCAATGAACATTGGGAACAAGGCACACAGATAGAGATGACATGCAATTCAAAGTTGTTTTCCTTGTAGCCCTAATCAGTGTCAACACCATCTGAATCATATTCATATACCTTGCCCAGAAATGATCTGTTTCACAGTGACTGTCTTTCAGAACTTCCGATTTGAATGCATGGTATCTATACTGTTTATGTGAGCAAACAGCGAAGGTTGATAGATCACATTATATTATTAGTTTAAGTCACCATAAATTAATAAGGAACTTCAATTTATTTCAGCCTTATAAATTTTCTAAATTCTCTGACAGACTTTATACATGTATAGTCAACAACATCTATACAGATACTCAGCATAACTTGTGTATCCTTCGGTAACACACATAACAGTTAAAGCTCAAGGCATTTATTAAAATGAATACTTAAAATAGGTAAACCTTGCTAAAAGAAGTACATAAACCTGTGCAAGCATGCAAATAAGTATAAACAGGGCTTGTTAGAAACATTAACTTAAATGTTTAATGCTATTTTGAAGGTAACATACATAACATGGACCTGAAAAATAGTGTAAGCGACCATAATAAAGAACTTTAAATCATTTTAGTAGCAGCCTTATAGATTTACTATATTCTGTGACAGATGTAATACACGTATAGTCAATAAATACCATACTGATACTTGGAAATAACGCAGGAAACACTAAGTAACGTATACAACGGTAATTACTCAAGACATTTATAAAATTAATACTAAAGATATGTAACTGTGTTATAAGAAGTTCATAAACCTGTGTCAGCATGCAAATATGTACAAAAATGTCATGGTTGAGACATTATCAGGGACGTTTTAAGTTATTTTGGGGGTAACGTATATAACGTGCTGTTACACGTTAAAGCTGCCACTCTCAGAGGGCTTACATCTTTTATTTTGTGTCTTATATAATGCAGTTTCAGAAAATTATAGTGTACAAAATTCCTTCTGGGGGGAGGGGGGTCTATAGCCAGCTCAAGGCCTAATACTACTGCTGTTACAAAATACACCCGTACCAACCAAGTGTCTCCCGACGTTTGTGCTTAATACAATAATAATATATAATAATATATAAAGCAGATACTGATGATATTTTTGGATGGCGACCTTTTTTGTTTGAGGGGGGGGGGGGGGGGCTGGGGCTTGAGACAATTGTGTATGAAATCCCAGGAACAGGGTTTTTTTTTACAGAAAAAAATCAATGATCAGGTTAAATACAAGAGGCGTTTCATGTTTAACTAAACAAATTTGAAAATGCCGTAACTCAAATCATCTCTCATTATATTTTGTAATAACTGATTAACATTGGTTAGTCTGGATACCACAGCTCTCAACTTTATTCTTAAGTTTGAAACAGTCTCTGATGATGAGTAGTCAAATTTTACGCATTAAAATGCTGACTGACACGAAGTGGTCTGAATCGTTCTCGAACGATTTCACTTAAAGCGACGAAGTTTTTCTCTTGGAACCTATTGTACATTATTAATTAAAGTGTGTTCTTTTAGAAAAAAGCATTTCAGTTGGATATTAACTTTTTGGAAGCGACTTGAACACCAAATATAAGGGTTTACAGTTTCCAAGGCAACACTAAATTGTATGCAAAATACTTGAATGCAATATCTGGTGATCAGTTTTATCGGCGATATATACTTAAAATATCTAAGATCTTAGGTCGCGTGTGAGTTTTGTGAATTTGTTTTCTCAATTCTACCATGACACATTTTATACAAGGAATTACCGATTTGAGCACTTGTATACTACATCTTTTTTTAAGCCCATTTGTCAAGCAAAAAACAGGCGCACAGAAGCTGTTTTTCATTTAGATAATAGACTGAAAGTTCCTTTAAATAATATTGCACACGTTGTTTATGAGTAATCAAAATTTGTTATTGTTAGTTTTATTTATATGCAACCACAAAAAGTGAACTTCAAATCTTTTCAAATAAACATGAAACAGGTCTCGTACTATTATATGATTTGTAAACATGTAGAACAAAAAAAGACAGGCTCGCAGCAGGGATAAAACACATTGCAGGACAAGTGACACCCTCCGACTTACATCCCAGAGGAATACACCAACACACGTACATTGATGATACACATGCATTGTATAAGAGAAAGATAATAAATAAGTTATAAAGTATAAAAGTTGTGAAAAATAAAGGAAGGGTCATACCAAAACATATAAATACGAAACGGCACGAGGAAGGCATCCATTGTGTTTATACATAGGAATTTGTCATGCTGAAAAATGAAAAAAGTTTACAAGTTACAAGTTGAAATATCTAGTAAACTCGATAGAAATTAATCTGATTATAAGATTATAAACACATACTAATACTATGAAGCAAACACGTGCAAAGTTTCAAAAAAGATCGGTACAAAACTATAAGAGAAGTTCCGCTCACAAGGCACCAAATGCATGTACGTACACATGTATATAAAGATGTAAAATTAGGATGCTGAAAAATGACAAAATTCAAAAGGTAAAAACAAAATGATAAAAATTTAAGTAGAGTTAATTTTCAAATCACATGCGCATCTTCAGGCTATGAACAAAAGATATTCAATGTTTCAAAAAGATCAGAATAAAATTGCAGGAGAAGTTGCGCCCACAAGCTACCCACTCATTGCTTCTGAGAAGCCGAAAAATGACTTAAGTTACCAAGTTAATTAAATCAATGTGTTGATAATGCCCAATGTACATCGTCAGAATTTGAACAAAACACCTGCAATATTTCAAAAAGATCGGAATAAAATGTACTCAACAAGTACCCACTCATGCGCGGATCCAGAGCATCCCACTCCAAAAAAACACAAAGGTATAGGTTTCCAAAGGTCCGGATCCCCTCATTAACCCATATTGGCTTAGCGTTCTTTTGTGGGACATACTATATAAAGCAGTGCAGACCAAGACCAGACTTCGAGTTCTTCTGATCAGGATCTTCACTGTTTGCTTACAGCATTTTCTATCAAAATTTGAATTAAAATGAAAACTACCACCAACAACCCTTAAAACGGAAATGAACATATCCAATTGATAAGAATGGGAAATACCATTCGGCATAAATGGGTTAAGCGATCGGAACTCCCTCTCCCCTCTGCAAAATAAGAAAAAACAATCATGGTCAGAGCTTGACCCCCCGACGAATCTTTCTGGATCCGCGCATGTCAATCATTGCGGACGCATAGAGAGCGACAATGATTATATTATCTCCCAGGATGAACTTTTGTGAAATTGTTTTAAATTTTCGCTGTCGATATCATAAGTAACATACCTCCCAGGATAAATTTGTTTTAAATCTTCGATATCTTTTCACGCCTTTATTACTGCTACCAGAAGTAATACAACTCCCCGTGGGTGAAGCTTGTTCTAGTCTTTTAAATCTTCGGTGTCTTTCTTGTGCTCATTCATGAAAATTATTTAACACATCTGTCCAACACTATAGTGCGATTTTCTCACCAACAAAATTTCTTATGGCGCCTTCCCAACGTGTTCTACAATTATATAAATTTTCTCGAATACGGGTAATTTATATGTTCGTGGCTAAAGCTAATTGATTAACGATACGTTTGATAGAACTCTTAAAAGCTCCGGAGAAAACGGTTTGCTTTATTAACTCTGCAATTAGTACAAAGGGGAAAATAAAACGAATTTGGAGGGACGTAGGAGATGACCTTCATTTAAATTATTGCAGGAAATCTCTGGAAATGATCAGACATATGTACTCAATTAAGTGCAACGTAACGCAAAAAGGGGAAAGAAAGACGGGAATGCAGTTGTTCTGTGTGTTGTGTATTTGAGCAAGACTGCTCAGCACTGGGTTCAGATAAAAACGTCCCGTCATCACTAAGAAATTGTTGTCTAGGGCGTGCAGCATCAACTAAAACAGCAAAATAAAACGGTCGCCTTTATTTCAAGCAAGTTATCGGCTAATTCTTTAAAGTATTGGTAATATTCAGCTGAGTTTCCATGGACAAGCAAATCTACCCATAAAAGTGACCAGCGATTTGGCAATTTTGAAAATTGTACTATTAAAGAATGTTATATGCTATTCGTTGAGAGGTGATATAATACAAAATGTGCTTAAAATGCATGTGCTGTTAGATTCGCAGGAAATGACCTCAGCGAAATTGAACAAGCATTTTGACTATACATGGTTGCACACTTTAAAAAGAATCTCTGTCACCCAGATTTCTGTTTGTATAGAATTTAAGGTGGGCAGTCAGTGGCCATATAAGTTTTAGCGAAATAAAGTTTTCAACATAAATTCAACATTTTAGTGACTATAACAAAATCAAAGTAATGTCGCAAATACTGAATTAGATTGATCCTCTGTTGAGCAAGTCTGAATCTCAGATAAATTGATATTATTTGCATGTCTTGTTGCCAGGCAACCATAGAACACTAGTGAAAATCCGTACCTGTCTACTGAATATGGTTGCTATGGTAACAAACAAGCATATATTGTGACGAGCAGTCATTGGAATTAAGAAGATTATATCGATAATTGATTATTTATTTATTCAAAATTAATAACACATCACACTTCAATATTACATACCTTCAACTTTAAGTATCATATTAATCTAGACATTGTTTCCATTTAAATGCATGTAAAATATGTCAAAAGTATGTTCGGAATAATAGAAAATGAAATTTTAACATAAACACTTTCTTTGAATTTTGTTTAAACAGCATCAAATAACGTAAACGTGATGGTATTGTTTGCCTTATTCGATTAAAACTGTTTAAGGGGACGGCAACCCTGATAATTACTGCATGTATCAGATTTCGTTTCCATGCAACCATATTCTAAAAGCAGGTGGTGTTTTTAGTGATGTTCAAAAAACGCCTAGAAACCATGAATAAGTGTCGTAATGCATGTCGAAGTAGTTGTTTTTCACCAGGAATTGGTTCTATTTGCTTGAAATATGTAAAGTGGTACCATACATAATAAGGTATACAATACTCGTTTGTACTGAATATTTTGCTAAATTTTAGTCGAATTTTCATTTTGATGAAATTTATATGGTCATTGACTGTACAATCGCATGGAATGCATAAAATATGAAAACTATGCAATTTTGCACAGGCATTTATACATTTCTCGAAGCCCATTTCTCACGAACGAACAGCAAAACATAAACATTCTGTGCATTTTCCAATTTTATATTGTGTCAGCTTCGGTGTGACAGGGGTTTTACCCACGACGTTTTGTTTGTAAAGAATTAATAATTGCGTAGAATGCATAAAACATAAAACCTATGCACGTTTGCACAATTTTATATTTCATACATTTTACGAGCTCATTTCTGACGAACGATCAGCAAAACGTAACAAGCAAATTTAGAGAATTTATGTCCCCGCCACTTAATGTTTGTCTTTGAATATATGAGCTATCGTGAAACGAGTAAGTTAAATTGACTAAGTACACAAAACAGAAAAAACAAGCAAATGCAGAGAATTCATGTCCACCGCCACTTTATTTGTTTGTTTTGTTGCTTTACGTTCCAAGTCAACAGCTATGGTCATTGCGGGACGGTCAGTTCACCTAACCACACTTTTTTCCTGGGCAAGCTTGAACAAGCAGTTAACCAGTAATCGTGCACATACTTTCGCTTGTAACTGGCAACAACCCTTTATGAATGATTCAGCGGAAGGGAGGAGAACGGCCGTAGAAATTATTTCATGATCAATCTCCACGAAAGTATGGGACCGGGCCGGGATCGAACTCGCGACCCCTGGATCTGCAGTCAGCTTCGCATATGTTTGTCTTTGAATATATAAGCTATCATGAAATAGCTTTCATTTTGTGAAATAGTAACAACAACAAAATTTCTGAGGATTATATCCAAACAATATGCACATCTTCAGCCCATGACATATACACCTGTAAATTTTCAAAGGAACCAGAGTAAAAACTGTAGGAGGAGATGCTTACACAAGATACCTAGTATCTACTCATTTGGCCGCAAAACGTTCATTTTTTGAAAGAAAAAGTGACAAAAAATCTGAGGATTATGCCCAAACAATATGCACATCATCAGTCAAATAATGAACGTTTAACGGTACAGGTGTGAAAGGGGTATGGTCAAATTTTCGTCACGCATGAGTGGGTTGATGATAATTTAGTGAACTTAAGACTTGCACCAAGTCAAACGGACCTTTGGAATTTGCAGTGTCAAATTAAAACGTCCATATCATACAGCTTAAGATGATGAATGAACAAACTCTTACGACCCTTCAGCCCGTCATTCTGGGCAATGATGATTATGAAGAGACTTCACAGAAACATATGTATTCCCCTGAGTGTGAAGAAACATGCGTTAAACATGTATACTCACCTGATGATAGCCAGATCCAATGTGGCCAGAGGGTGACGTCTCTACTAAATGTTAATATATCGTCAAGAAATCTGATCAATGTAACCCCAGAAAATGTGTCCAATTTATATGAAGATATCACAAGTTCCAGTAACAACATGCTTAGCCTATCACAAAGTGTAAAGAATCTTATACAGTCATACAGACAGGTACCAAAAGACTTGTTCCTATCACAATTACTATTGGACTATCACTCTGACGAAATAGAACTCAAACATCTCCGTGCTTTAGTGTTTTCTGAACTCAAAGATCTGGAAGAATTCCCCTACTCTCTTGGCGCAGAGCTTAAGAGGCGCAAGAACTCCAAAATGGGCGAAAGTACTGCAATGAAATTGTGTAGTGACATTTATATATTGACATCCATTTTTGATGGAGCGCCATTTGAGGACATGAAAGGACTGTTAAGTGTATCTAAAGCCAACACAGACCATACACAGAATGACACTGTCTGCATTGATTCTCCAGCTGTGCTAGCTACTGGTATTGACTGCTGTAAACATGACAGTGACTTAGCCTTATTCTGTAGTATTTCGACTACCGTTCAAGCAGATATATTCAGTCTTAAGCAAGAGAATACCACATTGAGAGATGAATATAAGCATGATCTCAAATCAATTCGAGCTGATGTAGTTCTACTTAAGACTGACATCACGGAAGTTATTGACAAACTACAATCAGCTGCTTCTGAATGCCAACAAGCAGTTGAAAGAATTACTGATTAACGATGCAAAGGTGTAGCAAGGGTAAAATCAGATATCAAATTATTCCGTTCAGATTTGTGCTCCCTCAATGAAACTGTTGACTTGAACTACAGAGAAACAAATGACAAGCTCTCTAATATTCATAAACTGGAGAAGCGCATAACAAAGCTTGAAAACAAGCTTGAGAAAAATAAGGAAATCACTTCACCTTATAATAGAGCCCCCAATGAATCAATTAGTTGCGCAAATGACCTGACTTCCTGCAAAAGTGCTTTCGCAGACTACAATACAGACAACACAGCAACATGTGACTTTCAAGCTGAAATGATTCAATCAGAGGATGCCACGTCTTTTGAAAAATTAAAGAGGCAAGACAATCCTGCACCCAATGGTTAACTGGTTCAGTGTCCTGAAACTAAGAAATTTTACAGACTCAATGCAGTTGACAACCAACAACCCCAACCTGTTAAGATTTCTGATAAAGTTCTTGATCGTACATTATCCAATCAAATGTCTGGTGTTCAGTGTAATTCAGAGAAACAAGATGACTCAATGACTTGCACGGGTAAATTGTTTCCAAATAACTTTGACGATAGGGATCACAGTGATTACTTACCTGTTAGTGATATCCCACTGAAAAATCGCTATGACGTGCTAGGTACAGTCAATGATACCCATACTAGTACGTACAGTGATGTTGTCAAAAGACCAGTGCAATCTACCACTAGTGACTCCAATAATGGTTTCTCCACAAACATCCCTGTTCGAATATCTGACAGACGTAAGCAAAATGTTACCACCAATAAGCATGTACCAGCTTTGAACTCGCGTGATGTGAGGCCAAAGCATCGTTTCTTGCAGTCTTTTGTTAATTCTGCTGATAATGAACAGGAAGAGTCTGACGGAGATTTCATTCAACATGTTCGCAGTAAGTCAATGCGATGCTATGTAGGTGGGTTCAAGTCTAGCATTACAGAAAATTTATTGTGTAACTATGTACAACGCAGATTCGTGTTTGTATCTTGGCTTAACATAAGAAGGTATCCTGATCAGAATCGGGCTGTTATTCAAATAAATGTTGATGGTGAGAGAGGCGCTAGTCTTTTTGAAGAAGGTTTCTGGCCTGAGGGTGTTCAGTGCAGACCCTGGTATCCTAGAAATGCGTATAGGCGGAAATTGCAAACACGGTCTTATCAGGCTGCTGATAGAGAAACTTATGATAACGTTTACGTTGTTAATGACGACACAAGCATTCACAGTTTTGTGCGCAATATTGACTAGACGCTCATTAGAGCATAAAAACTGTAGTGGGCACTGAAATCCTTTAATGGCTGAACAACTTTGTATAGCTTCATGGAATGCCACTGGTATCATGTCGAGTGCTTCCTATATTAGCTCCCTTCTTGATAAAAAACATATCCACATTTTAGGTCTTTCAGAACATTGGCTATTCAATCACAATTTACATTTTCTTGATAGTATTAACAGCAATTATGTGGGTTTTGGTATTGCAGACAATGATTTGCTTCTAAATAGCAATAGACGGGTTGGTAAGGGAGGCGTTGCAATATTGTGGCGTAGTTCTTTATCTAACTATATATCACCCCTTGATATTGACAGTGACCGAATTTGTGGTGTAAAATATAGACTGAACAATGCATGTTTTTATTTTATACAGGTGTATGCACCTAGTAGCAATCATCCCATACACATTTTTAGGGAATTTATTGACCTACTACAGTCAGTCATCTCGATGTATTCTGAAATGGGACATATTGTCGTCATGGGCGATTTTAACGCCCATTTACAAGGTCAAACATATATCAAACCCACCGATGCTAGAGGTATCTATTTTCAAAATATGGTAAGTTATCATAATTTGGTAGCTGTAAATACACTCCCACTTTGCACAGGAGCAACTGCTAGTTTTGTGTCTTATGGGTATATTTACGAATCACTTATAGATCATATCTTAATTCCTGATGTGAAACTTGATACAGTTATATCCTGTGAAATTACTGACGATCATGTTTTGAATGTATCTAGGCATCGACCAGTTGTATGTGTTATCTCAACAGGAGACACTTTTTTTGAAAATCTTAATTGCAATGCTGAATCACATATCAAATGGAAAAAAGTAGATGAGCATATATTACAGCTTTATAAAACCCAATTTGATGATGCTCTTTTAAATAACGAATGTGACAATATAGCAGATATTCATAACAGGATCGACAATCGCTATAAAAATATTGTTACAAGCATAGTCAATACTTCAGACAGTGTTTTGCCAAAAACAAAATTTAGGCATTTACTTAAGCCATACTGGGATCAGCAGTTGAAAGATTTGCACGCTGTTATGCGTCAAAGACGTCGTGAATGGATTCTTGACGGTAGACCTCGTAACAGTGACCATAGTTCATATCGTAGGTACAAAGGTGCCAAATGTTTATTCCGTTTTCAACATCGGAAGTGTGCTCAAATTATCTAAATGAATTAAATAGGGAAATTGATGATGCCGCTGAACTTGACAGTGCTTTTTTTCTGGAAGAAAATTAACAATAGGCGAAAATCAAAATCTTCAAGCGCAGGTTCAGAAGTAGAATTCAATGGGCAAATGTGTCGCGACCTTCAGCAAATTGTAACAGGTTGGGGGCAATATTTTCAAAACTTATATTCTGATACTGAAAGAGAGCATTTTGATACACAATTTAAAAGCCAAGTAGATCACCAAATGCAAGGCATACTAAATGGGTTATCTCAGTCTTGTTCAGATTTGGATTCTGATAGTTTCTCTGTCTTGGAAATTAAGAAAGCTACCAAACTGTTGAAAACGAAAAAAGCATGTGGCAATGATGGTGTATATAATGAGCACTTGATTAATGGTGGGAATGGGTTATTTCAACAGCTGTCATTGCTTTATTCAGATATGTTCACACATGGCTATATCCCAGATACGCTTAAGCAATGCCTTATCATAACTCTTCATAAAGGCGGCAGAAAATCCAAAAAAGATCCTAATAATTATCGCGCAAATCACTCTTTCGTCAGCAATTTTGAAACTTTTTGAACGAATTTTATTAAAACTTCTTGAAAACAATCTACGTGTGCCGCTAAATGGTTTGCAAGGTGGTTTTAGACAAAAAACTGGATGTAATATGACTTCTGTGATGTTTAAAGAGTGTTGTCTTTTTGCTAAAGAGAATCACAGTAATTTATATGCTTGTTTCCTAGATGTACAGAAAGCTTTCGATAAAATTTGGCATAATGGTTTATTTTTTAAACTGTACCAAAAAGGTATACAATCAAATTTGCTTCGGGTTATCATCAACCTTCACAAAAACATGACCAGTCCTGTAGTGTATAATGGTCATTATTCAGTATGGTTTCCTATATTGCAAGGTGCCCGTCAGGGTGGTGTTGTCTCTCCTTTTATGTATCTTTGCTATAGCGATGATTTAATAAATGAACTTTGCAGATGTGTTAGCGGATTTATGTTGCTAGGCTTAATTCTTTGTGTACTAGCCGTAGCAGATGACATGTTGCTACTGTCTCTTTCTAAGAATGGTCTTGATATGCTGATGAGAATATGTTATCAATACTCATGTAAATGGCGATTTGATTATGTTCCCGTCAAATGCTCTGTGCTTGTTTTTAATGAGACCAAGTTTGCGTACGATAGAGGCAAAAGGCAATGGCGCTTAGGACCACATATTGTGAATGAAGATGTGAATTATAAACACTTGGGAGTCAATTGCAATAAATATCTCAGTATTGATGTTAACCTTAAGGAAGCAGCAAGCAAATTAAAAGGCACTTTCTTAAGCTTAGTTAACTGTGGTTTAATACATTCAGAAAGTCTACACCCATTATCCTGCAAAAAGATTTATGAGTCTGTTGTTTTGCCTAAAGCCCTCTATGGGTGCGAAACTTGGTTTTCATTAACTGCAAGTAATTTAATGTTGCTAGAAAGGGCGCATAGGTTTTGTGTCAAATACGAGGGACGTTTTTTATGTTCGTAGAAAGGTAGATTTAATGAAAACGGCGAAAGTAAATGCATACATCATGCATATATTTGGAAAGATTGAGCTTTTATCTATACATGCAACCTAAAATTATTTCAAAATGCATTACTTAAATGACTTCTAAGAGGCAAAGACATACCTATATATCGCACACTGGAAATATCGTAGAAATATGACATTTATGGACTTAGTCTCTGACAGAATGCTAGAAACAATCGCATGAATATGGGTCCATAGCCATACACAGCTTCTGAAAATATGGCTGCAGATCAAGGACACCACATGCTACAATATTATATAAACATCATAGCAAATGCGCAGCAACTATTGGATATAGGAGATTTATTTGGAACCTCAGCAAATTGAACAGTAGGCATATTAACTTTTATTGCAAAAAGTTGACACAAGTGGAAGTTGGATACGGGCTTTTGAATGTGGCTTAATATGTTAGCTGTAAAGTAGTATTGTATTTTTTTCTTGTTTATGTGGTAGATGGAAGTGTTATGGTAACTTTCATCCCAAAATAAGGTTAATACTTTTGTTTTAATAGAAATGAACCGCAAAATAAGTAGTCAAGAGAGGTGCTAAAATCCCTTATTTTGTATATAAATGACGTCATGGAGCGTTACTATATTTAGAAAAAACATTAAAACTGTTTTTGTGCCTCTTAACAGGTTTTGAAATAACTGCAATAAAAAAATTATGCAGATCCGATTATAATTGTGTTTCCTACGCAGCGTTGATTTACCCCACCCACTTTTTATAACATGGGGGTATGCCAGTATCGAAAGTTGCCAGTTACATGCTTAAATCGATACATCAATATAACTGCTGACGAATAATTGAGTATATCATGTGCTATCATGTGCAAAACCAGAAGAAATTTAAAAAATTGTTCACAATCGTAATTTTAACAGATATAATAACTAGCACTTGACTGTGATTATTTTGGTATATTGATGGGTGTTTTAAAATTGTTATAGAATACCAAAGAGCATGCTCATAGTTTTGCTGCACTTGTCTACGATTAGCGTTTGAATAATTAATTTTGATGGTGCAAAGAAAAAATCGGCTTGAAAAATGCTTATATCACCATAGCGAATGGAACTTAACAGCGTCTAATTTCCTTATGGATGTGTGGTTAAAATGACACAGATTTCGGCCAGTGTCCTTTTTACGCCCTATTCGAAGCTATATATATCTTGAGCGAACTAAGCGCTAATGATGTAAAATTTATATCAAGTGATAGACGGGAGCTAGACCTTTCTAAATATATATAGTTATGGTACCGTAAATTCTATATTTGTAGAGATACAGCCCGATTCTACGAACATAAAAAATGACCCTCGTACATGCAGGGATTAAGCATAAGGACACGCACTGATGCTGCTTTGAGTCTTTTGGGTATATATTCCATTGATTCAGAAATAGATTTCAGAAAGCTCACTTTATTTGGACAATTTTGCAGAAATATCAGCAACTGTTGGGTACATGACTGTTTCTATAGACGTCTAGCTTCTTTTATAATTAACAATGTGTCTCAGAAAGGTTATATCCCTGATGTTTTTAAAATTATGGAAAAATATAATCTTACAGAATATTTCAACAACTATGTAAAAACAAACACATTTCCATCTAAGATAAGATGGAAACATTTAGTTAAGCGTCGGATACATGACAAAGAAATAAGCTCTTGGAAAACTAGACTATCTGCTCCAGAGTTTGATAGATTCAGGCTGTTACATACTGAGTATTCACCCCATGTATTATGGATCTCATCGAAAGAAAACCGTAGTTATCTGGCTGCTAGTATTTCATGTGTACATATGATAGCAAATATTGTTGGCAATCCTTTTTGTAATCCAGTGTCTTGCCCTAAATGCAGTACCAATTATGATAATGTAGTGGATCATTGTATCCATGATTGCTTATTTTTGAATTTAGACAGGTCAAGGCTATGGTATTCTATACAGCAACTCAATAGTGACGTTTGCACATACCTTAGGAGTTTGGACAAAGCATTCCTAACGATGATATTTCTTGGCCTAGATGCTGATATAGTAAGATTTATACTTGGTGACCAATTTCAACAGTTCAGATCTATATGTATGTCTAGGATTCATAGTATGTGGATAAAGGTTTCTACACGTGGCCTAGGCTCTATTAATAGACATTAATTAAGGCTTTATGCTCATTTTTGCTTATTGCGAAGCTTCTGCCTTGTAAAGAAGTAGTCGTAAACCATTTAATTGGGTATCTCTGCGCTTACGCATTGTCATTATTAACGATTTGAAATTGTGTGCGCAATTGTCACAAACCAGGAAGGCAGAGTTTCTCTCGACGAAGATCACATGCTCTTTGACACTAGAAAACCTGTCATCAGGGTTTGCGATGCGGTAGCATTGTCGCATGTACATGCAGCGACAATGAGAGTGTATACAGGCGAGAACGTGCGTGCCAGCCAGCGCTTACAAACACTTTAAGTGGTTTGTTATTCGCTGCTTTGATCGAATATTTTAGTAGTATATATCGTTGGCATGAGTCTATGTTTACTGTCTCATGTGGGTAGAAACCCCTTGTATATATATTGTATATACGTTTACGCAGTTATTAACGCATACAGGAGGAGACGAGCTGCTTCTTTATGCCTTATATCTGTACATTGATCATAATTTTGAATGCATTATTGCATGCATCTCTTATTTCATTAACTGTTCAAATGTGTGAGATATTCATTGTTAGTATGTTGTTTTGAATTTGTATCATTCTTTGTATTGTGAACTCTTCATTATGGAGGAAATAAAGAATATCTAATCTAATCTAACATTTTAGTGACTATAACAAAATCAAAGTAATGTCGCAAATACTGAATTAGATTGATCCTCTGTTGAGCAAGTCTGAATCTCAGATAAATTGATATTATTTGCATGTCTTGTTGCCAGGCAACCATAGAACACTAGTGAAAATCCGTACCTGTCTACTGAATATGGTTGCTATGGTAACAAACAAGCATATATTGTGACGAGCAGTCATTGGAATTAAGAAGATTATATCGATAATTGATTATTTATATATTCAAAATTAATAACACATCACACTTCAATATTACATACCTTCAACTTTAAGTATCATATTAATTTAGACATTGTTTCCATTTAAATGCATGTAAAATATGTCAAAAGTATGTTCTGAATAATAGAAAATGAAATTTTAACATAAACACTTTCTTTGAATTTTGTTTAAACAGCATCAAATAACGTAAACGTGATGGTATTGTTTGTCTTATTCGATTAAAACTGTTTAAGGGGACGGCAACCCTGATAATTACTGCATGTATCAGATTTCGTTTCCATGCAACCATATTCTAAAAGCAGGTGGTGTTTTTAGTGATGTTCAAAAAACGCCTAGCAACCATGAATAAGTGTCGTAATGCATGTCAAAGTAGTTGTTTTTCACCAGGCATTGGTTCTATTTGCTTGAAATATGTAAAGTGGTACCATACATAATAAGTTATACAATATTCGTTTGTACTGAATATTTTGCTAAATTTTACTCGAATTTTCATTTTGATGAAATTTATATGGTCATTGACTGTACAATCGCATGGAATGCATAAAATATGAAAACTATGCAATTTTGCACAGGCATTTATACATTTCTCGAAGCCCATTTCTAACGAACGAACAGCAAAACATAAACATTCTGTGCATTTTCCAATTTTATATGGTGTCAGCTTCGGTGTGACAGGGGATTTACCCACGACGTTTTGTTTGTAAAGAATTAATAATTGCGTGGAATGCATAAAGCATAAAACCTATGCACGTTTGCACAATTTTATATTTCATACATTTTACGAGCTCATTTCTGACGAACGATCAGCAAAACGTAACAAGCAAATTTAGAGAATTTATGTCCCCGCCACTTAATGTTTGTCTTTGAATATATGAGCTTTCGTGAAACGAGTAAGTGAAATTGACTAAGTACACAAAACAGAAAAAACAAGCAAATGCAGAGAATTTATGTCCACCGCCACTTTATTTGTTTGTTTTGTTGCTTTACGTTCCAAGTCAACAGCTATGGTCATTGCGGGACGGTCAGTTCACCTAACCACACTTTCACTGTCTGTATCGAGCTCCGGATCGGCCGTTTTTTGGAAGCGGAGCGGACCACCCAAGATGGCGGACCATTCAACACAGGCAAGGTAGGTGTCTCATTGTATCCAATATGATTACTGTATTAAGCATGCATCAGCCGAACGATCCAAATTACCGCACGTAGAATTGATTTATCTGCATAAAACGACAAGGTCTGTGGCGAAAAATATACACAGTTGCGTGCATCGGTTCATTGAAATGTCTTTTTCTGTGCTGATAATTTTTGAAGCGATGACCCAAATATGTTTTTGTCATTCCTTTGAAACTGCATGTATATATCTGTATCATATCTATGAACTACGATGCACAATTCAATTCTGATCCAGACGCTGAAAACCGTAATAAAATCACTTGGCTGGTTTTTGAGAAATAGTTGATTATGTTAGCCGTGTAAGCGGCAATTGTTGACGGATTGGACTAGCTAGTTCAACACAAATTATACCTTTATATGCAGTATTATGTCAACGGATTGGCTCAAGAAAACTCATGAAAATGTCAACGGTTTGGACGAACTTAACTTTGAACAGACAAGCGCTATAACAAAATGATTTTCTTACAATGCATAGAAAACACGCTGCTCTATGGCTGCTGTACATACGTAGACTGGCCCCCGTCTAACTGATATTTAACAAAATCTACGACTTAAAAAAATGGCCCACTTAACTTGAGTCCTTCTTTCTAATATACTATCTCTCTGATGGGGCTATCAGCTTAGAAGGGAGATTTTACAGAGAAACTTTTGATTTAGTAGTAGTTTACTAGTCTAAGATTTAAAAGGGTTTGATAAAAATGCTGAAATAACTGCTTTATCGAAATTCTCAGTTAAAACAAAACAGTAACAAAACATTTCTTATTGTCATACATTAATATTTACATTTTCGTAGAAATCCTTTAATGAATCTTAAGATTTTTGCAACCGTTCATAGTCTCATGAATGACATAACTATGATTGACATCTGACAAGCTCACTTGCCCGTTTAATATGCTTCAAACATCTAGCTCATTTGCCAGAAGTGACACTGGTGTTGCGATTGACAGCTAGCCACGCCAGAGTTCCACGTGCAAAGCTAGCCTCTTGTTTGCACCATTGGCTGTCCGTGTTTACACTGGCTGTTCCCCTTTTCCGTTTTATACTCAGACAAAGCCGTTAACATTATTTCACATTAATTACAAAACTGTTTTGTTTCCTAAACTATAAATATTTTTTATATTTTAGATGTTTATAATAAAGTGTAAATATGAGCAATAAATTCAATTTTTGGTCTGTTCATTGAATCATGAATACTTCAGGTCTCCTGCAAAGTTAACTTACTTTGCAAGAGACCCAAAGTATTCATGATTCTATGAACATTCCAAAAAATGAATTCATTTCTTTTATATTTTTGTGGCATTCATACCATAAAATTCATATAGATTTCTAGCCGTTTCCACTTGTAAGACACCTTAAACTGATAAAAAAAGCATCAATCAGACCACCAGATACTTTTTTCTGCTTTCAAACCAAAGCTTATGTTGTCTCACGAAGACGGTGCTTTTGAGAATCCAAACTTATGCTGAGAATACTTAAAACATTATTATGGTAGTTTTATCGAACACCAAACACGTGCTAATACAGACCTTGCGGTAGGCAAGAAAATAAAAACAAAGTTTACACTTAAACATTTGGTTGTCTGAGTCTACATGTATGATTAATCATAAAATATTATCCTTCTGTTAAACATTTGCAATTTTCATTTTACATTTTTGATGGCTTTCATAGTGTCAATGCTGTTAAAAGTAATTCAATAAGCATCGTATTCTACCACTTTTAACATATAATTACTCTCTCAACTCAAAAATAGTGAGTATGATCAGGAAATACCACAATCACAACTGTAGACAAACACATGGCACCGTAAGGAAGAGCCACACAACAATCACAAGGCACTAGGAATGCAAAAATAAAAGCAACCAACTCTCTCTTCCCCATCAAGATGATTGCAAAATTATGGTAAAAATAAAGTAACGCACAACAAAATACAGAACAATTACGGACTCCCACAATGAGAGTAACAATCAACAATGAATCACCAACAATAATACCACCGACTTAAAACGAACAGCAGCATAAGCCACCAGGGGACTTAACCTAGATGTGCATTTATCTTGAAGTCCAGTCGTTTTCGACTTATAAGACATAATAATTAAGAAATAAAAAGAGTGTGTAATAGAAAATTATTTTTCATGTTTAAAAATAAAACAGCATTGTAGGTAGTCAAAAGAACCGTCTCACATTTCATTATATACAGAAGAGGAAACATTAGAAAAATGACTGCCTTTTAAAACATTTTATTTTGGGATGTGTGTGATCTAGTCTGTTTTAAAATACCGAATAAGTTGTCCTTTCTTGACCCAAACACAAAATGCCCATTTTCAAGAACCGTGCATACCGTATTGGTATATTTTCAAGTTTTACGTCTCTTTTTTTAAATGCTTCAACGTAAGAGGAGGCAATTAGGTACTAATCAGACAGTGCTAAAGCAACTAAAAGGAAGTTAAGACCAAAACTGTGGATATGCAAAGTACACTTTTTAGAAAATACAGAATGCCTTCCTAAATCCGTTAAAATATTTCTTTGCTATCCAATGTGTATGAGTATGCGCTTCCTAAAGTCTCCACCTAAATAAGTCAGAACGATAAAGGCTCAAGATTGATCTTTTGTTTAGCATATAGTATAGAAACCTAATGCATTCGCGGAATGGATTATGAATGCGCTTTCATTACATACACTGAAGAACTTTAAAAACAAAACAAAAACTGAAATTCATAAAGTTTTCTTATTCTAATGTGTCAATTTCATTGAGATTTGGCAACAATGAACATCAACATGTCAGCTTAACATGTTTTTAGATTTCATACCAAAATAATAAATGTTATTAGGGCAACAGTCTATAGAAAAGCAATAACCTTAGATTCTAAAGTTGCAATTTGAATTTGTCGATTTAAAGTCATTGTATAAAAATATTTTATTAAAAATCTAGATACAAATTACCCTCTGAGCCCTACTATTTGTCTGGCACTGACGGTAGCCAGTCGGTACGGATATTGTCGATGCAAATATCGTCGATACACTCGACGTAAGTTGCCATCTTAATGGCAGTTCGTCATTTTGGTTAACCAGACCTACGTGATATTTCACTGTTCCTGTTGCCTGATAACGATCTCTTAGGCACTTTCCAGTTAACGGATGACAATTATAATATCACGTGACTTCAGAAACACGCACTCCAGCTTGCAACATACCAATTGCGCCAAATCGTTCATGTTCGGACAACCGTTGTATATGTATATTATGAAACTAAAGCTACAGTGTTTCTTATACATGTATATGTACAAGCTGCATGTGAAATGATATAATATTTGGCTTCATTGATTCATAGGGACGCCACGTAAAAAACATAGTAAACCTGATATACGTAGCTGGTGGTGGCCAGTGTTTGTAAAAGCGTTGGTATTAGTTTTCGATAGAAGCAGAGAGTCGTTACCCCTGGTCGTTACCAGCCCATTTTACCCGTTAAAGAAGGCTAAAAATGTTCTGGGTGCAATAAATAATAATTTCTTAAATTTTTGCCTTTTAAAGTCCTTCAGTGTATTGGGCCCCCCTCGTAATGGTGTCACTAGGCCTTTTAAAATGTGTTGATGTTGCGTATGTATCGTGATTCATTTATCCTCTACCATGATGCCTCTGGGACCAAAATTGGCAGGCCCTGGGTTAACAAGGTTTACATAGACTATCTAAAAGAAAAGTCGATGTTCTACATGATGGGTTCTACATGATGGAAACTTTTCTATGGAACTTGTTGTTCTATCAAAATTGAAAAAAACTGGTATTTTGGAGGAGTAATGCTTTCCTATGACCTTATAATTAATAACTCTCAGGTGATTGACCAGGGTCCAAGTGCCCTCTTGTTTTTATATTAACTATCTTACAGGAGGCTTATAACTGAGGTTATAGGAATGGATTTCTTCTGTTAGCCCATCTGTCAGTCCGTGCTGAATATCTCATGAAGCCTATGAACGATCTCATGAAACTACACTCCAATGTTTCTCTCAATGAGACGATGTGTAGAATTTATGACTCAGGGTGAACGACAAGCTTAAAGGTCATGGTCATTCTCAAATGATTGAAAAATCTTATAGATTTTGTGATTATCTACTTAATCAGCTAGATTAGATCATTGCTCTAAACTAATCTACACATAAGCTTACGTACGTCCATTACTTACCCAAGCGTGTAGTTAATCACTTGGGTCGAAAATTACAATGCCCCTTTAAAGTAAAGGGAGACTTAAGAATTGAATTTCAGGAAGTGAAAAATATACGTTTCAAACTTATATCAAAATAGTTTCATTATTTCTGTAGATCACTATTATATCTTTGACCATAAGTACAGCACCGATCCTGGCATTTTCTTTACATTAATTGTACTCTGTAACATGCTAAATATCAATTATACACTTAAGCCATCCTTAACTTTAATGAAGCATTGTAATTTGGGGCCCTGGCTGCTTAAAAACTGAAAAAAGTAGCTGATAGGAAGTATTGCCTAAGTATATAGTTGCGGATCATACTGGATCGCATTGGTTTAAAATCTAATACTTTGTGAGACATTATTTATATATTTTGTAGATGCTTCTACAGTAACACTTCTGCTGCAAAGGTCTACCCTAGTTATGTTTATGAAAATAAAATGGAGGTAAGCACGCATGATTGAAGCAGCAGCACAAATGCAATAGATTCATCTAGCAGGGCTGTGGAAGTACCATGGCGGACTTGTCCGACTGGTACATTTTCATTCAGGACAAGTTGTAAATTTCTATTTACTTGTCCTTGGACAAGTACAAATGAATTAAGTTAATACAATTCTGTTCGTGTATTTCATATTTTGATTAATTATTACGAGTTCACATGTTGCATTGAAAACAGTGTGGATCCAGATCAGCTGGCTTCTGAATTGAAGCCAGCTGATCTGAATCTACACTGTTTACAAGATAGTTGATATTTGGTTTTATACTGTTTCGAAAGAGTAAATTGTTTAAGCACAGAACAGTTGCTTCTTGCTTCTTCAGAAGCCAGCTGATCTGGATCTACACTGTTTACAAGATAGTTGATATCTGGTTGTATACTGTTTTGGAAAGAGTAAATTGTTTAAGCACAGAAAGGTTTAAGCTAATCTGTTCTTTCGGACAAATAACATTTTCTTTGGACAAGTACATTATGGCCCTTTATTTGTCCCTGGACTAGTATATAATTTTAATATTTCCACACCCCTGCATCTTGCATACACCCAAAGTATGTATCATGGTAATAAATATTAAAATGCAAACAATTGTCAGCATTTTAACATTTAGGAGCATGATAACGTTTGTGCTCAGTTGAGTTGAACATGAAAAAAGTTTTATACCCTCGGGGCCTTATTTCTTGCATAGCGTAGATATATATAATTTAATCTCGTATGTCCCAAGTACATTTGCCACGGGCATCGTGCGATTCATTTGTCTACGACTTTCGGTACGATTTTTCAGGCACAGCAGAGTATACCAGCATGCAAACAGTTAGATGCCCAATTACAAAACGTTTACCTTTGCGCGTGAGCGTATTAATTAAATGCACAGCTTTGTAGTTATACGTTGTGATTATAGGAAAAAAGTAAGTGAGTATGATCAGGAAATACCACAATCACAAACTGCAGACCAACTCATGGCACCGCGAGGAAGAGCCACACATCAATCACGAGGCACCAGCAAGACAAACCAAGCAAAACAACCAGCTCTCCCTTCCCAATCAAGATGATTGCAAACTAGAAAGGACAGAATGGATAGTTACGTACAACAAAACATTGAAAAATTACAGACTACCACAATGGGAGTAACAATAAACAATGAATCAACAACAACAGAGGGAGCGCAGTGGCTCGATGGTAGAGTGCTTGACTCGAGACCGAAGGGCCGCGGGTTCGAGCCTCACCGGCGTCACTGTGTTGTGTCCTTGAGCAAGAACATTAATCCTAGCTTATAAGTACTGGTTCAACCCAGGAAGACCCGTCCCTTTATAACTGAAAGATTGTTGAAGGGATGTAAAGAATCAAATCAAACAAACAAACAAATCAACAACAACAGAGCCGCCGCCTTAGAACCGACAGCAGTGTAAGCCACTAGGGGCTTAAATACATTTTACTGGTACGAAATCTCCGCCCTAGAGTCGTTTGTTGTTGAAGTACAAGAAACTCGGGTTTCTAGTGAATAAAATAACGGCCTACGATTTGCTTATTCGACTCGACTGAATTAAAACGTTTGAATTTGTATGAAACACAAATTTCAGCAAATTAACAAATAACTCTGAAGTCAGCATCATTGGCTTGAATACTGGCTGTCCATACCCAGCAGACACAGAACAACAAAGGAACGCCGTGTCGACGTCAATGTGATGCAATGACGTCACATTAACGTCAATACGACGACATGTGCCTGCTGGGTAATGTGTTATGTCTGTCGCACTTAGGGAGACTGTTTAGTAATACTCAATATTAATAAAATATAATTAAACACGGGGAGCAAGCTCATAGTTTTGGGGATTTAGTGAGCACTGCCAAAAAGCAAAAAAATATTTATATATATAAATTTCATCTTAAAGGAAAAGCCTCCATTTTGTTAGTTTAAAAAAAATTGCTTTGGGGGGGGGGGGGGGGCTCATGCCCCCAAGACCCCCTTAATAAAATGTTTTTGTTTATTTACATGCACATCTAGATTGATCAAAGAAAAATATGCCGAATGATTTTTGTTGTTGTTGATTTATTATCCCTAGAGTTGTTGATTTTTAGGTTGATTATTTCGGAACGCTCAGAATGCACCAGATAGCACCTTTTTTTCAAAAATTTCACGGATGAGCATGCCCCGGGACCCCCCTAGCACAAGTGTCATTCCTCATCCTTACAGGGCTACATGCGCACTCCCTCTAGTTAACTCACTGATTTTTATTAAAACTTTGAAGGATGCTGATCGAATTGTAAAAAGACTTTGTACAGTTACCAAAAATTAAATGCTTTCACTTTTTTTTGAAAAATATTCAAGTTTAAGCTGTTGGAACAACGAAATGCCCCTCTCTCCCTCTAACCAGAAAAGCAAATGGTCTGTCTCTAATTTTAAACAATTAATCTAGAGAGCACTCCTACATAGCTACCCTACCAGGTACAGCAAACGCATTTTAAGGATGACCTCAACTTTGAGCTACATTAAAATAATTATATATGTCATGTTTTATTTGGCTTAGCTCTGTCTTACATGTATGACGCCAAATATTTAGTGAACATTAAGTCATGTTCTTGCGTATTGCTTCAAAGTTTTTAAGTATGTGATTTTAATCCTACGGAGCGAAAAATACACTTTAGGGAGAATTGGCTAATATTTTGTGGGATTTGGGGAGAAGCTGTATTAATTTTAGGGATTTGTGAAGCAAGACAAAATACTTTCAGGGAGCTGAGATTTTTTTTCAGGGATTTTGGGAGATCAATGCATTATTTTAAGGGAGCAAGGGAGCACAGACTCCCCCCCCCCCGGGAGGCCTCAAGAACACATTAACCCATATTAGCCTGGCGTCTTTTTATGGGACATAGGCAAACTGTACAGACCCAGATCAGACGCTGCAAAACGCGGCATCTGATCAGGGTCTCCACTTACAGACACTGTTTGCTTGCCTAATTTTCTATTTAAATTTGAAATAAACTACACTACCCAGCATCCCTTAAAACGGAAACAGATTCGTCTGAATGATAAGGGTAGGAAATACCATTAGGCATAAATTGGTTGAAAGCACAGCACCCAATGTCGTTGGGCCTGAGCTGGATCCAAACTGTTTTCAAAGGTAAAATGCGACCTCGAAGCTATCATTCTTTAGAGATGCGACCAGAATATAAAATTGTTTAAACCCAGTTCAAACACGACAATATGTCAGGCCTGATCTGGATCAAATCTGTTTTCAAAGGTTATCAGCAGACGAATTTGCTTAGAGTGCCAATCGACAATATATCAGCACACAGAATTTAAAAAGTAGTTTGTTCCAGATCAAATGCAAATTGTACGCAAATGATATTTATCCTGGCTTAGTACTGGTTCGACCCAGGAAGACCCATCCCTGTTTAACTGAAAGATTGTTGATGGGACGTAATGAATCAAATCAAACAAACAAACAAAACAAACGCAAATCAGGGTGGGTAGTCACGTGGTTTTTGCTTGGATACTCTGTACGGATGTTCGAATACACTGTACGGACATTCAGATCGAATGTAGGTAGATTTCTCTATGTTTTCTCATCTATACCCAGAAAGTTATACACCATTTTCCAGCCCACATTTTCCCCTATCATACGCTACCAGGATAGCATCTTTAAGCTTCTTACTTTGAGTACTGACTCTGTCACAAATGTTGTCCGTACAGCTTATTTCCAAATTCAGGCCCGATCTTCGCCACTTAAAAATTTGTGACAGAGTCTATACTCAAAGTAAGAAGCTTTATGAGGATATCCTGGCATCGTTAGATCGGGAAAAATGGGGGCTGGAAAATGGTGTATAACTTTCTGTGTAAAGATGAAAAAAACACGCAGAAATATCTACTTACTTTTGCTTAAAACATCGGTGTGGAAAGAAGTCCGCCATTTTTCCGTACAGTGTATCCTAACAGAAACCACGTGACTACCACCCTGGCAAATGATATCAGCAAATGAATGTGGTCAGACTCAAACCGCTTGGATCAAGAACGGGCCAAACAGTATTGATTAAAGTCAGGCCCTACAATATTGATAAAGATCAGGCCCCTACAATATTGATTAAGATAGGGCCCGGCGATATGGATTAAGATTAGGCCCTACAATAGTGATTAATACCATGCCGTTTGATATGGATTAAGATCAGGCCCTACAATATGGATTAAGATCAGGCCCTTCAATGTGGATTGAGGTCAGGCCCAGCGATATGGATTAAGATTAGGCCCTACAATATTGATTAAGATCAGGCCCTACAATATGGATAAAGATTGGACCCTACATATGGATTAAGATAAGGCCCTACAATGTGGATTAAGATCAGGTCCTAGATAAGGATTTAGATCGGACCCTACAATATGGGTTAAGATCAGACCCTACAATATTGATTAAGATCAGGCCCTACAATACAGATTAAGATCAGACCCGACAATATGGATTTAGACATGGCCCTACAATATGGGTTAAGATCAGGCCCAACAATATGGATTAAGATCAGGACCAAAAATATTGATTGAGATCAGGCCCTACAAGATTGATTAAGATCAGGCTCTACACTATGGATTTAGATCAGGCTCAACAATACGGACACCATGCCTTGATGTTGGTATTTTTTCACGCTTTTGTGGTGTCTAAAGTAGGATTTGTTTCTCAAATTTTAACTTTTTCATAACGTTCTTCCAGGAGTATCATCAGGGTGTAAACCAGTGTGGACTCAGATCAGGAGAGACACTATGACAAGTCTGTCATTTTTGTCAGTCCTGGTTTGAGCCCAAGGTGTTTACAAAGGTATCAACAGACAAAATGAAAAGAGTTTTGTATGTTGTCTGTGAAAACAAAAGTTCGTCCAATCCGCAGACATTTTCATCATTTTTCGCGAGCCAATCCGTTGACAAACGACTGCATATAGTGGCATAATTTGTGTTGAACTAGCTAGTCCAATCCGTCGACAATTGCCGTTTACACGGCTAACATAAACAACTATTTCTCAAAATCCAGCCAAGGGATTTTATTACGGTTTTCGGCGTCTGGATCAGAATTGAATTGTGCATCGTAGTTCATAGATATGATACGGATATATACATGCAGTTTCAAAGGAATGACAAGAAAATATTTGGGTCATCGCTTCAAAAATTATCAGCACAGAAAATGACAGTTCAATGAAACGATGCAAGAAACTGTGTGTATTTTTCGCCACAGAACTTGCTGTTTTATGCAGATAAATCAATTCTACGTGCGGTAATTTGGCTCGTTTGGCTGATGCATGCCTCATACAGTAATCATATTGGATACAATGAGACACCTACCTTGCCTGTGTTGAATGGTCCGCCATCTTGGGTGGTCCGCTCCACTTCCAAAAACGGCCGATCCGGAGCTCGATACAGACAGTGACTTTTTTCCTGGGCAAGCTTGAACAAGCAGTTAACCAGTAATCGTGCACATACTTTCGCTTGTAACTGACAACAACCCTTCATGAATGATTCAGCGGAAGGGAGGAGAACGGCCGTAGAAATTATTTCATGATCAATCTCCACGAAAGTATGGGACCGGGCCGTGATCGAACTCGCGACCCCTGGATCTGCAGTCAGCTTCGCATATGTTTGTCTTTGAATATATAAGCTATCATGAAATAGCTTTCATTTTGTGAAAAAGTAACAACAACAAAATTTCTGAAGATTATATCCAAACAATATGCACATCTTCAGCCCATGACATATACACCTGTAAATTTTCAAAGGAACCAGAGTAAAAACTGTAGGAGGAGATGCTTACACAAGATACCTAGTATCTACTCATTTGGCCGCAAAGCGTTCATTTTTTGAAAAAAAGTGACAAAAAATCTGAGTATTATGCCCAAACAATATGCACATCTTCAGACCATGACCTAAACACCAGTAGAGTTTCAAAGCAATCAGAGTAAAACTGTAGGAGTTGCATACACAAGATACCTAGTATCTAATCATTTTGGCCGCTAAAATCACTAAGTTCATCCTGTGAAAAAAATCTGAGGATTATGCACAAACGATATGCACATTTTCAGACCATGACCTAAACACCTGTAAAGTTTCAAAAGTATCGGAGTAAAACTGTAGGAGGAGTTTCATACACAATATACCTAAGACGAACGAACAGACGGAAGGACGAATACTATGTCCCATTGGTTTTCCTCAAAAAGGCGGGGACAAAAAACTTAAAATGAGAAATTTATCCTACGCACATTCATATCTTCATAGTAATAAACGCCTAAAAAGCGACTTAACTGAATTTGAGAAAAAAGTAACAAAAATAAATCTGATGATTATATCCAAAACATATGCACTTTTTCATAAAACAGCTGTAACGTTTCAAAACTAGGGGCATAATCTCAATTTTAGTTTCTTTCGCACCTCCAGGAAGAAAAAAACTTGGCTAATATTATTAGTTAGGTACATGTCTTGGGGCCTTATGAACCAATGTTTCACAAAGTTTTCTGTGGTCAGTTTTCTGTAAATGGCCTGTAATCTACGTTACCCTACTAACATAGAAAATAGTAGTATACAAGTATACAAAATACAAGACTAACATGATATTTTACAAAAGTATCAATTAAATTATTTGAACTTAAAATGTTTGATCTAGTCATAAATATCAATTGCAGACATTTGTGAGATATGTTTTTGCTGAACAGCGTGGCGTATGTTACATTTTATACGAATTGACATTTTATAGATAATGACTTTATAGATTGCATATAAGAATGAACCATGTTCCCCAACCCAAGGAAGAAACACTTGGTTACTATTTACAGTCAGTGACATGTCTTGTGGCCATAAAACCCATGATTTACCAAGTTTTCTTAGGTCAGTCGACTGTAAATGGCCTTTAATCAATGTTACCCTACTAACTTTGAAAATACCAACACATGATACAAGACTAATAGGATAATTTCCAATAGTATTAATGAAATTATTTTAGATTTACATGTTTGAACTGGACATTAGCACCAGTTGGAGACATCTGTGGTGTGTATTTCTGCTCATCAGAGTTACTTATGTTACTTTATTACGAAATTGCATATACAGGTCCATTAAAAAAGTTATTTCACTACGCAATATTTCAAAAGTTTTTTCACATTTTTTTAAATACATAAATGGGCTAAGTTTTACCATGCATGTAATTAAATTATCATGCAATTTTGTTTCTATAAATCATATCAACGTATAATCAGACAACATTTGTATATGAATATTTTAACATTCCAATGAAAACACAATAACATGCTTAAATACATTCCATTGAAAACACAACTATATACCTGTACGCCTACATCATAAAGTCAGTATTCATTGCATCTCCATTTGCTTAATAAGATCTGCAATTCTCCTTGGCATTAAATTGTTCTGTTCTTCCAGGACGTTCGGTGCTTAACTTTACCACGCTTCACATACTCGCTTCCACATCTCTGCTTTTAAAGATATATTCATTCTGTGGGCACATAACGCATTCACATTAGTCTGTATTTCACAGTCATAACAATCGACGCCATTGTCGTGTTTGTCGCAAACAGAATGTAAAATATCAAGCTAAGTTAATTCAGACTACTGTAAAATTGCCAGCAAGTGTGCAAATCTGGGAACCATTGGCAACAGAGGCCAGTCTCTTCAGAGAAATGTGAATGGTAACATGGATAGTGCAAAATACCAGAGTGATATTATTCATGATAATGAAATGACATGTGAATGCGTTGTGTTCCTACAGAAGGGATATATCTTATGCATGATCTCGTGCCATGCCATAACTCTAAAACTACAAGAATATTCCTAGGCTGTAAAGAAATACGCCTTCTGGAATGACCAGGGAATTCGCGGGAAATGAATCTCGTAGAAAACATTTGGAATATAATGAAGATAGAGATTGGAAAACAAATGCCATGCAAACTAGCAGAGATGTGGAAGTGAGTATGTTAAGCGTGGTATAGTGTAGCACTAAACTTCCTGGAAGAACTTTACAATTCATTGCCAAGGAGACTTGCAGATCTTATTGAAGCAAACGGAGATGCAACGAAATACTGACTTTATGATGCAGGCGTACAATGTTGTTGTGTTTTCATTGTAATGTATTTAAAGTAATGTCGTTGTGTTTTTCATTGAAATGTATCTGATATTAAATACAACTAGTGCCTGATTATACGTTGATATGATTTATAGAAACAAAATGGCATGAGAATTTAATTACATGCATGGTAAAACATAGACCATTAATGTATAATAAAAAATGTGAAAAAACTTTTGAAATATTGCGTAGTGAAATAACTTTTGTAATGGACCTGTAATGACGTTAAAGATTGCATATAAAATAAACCATGTTCCCCAACCTTAAATATGTGATAAAGATCTATATTCAAATGATGATTTTCCATTTTCACATATTAAAGCCAATTATAACTTGTAACTGACAATAGAGGTAGTAAAATAAATGATTAAATATGCTTATTAGCACATTACTTCTACTGGCGTACATATTTTCTATCAGACCTGATTTTCTCTTAGCTTGACGACATAGCCTGAGGACAAGGTTATATTTGAGTCTACTCTCTGCTCTTTTTTAAAATAACTTCAATTTTAGACAAATTATTCCAAATAAACACTAAAATAAGAGAGTTTTGTAATTTTGATTGATACTGTTACTTCGATATGACCGTTTGCAGATTTCTACCAATGGTTCATAACAATAAACATACTATCTACTTCATGATTCAAATATTTGACTGAATGTTTTATTACGCTTTATGTTGTCAAACTCATAATAGGCCTGTAAATTACGTTGCCATATAAAATCAGGATAGAAATTTTGTAAGCCAACTTACAAGTAACATGCTTATATGCGTATTTAAATATTTATTTCACTACATTTACAAGTTATAAACAGCTTCAAATATGTAAAATGGAAATATAATAGAGATCTACATTATACAATTAAGGTTGGGGAACTTGTTTTATCCTAATTATGCATTAAAAAGTCATTATCTGCAATTTTACCTAAAACGTAACATACGTAATGCTGACCGAGCAGAAACATATCTCACAATTGATGTTTATGTCTAGGTCAAACATTTAAAGCGCAAATGAGATAATTGATACTATCCAAAATATCCTATTAGGGTAAGTGTGTCTTGGTTGGTCTTTTGGTGACTAATGCTCTTAACAAGGTTATTCAACGATGTATACATGCTACGCACGCAGCTTGCATTCACCACATTGGAGCAGCTGATAGCTTGAGTGTACACCCAGTCTTTCACCTGATAATTAGAGGGCATGTCTTTTGCTGGGAGAAATTACATCATGAAAGATTTATCTAATACAAATTTACAAGCATAATTAATTGGTTTAATATTTCTGATTTGCTTGATGAAGAAAAAAAATACAATAGGTGGGAAGCTCATCCTCCTACCATATGATGAATCTGTTGTTAACCATGATGATATCAGTTTTCTGAAAAGGTGATTCGTTGCATATAAGGTTGGTCTTTACATTATAGATATCTATTAAAATTAGCTAGCACTTGTAACTGGTATATACCGTACTAAAATCTGTAATCTTAATATGGCATTTCACTTAAAATTAAACTGAAATGATTTCGTTGAACACGAGGCGTCTACAGCCCTCAACAAGGTTAGTATTAACAAATGGGTACACGAATGAGTCAAGTTAGATCTAAAATGCTGTCTACAAGCTATTGTACGCAGTATGAATCACATTTTCGGATGGCTTTGCATACACTAGCCTAATTCAGTAAACTTTATAACCAACAAACTGACTATAAGTCTCATACTTCTCATTTCATAGACCATGTGTAAACATGTATCATTTTTACGAATAACTCAACACAATCCGACTGTGCAAACACACACACACACACACACACACACACACACACACACACACACACACACACACACACACACACACACACACACACACACACACACACACACACACACACACACACACACACACACACACACACACACACACACACACACACTACTTTGTGAACAATGTAAGAAAGCCAATAGCTGCATGTTTGTTGTGACACTATTTTTTTCAACAGACACTCATTCGACAATTAAATCTGTGAGCTTCACAGATTCAAACCATGTGAGTCATGTTTATGATTAAAGCTTGAACTCCAGAAAATGGACTTTAAGAAGATACAGCAACTGACAAAAGAGTTGCAACTTATGTTACCCTTAAATATATTTATAGCTTTGTAATTAGTGTTACCACATACTATGTTTTTCAGTCTAGGAGTATGGCTTAACCTTAACTTTCATTAGTTAACAAACAAATTAAGTTCTTTCAAAATTGCTGTATAATATAAGATCATAAGCATTACAATATGATATAATGAAATCGTGCTCAACAAAAGAATAGTAGATTGCAATAATGGCAGGTGATTATTGCTATTTTTCAAAATGCAATTGTCAACAATGAAAATTAAATGTATTAAGCATACAAGAAAACCCGTTATTACTAGATATACAGAGCATCAGGTACATTTGGGTATAAACCATGCTACTTCTGTTCTGATAAGTATTTGGTTAATATAATGTTTGCAATCTTTAAAGGTGAGTTAGAAATTTTAGATTAAACAAAATGCAGCAAAGACCTGAAATATTCTGTATCTCTTCCTCGCGGTACCATTGGTTGGTCTGCAGTCTGCCATTGTGACATTTCCTGGTCATATTCACTGTTTAGCAAACATAGTTTTTTTTTTCAAGCATGATAAAATACTTTTCCTGGCGAAAAAGGAGCCAGAACTTGCAGGAAACATATTTAAGCTAAAATAACGGCAGTGCGTTTCTACATATGTTGTGGACTTATTCTACATATGCATTTAGTGTAAAGGGTATATAACTTGTAAAGCAATAATCATCAAATTTGACCAATCTGTTACCCATTCGCTCTTGCTAAACGAAGGCTTGACCAGAAATTTATTAGTTTTAAGATTTGTCCTTCTCTGTGTAAAATCAACAGAAAGCCCCAGCCCTGGAAGACACCTGGCACCATCCTCTCGACCCTGCCACCAGATATATAGATGCAAGAAATATTGCCTTGCTATTTTACTGTTAATTATTAATTGATGTACAGTATTTTCAGTCCAATATTTGAATCATGAAGTAAATACCATATAAAATGCCATTAACTATTGATAAAAAATGCAAATTACCATATCAAAGTAACAGAACCAACCAAAATACAAAACTCTTAGATTAATGTTTATTTAGAATAATTTGTGTATAATTGATTTATTTATAATATGTGGAGAGTAGACTAAAATTTTACCTGAGCCTTGCATGTAGTCAGGCTAAGGTAAAATTTGAGTCTACTCTCCACAATTATAAGTATCTTTATCCATTTATGCAAAGCATCATTTTGTTACCTACGTTCCCTTATTTTTATATTGACAGAAATTAAATACCCATGGTAATTAAACCTGTTTGTTTAGTCTCTTTTTAATTTCATTGTGACAGAGATGAAAAAAGACAGTGCCCATTCCAGTGCAATGTAAATGGTTGAAAAGAAAATATGTACGTCAGTAGAAGTGACACGCTTATAAGCATCCTGAAATATTTATTTTTCTACACTTTATTGCCAGTTGCAATTTATAAATAGCTTCATATATGTGAAAATGAAAATTTCATAATTTGAATCGAAAAATTTATAACATATTTAAGGTTGTGGAACATGGTTTATTCTAATATGCAATATTTTAAGTTGCAATTTCGCAACAAATGTAATATAAGTAACTCTGGAGAGTAGCAGTACATCTCCCAGATGTTTGCAATTGATTTTTATGTCTAGCTGAAACATTCAAAGCTCCTATAATTTTATTAATGCCATTTTAACATTTCCTATGAGGCTTGTCTTTTTTGTTTTGTATTTTCAATGTTATTATTAAAAAAAAAAAAAAAAAAAAAAAAAAAAAAAAAAAAAAAAAAAAAAAAAAAACCTCCAGCTGTTAAGTTTTTAGAGCTGATTTTTCGCAATAACTTTTTTTGATCTTCAATTTTAGCAAAATATGTTCGCGATGGAAGTTGTGGAGGAGACGTTCCGCCAACTTCTCCAAAAGGTCTGGTGCTTGTGGCTCAAAAATATGTGTGTATATATAGATGACGATTTCGCAATAAATTGAATTCGTCCTGAATTTCTAAGTCTTCTATTGACAGGTAAAATTCGTATAGGCGTGACAGAATGGGGTAGTCTCAAAATGTATTCCTGAGCGGTGCATATCCAGTTATTTAAAGGTTGTGCATAACACGAAACTGACGTTAACATACTCAGATTTGACCGTGCATATGTAGAATCAACTTTAAGCAGGCTCATTTGTAGGAGCAAAGGTTGAGTTTAAGCAAGACGTGCAATTTTTTATGCTATGAAGTGAACGGTTTTGAGATGACCCCACTTACTTAACGCACGAGCTAATCAGGCGCAAGAAGCTCTAGCGATAAGGCGTATATTTTCCCTAGTTGACATGATTACAAAAGCTGAATTTTCAAATAGCCCTAATGATTTTAAAAGTCGTCTGTTTGGATAGTATAATATGTATAGTTAGCATCAAAATACGTTTCAAAGCGATTCATCATTTACAAAGCCTTGGAAACTTGCGCTTTCTACTCCCACCCCTCATTTTACGTCTTTATACTAGGTGTCGTTTAGACCAGAATTTTAGTACATCCATTATAGGTTTTCAAAAAATAAAAGTACTAAATTAATAAAGATATAAATGCCCTTCGTTTCCAAAACTTTGCAGTATTCCTTCTGTGCATGCGTACGAAACATACTTAAGATTGTGATGTTTGTAATTGAAAAGATAAAACTGGTGTCTTTCAGTTTGTTTTTAGATGCTTACCCCCACCCCCCAAGACCCAAGATGTCATTTGGACAATTGAACGTCATTATATAAATATACAACATGTGTAAAGGGCGGCTTGGGTCTAAGGGGGGGAGGGGTTGTATAAGCGAAAGAAGACATCAATCATCTGACAAAAATAGACCACTTTGCAAGATGGTCGTTTTTATTGTACATCAACTGTATAAATATATATAATATACTCTATCGTGATAAATGTAGGACGATAGTTTACCTTAGTTTAACTGTCTATTTCCCACACATGTTACTGAATAGCGAGCACAGTTGATAATCAAAATAAATGCTCATTCAAAACGAAGTAAAAATATATATTATGCATTTAGAAAACCCGTTTTAAATATACGAACTAGCGGGCAAGGGTACATAGACGGATCGTCAATATGTATTTGCTGAGTGTGCCTAGTGTCTCCAGACGTTATTTCAACAAAATAAATCGAACTTCTTGTTCAGGGAAATAGCCCGCCTTATCGCGAGAAATTCTTTCCATTATATTTGAACAAGAGTAATTGAATTAGGGCGATGCAATGTAACTTTTTGACTCACATCTTGGACTTGGTTAAAATGTTCTAAGCACAGAGGAACCTGCAGCATCTTGGATGTGGGAACTATTTTGAGAAGTTGGCGGAGATGATCCTGAATACTTTGCATCGGGATAAGTTTTTAGATAAATGATTATGTAAAAGTTATCGCAAAAAAAATCTAAAAACATAACAGTTAAGTTTAGGGTCACATTAATTACATGTCATTTACAGACGTCTGACCGAAGAAACTTAGTAAATCATGGGTTTCTAAGGCCACAAGACATGTCCCTGACTGAAAATAGAAACCAAGCTTTTTTTCCTGCTGTTAGGGAACATGGTTCATTCTTTTATGCAATATGTAAAGTCATTATCTGCAATTTCGTATAAATTGTAACATACGTCATGCTGATGGGCAGAATACATCTCACAGAAGTCTGGAATTGATGTTTATGACTAGATCAAACATTTAAAGTTCAAATAATTTCATTGATGCTTTTGTAAAATATCCTATTAGTCTTGTATTTTGTATACTACTATTTTCAATGGTAGTAGGGTAACGTAGATTAAATGCCATTTACAGAAAACTGACCACAGAAAACTTAGTAAAACATAGATTTCTAAGGCCCCAAGACATGCCTCTAACTGGAAAAAGGAGCTAAGTTTTTCTTCCTGCCGGGTGCAACAAACTCGCAAAATAGCCCATATATCTCAGCTTGGCCCCTTAACCAATTGGCATAAAACTGTAGGAGGAGTTGCGCACAGAATATACCTAGTAGCTATTCACTTTGGTAGGAAAAATGACTAAGTTTAACCAGTGAAAAAAGTGACAAAAAATCTGAGTAATATATCTAAACAAAAGCACATCCTCAGTCCATGATATAAAAACCTATACAATCAGCGTAAAACTGTTGGAGAAGTTGCATACACAAGATACAAGTACCTAGTACGGCCAGAAAAAATGACTACGTTCATTTTGTCAAAGACAAAAATAATTTGAATACGATATCTAAACAATATGCACATTTTCACACCATGTGCTAAACACCTGTAAAGTTTCAAAGGAATCGGAGTAAAACTGAAGTAGGAGTTGCATACACACTATACATAGTATCTATTAATTCTGCCGGAAAATGACTAAGTTCATTTTGCAAAAAGTGACAAAAAATTCTTAGGATTATATCCAAACATCTTCAGACCTGTAAAGTTTCTAAAGGAATCGGAGTAAAACTGTAGGAGAAAGCACAGGTGAAAGACGCTGTGATTTGCCTCAATCTAATTTTTGCCCTCCCCCGGACCCCCCTCAAAAAAAAAAAAACCAAGATATATGTGAAAAACTGTTTTTCCATCAATATTTAACTATTTTTTAATTTTATATTTTTTTCCAATGAACTGATGTCCGGGGGGAGGGGGGGGGGGGCAAAAATTGCATTGAGGCAAATCACCGCGTCTTTCACCTGTGGGAGAAAGGGGGTCGGAAGGACGGAAAGCCGACTCGGTTTTCTTCGAAAGGCGGGGGACACCTATCTCATACCCCTATTCCACACAGGCCACGAATCGCCCGAATCGCCACGAATTGATTTTTTCTTATTCGGGGGGATTCGTGAGGTTTCATTATATTTTTTTCACCAATCGTGATGAGCTACGAGTCATTCCCGATTCAGATACGATGTCGTTACGAATATTCGGGGGAATCGGCTCTATTCGGCTGGAATCGCACAAGAATTAATTGCGATTAGAAAATAACATTAGAACATTCTGCACGAAAGTTAAGGAATCAATTACGAATCAGTTAAGAATATGCGGAATGCAGCACGAATTGGGCACGAATTAACAGAAATCCGCGACGATTCGACACGATTCGCGAGATTTTCTCTCACGATAGCTATAGAAAAAAGGCCCGTACATGTTTCGGGGCATCAGTTCCAAAATGAATGTTCCTCGTAAAGCAGCAGTAGAATTGATCCTGCAACTTGAGTGTTGAAAACGATTTCTTATATAGCTAGAAGAAAACAAATACGTTTAAGTCGAGAGGCCCTGATCCAGACTCTTTGACTTGGAAAAATATGGCAGTTCGCCTTTGGCAAAATCGCCAACCAGGGGCTACTGACTCATCCTGATTGTGCTCCAGAATCTGCCAAATCTGTTTCAACTTCTAGGACTACTCACATGCGCGAGACGGGGTAATTAAGCTTAGGAAAAATCCTTCTGCTATCTCTCTCTTCTTGGTTTTATTGCTTGGCTTAATCTCCCGATTCCCCACGAATGAGCTAAGAGTAGCTACGAATGCCCAAAACAATGCAAAAACGCCCCCGAATCGATTACGATTCAGTTACGATATCTAAGAATGCATTAGGAATTTGGTACGAATCACGCACGATTTTTCGAATCGGGGAATTCGTGGCCAAAGTTTTGAACAGTTCAAAACTTTTGAGCCGAATTCCCGATAGACCTACGAATTGCAAGAACTCACTACGGACTAAGCGAATCAGTTAAGACCATCACGAACTGAGTACGATTCAGCCACGAATCCAAATATTTGTCAATTCGTGTCAATTCGTGGGATTCGGGGCCTGTGTGGAATAGGGGTATTATGCACTATTTTCAAAATTTTAAATATGGTGTCAGCTAATTCTTGAACGGCTGTACAACTTTAAAAGCTATAATGGAGTGAAACTTCTGAAGTTGAAATGTATCAATGTATTGTATACTATTTGCACATCCTAGTACTTTTATAGATATAAATTGTGAGGATATCGCATCTCACAGAATTGCAAACCATTTGTTAGTTGAAGGAAGTAAACTTTATGAATATTTGGTGTATATTGTGGAAACTGCCACGATCTGCGTTTTTTCTTTAACTATGCCAACTATAAATTGCAATGTTCAAAATGGCCGTATATATTGGTGGATGAACATGTGAAGTGGAAATCTTGATGTACTATAGCAATACTTTTAAGAATGAACAATCATCTTCACAAAAAATAAATCGAATATTTCAATTTGCAGTCACAATCTCAAAAAAACTGCAGTATATGAGAACTGTGCATTTTACATTTTTCTCATTACCCGAGTTTAACAGACTTAATCAAGTCTTAGTTTAATAACCTTTAGGAAGTGCATTGACTTTTGTACTGCGAACATTAATACTACGTAAATACCCGCACAAATGAAGGAATACGCTATAGCGGAAAAGATATACAAAAGTGTGTAAATGGCAAAAACGATTTCCGAAAGAAAAACAACAACAACAAAAACAACAACAAACATTGCAAACGAAGGAGCAAACGAAGAAGCAAACGAAGGAAAGGTTACACAAAAAATGCGCAAAATTCATTACTAAGCGCTGAATCAAAGCAGCAATGCGGAGCCTGTGGCAAGGTTAACATTTTGTTCTTAAGCTCTACTAAGCTCGAACTTTCCCCTCTCATTATGTCTTACTATCCCCAAGTACTACGTACTTAAGCCGTCTGTGCTAAGTTCCCTCAATTTTCTATCCCATGGGGCCTGATCTTACAACTAGCCAGTTCATTAGAATTACTGCTAATTATATGACTGAGCCGTGACATGTTATTTCCAACAATGTGCCATTTTGACAAGTGTAGACTCAGACGAGCTTGTACAGCTTCCTGTTAAGCTTAGCATCTCCAAATGATGTTCGGTCTGCAGCTTAACACTCATAGAATATTCAAGCGACGAGCAAAGGCTCTGAACAGATTGCACGTATGCGCAGGCTGATCTGAGTCTTTGCTGGTCGCACATACCACTTTGTTGGAAATCCCGTGCAACGACTCATGTATTTTACGTACACTTTGAGAAAACCGGGTTATATTATATGAGAAAATCTTATGCGCAGACAAGCCTGCGCATCACAGCCTCACATGCACCATTGTCACTCTCTGTCTTGATAGTTTTATATGTTTGATAAACATTTAAGCGCTTAGTTAGTCTCTGTAGTTGAGCACTACAATGTACCTGTTCGTAAACCTCGAAGTTTCTCGCATTCAGGCTCATTATACAAGCAGATTGAGCCATTATTAGCTGACAGACACCGACAGAATGAATAGTGCGCCAAGCAAAGAATCAGACCAGCCTAGGCATCCACCTGGTAAGATAAGAGTATTCACTGTGTTCCCAATGGGAAACCACAAACGCATGGTTACACTATACACACGGCGAAGTCTATGATCGGTCTGGACGAGGATTTGCTGGGTGCACAAGTCATTCGTCGGTTTTGTCATATACTGGCTAAATTTAAATGGGAAACGAATTTCACGCACATGCGTACAAGATTGTACGTAGACAGTGTCACCGGATGCACCTTGGTGTGAAGGGTCGCTGCACCGCAGTGTGCATGTGCATAAAAGTGCATGGTCGACAGAAACGTTGACAACAGTCACGTCTGTCAATTAGTCTGGTGAATGGAATTCAAAAAGGCCCTAAATAAGGAGAAAAATACACCCATCATTAGAAAGGATGAAAATGGTCTCATTTTAAAGCTTATCATCACTAGTTTCAATACCCGCCTGTTGACACTTCGTAAAAGTGTAGCGTCATAGTGTAAAAGGGGCAGATAACTCTATACCATGCATGTCAGAAAGTTACTAGACAGTCATTTTAACGATGAAAACGACATGTTTTCATACTTATCAAAATCCACCTCTACTTTCAATATCCAGAAGTTGACACTTCGGAAAAAAGAGTAGCGTCATATTGTAAAATGGGGAGATAACTCGATACTATTTTATTCGAAGTTTATGAGGAAAAATAATGCAATCTTGCACACCCATTGAAGAACTTATGTTGTGAGATGCAATATGTTTTTCCATATGTTTTTCCATATGTAATTTTTGCAATAAGAATAATGGCTATTTTTTTTATCTTGCCTAAATCCATCTTCCAAAATTCAAAAGGGGTCAAGGTCAATCATCTGTAATTTTATTGGTTATTAAATTCTTCAAAACTATATCTAAAGAGTTCTTTGATAAATAGTCTGGTGACCAACTTAAATAACCTTGCACCCTTGGACAATTTTTCATGGATGCCAGTTTGTTATCTATGACCACTATAATGCGAAACAAAGTTGTTCAACATAAACCTTTTTAGGCTATGAGAATATGCATGTTTTCCATGGCAACCCATACCCGATTCAAAAATGGGGATATGCCTACAAAATTACTCATATCTCAGCTGCTACTTATCCTAGACTACTTAACTTGATACCACATTAAAGCTTACACATAGACCTTTTATTTATTTGCCACATATGAAAAGTAGAATAATCGCATTTGTATATTCATAAATATTTATTAAAACATTAAAAATGTAATTAAAAAATGGGGGTGTATCTACAAAACCAATGATATCTCAGCTTCTACGTATCATAGACTACTAAAATTGGTACCAAATAAAAGCTTAGTCCCGTGTCTTAAATTTCATGTCTAATATACAAATTATATTGTTTGCCAAATTTGCTATTTCATGAATATTAGAAAAAAAATAAGGAAACATCATTAAAAAACTTAAACAGGTTGATTTCAACCCCATGTTATCATTGTTGCACGTTGTTTTGTCATCAGAGATCAGTGATACAATTTGACAAGTCCATTCACCCAGTGGTCCTATATTTGTACATTCATGAATGTATATGAAATCGAGAAAAAAGAGGGAAAATTATGCAAAAAACTATCAGGGGGTGGGGGTCGAAGTGAGGTGGTTGATAATCAGACCTTGCACCCTTAGGATATTTTCTCATGCATGCCAAATTGTTAAGTGGGACCCCCTAAATGAAAAAAAAGTTGTTATAAAAAACCTGTTTTGGCTATGTAAAATGCATAGTTTCCATGGAAGCTCATAATGCTATTCTCAAGAATTAGGGTGTGCCAACAAAATACTCATATCGTAGCAGTATCTCATCCTTGAATAATATACGTGGTACACAATTAAAGCTTAAACTGCTTTCACTCATTGGTCGAATATGCAAGTGTTCTAATATGTATGTTCATAACTATCAATGTAAGCAATAGAAATGAGAGAAAATTGTAGCAAATTAATGGGTTGTACCTACAAAAGTATCTATATCTTAGCTGCTTAATATCCGTTAAATTGGTACAACATTAATGCTACGACATGGCACCTTTAGTTAATGGTCTGAAATGCAAATTCATGAATATGAATGAAGACATTAGAAATAAGCGGAGAAAACGTAGAAAACTGTAAGGGTGTGCTAACAAAATTAGCTATATCTCAGCTGCTAGGTGTTCTCTACTACCAATTTGGTACCATATAAATGCTTAGACATATCAGGGTTTTTTTTATAATTCACATTTAGTAGTATAAGATAATTAGCAATTGAGATCTAAGTGATCGTGTAAGTACACTATCATTAATTTGACTTCGAGTATTTCTTATTTTCTTACGTTTTCAGTAGCATACATGAATATTTAAAGGTTTGTATCTTAGCATGTGTTTGGTACCAAGTTTAGTTCTCTAGGGCAATCAGCTACTGAAACATAAGAAATTTTCTAGGCACACCCCTACCTTTTTCTCCGATTGTCTCTAATTTCTCGTGCTTTCATGAATATTCATAAATACTAGAAAAAGATCATTTTCATATTAGCTCCTTGATTACATGTAAATAGACTATGTCTTAGCATAATGTTGGTGCCAAGTTGAGTACTCTATGGCAGTTAGCAGCTGAAAAAAATTTGTAGGTGCACACCTTTTTTGCAATTTTTGCTATTCTTTCTAATGTTTTGATTAACATGCATGCCTTTTTAAATTGGATAAATTACCTACCAAATAATAGAAAAAAACATAATTATCTAAACTTTGATTAGGTACCAGATTTCGAAGTTTGTGATAAATGGAAGCTGAGATATGAGTAGTTTGTAAATAAACCCCATTATTTTTTTATGATTTTCTTTCATTTCTTATGTTTGCATAAATATTCGTGAATATGATTATTAGATAATTTGCATATCTTATCATTATGTAGATGGTTTCTACCTCAGCATTTTTTGATACCAAGTTTAGTACTTTCTGACAATGGGTAACTGAAAATATAAGAATTTTCTAGGCACACCCTTTAATTGTTCTACAATTTTCTCTAATTTCTAATGTTTTCATAACTATTCATGAATATAAGAATTAGATCATTTGCACATCAGACCAGTGGATAATAGTGATATAACTAAGCATTGATTTGTTGCCAGTTTTAGAATTCTAGATCAATTAGCAAATGAGATATGAGTAATTTTGTAGGTACATTCCTTTATTTTTCTGCAATTTTCCCTCATTTCAAATTATTTCATTAATATTCATGAATATGCAATTATGTGAGTTGTATATCGGACTTTTTGGGTAAGAACGCTTTGTCTTAGCATTGATTTAATACCAAATTTGGTAGTCTGTGATAGTTAGCAGCTGATATATAGGTAATTTTGTAAGTACAAACTTGACTTTTTCTACGTGTTGTCTCTCATTATAATGTTTACATTAAATTCATGAATAATCAACTGTTATAGTTTGCATATCAGACACTACGACATAGCATTAATTTGGTACCAGGTTTTGTATCCTAGATTCTAATGCACTTGCAAATGCAACGAGACGTCTGATTGGATAACGTCATAAATTTGCAGCAGTATATCCCGTGATATACTGTCGCGAATCCGACGTCATTACGTAACGTCACTTTTTATTGGTTGAGAAGTGAATATATGCATCTGGCAAGCGGTTTTATGCAGCTGGCGGCCGCTGGACGTATAGGCACAATAAAGTACATTTTCACTGTCTTTTTGAAGGGAAAATGTGAATTGTGCATTAGAATGGGGATAACCATATATTACTGGAGGGCTTAAACCGGTTTCATGGCGCGCCAACCTCACCCTTAGTTCAGATGTGGATCAAGACACATAGATGTTGGTTTGACCACTATTGCTATATACTTATTATATAGCTAAACATTATTCGTAAGGGTATTTAAAACACATATCTTTAAAATATAGCTACACTGAATATTTTATCCTTATATCTATATAGCTTACGTTGTGTAAATAGCACACCTATTTACTTAGTTTTTTTTTTTAAAAAAAAAGCTTGATTTGGGTACACTGAAGTTCGTTTCAGTATATTAAAACGTTATTTTATCAGATACAAACTTCAAGCATAAATCGATTCTAAAGTATCGTTTTTCAACTTTTTCTGATTTCACAATTTACCAAGTTAACGTAGAATGAATTAAAGTAAGTAAGGGTGCAAAGATCAGGAATCGATACAATCAAGTATCACACCTGACACAGGATACCAATGGGAAAGTGACAAACTCAGTTAAACACCACAAACGAGAGTCAAAAGGTCAGCCTTTTCCCAGCAGGTGACCACAAGGCATAAACAAAGAGACGCACACAAAAGCAATCAACACAAGACAGAAAAAACTTAAACGACCCACAAAAGAAGTACCACCTTGGAACGGTCAGTAAAATATTTTACTGGAGGGCTTAACTCCTCTTTCATTTCTATAACCGAGGATATTCATATATACCACAATGATTGTCGATGGTGTGTAGATTTCTGGTTACCGCTATGCCATAAGAGTCAAAAGGCAAGGTCAAATTACAATCACCTTATCGCTTGTGACGCAAACCCCTCATTCATCTTTTGACCCAGGTTATACATACTAAGCACAATTATTGCTTATTGTGTGTAGATTACAAAGACTATATCACCGCTATGGCAATGGAGTAAAAGGTTAATTAGAATATGCCTTACAGTTGTATGTTTCAACAGAGGTGCTTCATATTTTGTACAATAATTACCAACATGACATTCGAGACAAAGGCAATTTTCAAAATAATTTAATTCTGGTTGTATTATGGCTTGTAAAGCAAATATCTCTTAACATGTTCTATTATATATGGTTCATATTTTGCGCACTGATTGCCTAAGGTGTGTTTTTGTTAATAATAGCTTCTGACTGCTGATATGACCTTTGTATCAAAGTTCAAGGTCAAACTATTTAAAAACCTACATTTTAAACCCTCAAAGTGGCACTAGTCACTAATGTGTTTATGTCTCTCCCTAGGTGCTATGCTAATGAAATCAAAGGGTGGATGGATTATGAACTCCCTGCATGCGGTAATAAAGATGTCATTAAATGTTTAGGTATTTTCTGATAAAATATTTATATTTATCTTAATGAACCTTTACAGGCGGGAAGTCCGCTGTTGGACCCACCTTAAGCTTAGTCCTGTGAGATATTGAAATACACTTAGACGTGAAATAATCTATCATTTAGCAGTATATCTGCTTATGACCACTCGTAAACCAAAAAGGAACCTTTAAACTCTGTCTAGTATATGGCATGTAACGCGTACTGTTTTGGAAGAGATGTATTTGTGATCATATTTGGGACCATGGTTTTAAGACGACATAAAGCTTTTGAATTGTTGATATAACCTTAGAGACAAAACGCAAGGTAAAATGATCATAAGCATACTATGTGGTACGCACCCACACGACGTCGATTTAACACATTCTAGTTGTGTATTATCATTGATTGTGTCTTCATGTTTTAACTCATCTAAGCCAAAGGCTCAATGTGAGCTATCATAGTCGCTGGATGTCGGTCGTCCATCGTCAACAATTGTTTCAAAGGAAATCTCCTCCTAAACTACTAGCTGGATTTTAACCAAACTTTGCAGGAATGGTTCTTTTCTAACCCTCTTTAATAGTTTTTCAAATAGTTTTAGTCCATTGCATATCTAGGTCACATGACCTAAGTAGATTTTCAAAATGAAAATTTTAATATTTTCTTGTTTGAAACAACAGTGCCTAGAGTCTTGATATTTGGTATGTAGCATAACCTAGAAGACCTCTACCAAGTTTGTTCAGATTAAAGTCATGTGGTTAAAATGGCATAGTCCTTGAGTTTCCATATTTTACATAGGATTGTGATCACCTGCTGGGAAAGCTCTCTTGTGTGTGATGTTTTCTTGTGTTTTGTCACTTTCCAATTTGGTGTATGGGGTCAGGTGTGGTACTTGATTGTATCGATACCTAATCTTTGTCTTCTTTACTTTTATATTGGGAAAACATAGAACAAATCTTCTCGTCTTCAACGACAAGGCCTAGAGCCTTGACAATTGGTATGCAACATCACCTAGTACGCCTCTACCAAATTTATTCACGTTGGGGAACTGGGACTAAAAGTGGGCCCGCCCTGCGAGGTAACATGTTCAATTTAGGAATCTATTGTGAAAATTTAAAGAAATCTTCGTGTATTACACCACAAGACGTACAGCATTGGTATCTGTTAAATGTAACACCAACTAGTAGACCTCTACTAAGTTTGTTAAAAGTATGGCCCTTGTGCCAAAAATGGCCCCACCCTGGGTTCACATGCTCTACATAGACTTATATATGGACAAAAGGAATAGTCTTGTCTGAAACCACAAGGCATAGAGTCGATATTTGGCATGTAGCATCACCTAGTAGACTTATACTAAGTTGATTCAAATTATGGCCCTGGGACCGAAAATGGGGTAGCCCCGGGGATCAATGATTTATACATAGCTTATATAGAGAACGTATTAAAACACATTCTTGTCAGATACCAAAAGGCTTGATATTTGATATAAAGCATCACCTAGAGGTACTCTACCACGTTTGTTTAAATTGTGGTTCTGTGGTCAAAATGGCATCACCCTGAAGGTCACAGACACACACAAAGCTTGGATGTAGATGAAGAATCAGGCCCAAAAATAGATAACTAGTTTCTAGGTACATGTACGTCAGCATGGGCGTTAAAAAGAGGTTTTCGCGACGCATACGCGATATGTACCAAAATCCCATGATGTGCTGCCATAAACCATGGTAAGCAAACAGGGAACACAAGCTCATCATTATCAACCCCGTTCCACCAACCTCATGGTTGAAATGGAAGATATGATGAGATGGTGTTCTCTGTTAACTTACGTTTTAGTTATTGTGGGGGCAGGGCGCCCACCAGCACAACGCAATTCGATTGCCGTTTCGCTGGCGGCCGTTGATGGTCAGACACTATTTGCTGGCTGGGGGCCTCATTAACATAGCAGAAATTGATATTTTTAAGCTTTTGACGTAATGGTCGCAAAGGAATTTTCCAAAAGTTAAAAATAAAGTTTATGTGTACGTCAGAATAGATAAAAAAGGTATTTCTCAATCAGAACCGTATTAAGAGAAAATCGGCTTTTAATAGCGAATCAGTCCTCAGCAAGGTGTAGAATGTTCAGCACTATCATTTGTCTTAAACATGTTATGAACGCAGAACATGGAAATGAAATGGGTGAATTCAATGCATATGATGTTCACACACAAAGCTCTCCATTAACCCTTTCGAAATGTGTATTTGCTATACCCATCCAATTAACCCATAAAACGTGTATCACCTATAATTTTCAGCAGACGACAGTTTCAAATTTTGCTGCTTTATCGAAAATAACAAAAAAGGCATGATAGTTCATGATTTCTTTTTTCTGAAAATAAGGAAATGTTTCAAAATTTGTCGTCCGCTGCAGTCGTGATTGGCGCTTTAAGGGTTAAATTGCAGGATTCGATTTAACAGCAAGTATTTACAAGAATAGTAGAAAACAGTGCGGAGCCTGATCAGCTGGCTTCTAAGAAGCCAGCTGATCTGGATCTGCACTGTTTTCAAAACAGAAGATACCCGAGTTTTACATGATAAGGGTGGATATGTCATTGACCTTTTCTCATTGAACAGACCAGGGGACCGCTCCCTGAAATAATGGTACCTACCACACATGTGTAAAGTTAAATTTTTAAACATGCATGCACAACTTCGGTACAGCCTTTATCCACTTTTAAATTTCGTGTGCGCGCGCAGAAAATACTCTGGTGTCACTGCGAAGATGCGCAGGCTCGTTTGAGCTTTAGCTGGTTGCTTAGGCGATAAGTTCCTAAATCCACGGATCAACATCATTTGTTTACACTCTATTTTATACTGCTCACGTGAGATAAGATACCACCCTGGTTGTTTTATTTTTAATTTTCCAGTATATATAAAATGGGCAAAAACAGAAATAGTTCACTATTTTTGGAATTAAAGTGAATTGAAAGACAAATGGATACGAAACACTCAATAAGTTTTGTTGTTTTTTCCCTTTCTGTGCTAAACGGTGTTGCTGCTAATGCATTCTGTAAGTCAGTGCTATTATAGTAGCGGTATCCTATAGCTGTATACAGTAAAACTTCGGTTGATTCATAGTCCACAGTTCCATTGAATTATCAGGGGTTTTAGTTAACACTTACTTGGTCATCAATGTGTCTTCTATTGACGTCTGCTACGTATATTCATATGCCTTCCAGAATAATTTAATCATGGAATCAAACGCTATGTATCCTGATCAGAAGGGAGCAATCTGTTTGTGATTTGGTCTACAAAAAGTACTGCATGCAGACGATAAAGCGGACGGCAGACTTCTGTCAGATGAATTTGACAAAATAGCAAGCCTTATTTATTCGCGTTATTTAAAACTTCTGTTTTTCTTTCTTTCAAAACTTCGTTTGCTAACTAGTTAGACCTCACTTTTTGGTGACTTTCGCCCAATATCAAGGCCACTAAGGTACTTAAGAGTTTATGAAAATCATTGCCTGGACTCTATCTTCTAAAGTTTTGGCCAGATTTTGGCCAAACTAGCACATATATATCATTGGGAGAATATTTTGGTGACCTTGACCTAATTTTAAGGTCACCAGGGTCATATAACTCTATGAAAAAGCCTTGTCTGCACTCTAGTTTCTGAAACAATGGCAAAAATTTGAACAAACTGACACAGATACATCACAGGACTTTTAGAAAGAGTTAGAGTTTGGTGACCTTGAATTGATTTTCAAGGTGACAAGGCTCATTTAACGCCTTGTATGACTCTATCTTCTGAACCAATGGTCATAATTTTACCAAACAGGCACAGATACATTATTAGGAAAACCTTGGAAAATGATTAGATTGTGGTGTCCTTGACCGAATTTTCAAGGTCACCAGGGTCATTTAACTTTATGTGAATAAGCATTGTCTCCACTCTATCTTTTGTAGTGATGGCCAGACTTTCACCAAATTGGTACAGATACACATTTTGGATCATCTAAAGAAATGATTAGATTTTGATGACCTTTACATAATTTTCAAGGTCTACAGGGTCGTATAATTCTATGAAAAAGCCTTGTCTGCACCAATTTTGACAAAATTGACACATGTACAACTTTTGGAGGATATTAAGAAATGATTAGATTTTGGTGACCTTTACCTAATTTTCAATGTCTTCAGGGTCGTATAACTCGTATGAAAAAAGTTTTGGATTGTGCTTTTTCTTCTGAACCAATGGCCAGGTTTTGATTAAACTTACACAAGATACATCATTGGAAGGACATGAATACATAAGTATTAGATTTTGGTAACCTTGACCTAATTTTCAATGTCACCAGGGTCATATAACTAAATGAAGTGTGTGGGGGCATATGGTTTCTTCTAAAATCTCCATCTAGTTAAACCGGGCCGCGTAGCGCAGTCGGTAACGTGTCTGACTACAGATGCGTGTCTGACTGCAGATCCAGGGGTCGCGAGTTCGATCCCGGCCCGGTCCCATACTTTCGTGGAGATTGATCATGAAATAATTTCTACGGTCATTCTCCTCCCTTCCGCTGATTCCTTCAAGAAGGGTTGTTGTCAGTTACAAGCGAAAGTATGTGCACAAATTACTGGTTAACCGCTTGTTCAAGCCTGCCCAGGAAAAAGTGTGGTTAGGTGCAGGAAAAAGTGTGGTTAGGTGAACTGACCGTCCCGCAATGACCATAGCTGTTGACTTGGGACGTAAAGCAACGAAACCAACCAACCAACCATCTAGTTAATTCTATAAATATTACTAGGTTCGGATAATGACGTAACATTTACTTCAAACCTCTTTTTATCATTATTATTCCCTGCCGAAGGCAGATGTGGTTACTCGTACATGCAATTCGTTTAGCGTTGTACGATCATTTTTCCGTCTGTCCGAAGCTCTAAAAGTGTTCAGACTAGAGACTAAGTCTGAAATTGCAAAAAAAAAAAGAATTATTATATCAAGCACATTTGACAACTTTTTTCTTGGAGCAATTAATTATAAAGTCCTATACAATAGAAAGATAATAACAGTAGTCTTGACATATATCCTTACATTGCTATTGAACATGGTTTGTCGAGAATTATACTTATTTCAAATTGTCGTTTTGAATATAAGTATCAATGCACAAAACTAAGATCATGTGCAAGAAAAGCATAGTCTTAGTTTACTTTGATTACTCTGACAATATTGCATCATATTCAGTACAGACATATTAAAACTGTAAAAAAAAGAAAAGAATGCACATTGTGACAGAGAAGTTACAAATAACAGAGGCTATGACTAAAGGCTGGTGGGTTTATGGGAGCTGTTTTCATATTGGTTTAAGTGATCTGCCGAGCTCTGATTTTTTTTATCTCTAGGCTGAGTATTAGCTTCTGAAATATTACTTCACTTGCGGATAGAACGACATGGGGTGCAAAGTTCTGAAAAAGAACCACAACTTCAATATATTTTATTTTTCACCTTTTCACTTAACCCTTAAAGCGCCAATCACGACTGCAGTTGACGGAAAATTTTGCGACATCTTTCCAAATTTACGACAAAAATAAGGTTTGATATTACATGAGAATCGTCTGCCAGCAGACGATTCCTATGAAATATCATGCCTTATTTGTTATTTTCGAAAAAGCAGAAAAAAATGAAATTGTCGTCTGCTGCAAATTACAGGTTGCGCTTTATGGGTTAAACGCTGCTTGTTCTACAATTTTCTTTGATATTATTACAGCTACTGACATGTAACTCTACATGCATACATAGCAACAAGAGGCGAAGGGCAGTGCGGAAGAACCATAATTCATTCTAAAATCAGTACATTATGAGTTATTTCCCTGTTCGCTAAAGAAATTAATTTTCATTCTGAAGCATGTTCGGTCATTTTCTCTGACAGTATTATAGCTACTGACATGTAACTTGACATGCAGACGGAACAACATTGGAGGAAGCGCAATGTGCAAGCCATAACTCTAACTTCAATATTTTTATTGTTGCCCTTCTCACCCCCGTTCAGCGTCGTTCTCTAAATTATTACATCTACTGACATCATACAGAACAACACGGGGTAAAGGTCAGTGCACAAGAACCATAACTCTAGCACCAGTACATCATCAGTTGTTCCCATTTACAACTAAAAATCATTTTGAATCTGAAGCTTGTTCTGCTGTTTTCTATTGAAATGTAACTTGGCATGCAGACAGATTAATTTATTAGAAAAAAAAAATGCAGTGCATCAGAGCCATTACTCTACATTCTGCATATTTTGAGTTACCTCCCTTTTTTACAATGAATAATTCGATGCTCTGTTTGAAGTTTGTGTGATAATTTATTCAAAAAGTATTGCAGTTAGTGACACGCAGCTTTACATGCAAGTAAATCAGCGTGGGAGGAAATCATGCACACAAGGGCCATAACTCTTATTCTTCAATGTATTTTGGTCATTGTCCCTTTTCGCACATTTATTCACTTGTCATTAGTATTGACGCATCCCTAAATACGATGATGGGAGGGGAATTCAAGTGTATTGTGGATCTTTAAGGAAGAGGATATCCCCAGCAGGCACACTACCTTAAAACGTAATATAAGTGTCGATGCGACGTCGATACGACGCTGTTTTGACGTCATGTGCCTGGTGGGTAGATTTTTTTTGATTTTTCTCTCTCCAGATTGGTTTGACTCGCCATCAACATTTCGCTGTGGATGGATATTTGATATCAGGCTTGATAAACAAAGTCGCTTCGAAGTTGAAACTAAGAATTTCAGCATTACTTGTAACATCACCATGGAAACGTACAGTAATTCACAGCTCATGGTCTTCTTCGACGCCCTGAATATTTCCGGTTATTGCCCGCAAAACAGAGTGGAATTGCATGATGGAAAGTCAACTCGATTTCCCCTTATTGGAGGTAATATAAAGGGACTTATTTTTTATTGTTTTGTCTGTTTATCATTGTATATCTGTCAGTTTGTCATTGTATATTATGTCTGTTAGTCTGTATGTCATTATATATCTATATGTCTGTTTATCATTGTAGATCAGTCATGTTTGTCTGTATATCATTTTATATACGTCTGTCTGTATATCATTTTATATATGTCTGGTTGTCTGTATATCATTTTATATTTTTTGTCTCTTGTATGAGATGGTGAGCACAGTGATTCAGTGGTAGAGTGCTTGACTCGAGACCTAGGGTCCGCGGGTTCGAGCCTCACCAGGGTCATGTGTTGTCCTTGAGCAAGGCACATATATCATTGCTTAGTATATATACTGGTTCAACCCAGGAATACCCGTCCAAACATAACTGAAAAATTGTTGACTGGGACGTAAAAAAAATAAAATCAAACAAAAAAAATCAGGTATGAGATAAGTCCAATATAATTTCAAAATTCCAATGTCCTCTATATTACAATCCGAACGGTTTGATAATACATTATATAGTTAAAGCTCCATCATTTGCAGCATATTCATAGTAAGAAAGACGTCAAAAAATCAAGTACCACACCTGACCCAGGATACCACACGGGAAAGTATAAAGATTACTTTCTTTTTATTTTACTAGTGCTCTCTGCTGATCAGAAGAATCTCTAAATTAAATATTAAGCGAGCTAGAAATAATGCAAAAAAATTCAGGCCTTAAAGTAAATTTCTCAAAAACACACGTGGTATGGATAGGTTCAAAAAAGTATAGCACTGACTCTATAAAAACTAAATGGAAACTAAATTGGGGAGCAGACAGGCTTAAACTATTAGGAATTACATTTGACACTGATCTAGACAAAATGTTGGCCCTAAACGTTTCAGATAAGATAGGAAACACAAAAAGAAAAAAAAATATTGAAACCGATGAAGTCCCACCCCTTTAGGCAGGATTACTGTCAAAAAATCTCTTCTCCTTTCAAGTTTTTATCACATATTCATTTCACTCCCCACCCCAAATGAAAAACTGCTGAAAGACCTAAACGAACTATTTTTTAACTTTATCTGGACAGGCACTAGCTGAATCAAAAAGACAACTCTATGCCAAGATTAAAGTAACGTTGGTTTGGAAATGGTGAACATAAATGCTTTTATTGCTGCTCTTAAAACAATCTGGTTGAGAGAGATAATTATTGATTACAACAGCCCATGAAGTATAACACTCCAGTCTATGACCGATATAAAAATGCTTAAATTTAGGTGACACACTTTATAATGGAAAAATACTACCTTAAATAAAAAAAAAACAAGTTTTGGAGAGATGTATTCTCATCTCATATACAAATAGTAACAAAGAACACCCCAACAGAGATACAACAATTCCAAACCAATCCAATTTTCTCCAATGAAAACATCAACATAAGAGATCAAACTGTGTATGATATATATTGTTTGGAAAAAGGCATTAAATTCATCTACGATCTCACAAATAATGATGGTAGTTTTTATACTTATGATGAACTAAAGGCAACATATAATGTCACGATTAATTTTCTTCAATAATCAGGTCTGGTAAGATCAATTCTCGCCTGGAAGAAAACCTTTAATCTTGCTAACATACGACATAAAGAGGTAAACCTCTCATACCATTTTCAATCCAAATACAATTATATCTAAAAAGTAAAAAAGGACACAAGACATGTACAAACTACTAAACAAAACAACAGACATATCCACTGAATAATTCTATTGGAAGAGTCATAGTCATTTGGTTCTACTATTTTTGTGTCATTTAAGGTTCACCCTTCTGTGGTCACGTGGTACCAGACACAGTGTACACCACAAGTGGAAGCAATTTGACGTTGCTTTGGTCAATGAAGCCGTATTCGAAATTTGTTATTTTTGCAACAACATACCACACAGGTAAGTCGTTATTTCATAACTCATTTTGCGATTGGCATTTAACGCATGTGCGTAAACTCCCTCTAAAACGTACACATGCAACTATCAACTGGAACTAGGAGAGATGTTTCAGAACAATGCCCGGAATGCCACTCAAAAGTCAAAAAGCTGACCAATGCAAGGACGATTTAGCACGTGACTAGTCCCACAAACAAAATTGCACGTGTTCAATCTGCCATAATTAATCTGAGGTTTGGATTTAACTATTTGCATGCTGGGTAATTTTTCATGCGTTTTGTCGTCTGCTGATTTTCCCCCCAAATTATCCTTTTCGAAGCAATCTTTCAGGAACATCATCAGAGTGTCAAACAGTTAAGAACCAGATCAGGCCCAACATGTTTTCGGTCCTGATCTGAGCCCAAACTGTTTTAAAGGTTATTAACAGACAACATTAGTAAACAAGTGGTTTTGGGAAAGGCATGCGCGGATCCAGGAATTTTCGTCAGGGGGGTCCAGGTCAGTCTGACAAAAAACAGCTCTGACAACCTTTTTTTTTTTTTTTTTTTTTTTAGTCCATAGCTTATTTTACAGTAGTCAAATGGTAAATTTCAAAGAAATATATCATTATTCAAGGTTCCAGAGGGGGTTCAACATTTTCCAGGGGGGGGGGGGGTCCAACTTTCTCCAGGGGGGGGGGGGGTCCAATTGCTTATTCCCTATAGAAACCCATATAACTTGTGATTTTCCAGGGGGCGTCCGGACCCCCTGTCCCCCCTCTGGATCCGCACTTGAAAGGTGAGGTTCAAATGCCTTGGTCTTTTTTCGCTGCTCTGCCAGGCTACGGGTATGCAAGCCCTTAAGGAACTGACTCAACAAGTTTCTTCTTTTAGGTTTCGCTGTTAATTTCGTTTAGCTGGTGAATATATTTGAACAAATTATTCATATAAGCTAGTAATGCCCTGCTTCAGATCATGATTTAGGCAATAAGCTTGGCTTAAACTCAATTTGTGCTTTGTCACAAACTTTATATTTGATTCTTAGATAATCATGAAGTATATTCTACAATGTCCATCAAGAGATTAGTTTGGTTTAAACTTTATTTTATTTGTATAAAATATGACAAGTATACAAAGCAACGCAGAATATGATTACAATACAACATCTATATATATATAAAGAGATTAGTTTGGTCTTGATCTGCCAGATAATTTTGCTTATTGTTGGTATATGTCAACTCTTGATCACCAAACAGAAGTATCTTAGAGATGGCTGACAGATAGGCATTATTTTGTTGAGTTCTTGCCGTATTTAGAGTGTGAAAGAAAATAAGAAGTGGTGTGTATCTTCAACATGCTCTGCAGACACAAAGAGGACCCCGGTGATATTCTTTTAAGAAAAAAAGATGCAAGTTAAGTGAGCTGCATTTCATTCTTAGATGGACATGGTAGATCTCGCCTGGCTGATTACCATCACAAAAAGTATTTCGGAGGAGAAACCAAATTGTAGTCAAGATGCCATTTAAATTGTTTATGATTTCATCTGACAGGCTGTTCCAGTCTCTAGCGACTAAGGAAGGGCACGACGTACACGTATAGTAGAGCTGCGACCTTGCATGGGTAGTATTCTTAAAAGTTGAGAGCATTGTGTAAACTTTCTTTAGAATTGTCGCCTACCGTGTTTGGTACAAATACATATAAGTAGTCAGGAGTCAGGCTCTTTTGCATTATATGAATGAACTGCTATTTGTGTTTTTCCTACGCGATGCTAATGTTTCCCACCCCGTTTCATGATTAAAAGGCTATGTAAAAGTTATACCATAGGTTGTCCGCCTGTACGTGGAGATAATCCACGAGCTTTAGCGAGTGGATTATCTTACGTACAGGTGGACAAACATGGTATAACTATTTTATACCACCAAAATCAGTATAGACCTTGCACATCACGAGATAATTCGTGCTAAAGTTGGTAAGGGTCGTATAAGGAAACTAATTTCATCGCAACGGTTACAATACGTACAGCTTCATTTTGTAATTTCTCAAACTCAGTATAGGATGCAAACATGTTTTTCATGCATAACGTTCGCCAGGTGACGAGGGAGATGTTAAAAACCGAGGGCAAAACCCGATGTTTTTAACCTCTCAAGAGGGACCTGGCAAACGTTAATGTATTGGAAAGTCATGTTAGATTACTTTTATTGTATATTCATCCAAAATTTTGCGAAGATTATGGTGTCATTGATTTTTAATAAGTAGGCCCAATTCGCATTCTTCGGGTTTTCTGACGGACAATGCACGGGATATAGTCATTCATATATATATAGTTTATGCTTTAATTCCTTAATATTCAGGGCTGAAATAAATTAGTTAATATTGTCAGTGTCCGTACAAATTGCTATGGCCAAAACCATAGCTATTTACGAAGATGGTTCATGCGCGGATCCAGAAAAAAAGTATTTTAGTTAATGAGGGGTGGGAGGATCCAAATACCACTATAAGCGGGCCTTCATCGGCCCGCCAGCAAAACGCCATTTAAATGGCGTTTCGCCGGCGTGCTGATGGTGCCCCAAACATTGAATGCTAGCTCGGTAGCTGCGTAATTTTTCAGGGGATCTGGACCAGAATTGCTAAGAAGCACTATATTTTGTGATTTTTCAGGGGTGGTCCGGACCCTCGCCCCCCCCCCCCCGCTTTGGATCCTCACATGGTGGTTTATAGTTATACAATACAGAGAAGAAAGGATAATGTGTAACGTAGGTTTTTTAATGCATAAAACTTACATTTTACCAAATAAATTCATTTGCATGCAGGAAAAAGTCAAGAAAAGTGTTGCTTTCAGAAATTTAGGACATAGTTTCTGAAAGGTTGAACTAACATATGTCTTTAGTTGATTATAAAACAATCGGATATTCTCAAAATTTGAAGAAAAAAAACAACATTTTTTAATGAAGTTGGAGCTATTTATTGAAAGTCAGTGACCAAATCCGTGTATCAACAGCACATGAATTGCCTTGTTATACATTGTTTTGTGCTCGTGGAAACAAACATGCGCTGAATTTCCACGACTCACAGATCACACTATTTTACAGGACACTGTGCATCCAAGGAGTTCAAATGTGACAATGACCGATGTATTAATGAAAATCTTCGATGTTTTGGTGAGAACACGTGTGGGGATCACTCGGACTGTAATACTGGACTCAGACTAACAGGTACGATCAACCAAAATGAATCAAAGAAGTTGTTCTGTTTGAAGATGCCTTTATAATTCCCCGACATTGTTTTGGCGTCGTTTGTGCTTCCGTCCGTAGCCATATCTCGGTACACATTGATCAAATGATGCTTTCCCGGTGTAAATGATAAGTAACACAGAGGATTGATATCATATAAGTATACAATGTGAGTTTTTTACCCCAACCCCCTGGTGCCTTGTGCGGGGATAAAAGATTAAAAATGCAAATTTTGCAATAACTTAATATTCAGTTTTCATTAGTTTATTATAAACCAATACTTGCATTCCGACAGTTTGGTCTGGTTTGTTTGATGCTTAACGTCCCAGTCAACAGCTATGGTCATGCTCACCTGACTACACTTTTTACAGAGATATGAATCATATTAAACGGGACCTTATTTTTAAAGTAGAAAGAGGGCAAAAATCAGGAAGCGATACAATCAAGCACCACACCTGGCCCAGGGTACCAATAGGAAAGTGACAACTTCACAATTAGACATCACAAATGAGATCCAAGAGGTCAGCCCTTTTCCCAGCAGGTGACCACAATGCATCAATAAACAGATGCGCACAAAAGCATAACAAAAACAAGACAGAAATAACATAAATGATCCGCAAAAAAGCACCGCCTTGGAACGGTCAGTAAAAATATTTTACTTAAGGGCTTAAAACGGTTTCATGGCGCGCCAACCCCACCCTTTAGTTCAGATGTGGATCAATTTGGTTTGCATGAAAGACCCTAACTTATCAATTAAGTCCTGGTTCCAATCTCCTGGGTGGACTAAGGGGTTGAGAAAATGCCATATCAAATTAAAGGGAATAAAGCATAGAATAGCCAATATCGAAGGAAAATGATGACCCCTGCAGTGGGATCAAAGCGATATATTGTCTTTAAGTGGTCATGTTGTATATCAAAAAGGGAATGAAGCTTAGAACAAACAATATGCAAGCAAACGTTTGACCTTACACACACCCTTGAAATATTATTTTTATTATTATTTTCAGTACAACAGATAGTTGGAATTGTAGTTGGCGCTGGTGTGTTGATTGCGTTAGTTTTTGCTGTAATTCCTGCGATATGTATTCATCGATCAAGACAGAGAGTAAGTATGTCACTACATAGTAGAGCTACCGTGTTCATTAACTGGGGGACAATGGGGGTACAATGAGGTATACATAAGTATGGTATACCACATTATATCTATCATGTATCCTTACTATTTTACAACCGTCTTCAATACTATCATTAACCCATAAAAGCCTAGCGTCCTTTTTTGTGGGACATGACGCGGCGTCTGATCAGGGTCTTCACTATTTGCTTATATAATTTTCTATTCAGTTTTGAATAAAAATGAAAAATACCACCCAACAACCCTTAAAACGGAAAGGGACTGGTCCAATTGATAGCAGTGGGAAATTCCTTTCGGCATTAATGGGTTAATTTATGAGGACTCTATGGTAAATTTAATTCACAAATTCTATCCTCTTTTTGGTTTTGTTTTAGAGTAATCACACTGGTCAATGTAAACGCACCGGTGGTTGCTACAACGAGCTGGTGGTTGCATTTTACAGCACCGGTGCAACCTGATGCAACCATCAGTGCGTTGTATCAATGCGTCAAAAAATGCTCCCAGTGCGTTGTAATAAAAATTCCTCAATAAAACATTTGCTATTTAACAAGAAAAACAAAACAAAGTAGTAATCATTTTTTGGATGTTATTTCAAGGGAATATGACAACAGCTGCGCTTAGACATGCAGATTTCCCTCAATTTAGGCAGTTAAACTAGAAAAAAGCACCTGTCATGGCAAAACTCCAGAACTGTGTTGGATTTGCAGTCCAAACCATGAATTAAATCACCAATTGCTTGGCAGAGCCATAAACTGCAATGTTACCGGTGGTCTGTGCGCCAGGTGTCATCACAAATAAAATAAATGCAAGTTTATAAATAAATAATAAAGTCAACAGGTATAGATTTTTTTACCTTTTACACAACCACCGGTGCTGAAAAATGCAACCACCAGCTCGTTGTAGCAACCACCAGTGCGTTTACATTGACCAGTGTAATGCGCACAAAAGCACATTTTTAACACTAACGCATGTTGGCTTGTTTTCCTCAATCATTTTCACCATAAACAAGCATTGTTGGTGACAAGTTAAGATTATGTCTAGGTGCCAACAGTATATCCATACAATATGCTCTTCAAACAGATGTGATTTTACAATAGCATCTCAATTACATGGGCCATGGCTTCAGAAACCCCGATTTTGCTGCAAGCAGACAACAAAAAGCGCAAACCAGCCTTTGCATTTGCTCTTCCCAAAAGTTTATTAGCGAAACTTGCAACAATATTCTAACCAGTCTCTGTAGCATGAGCCTTAACTTTAAGTAAACCCCGAAGAAAGTTTTTCCCAGAAATGGCGCATATAGTCTGTCTGGAGATCATGCTACATAAACCAATATATTTGCATAAAGCTCCATTTGATATTAGTTTCGGCCAGACCTCCAGATAAGAGTGCGTAATTGAAAAAACGGTTCTTTTGAGCACCCGAAACACATATTAAATATGTGGGTAAGAAAATAATAAGAAAGAATTTAACGCTAAAAAGTTGACTTATATGTACCTATGAAGTGTACGGTTTTTGTTTTCAGAAGAAGGCAATGGAAGCGGGAGTCGTAAACACACCAGCCCCTCATGAGACTAAAGGCAGTTATGGTTATGATCAATCGCTACCTCAGCAGTTCGAGCCCCAGCCTCTCCCTGGGACGACTGATGTGACAAAGGGAGAAAAATTATAAAATTAAGTGTTGTAGAATGCAAAAAAATGTATTGACATCTCTTAACCCCCCATTCCACTGGACGGCGATTCTGCTACGCTCATGGCGATCTTGGATTTTCTCTAAAATTATTCCAAATCGCCGCGGAAGCGTAGACAGCCACACGATTTGGGGACTTGACGCTTCCAGTACGCTTCCACTACGCTTCTACTACGCTTCCGTTACGCTCCTGCTATGATCCCACTACGACAATGAAGATCTGGCTACGATGGCGATGTAGCTGCGACCTTGCTACGACCTTGGCGATGGAGCTACGCTTTCGTTGCGCTTTAGAGTGCCTTTCTAAATAGAATCTGAAATTCCGATACGCTTCTACTACGACCTAGGCGCTTCTACTACGCTCTTGCCGTTTCTGCATTTCGTGTCATTTTGACCAATATTTCGAATCGTAGCGGAATCGCCGTCCAGTGGAATGGGGGTGTTACAACGTATGAGCCACGAGATGATGAAACAATGACTTTTGCTAAAGACGGAACAAACTTAATAAAAAATAATACCTGAAATAATTTTTCAATTGATCTTTTTTGTAACATGGGTCCAGTCGCGCGAAAATCCGATTTTATTGCGTGCAAATATCAGAGGTGCAGATCAGGTTACCTCTAGAGAGTTAAATATTTAAGCTTGCAATCTCGGGGAGGTGGGTAACTTCATGGTATAGTACAGATATGCGGCCCGATTAGCTCCCCTTTTCAGCTCTGCCAGATATATGAAAAGCCCCCTTTTTTTTATCAAAATATATATGAATAGTCCCCTTTTTTACTTCGTCAATATATGAATGGCCCTTTTTCGTGTTTCAAACTTTTGTAACTTTCCATAGCTATATATGCTTATTTTAATGTTCGTACATTTAAATACTTTTTAAATCATTTTTGTTGGTTTAAAATGTGAGTTAAATTTTAGAAGATTTGTCTTATGAATAGTTAAGGGAATACGAAGCGCAGTATAAGAATATGTACACATTTATTGTTGTCTGTATATGAATATGTTCTATTTTTCATTTTTTTGACATCTAAATATATGAATAGGGTGGGTTTTGAAATTCCGGGCCGCTCATCCGTACCAATTTGACTTCCAAGTTACCCCCGAGCTAGCAACATGCTAAAATTCAACATCAATGCTAATGTCTAGACTTTTCTGAGCCTTACAGTAACAAGACATTCAAAAGACATTAAAAACAAAGCAACTAGCCCTTTCTTACTCGTCAAGATGATTGCAAAACTATACTGAACAAAAGTGAAAACGCTACACTTGAATTGTCTGCCATTTATATACAAAATAAAGCAAGCCAGTAAAACAAATGAACGTGTCTCTGATTTTTCAAAGACTGGATTATGCATAACAGTAAAAGTTTAGCGGATGTTGTCATGAGGAAACACATGAAAGCCATTTAAATGTGACAGGGGTCCAATTTTTCAGGTTGCAAATTTGAACAGGAATCTCATACGGTTACAGCCTTCAGAAATTCACTACCAACCAGATCCGACTGCACGAAATGGTAGTCTAGACATGTGACAACCAGAAATGTGAAGGGCTTATCACAAGTGTGTTTTGATCGGTTAGAAAAGCAACCTTAAAAAACGGGTTTGGCACCCAAATTGCCAAGCTTGAAATTTTAACACTGAAATCTCCATAGGAAAATCAATGTGTTATTGCATCTTAGTCTGAGGACATTACTAGTCGAGAAATGGTAGGCACAATGTACGGATAGATCTCCCTGATTTAACAAGAGAAAATTATCAAAAATCGTGATATATCGAAGATTACCAAACATTTAATATTCCCTATTTGTTCTTGTCAAAGGGAGACAATTTTTCACATTTTTTACAAATTTGATAATTTCGAAATTGATTTCTGAGCTTGTTTCAATTGATAAGACTGTATTCTTGTGTTTTTATGCTACACAATTATGACCAATCCAGATAAGCATAACAATCTTTTTTGCGCACGCGCATTTGCAAAATTCAATGAATAGAGCTTTAAACACAAAAAGGAACATAATTCAGACACCAAAAGAGACAAATTAATGAAGTTTCGACGAATTGTTTGCTGGATGTCTGGATGCTGGATTGCCAAATGTAAAATATTGTAGTGTAGCGTTTTCACTTTTATTCAGTATAGATTGCATACCAAAACATAGACCAACACAGAACCCCCACAAACAATGGAAAGTACACACATGTAAATTATAAATCAACAACAACATTCTCTAAGCAAACACGCACAGCTATCCAGTGGGGCTAGATTTCTAATATTCAGTCTTTCAGTCTGGGCCTTTGCGTATGTACAGGCTTTTTAGGGTCCTCGCTGTTCGCAAATGCGTATATTACTTTACAAAAAGCCCGCATATGCTGGCTATAATGAATATGACCAAGAAATGTTAGTCATATATTATAGACGACAAATGCCTGAAGTTATGCTTTAAACAGACATACTCAGTCAGAGGCCAAAATTTCGGCCAAAAACTTCATCTATACTTTGGGTGAGCGAGAAGTGAAGGCTCTTGCAAGACTGCACATGTGCCCAGTCTTGCCAGAGCCTTTACTGCTCTTAATGCGATAAATAAAAGCAATTTCATGAGTTGACTCATTGTTGTCTCGAAGTGGAAACAGACATAACTTTAAAGACGGACAGAAATTTGTAGAAGCCTGCTACAAATAGCAAATTGTCTATTTTCCTGTAGCCTATTCCTCGTGGAAATCTAAGACCATCGCCGGGTACCAACAGTTCTTTTGGTGTAAGACTGTTAGCGCTAATTGTCAGAATCCTGTCTGGTCTCAAACAGGACACATACACGTTCTCATCATTGTCAACAGTGATTGCAAAAGCGTTTTCCAGGTTCGGCTCGGAACATGAATACACAAACTGCCCATCTACTGTTATACAAAGCAATCTCCCAGAGCAAGTCAGAAACAGCTTAGTCCCGTCGGAGTTGGCAGCAATATACCGTGTACTGTCGAACTGATCATCAATTCCTTTAATGTCAATGATCCGCTGTTTTTCACCATTTAAATCCAGAACTAAAACACTAGGTTGCTGACCGCCACACGCAACATAGATATGATTATCCGTTGTTTCCACTCCCCATATTTGTAAATCGACTGGTATTAACCGACCAGCTTCCAGATGTGGATACGTCTTCACAAATTGCAGTACCTTTGGGCCAGGGTATGTTACAATGGCCTCTCGATCGTTCAGTAAAGCCACGTCATAAGGTTTGAGTGTGCCCGAGTATGGTGTAGATTCCAAACTAGTACTTCGCGGACAGTGTAAGGTATCTATTATATTTAGATCACTATCCATCAGAATGAGCGAGTAATGCACGTCATCAGCAAGAATAAGTCCACCATTTGACATCAGTGCTAAACCAGTGATATATGGACCAATGTCATCTGACGTATGCGTGATGTCAACAGTCTTATATGGAATCAATCTTATTTCATGATCATTCCCATCTGCCTGTACTTCTGTTTCTTCGCTGGTATCATTTTTCGCCATTATGATTCTGGACAAAAAGAATAGTAAAAGGTTAAAAATAACCGTGATTATATCGCTTCTAAATTACGCTATGTGACCCTGACCGTAAGCAATGTTTTTTTTTGAGCAAACAAAATGGCGGATAAGAGGGCAAGAAATATCAACACTGGAGATTCTATCGATGTAAGTTGCTTTTATTCCCACATAGGACCAAGTGGAATAGATATCTAGCTCTGTCATTGTCTAGGCCTTGTGAGGGCATGCAAGTTTTGTTCAATCGACTGGTAGATACATCATAATTAACAAAGAAACGTGACCTAGTAGCTCTGCTCATGTATTCTGCATTTACTTGGTCATCTTTAAAGATGGAAAACACATTTTCAAAATTGCAATTTCGCACAGATACTTTGTACTTATACGTCTATTTGATCATACTAAGAAAAAAAAAGAAAAGTTGGTAATGGATACCTTTACAGTTTTGGTCACTTTACGCATATTTAAAGCTCAAAAACGCGCGCAGAACAGGTCAGCTTTTTCGAGCTGTACTGAACGGGTATTATGAGCACATTATTTGCATTGGGCAGGTCATTTGAGTCAAATTCTGTACAGGTGTTGCGAGTATTGAATGGTATTTAATGAATTATCTGAAACTTTGATAGCACGTACTTCTTAAAACGGTTTATACCATGAGGTCTATGAAGATAGCCTAAACTATTGACCATGATACAACAGCTTTATGGGTCTAATGCAAAAATGGCTCAAATTCAATGGATCATTTCATTTGAGATATTATCGCATTACTTTGGGTATTCTTCACCCACTTGCATAATTTTACAGCAAAAACTGACATACATGATTCTGATATCTTTGGTGAAACTTAGGTTGTTATCCTTGTGTTTTCATTATAATATCCAGCTAGTTTTGTTGTTGTGTTTTGTGTTGTTAAATTTACACAGGTTTAATTATGGCTAGCAATTATATAATGCATTATTACAATAATTATACATTTATATTGTACTATAATTATCAAGAAACGACAAAATATACTAATGCATATAGTATAAGTTAAAAGAAAAACACATCAGAACCATTCCAAAAACTAACAACAGCTAATCTAAGACAAAACAGAACATGATCTGTTTTTAGAACAAAAACGATACCAGTACCCGTGTGAGTTTAAATGAAACAGCTTAATATGTTATATACGTTTCATAACTAACCATCCTAGTATGGCAATAAACAGTCTCTACCCTGCCAATAATTGATTAATTACCCTTCATGCTTCAAAGATTAATCACACAATTTCCATTTTTCAAACAAAAGTGGCGATGAGCTGTCTTTTTAACAGCTTTCATCTGGCGAAGTTCTATGCGCAGTTAAAGCAGGGGAAACGGGGACAGGGGGATTTAACTCTCTACTCGACTTTATCGAAATATTGTTGTATTTATTTGAACATTAATTGAGATTGTTTGGTGCCTTCAAGTAGGAACGATCATTATAATTATATTGTAACTGTCCCTAAAAGTTTGAATGTATATAAACACCTAGCTATAATTTTAGAAGCCAGTAACTAGTGGTGGCGAAGATGTCAGCGCCAACTAAATCAATGTATTTATTTGATTTAAATTTTTCCAATGTTCTCCTAATGTAAAAGTATGAATGTCCAGTATCTGTGCCATCTCTTTGTGTCTTCGATACGTGTCTCCCTAGTGAAGAGTTTTAAAATAAAATGCAGTAAGGAAACAGAAATCACTATCCGCTTATTAGGTGGGAAGGAATCACTGACACCAACAAACACAAATACATTGAATGCTAAGTGATCAAAATACTCTATTTTTGGTAATTATTTATCATTATCAAAACAAAATGGAGGCTGTTCAAATGGTTCTGAAAGCTGTTACCCTTGAAAGAGATGCCTCCGCCACAAAGGCTGTGAAACATGTCCAAGTGTTTTAGTGCAGGCCACTGTGTAAGTCACGTGTGCATTTTTGGTAAAAGTGTCAAAGTACATTTGCTTGTAGAAAAATATTTTGTGTTAAAGAAAAAAGATATTTTCAATTTTTCTTGCTGTTTAACGTTACAGTGACGTCACAAAGTGATGTACCCACCTTTGGCTTAATACACATATGATAGTATTGTTATATGTGTTACTTACTTCAAATATATTACTATTTAATGCAGTTCTATCGCTAGACAATGTACTGCCAAAAGGCCTTCAAGAAAAGTGTTGTACAATATAATTTTCTAAATCTACATTATACAAGCCACAAAATAATGTATGGTAACTCTTTAGCAGTTAAGATATTACATCGCAAAAACAAAATTAACTCCGTTACCATAAATAATTGGAAATCCTATCAAATCATTCCTTTTTCTTACATATAAATATACTCTTTAAATTGTAAGCAAATGACTTGCAATATGATTTTATCACACTAAAGGACCTGAAAAAGTGTTAAAAACGTTAATTTCTTTTAAATACATTGCTTTAAAGCATTTAAGCACTATATGAGTTTGCACTGTTAGTGGTTTACTTATTGCCATATAACTGTAATTAATTGCCATTAACTGAAAATACCAATAAAGCATGTGTGATAAAAGAGGAAGAAATTTGAACCTAAATTACATAAAACGCCATTTCAAGTTAGTGTGTTATATCAAATATATAAACACATTTTTCTTAAATACTTTTAAGATATTTCGTTTGAACACATGTATTTGCTTTTTTATACATGAAACGATATATACAAGACAAGACTACACCTCATTTTAGATTATACAATACCATAAAGCATGATGTAGCTTAGTAATATCTAGCACACATTGTGTAATCCAGCTATTGATTACAAACACTACATTGATACCATCCAGGAACAAAAACTTACTTAGAATTCCTAAAATTGTAGATCATTTCAAGTGTAGGTCGAAATCGAGAGAGAAAAAATTGAAGTGTTTTGGAAACTTCACGATTGCAGCCCCACATACATGTACGACACACGCCAAACATATCCATATGGCTATAATCGCTTTATATCTGAAGGATTTCCAGTTTGGTAATAAAATAATACCATTTTTGCTGGTAAGATGCATAGCAAGAGAATTTTCAGGAAATATTACAATTATCATCTGTTCTGTCTTGTTCTAAAATTATGTGAAGCATTGATACAGATCAGCATTTGTTATAATTGTTCATTTTAGTTATACATTTGAAAGATATATGTTTATTACGTAGAAAAAGATCCCTAGCATTGTTAGTAGTTTGTGTATATTGTAGACATTGCTAAATGAATAGAATCAAATAAATTTTGTTTTGCATTATTCTATCAATTAGACTAAGTCTTACAGTGGAATTTTGTTTCAGATAATATCATTTTTATATTTAGCATGTCAAATATGAACGTTATCAGTGATACAAAGTTACATCCTATTAATTCTTCGCATATTTTAAATCAAACAAAATAGATTTACTAAAAACGAAAAAAATAAACCAAAGCCCATTTAACTTTGATACTTATCGCAGTGTTGAGCAATGAAGGTTGGTGCGAGCTTGTGTAAATGTGAACGTAGAATCGACAGAGACATCACTGCTCGTATACACAAAGAAAGGATGTAGATGAAGACACAGACCAAAATATAGAACGTTATCCCCTTCGCACAATGATGGGTGATTAAAAAATACAATTCCCCATGTGCGAAAATTTCCAGAATCTCATGTGTCAGTCCAAATATTCATCTATGAATTACAATAAAAGAGTTCAAAAATTATTTTTCATCTAAAGGTAACGTTATTCATACTTTTGCTACTGTCAAAGAACTAAGGTATTCAAAATTTTGCAAACTATGCCATGCAAACATATAGCACAAATAGCAATAGATACATTGCTATATCAACCTTATATTGCTTACATCGATAACCTCTGAGATTTATAATAGATATTTGTTTGCATTGTCTATTTTTAGAGACCGTTTTACTGTACATGTAAGTTTACACCAAAATAGGTGGCAGTTCAGCTGCCATCCTTTCGGTGTACACTAAACTTATTTCCTACTCAAACAACTTGAGGTCAACATTTCTCCTGTGATAAATATTTACATTTATACCTGTTAGTGTTGGAGTTATTCATATGATCGAATCAATCGAACAGAACATAGTTTTGAAAGCAGCTGTAAAGTTTAAACACCAATATCAGTTACGGACAGATAAGCTGACACCAAATTCAGTGTAAATTGTTAATTTACACTTTTTTATTTTTATTTTCAAACATGATACATATTACATCTGCATAGTAGCATTCTCTAAATTTACACGTGCAGCTTCCCAGTGGGGCTAGCTTTCTAATATTTAGTTGGGTCTTTGCGTATGCAAGGTTCTCTGTTCACAAATGCGTTAAGTGCTTTACAAAAACACATTTGCTGGCTATAATGAATATGCCCAATAAATGGTAGTCAAACATCATAGCCGACACAAGCTTCAAGTCATGCTTTAAAGCTGCATAGTCTGTAACTTTTGATCTTTTAATTTTAGAACTAATGTTTCTATTTTTCAAGAACACAGTAAAAAACTAAAATTCAGGTATACAGTTTACCAATTTCGTAAATCTTAACAAATTATCAGTATCAAAACAGCAGCATTTATGTTATAATAAACTGTCTATAATTATTGGATTACCAACAAGAGGAAAACACACCTGTTTTATAAGATAATTCACTTTTCCGTGCAGTTTTCAGCTATAGTGAACAGGTTTATTGTAAGACTAAAAGTAAGTAATGGTGCAAAGATCAGGAATCGATACAATCAAGTACCATACCTGTTTAAAGTCTCTTTAAACAGGTATACTCAGCCATCAAATGGGGCTGATATCACTAGAGGTAGGCCTCCAGATAAGAGTGCGTATTGGAAAATTATTTTCTTCATTTCTAATTCAAAACATATGTTGTGGGTACTCAAAAGAACCGTCTCAAAGAACCGTCTCAATGAGACGGTTCTTTGAGCACCCGAAACACATGTTTAAATAGATAGGTAAGAAAATAATCACAATTTTACGCTCATAAAAATTCCTTATCTGGATCAATGACTAGAGGCCTAAATTTCGGCGAGAGCCTTCACCTATACTTTGCGTGAGAGAGAAGTGATGACTTGCCTCAGAGCCTTCACTTCATGAGCTCACTCTTTTGTTTCTGGATTACGAGCCTGAAACCACTTTAAATGCGGACAGAAATTTGGAGAAACCGGCTACAAATAGCAAATTGTCTGTTTCCCGGTACCCTATTCCTCGTGGAAAGCTAAGACCATCGCCGTGTTCCAACAGTTCTTTTGGTGTTAAATTGTTTGCGTTAATTGTCAGAATTCTGTCTGGTCTACAACAGGACGCATACACATTCTCATCATTGTCAACAGCGATTGCAAAATTTAAAGCGCTTTCCAGACTCGGCTCAGAACATGAATATACAAACTGCCCATCTACTGTTATGCAAAGCAATCCCCCAGAGCAAGACATATACAGTTTACTACCATCGGAGTTGGCAGCAATATACCTTGTATATGTACTGTCGAACAGATCATCAATTCCTTTAATGTCAATGATCCGCTGTTTTTCACCGTTAAAATCCAAAACTAAAACACTAGGCTGCTGACCGCCACCCGCAGCATAGATATGATTGTCCGTTGTTTCAACTCCCGATATATCAAACTCCACTGGTATTAACCGACCAGCCTCCAGGCGCGGATGCGTTTTTACAAACTGCAGCAGCTTTGGGCCAGGGTATGTTACAATGGCCTCTTGATCGTTCAGTGAAGCCACGTCGTAAGGTTTGAGTTTGAAGCCCGAATAGGGTGTAGATTCCAAGTTGGTACTCCTCTGACAATGTAAGGTATCTATTATATTTAGGTCACTGTCCATCAGAATGAGCGAGCAGTGCATGTCATCAGCCAGAATTAGGCCACCATTGGGCAGCAGTGCTATGTCAGTGATATAAGGAGGGACATCGGATGAAGTATGTTTGATGTCAACAGTCTTATATGGAATCAAACTTAGTTCATGATCATTCCTATCTGCCTGTACTTCTGCTTCTTTGCGGATCTCATTTGTTGCCATTAAGATTCTGGACAAAAAGAAAAGTAAAAGTAAAGTGTTTTAAAATAAACCATGTAATTATATTGCTTCTGATAGAGTGGCAAATAAATGCTAGCCAAGTTGTCAAATTTTCTGCAACACATTTATACTAATCTGAATCGTTGGTTTTTGGTTTTCAATAAACAGCCGTTCGCGTTTCTTTATAATTGCGCAGTGGAAGATGATGTACTTTTATATTTCAAGAATTGCAGGAAAGGTACTTAATGATAACACACACACACATACACACACGCACACGCACACGCACACACACACACACACACACACACACACAAACGATACACAGATATGTTTGCTGATCAGTGCATCATCCATGTGGAATACACAAACAGCGAAAAGTCTGTACTATCTGTACCGTGTAAAACAGGTATTATCACTTACTTTTTTTCACGTTCATATCACTCATGTTCTCAATAGATAATGTTACAGTATCGTAAATTGATTCAGTTTGAAGGAAACTCTTGGTTAAAGTTTAAAATGATAAGTATTTATCAGCAGTGTGTAGTCGAAAAATGTAAACAAGATAACACATGATGAACTGTGTAAATATGTGAATAATCAAATACACTTCGCATGGAAATAGAATAGTGATACCCTCTAGCCTGGTTTCGGTCTTCACCCATGTTTAACGTTGTGAAAAAAGACTTTCATACACAGAAACGGGAACCAAATTTAAAGGAAGTAATCCATTTGGTCTATTTATATAATACAATGTTAGCTTTTGAAAAAGTTTAGAACCATCACATAGCGTATTATAGCTACTAAAGAATTATTGCGGCGGCTTCGCCGACGCTCTATTATCATTTTGAACCTAAATTTTATGTAAATTTTTGCCAGTCAGAAGTATTCTTAAATTGTAATATTCATCACACCAGCTAGAAAACAATGCCCACATTGGTTAATACTCACAATGACCACGCGATCTTATTATAGATGCAATTTAACTTGAAAATTTCCATGTAAATGGCCGAGAACCAGTCTGTGCACTAGTCCTAACAATGAACATTGATCTTGAATATAGGTCAACTCCCGCTGTACAGCATTTCTAATTTGCTTTACTACCATTCTTTGCATGCCTTGCTTAATTGCACATAGTAAATAAGTGCAATATAAGATAACTCACTAAATCCTAAAGGACTTAAACAGCATTATATAAAGCAAATCTTTGTGTTTTTTATTCAAGCCATTATGGTTTCCCGTATCAAATGCGATACACGATTATAGTCTGTTTCATAAATTTCGACAATATGCAGTGATTTTTTTACCTGCGCGTCCTGGGTCTCAGACGCATGCTTCTCACAAAGGACGCATGATTTTAAACCATGAGAGTCCCACAGGATGCATAAAAATTGTGGCGAAAAGTCTGCATTTAGTATTTGCAACTTTCGTTTTGAGTGTTTTTTTTAACTTGCGCACCGTGTCTTGAATAATATTGGTAAAAACCGGTACTGAAAAAACTCCCCAACAGTATAGCGATCATTACTTCCCTTGGGAAACACTTTTTTTTCAGATATGACCCGCTGTAGGGGAGTTTACCGGTAAAAGCCAGTACCGGGCTACTGGTAAAAACCAGTGCCGATAAACCAGTACTGATCCAATACTACCAACCCGAAATGAAACATTTGTATAATGCGTTTTACCCGCAAGTTTAAACACCCTGCTTCGAGCAAATACCAATAGAATGGTTAAAGTATTACTGCAGGCTCATGAAGTACGGAGACTGTACTGTGCACAGATGATAAAAATGAAAAATTAATATGGTATGTCCAAAGGCTCAAATGCAGTAACTTCCAGCACTACACTTGTAGGCATGCAGAGTTAGATGAACACGGGCTAATGACCTGGGCTCTAAAAAATATATGAAAACTGCGAGACAAAAGTCTGACTCTTAGCAAAAGATGATAATATGATTAAATTAAGGAAATATACTGTCTGGAACTGAAATTTTTATTAAAAAGAAAGTCAGGTAGGTTTTTATATCTTTATTATTTTACTTGACAAAGTAAATTAAGCTTGATCTTTATTATAGTATAAATAAGTATGCCAGTGTTTTGCTTCCCAAATTGGCTTCTATGAATAGCCGGATTCGTATGGATACACAAAATTAATAATTTAAAGTGGACCCCATATGGGATGCAGAACTTCGAGTTTGGGATGCAAAGAATTTTGGCCCAGAGAGTCCCAGGACTCACAGAAACAAATTTGTAAAAAAAATCACTGATAGGTCTAGTCTATTTCTAAAACAAATATAACAAGTGTATTTAATGCATTACATTATATACAAGGGCGTAAAATTCATCGCGAATTAGAGAGTAACCTCGGGGTTCAGGTGAGTAAATACGTGCAAAGCTTGCTCTGACCGGCAAATGCATGTTCTTACAACGACAGTGTAGCTATTGACAGAGTCTCTCTTTAATCAGACAACGTGGTGCGTTATAAATAGACAGCAAAAAACCCCACGTTATAATGTCTATTTATAGCGCTTAACAAGATACATCTTTGTGAAAAAAATGTATCTTAAAAAAAGAGGTTAACTACATGTATGTCAGACGAACATGTATCATATAAGGCTAACTTCCCGGGGCTAACTTGCAAACAGCCAGCACCGAATCTCGGGCCACTATGGGCCCGCCAGCAAAACGCTTTTCGGGTGGTGTTTTTCTGGTGGGCCGAGAGCTAGTCGATCAGTTTTTGGGTCTACATGTATTTATTCCCCGACCCCGGCTATGGCGAGGTGCCACAGGAAATAGAAAGGTTATAGGAGTTAGTCCCAAGCAAAGGCGATTTGGTATATCAGCATTTTTCTGTAAATAGAGACATTCATAATATGTAAATAAAGTGGTGAAAGTGTAAACCATTTAAGACTTGAAAACTACTCCAAGTTGAGATCTGAGACGGGCAGAATCTAGCCTATGTGACAACAACAACAACAATATGGCATGTTTTTTCCGGGTTTTCAGTTTGTTTCAGTACATACATTTATCGTTAAAATCTCCCGTTTTCTTAAAACATTAGGACTAATAACATTGTTCCCTAGCCTTTGCTGGTGAAGTGCCTAAAATTTGGAACGATTCAGATGCATATCGCCACGGATGTATACATGCGTGATATCGCTCAGCGAAAAGAGCACCAAGCAAAAGAGAGACCAGAAACATAGCACAACTTCCAAATTCGCTGGTTTTAGACGGAACTTCCTTTTCCAGCATGCAAAGACAGGGAGTATAAGGGGATTTCGTCACTTAGTTGTGTTAAAATCGTAAGTATTTGAGAGCCGCCGAATATCTTTTTTAAAGATATTTCTTGTTTTTATAGTGTTTTGATATTGCGTTAATTGAAAACACTCTTTTTCAATGTTTCATGCATTCCAGGCTCTAAGTAGTTTTGGTTTAGTTAACTATTTGTATGTACCAAGTTTTGAATAGGTAACTCATTGGAAGTAAATAAAACACAGGGATTATGCATATTCCAATAAGACTCTGCTCAGTGAACACACTGAATAATGGTAGAGTTCACCTCCTCCCCAAACTAGACATTTTAGCGGTATGTATAGGTCATAAAACCGTATTCCTCAATCGAAGTCTAATAAACGAGGAATGCACATAATGCCTAGATTGAAACTGACCATCTACATCAACATCTTCTAATTTCGTCACACTTAGACGAGACTACCCAAGACTCTATGTTTAATCTGGATTCTAGCTCAGTGGTAAGGTCTCTAATTGGCCTTTACGTTTTCAGAAGCAAGCCCGTATCAAGCTCAGTGGTAAGATCTCTAGCTGGCCTGAAAAGCGACAAAAGTGTTTTTGGAAGTAGCTTGATCGACGGGGAGAAAGAACAGTAAAAGACACTGCTGCTGAAAAGTTAAAACCTGATTTGTGGCCAAGTTTGATTTCCGCTTCTTTCTAATAGAGCAGGTCCGAATCGAACAAACGCCCTGTTTAACTGGTGCCCTGTTTTCGTCCCAATTTGATATGTAGTTCTATGGGGGGGGGGGGGTTAACCAGACTAGCGCCCTGTGCGCCCTTTGTGAATCTGGATTCCGGCTCAGAGGAAATGACTCTTACAAGTATTAGCTTTTCAAAAAAGCTGGCGGTCGTTTAGCGCTATCATTGTATGTATTATTGCACGCTGCATGCTTCCATTTTTAACTTCTCGAGCTTGTCCATGTAGATTTGTTCTAAGCCCTGATTTTTAACTTCTGAACTGTGATTGTTACATTTTTTACATATGCTTCCAGCAAGTATGTTGCTTGATCGAAAGCACAGGGCTTATGCTTGGTATGTTATGTTAATGTATCTAGCATGCGACCCATTTATGGAACGTTATCTGACAACACTGGGCAGCCCGTTTTCTAAAACTAATGCCAGAAATCAAGGCCACAGTGACCGCTGAACTGTGTATGTACAGCCTCCGTGATCCCAAGATATGTCAACAAAAACAAATTTAGGATTCCTAGGATTTATGCTCTCGGCACGATTTTTCTAGATCTGATGGCAGAGGCAAAGGTACATGACGCTACATGGCCGCAAGATGCATTAACACACAAATTTGGCATTCTTACCTCAAATAATATAGGAAATATGCTCCGGATATGATATAAACACTCTAACGCTTAGGGCACTAAGGACAGGTAGTTTGATTACAATATGCCTCCCTTTTGGGGGCATAAACCTGTTTGTCATGACCGTCATAAGACAGTGCCTAAATTCATATTAATTATATATGATCAGATGTGGTTGAAAATCACATAAGTACGTTAACTGATGTGAAGCCCGCTCGCACTTTTTGCCAATTAAGGACGTTTTGACTTGGGGACATGTTTGCATAAGCGGAAGGACAAATTGACCCCTACTTTGTGAATATTAAATTCGCAAACGAGTTTGCTTCGCGCTGTAAGTAACCCTTCAGATTCACTCGTAGTTTGCTTCGCGCTGTAAGTAACCCTACAGATTCACTCGTAGTTTGCTTCGCGCAATGGGTCAACCCACGATATTTGGTACCCAACTCGTTTTTTGGCAGCGAATAACAAAATATCTTGAGCATGGCGTAAAGGTTCGGTCAAAACCTGAATTCGATGTGTGATTTGCATGAACGTTATATAAGCGGCAGGCCATGGCAGACCGCAATAAGCCCTTTGGTTTTCAGAAGCAATCTGGTATCCAGGGAAGACAACTAACGTATATCACCATCGCGTGAATAAACTAAAGACTTGTGGGAAGTAGTCGTAGCAAAAAAGTAAACGAGTGTAGAATGCATTACGTCCCTCGATAGAGACTACAAGGACCGTAAGAAACCAATTTTACCGACTTGTTTTATGTAGGTCACATAAGAGAGACCCTTTGGTTTTTGAGCTATTTTACGGAACATGCATTTGTTTTGAATATAAACTGACTACAGAAATGTCATCCGGAAGACGTGTTCAAAAATAGCATAAACAGCAAAGGTGCCCTTATGTGATCTATATAAAAAAACTAGTCGGTAAAATCGGTTTCTGTTAGCATATTTAAAGCTACAGTAAAACGTCCTCAAGTCAAAACGCCCTAAATTGACAAAAGTCCAAAACGAAACTCCTTCTTATCTGATTTTTATTTACACCATAATGAATTTGCATAGATTGAAGACGGGTATGAAAAAAGTTTTATATGCACCCAAAGGGAGGCATTTAGTTATAACACTTTCCATCATAGGTGTCATAAGTGTCTGCATGAGTGTTCACATCGTGTATGGAGCACACCTCCTATATTATTTGAGGTAGGAATTCAAAATTCGGTGTGTGGCTGCGTCTTAGTGTTGCGGAGTGTCGCGTACTGGTTTGGGGTCACTGTGACTTTGGCCACTGGCATCAGTTCTGAGCATATCGCATATTGTTTGACGTAGGAATGTATGGATGTATCTTTGGGTCGCGGAATGTTGCGAACTATTTTGGGGTCAATGACCTCTGATCTCAGTTCTATAAAAATCGTGTCTGGAGCATATCTCCTATATTATATGACATAGAATCCCGAAATTGATTTGGGGATACATGGTGGGGACGTGGAATGTCACACACTCTTTTATGTCACCGTGACCACGACGTTTTTTTTCTATATTTACTGCACTGGGTCACATCTGACCATTATGACAGGTGTACTTCTGGCCTCAGATCTAGAAATCCGTGTTCGGAGCATATCTACTATATTATTTGAAGTAGCAATCTCACGTTTGGTATGCAGATATATCTTGGAGCTGCGGAGTGTCACCTACTGTTTCCAGGTTACTGTGGCCTTGACATCTGCCTCAGTTCTAGAAAAGTCGAGGCCAGAGCATATCTGGGGCGGATTTGATTTGATCGTTTAGAGTTCTCGGAGTACGCCAGAACAGCCGCCTAAACAACTAAAACTAGGTGATTAAAAGTTATGTCTGCTACGATGTAAATCAAGTATAAAGTGATTAATGGTTTAATGGTTAAAGTATCACACAATAAGAAGGCCAAGAAGAAGAAAAAACGAAAACAAATTTCAAATGTTTTCAAACTCTGTTGCAAATAGGCTTTATTCATCAAATATGAACCTATATAAAGACAACTCCCTATATGCAGGCAGTACACCATCTTGTTTCGGAACAGGTCATCTGCGTGTTCTGCCTACACCACCTTGGAAGATGGCGAACTCCGGAGTTCTCAACCACATAAAAAGAGTAGATACTTGTTGGAGGCGGGAGCAGGACTATTCCCATCCTTTTCAGCATCATGCTTCTAATTCATATACGGATAACCTAAGATACTGTTTCCCCCAGGACTATTGCAGATTGGAGTGGACTTCAAGCAGAAGCTGCCGAATTAGTACTGTATATAAAACATCTTCTTGGAAGCCACTGAGTCAATTAAGCTCGAATTCCAATCATTTCTTCCTAGGCATGAGGACACAAAAGTTTGTACAAATTGTCCAAGTGACATCATAAAGATGGCCACAACAACTATATTTGGTATAATCTCTTCAACGATTCAGCCACAATGGCCAAATAATGACCATAACATGATATTAAGCTTACATAAAAATCTACCAATACACACAAATACACTTTCAAATTCTTCCAATTTTGGCAGTTTCTTTGGAGCATGGTTTGATGTTGGTTTTTTCTAATGCTGATTTTTCATTATTGACAGTTGGTCAGTTAACTGTAGCTATTATTTACGAGAGCATTCAAGATACATACCATGTGTTTTACTCTCACTCGAGAGATGCCTTCGGTAACCCTTCTTCAAATCATGCACAAGTACTTTTAAGTTTTATGACCCTAGAAAAGTTGTGTATTTATATACAAAGAACATATTTTAATCTGTTATTTAATTTGACACCAGTGTTAATTACAGGTGACATACAGTAGCAGTTTATTTATTGTTTTTGCACCATCGATTGGTATAGAACAGAACAGAACAGAACAGAATTTTATTAGACATAAACTAACAATTAGTTTCTAGTCTATCCTATATATTATACAACACAAAACAGTATTGGTCACGTGTACACCTAATTATCAGACTTATACATGGAATGCTGAACACAAGTTGAATAGATTTTCGTAAACTGGCTATATCCTGATGTAGATATAACCATATAAACAACTGTTAAAGCTATCATTAATAGTACATTGTAACAGGGTAATGAATGAATGGAGGATTGGAGACTATGACATTCCAGTCAGCTTACAGTCTCGAGCCACAATCAGCCCACCAGCGAAACGTCATGCTGGCGAGCCGATATAGTGGAAAGGTTTAATATGCTTGCTTTGTTTGTTTGATTTGATTCTTTACGTCCCATCAACAATTTTTCAGTTATAAAGGGACGAGCCTTCCTGGGTTGAACCAGTACTAAGCTAGGATTAATGCTCTTGCTCAAGGACACAACGCAGTGACGCTGGTGAGGCTCGAACCCGCGGCCCCTCGGTCTCGAGTCAAGCATGCTACAACTGAGCCACTGCGCTCCCTAAATATGCTTGCAGTGATAAGTGTAATGCTCAATATTCTACCACTTTCGGATTACCAATCATTGAATGTCATCAATGGCTGGCATACAATTACTGTAAACTCGGAAATTTTCGCGAGAATTTTATTTTCGCGAATAGCGTTAAAAGACAGATTTGCGACGTGTAAAATTCGCGACTAGGGCATTATTTACCTATATCAGTAAATGACATATTCTTTTCCATTTCGCGAGGATTTTATTTTCGCGAAACTTCGCATATGCGAAGTTTCGCGAAAATAAACACCTCGCGAAAATTTCCGAATTTACAGTGATGGTGTACAGCTGCATGAACTATAGAAGTTTGCCAGTTTTTTTTATTTTGTATATTTCTGAGATTTTGACAGCAAATTAGAATGGTGATAGGCATTTTATGCTGTTTATCAATAAACTTGGTGTCAGATCATTGTTGATTTTTGTTTGTGTGTTTTATTGCTTTACGTCCAAAGTCAACAGCTATGGTCATGGTGGGACGGTCAGTTCACATAACCACACTTATTCATGGGCAAGCTTTAACCAGCAGTTAACCAGTACCTCGTGCACATACTTTCGCTTGTAACTGACAACAATCCTTATTGAATGATTCAGCGGAAGGGAGGAGAATGAACGTAGAAATTATTTCATAAGTAATCTCCACGAAAGTATGGGACCGGGCCGGGATCGAACTAGCGACCCATCGATTTGCAATCAGACTCGCATCTGTTGCCAGACACGTTACCGACTACGCTACGCGACCCGGTAGATCATTGTTGATAGTATTTGTAAAGTGGGTCTGGTGTTTAGCTGTACAATTTAAAAAAGGGCGAGTGTATAAATTATCTGGAAAAACGGATCCATCAGAAATAAAGAGAACCTACAATATTAGAAAACAGCAGAATTGGTTTTATTGAGTCTATTCATGAGTTCCAATGGTAAGTGCAACAATTCTCATATCCCTAGCACTCGCTTTAGCGGTATTCTGCTTTCCGCCAGAACCCTTATATTCCTGAAGGACCAAAAAAAATGAAAAAAAAATCAACACTGTATCGATGCTACATAACTCATATCAGCGATTAGACAAGGTTGATTGATCTATTTTTATTGGTCGGAACCTCAGTCCCTTGGTTTCACACATTTCCTTATGGTACCAGAATATTGGTCATGAATAATACTGTCAGTTGATTCTTTTCTGTCACCAGACAAGTGGACAAGCATATGAGATAATGATACTAGTCGCATACACACAAAAAGCATCTGTTTAGAAAATAGGTCAAATGCCGAAAACTTCCATATGAGGTTATGATAACCTCAGCACGGTGACCATTCTTTCTATTCGATAAATGGATAGCTCATGCATAAAGCAAACTGTATGCAAACTATTGAACTTACATGTATTTCAATGTGGGTAGTATTTAGTAGCATATGTCCTTAATCATTATTTAACCCATAAAGCGCCACCTATAATTTGCAGCAGATTTTAAATTTTCATGCTTTTTCAAAAAAAAACAAATAAGGCATGAAATATCGTACCTTATTTTGTTTGAAAATTAGGAAAGGTCACAAAGTATGTTGTCTGCTGCAGTCGTGATTGGCGTTTTAAGGATAAAGCAGGTTTCCATATTTTATAGCTTTATTAAATAGTCTGCCAGCAGTGATAAAATCACATTGTATATCTCCATTGAATTGTGGTTGCTCTACAGTAAAACACAAATTGGGTGTTTCCTCAGTTCATTCAAACAAATCTCAAATCCATTTCTTCTGAAAAATAAGAAACGCGAATTAATGAATAAACTACTGAAAAGTGTAAATAAACAAGTAAAAAAATTAAATACATCACGTGCATAAACGAGGCAACATCTCATTTATGCCAAGTGATCATATAACGGAACATTTATATTGAAGAATGAAGAATGCGATATAAGAAGTACTCATAGTTAGTAACTTTAACCCTTAAAACGCCAGCAAAAAATCATCCGAAAATTTCGTCTGCATTTGTCGCTTGCTGCAAATTTTTGCTAACATTATTTAACAAAGCTAAGTATAGAGACAAACAGTGTGGACCCAGATCAGGTCTACACTGTTTGTTGGAAAGGCTTCTAAAACATTTCAGCAGACGACAAAAGCAGACAAATTTTGTTGTGATGACGCTTAAAGGGCTAAATGTCAAATTCTGGCAAACAACAAAAAGCAAGTGATTATGATCAAGAAATACCACAATCACACAGTGCAGACGACAATCCCACCGCGAGGTAGAGCGCCAGAACACTAACAGTCACAAGACACCAGGAAGACAATTTAAGTAAAGCAACCAGTTCTCTCGTCCCCATCAAAATGATTTCAACTACAAGGACACAAAGTACTGCGCAACAAAACAAGGACCAACACAGAGCCCCCACAAAAATGGGAGCAACAATGAATCAACAACAACAGGACCACCGACTTAGAACGGACAGCAGCCTAAATTCGCTGTTTCTCAGAATAGCGATTGAAACACCTATTCTACAAATACATAAAGCGGTTTAAGTTGGGACACCTTTAGTGGGCCATGGGTTGGTCTGCGATTGATGCATTTTGGTCGTACTCATTCGTCTTTGGTAGTTAGTATTGTTATGCAAGTTCAAAGCCACTGAGCAACAATATAGGATTGTATTATGGGGATATATCTTTCAAAAACTCTTATTTGCAGAATAAACAAAAATTGCTTTTTTATCAAAGAGAAGGATACCTTTTGCCACATTGCTTTTCAGAGTTACTTCCTGGACTACAATGTTTAGAAGTATTTTGACCCAAATATATGTATTTCTGGTATTATTTACATTTTTTTTCATTTTGACCTTGAAATGTGCATAAGGAAAAATTGTAAATATATATTTTCTATCAGACATTTGTCTTAAGAAGGTTGTCGTGTTTGTTATTGTTGTAACATTGGGTGTTTTAACCCTCCCCTTTAATAGTCTTTCATTTCGTGTTTGGTTCTTGTTCTGTGATGTGATGGTATGTGTCCTTTCAAATATGGCAATGGCCTATTAGAGAGAGAGAGAGAGAGAGAGAGAGAGAGAGAGAGAGAGAGAGAGAGAGATGCTCTTATTATGTTATCTTGCACATATGACTTCTGAGTTTTACCTCTTTTGAATGCCTCTTCCCCTTGGTGCCATTGGGTGGCTACAATTAATGTTCTGTAATTGTGACAATGCCTGGTCAAAACTCTTGCTAATTGTTTTCGGTTGACATAGTGGTTTCTGAAGAGTGTCTGTGAATGTCAACAAGTGTACACATTAACCCTTACCATCCTGATCACATTGGATATACCTCTCTTTGAAACAATTTAGATCCAGATCAGCTGACTTAAAAGCCAGCTGATCAGGATCTTCAATGTTTTCCAATATGTTATAAATATTTGCTTATAACTGGAATACTGCCAGATAGTCGGATAGAAATTATGGAGACGTTTAATACATAAAACTAATCAGCATTTTAAGGGTTAAGCGAGACTTTCCACAAGAAGAAATTACCAACTGGCGTCATAGAATTGCGAGGGCTCCGACCTGCAACAATAAAAAGATACAACAACAACTTAATAGTCAGCATAGTAAAAACTCAGATCAGCCTTGGCATTCGCCCAGTCTGATTAAAATATTCATGATTCGTAAGCAACATTAGTCTTCCGCTAACAATTGAGTAAAAACGAAAACTTCTAATCAGGTTGGGCGAATTTAAAAATGATTTTCGTGCTTGAATATAATATTGATATTTTTAGGAACAAGCAGATTGTAAGCATTATCCGATGAATAATTTCGTATTCTGAACAATTATAGTGTAACGTCTTAAGCGGCCACTCAAAAAGAATTGGTTTTCAATACCGATTATCGCTTAATGCAGGTCGAAAGCATTCTGCAATACTTTGACCTTCGTTAAACTACCAGCTGTCTTTAAGACCTTTATTTTGTCTGTTTTAAAGTGGCCGCTTAAGAGAGGTTTGACTGTAATTAAGGGATCCAGAGCTGTAAATACTTTTTCCACAGAATCCAATTTTATTTTAAGTGAATTGTGGTTCTTACATATCTCAAATCCCAACGTGGCTACTATAGAATAAGATTGGGCCGAGTTTAATCAATAAAAAATGAGATTCCCTGGTGACCACTCTGATTACCACTTTTTGGTCCCTAAAGGTGGACACCCAACATGAAGTTATCAAGGTGCAAGGTCTCTCTTCTCAGCCACAGATGTTAACTAAATCAACAAAACTAGTGAGATGTTATTTCAAAAATTGCAGCAAATATATTTCCCTCTTATGAATATGATTTGTTTCCCATTTGTTTATAATTGACCAACCACAGGGCACTTTAATCTTAAGTATAGCCCTATGTTTCCACCACCCATCTTTTTCGGCCAATCACTGCCCTTTTCACATTTACAGGTATGTGGCCTACAATTGTCAACCTGACTAGCAGTGGGCTTACTTAATATGTCATTTTGCAGCTAATTAGGACATGATAGTGTACAGAATTACCCCTTGGAGAAGAGGTTCATGGTCTATCTCTCTATACTGCTCATATACTGTCAAAGATGTTGAAATTGGACGTCAACAGCTGTCTTAAAGTTATAATACTGCACGAGTTCCTGAAAGATTGCAGTCTTTAAGCATCAGCTTAATGAAAGTCAAATTATGCAACTTTCAACTTATTATTAAATCATATGAGTGGTGACCCCAAAGCCCTTCTTGTGGCAATGATTTTCTTTGCTCTTTATTGATATCAGGTTATTGCAGCGCCATTGTTATTTGCTTTTCTAAAAAAGCATAATTGCTACCCTAGTCATACATAAAATTTCAATATTCTAGCTAGTCTCTGTAGCTGAGCAAGCTCAATTTAGAATTACCCAGTCGCATACCCAACGATAGGTTTTCTCGTGATAAGTCCAATAATAACATGACCCAATATCCCAGATTTTGAATATATTTGCTGAAACACCTATGTGGTTTGTTGGGTATTATACTAAACGAAGAAAGAAATGTTACATGTAAATTTAATGCCTGCTTTCTCTAGACCAAACTAATAGTTTGCAATTTGTCTTTCACAGCTCGATGCAAATATGTATTTAAGGAACTGATGATTAATATCACTACAAAAGGTCCAAAACAAAGTACACAGACTAGTTTTACCACCACATGGGTAAAAGCTTGAAAATGCGGTTCCGAAATTCTTTTATTTGGCCTTAAATTGCTAAAATCTTTAACCAAAATGCACAGATCATTTTTGACATTAATCGAACATTGTAGATTAAACGTAAATCACTTGCTTCAGCTGCAAACGTATCTGAAGGTCTTAATTTGGAATATTGAACTTAATTCTTTCTTGGAATGCAACGAAGATCCTATATACAGGGAAAAGTAGTGTACTGAAGGCAAAATATCATTGTGATCAATTGACAGAGAAACATTGTCTGCAAGTCAATCACATAAAATTAAAAAAACAAAACAACAAAACAACATCAACAACATTATTTACCATTGCTTGAGATAAGACTTCTTGAAGATGAGTTTGATATAATACTGCCTGATCTTCCCCAGTTGACGTCAGCATATGCAGTATAGGGTCCTTGGTGTTCCTCTTCTTCCGATTCCCGCTGACGACTAGCACACAAAATAAAAGTGTTAAAGTTATGCAGCTTGAATAACACATAAATTTGAAATTAAGAAGGTGTGGGGATAACATAATAAAGAGTTGGTGACAGTGTCGGTATTGTCATTCAGGGAAAAGCTTGAAATTAAGGCAGTATAGATTCAAAGTAAGTAAGGTTGCAAAGATCAGGAATCGATACAATCAAGTACCACACTGACCCAGGATACCAATGGGAAAGTGACAAACTCACAGAAGACACCACAAACGAGAGCCAAGAGGTCAGCCCTTTCCCAGCAGGTGACCACGAAGCACATATAAACAGACGCGCACAAAACATAGCAAACACAAGACAGAACAAAAACATAAAAGATCCACAAAAGAAGTACCGCCTTGGAACGGTCAGTAAAATATTTTACTGGAGGGCTTAAACCGGTTTAACGGCGCCAACCTCACCCTTAATTCAGATGTGGATCAAGACACATAGATATTTGGTTTGCATGAAAGACCCCTAACTTATCAATGCATCATCTCCTAAAACATATAAATCAAGATATAACAAGGAGATAAAGCAAGGATAAGGACTCAACAGTAAATTAAACTGAATACCGGAGCAAAAGAAATCCAACAGGTAAACCCCGGTGGGCCCGACAAACAGCCAAAGCATCAGGCCCCTACCATCTCATCAATAGATAAGTCTTTAAGTCGGAACCATCATAGAGTCTGAAGTCGGACCCACCGGCGTGCAATTAAAGAGGAAAGCAAAGTTGCCAACTGTGATTGGGTTGACTACCAAGCATGCAGTCTGTTGCAATACATTAATGTTATAGCCAATCTTTTTATAATGGGAAATTATTTTAATGAACTGCGCTGAAAAATTATTAGAGCCAACAGTCTTCTTCAACTTATACACCAAGTCACCATAGAAATCAGGTTCTGAAAGTCCTTGGCGCAAGAGAGATTTAAGTCCAACTTGGAATTTAGAAATCAAATCAAAGTATCGTCTATAAAATTTTGAAAATGTTTTGCGAAGTTTATGATACCGATAGCCCTGTTTAAGAAGTTTCTGAGTTAACAATTTATTGCGGGTGTTGAAGTCAGTAACATAGCTAGACGCTCTAGCAAAACGAATGAGTTGAGAGATATAGACTCCATAGGATGTAGAACGAGGAACATCACCATCTAAAAATGGGAAATTGACAATTTCAAAATCAAAGTCGTCAAACCGCGGGCCGCTATTCCGGATTCGTTTTTTTTCTATGCACAAAATTGCCGTTTTATTTAAATTATTTATGTTACAAACAATCAATTTGAAGGTATTTGCTATCTATTTAAACACCTTTGTGTAACCTTTCTTTCCCAATCGAAAAAAACAGCCTAATAGTCTCTGTTTGATATCTGTTGAAGGCACTGATACATTGTAAATAACACTGCCATAAGACCGTTCTTTCCAGAAAGCATGTTCTCAGAGAGAGACTCAGGTCAGGTGAATAAGGCAGATCTCCATCTACCACCATTTCAGAAGTCAGAACAGACTTTACGTTCCACTTGTAAGAGCGGATGCGCTTTCGTGCATAAGATGGACCCTTGACCATCCTTTGCTTGGACGTTTCTTATTGTAAAACCTTTACTTTCTTCTGTGATTTCTTTTAATCAGTTTTATCATTTTATCAGTTATTGTAAGATAAACAAGTGAGTATATTATGCCCTGAAGGCAAAACACTTGAATACTTGACCAACTACAACTAAAGCTTAAGAAAATTGAGTACAACATCTTTAAGTTTGAACTTCACAAGTTCTCTTGGCAATACAAGGGCGATTTTGCTCTTTGTGCTTCCACTGCTTATTTTCAGCTCTTCTCTATGTATCAAATATGTACATCCAGTTTTCCTCACTTGTTAAGTCAGAAAAGAACCGGCTATCTTGACCTTTGTATCTTTTCAAGAGTTTACGGGGGTAGTTAAGGTGTTTTCTCAGTGAGAAAATAGGGCACCATTTCTAACGTACAAATAGGGCCCACCATTCCTAATTGGATCTAGATCTATTGCATAGTCCAATATCAAGGTTTAGGAGATGCTTTTCTTTATCTCTTATCAAGTGATCGCTAGTTTCTCCCGCTTATACGTAGACTCTTACACAGCAGATTGTTTGAAATAGACTTCTGCTAGTTAGTTTTGTGTCTAGAAATATATACTGAGGGAAAAAAGTTTAGCAATATACTTTGGGGATTCACAGTTTAGAAGAAATAGGACTTTTAATTTCATAGTGTCAAAAATATATGTTGACAAACGTTCACGAGTACGATGACATTAATAGGTTGACATTTCACATAATGTAAGGTCTGATTTTATGCCCCCTTGCTAAAACAGCTTATCTGGCAATAGTGTGAATAGTTTTAGACTAAAAGTTTCATTTTTCTGTCAAATGTTTAGATCCAAAAGCAAGAAAATGAAAAACGGTTTAAAATTGAATGTTATGTTCACCCTTTTTGTACAGTTTTTAGTTGAAACTCGTATGTTTCCAAATTACCTCCCTTTCAATTAAATAACGTTTGAAATTAAAATGCTCAGCAGATCAAATCCTCACTGTGAATTCGGATTTTGTTTCTTTTGACCACTTTCAGGTAGCCATTTGGTCATTATCAAACAACTGACATGTTTGGCAACCTGCCAATTAAAAAGATCTTATGCTTCAAAGATCGCCTATGGGAAACCCCATTATAAATAATTGCTAAACTATTTTCCCTCAGTATAGCTGACGTATTATGCGAGAATATTTCTCTCTTAATATAGATAAGGTCTAAATCAAATATTAGTATTTCGATGGTTAAATATGCAGTTTTGGTGTGGTCTGCCTGCTCAAACTGGTTTCTTCTTACATTAGTTCTAAGCAATCCGAGAGGTGATTCACCAGTTTTGAAACACTTTTGATTCAATCGTGGTAACCAATCACAACGTTTCAACAGCACAAAATTCGCATGTATATATGTAATATAGGTATGTATTACATATACAAATCATATTTTGTCTGGCTTGTAGCTAGGCAGGTCTTATTTTGACAGGGTAGTGGGATATATCATTATATACCTTTCTAAGAAGAAAGTGCCTAACAGGAATATATATACAGCAAGTAAAAGGTCATGGACATGATATTTCTATAACTACACTCCATCGAATAAAGCACTAAATAGATAAAACTCGCGGTACTGGTAGCAAAAAGCAAAAAATAGGGTCATAGATGAATGACACTCGAAAATTCAACACCTGGAGTTATTTGTTAAGTCGCCATGGATATAAAAAAGGGCTTAACCGACTCACACAACGTGGAATGGCAACTTAACTAGGGGTATCTCAGTCAAGTTTTCACAGGATTATTAAAAATGCACTGCAAGCAAAACTTCGAAAAAATGCAAGTATCACAAGTTAAAAGCAACACAAATTGAAAAAAAAAACGACGACTACGTTCATGGCAGCTTTATAAACGTTTAAATTGTGACAAATAGAAAAACAAATACGACAAATGAGGCAATATTTTACTTCGTCGGCAGCTATGGTTGTCATCGAGTCTGCTTCATCCGTCAAGGGAATGACAATACTTTAGAGCTAAATTTTGTTTAACGTGATTCGTTTGCACCAGGTGGCATGACTTGGGCTGGAGTTAGTTTCACAGCTAAATCCAAGATTCGGTGTCAAGGTCAATTTACAATTCTATGTTGACAAAGTTTTGAAGCCATTCATTAAACATGATACACTAAGATTGTTTTCCAATTGACCAAATTAAGGACATGGTATTTCCACAGGACAGTGTTTCGAGCCATACGTCAAAGCAGACGTTGACGTATACGCGTAAGCAACACACCAATTTTTTACACCTTAGAAGTGGATTCTCAAAATTCCAGATGCCGCCCCGATGGATTTTGCTATCTTGAGGATGGATCCTTAAACGACGATTACAGAAGCAAGAAATCTACACTTTGACAGACGTTAAACGAGCATTGTGAGACGAATGGAGAAAGCTGGAGCAATACGTCATCAATAAGACACTGGAGTCATAACCCAAGAGATGTAGATTGATCTATTACAACTATGGTTCACAAATTGAACACATTTTGCAATGAAATGTTTATTATGTGGAATTTACAGATATAATAAAAGTGTTTCAAAACTGATGAATTACCTCTTGTAGATTAAAAAAAAAGGTCTGTCACAGAACAAAATCTATACACTTGTGGCAAATACTTGATTCTTGTAACAGATGACAAATTCATAATTGTAGCAGCACCTTTGATCGGATAAGATAATTCTGTACCACTTTTTAGATAGATTGTTTTTTTTGCAAAAATACGAGGGATGTTCAAAAATAATTGCTTATTTCTATCTGGTTACCTCAAATTTCAAGTTAGCCCAAAATTGCTCATTTCATACCATCAAAGGACTCCCGTTGCTAGAAATGCAAAATTTAAGCTGATGTAACCACTTCCTGAAGGCGTCACGGTACGCTGATTTGGGCACAGTAATAAGGTACTGATGAATAGCAGATCCAAGTGCCTGTCAGGACTGGCATTTCCGCCCAGCAAGGAATTATTTCTATTTTGGAAACATAAAGAAATCACATAGGGCAAGATCTAGAGAATACAGGAGATGAGGCAAAAAAGTTACTTTTTCTTTCTTCAAAAACGCCGTAACTATTGGGGAGGTATGAGCAGTGACATTGCCATGTAGAGGACGGATATGTTTAAAACCAGTGACAGGGCGTCGTTTCTGATAATATTTTTTCAGCTTCTCCAGTACTATGTCTTTGTAGTTCTTTCTGGTGATGTTTTTTGCCCTTTTCCACAGGCACTTTTATTGCGACTCCTTCACCAGATAAGAAAATTGCATACCAAACCTACCTTGCACTCAAAGACCGTTCGGCAACTATTGGGCGTTTGCGTTTGGGCCCAGATCTCAATGCTAACCTTTCTGACGTGCTCAAAATAATAGACACAAGTTTCATCACCTGTGACAACATTGGCAAACTGCTTTTTGTCACAAGCTTGAAACATTTGAAGCAGGTTTTTGGCAACTTTAACCCGTTGTCTGTTTTGCTCATCAGTCAACAGATGTGGCACCCATCTAGCAAAAATTTTTCAGACTTTCAAATGCTTCTTTAAAATAAGTTGAACCGTTCATAGTGATATGCCTACTTTTCGTGCAATATCACGAACTGTAAATCTGGCATCTCCTTCAATGATTTCCTTTATTTTTGAAACGATTTCTTTAGGAGATGCAAATTTTGGCCTACCTGATTTTGGTGCATTTTTATGGACTATACACCAGATTTAAATTTATTTTTCCAGCGCCTAACTGTGTCATAAGACACACAAGAAGGTCCTTAAGTAGTAGGAAGTTCAGTCATTTGCTGCTTCAAAGAACAACCAAGTTTTTAGCGAGCTTTGATGTAAGCCTGTATTTCATCTTTCTAGTCGACGCTTCTGCCAACCATTTTTACTATAGTGGTCAATGACTACGTATATTAATATGGCAAATTTATGTCTTACATTTAGTCTAATATGTACATTTATACACCGTTGTGTAGACCTTGAATAAACCTAGATAGGTATATATAGGACATGACTGATTGCAGTGCCATGACTCATCTGGAAGACTCGTTCAAAAGTGCTGAGTTGGTAAAATTTATTGGTGTCTGACGGTTCCAGGGGCGTCATACCGTCTATTCTTACCTGTTGCTCTAGAGTAAAGAACAAGTGTTAGCTGACTGCTTTACTTGTGTTATTGCTGCTTTGTAACTTAGTGATATATGTCTCTTCTTTGCGGTGCCATTGGTTGTTCTGTGATTGTGACATTTCCTGGTCCTTCAACAAGTGCTGAGAGAATGTTCAAATTAAGTTTTACTTGAAAAATATCACCCAAAACTTTCCTTAAGTTGGAAATGGACTCATCAAATTTATCAAGTTGGGAAAGCCTAATCAGCTTTAATTAGTTTAAAAAAAGACTTGACTGTACCTTCCAGTTGGTTTCAATTGCTTCCCACAATATATTGCCCTTAAAACAATACCAGCAGCTAACCCAAGTGTTGCTACGCCGATGGCTGTGGACACAAGAGCAACATTTTTAGCTTCTTCAAAGAAACCGCGGTCATTAGAAGTTGATATTATCGTTGTGGTCATCATAGTCAGTGTAGATGCTGTCGTGGGTGTGACCGTTGTAGTAGGCGTGGTCGTTGTAGTAGGCGTGGTCGTTGTAGTAGGCGTGGTCGTTGAAGTATGTGAGGAGGTCGTCAAAGACGTAGTACTTGTAGTGGACGTGGAATTTGTAGTTGTAGTTGATGTTGTCGTTGTTGTTGGAACTGACGTAAAGGTTACATCCACTGACACTGTCATAGCTGCTCGCTCATCGTTTGTATCATAGCAAGTTACTTCTAATTCATAGATAAAGCTGTTTGTAAGACCAGTTACATCAGTTTTCAGGAGCGTCGACCCTAAAATAAATGCACTGGCAGATAAAGAGGCCAGGGGGCTCACCCTCATGGAAAATCTCAAGTGTATATGTTTCCCATAGGAATAAGCAGTACGACCCCTTAGAAAATATTGTCCCCCTGGAAAACTTTAGTTTCCTTCGGAATTTTCATGACTAAAAAACCTTGTCAGAACTTTTGTCAGTTGGCCTTTGACCCCTCAAGAAAAATGTCTGATACCGGCCCTGAAATGGGTTACTCCATGGTATTAGTTTGACAGTCATGGAGCTGTCAATGATAATGAGTGACACTGTGTTACTTTGCTTCATTTCTTCTAAAATATGTATTTTAATTGTTTGTTCAACTTGGTTTGTGTATCTTTTCTATATGTGATATTTGCTGGTCATACTTACCTGTTTTATAGTCAAATAAATCATGGTGCGAATACAAAATAAAGCTTTTGATGAATTTAATTTCGAGGTAGTTCGTTTCTGGATGGAGATGTACCTCGTAGACGTCTTAAGTTGTATATATTTCACAGAGAGTTCGTTTTGCAAGAGTATGTTATTTTAAAATGTTAGTGAGTTCAACATTAAAGACTGATGAGTTGCATAAACAATCCCACTGAGATAGTAAACTTTGTAAAACATTTTTCTTAGTTCTAAAGCCCACACTCAGACCTGTGAATGACCATCACAGTAGCTTGTGTAAAAAGAAATTAACGTCTAATGTTACAAGTGCTCATTATGCCCCCAACTTTGGAAAAGTTGAAGGGGAAGGGGGATATTGCTTTGAGCTTGTCTGTCCATTCTTCCGTCCATCCGCCCATGCATCCGTTCAAAATTTATTAAGATACAGTTATGAAAATTTCATATATGGATTCCTCATCAAAAAATAATTGTCACGTTTTTTTTTAAGTCTGGATTTTCTCCATTTTTGGACTATTATCCCGTTTAAAGGGTCATAATGATATTTTGTAATCAAAATATCTCAAAAACTATAACAGCTATGAGCCTCAAACTTGGTCAGGTAAAAGATGAAAAAGAGTAGATAACCGAGTGAACGTTTACATGTATCTCGAAACACTTTATAGCTAGCAGCTTCAAACTTTGTCAGCTGATTACTGGGTGAAATTGTTTTTTTTAACTTTAGTTCAAATTAGGTCAGCTGATAGAGTATAATGAGTAGTAAAGCTAGAAACTTAAAACTTGAGATGATCCTTGTGCTATGAACCCTTCTTGACAAGCAAAGGGTTGGGGCATAGAGTTTTATAAACATCATTTCTAGTTTAATCAAAGCATTAGATGATTTTTCAGAAAATTTTGCCTTTTCTGACGAAGGAGACCTCGTATCAGCTAGAGAAATGGGATTTATGCAGCAAAAGTGGATATCAAAAATCAGAATACATTGCGTTATTTAGAAGGCTTCTCTGCGAGCTGAACATTTCTTTTACTACAACAACAGCAGAATCTAGGACGAAGATTTGGTACCAGTAAAAGTCATTAAAGCCCCCGTGGCTTAGCCTGCTGTCCGTTCTAAGGCAGAGGCTCTGTTGTTGTTGACTTTTTGTTTATTGTTACTCCCATTGTGGGAGTCTGTAATTGTTCTGTTTTGTTGTACGTTACTTTACGTCCATTTACTTTTGCAATCATCTTGATGGAGAAGAGGGATCTGGTTTCTTTCCTTAGTTTGTCTTCCTGGTGTCTCATGATGGTTGTGTGGCTCTTCCTCACGGTGCCATGGGTTTGTCTGTGGCTTGTGATTGTGATATTTCCTGATCATCCTCACTAACTATTTAAAATATTTTGATTACCCGTAATAACTTGCCCTGCATCGGGGATATAAATAAACAAAATTTTCACAATCTCAGGAGTCCGGAGTGTTGGAATCTATATCCATATCAGTAACAATTCTATTTAAGATGAATATAGTAGATCTAATAGGTTTGTTATGTTTATAACAAATGATAGTGCTTTCAGTTAGGAACAGAAGAATCGCCGATTCATTGTTAACCATACTATGCAAATCGATAAATAACACGCCTTTGTTAATGAATAGAATTTCAATAAAATGGCGCTCATGGTTGACCTCAGAATCGATATAAGGACCAAGAAAATGTTGAATGAAACACTTAGTCTAAAGCCATATCTCATCTTTGATTATATTACCTGGAGTCACATAGAAAACTTGGCTAGCATTCGTACATGTCACGTTACAAGTGAAGTTACAACAAGTACAATTATTTGTGAATTCATACACCTCCACTTCATCAGCGCTAACGTCAGCACTGGTGACGTCGATTGTCAGAGAGGATGGAATGGTAAGCAATGGAGTCTGAAACAACCAAATACAAGAGTTATACGAGTTATACAGAACTGGTGACGTCAATCGTCAGAGAGGATGCAATGGTAAACGATGGAGATTGAAACAACCAAAAACAAGAGTTATACAGAACTGGTGACGTCGATTGTCAGAGAGGAAGGAATGGTAAGCAATGGAGTCCGAAACAACCAAATGCAAGAGTTATACGAGTTATACAGAACTGGTGATGTCGATCGTCAGAGAGGATGCAATGGTAAACGATGGAGTTTGAAACAACCAAATACAAGAGTTATACGAGTTATACAGAACTGCTGACGTCGATCGTCAGTGAGGAAGGAATGGTAAGCAATGGAGTCTGAAACAACCAAATACATGAGTTATACGAGTTATACTGAACTGGTGACGTCGATTGTCAGAAAGGAAGGAATGGTAAGCAATAGAGTCTGAAACAACCAAATACAAGAGTTATACGAGTTATACAGAACTGGTGACGTCGATCATCAGAGAGGGTGGAATGGTAAGCAAGTGAGTCTGAAACAACCAAATACAAGAGTTATACGAGTTATACAGAACTGGTGACGTCGATTGTCAAAGAGGTAAGAATGGTAAGCAATGGAGTCAGAAACAACCAAATACAAGAGTAATACGAGTTAAACAGAACTTGTGATGTCGATCGTCAGAGAGGAAGCAATGGTAAACGATGGAGTTTGAAACAACCAAATACAAGACTTATACAAGTTATACAGAACTGGTGACGTCGATCGTCAGTGAGGAAGGAATGGTAAGCAATGGAGTCTGAAACAACCAAATACAAGAGTAATACGAGTTAAACAGAATTGGTGACGTCGATTGTCAGAGAGGAGGGAATGGTAAGCAATGGAGTTTGAAACAACCAAATACAACAGTTATACGAGTTATACAAAACTGATGATGTCGATCGTCAGAGAGGATGCAATGGTAAACGATGGAGTTTGAAACAATTAAATACAAGAGTTATACGAGTTATACAGAACTGGTGACGTCGATCGTCAGTGAGGAAGGAATGGTAAGCAATGGAGTCTGAAACAACCAAAAACAAGAGTTATACGAGTTATACAGAACTGGTGACGTCGATTGTCAAAGAGGAAGGAATGGTAAGCAATGGAGTCTTAAACAACCAAATACAAGAGTTATACGAGTTATACAGAACTGGTGACGTCGATTGTCAGAGAGGAAGGAATGGTAAGCAATGGAGTTTGAAACAACCAAACACAAAAGTTATACGAGTTATACAGAACTGGTGACGTCGATCGTCTGTGAGGAAGGAATGGTAAGCAATGGAGTTTGAAACAACCAAATACATGAGTTATACGAGTTATACAGAACTGGTGATGTCGATCGTCAGAGAGGATGCGATGGTTAACGATGAAGTTTGAAACAACCAAATACAAGAGTTATACGAGTTGTACAGAACTGGTGACGTTGATTGTCAGAGAGGAAGAAATGGTAAGCAATGGAGTCTGAAACAACCAAATACAAGAGTTACATGAGCTATACAGAACTGGTGACGTCGGTCGTCAGAGAGAATGGAATGGTAAGCAATGGAGTCTGAAACAACCAAATACAAGAGTTACATGAGCTATACAGAACTGGTGACGTCGGTCGTCAGAGAGAATGGAATGGTAAGCAATGGAGTTTGAAACAACCAAATGCAAGAGTTATACGAGTTATACATAACTGGTGATGTCGATCGTCAGAGAGGATGAAATGGTAAACGATGGAGTTTGAAACAACCAAATACAAGAGTTATATGAGTTATACAGAACTGGTGAAGTCGATCGTCAGTGATGAAGGAATGGTAAGCAATGGAGTCTGAAACAGCCAAATACAAGAGTTATACGAGTTATACAGAACTGGTGACGTCGATTGTCAGAGAGGAAGGAATAGTAAGCAATGGAGTCTGAAACAACCAAATACAAGGGTTATACGAGTTATACAGAACAGGTGACGTCGATTGTCAGAGAGGAAGGAAAGGTAAGCAATAGAGTCTGAAACAACCAAATACAAGGGTTATACGAGTTATACAGAAGTGGTGACGTCGATTGTCATAGAGGAAGGAATGGTAAGCAATGGAGTTTGAAACAACCAAATACAAAAGTTATACGAGTTATACAGAACTGGTGACGTCAATCGTCAGAGAGGATGCAATGGTAAACGATAGAGTTTGAAACAACCAAACACAAGAGTTATACGAGTTATACAGAACTGGTGACGTCGATTGTCATAGAGGATGGAATAGTAAACAATGGAGTCTGAAACAACCAAATACAAGAGTTACATGAGCTATACAGAACTTGTGACGTCGATTGTCAAAGAGGATGCAATGGTAAACGATGGAGTTTGAAACAATTAAATACAAGAGTTATACGAGTTATACAGAACTGGTGACGTCGATCGTCAGTGAGGAAGGAATGGTAAGCAATGGAGTCTGAAACAACCAAATACAAGAGTTATACGAGTTATACAGAACTGGTGACGTCGATCATCAGAGAGGGTGGAATGGTAAGCAAGTGAGTCTGAAACAACCAAATACAAGAGTTATACGAGTTATACAGAACTGGTGACGTCGATTGTCAGAGAGGAAAGAATGGTAAGCAATGGAGTCTGAAACAACCAAATACAAGAGATATACGAGTTATACAGAACTGGTGACGTCGATTGTCATAGAGGATGGAATGGTAAGCAATGGAGTCTGAAACAACCAAATACATGAGTTATACGAGTTATACTGAACTGGTGACGTCGATTGTCAGAAAGGAAGGAATGGTAAGCAATAGAGTCTGAAACAACCAAATACAAGAGTTATACGAGTTATACAGAACTGGTGACGTCGATCATCAGAGAGGGTGGAATGGTAAGCAAGTGAGTCTGAAACAACCAAATACAAGAGTTATACGAGTTATACAGAACTGGTGACGTCGATTGTCAAAGAGGTAAGAATGGTAAGCAATGGAGTCAGAAACAACCAAATACAAGAGTAATACGAGTTAAACAGAACTTGTGATGTCGATCGTCAGAGAGGAAGCAATGGTAAACGATGGAGTTTGAAACAACCAAATACAAGACTTATACAAGTTATACAGAACTGGTGACGTCGATCGTCAGTGAGGAAGGAATGGTAAGCAATGGAGTCTGAAACAACCAAATACAAGAGTAATACGAGTTAAACAGAATTGGTGACGTCGATTGTCAGAGAGGAGGGAATGGTAAGCAATGGAGTTTGAAACAACCAAATACAACAGTTATACGAGTTATACAAAACTGATGATGTCGATCGTCAGAGAGGATGCAATGGTAAACGATGGAGTTTGAAACAATTAAATACAAGAGTTATACGAGTTATACAGAACTGGTGACGTCGATCGTCAGTGAGGAAGGAATGGTAAGCAATGGAGTCTGAAACAACCAAAAACAAGAGTTATACGAGTTATACAGAACTGGTGACGTCGATTGTCAAAGAGGAAGGAATGGTAAGCAATGGAGTCTTAAACAACCAAATACAAGAGTTATACGAGTTATACAGAACTGGTGACGTCGATTGTCAGAGAGGAAGGAATGGTAAGCAATGGAGTTTGAAACAACCAAACACAAAAGTTATACGAGTTATACAGAACTGGTGACGTCGATCGTCTGTGAGGAAGGAATGGTAAGCAATGGAGTTTGAAACAACCAAATACATGAGTTATACGAGTTATACAGAACTGGTGATGTCGATCGTCAGAGAGGATGCGATGGTTAACGATGAAGTTTGAAACAACCAAATACAAGAGTTATACGAGTTGTACAGAACTGGTGACGTTGATTGTCAGAGAGGAAGAAATGGTAAGCAATGGAGTCTGAAACAACCAAATACAAGAGTTACATGAGCTATACAGAACTGGTGACGTCGGTCGTCAGAGAGAATGGAATGGTAAGCAATGGAGTCTGAAACAACCAAATACAAGAGTTACATGAGCTATACAGAACTGGTGACGTCGGTCGTCAGAGAGAATGGAATGGTAAGCAATGGAGTTTGAAACAACCAAATGCAAGAGTTATACGAGTTATACATAACTGGTGATGTCGATCGTCAGAGAGGATGAAATGGTAAACGATGGAGTTTGAAACAACCAAATACAAGAGTTATATGAGTTATACAGAACTGGTGAAGTCGATCGTCAGTGATGAAGGAATGGTAAGCAATGGAGTCTGAAACAGCCAAATACAAGAGTTATACGAGTTATACAGAACTGGTGACGTCGATTGTCAGAGAGGAAGGAATAGTAAGCAATGGAGTCTGAAACAACCAAATACAAGGGTTATACGAGTTATACAGAACAGGTGACGTCGATTGTCAGAGAGGAAGGAAAGGTAAGCAATAGAGTCTGAAACAACCAAATACAAGGGTTATACGAGTTATACAGAAGTGGTGACGTCGATTGTCATAGAGGAAGGAATGGTAAGCAATGGAGTTTGAAACAACCAAATACAAAAGTTATACGAGTTATACAGAACTGGTGACGTCAATCGTCAGAGAGGATGCAATGGTAAACGATAGAGTTTGAAACAACCAAACACAAGAGTTATACGAGTTATACAGAACTGGTGACGTCGATTGTCATAGAGGATGGAATAGTAAACAATGGAGTCTGAAACAACCAAATACAAGAGTTACATGAGCTATACAGAACTTGTGACGTCGATTGTCAAAGAGGATGCAATGGTAAACGATGGAGTTTGAAACAATTAAATACAAGAGTTATACGAGTTATACAGAACTGGTGACGTCGATCGTCAGTGAGGAAGGAATGGTAAGCAATGGAGTCTGAAACAACCAAATACAAGAGTTATACGAGTTATACAGAACTGGTGACGTCGATCATCAGAGAGGGTGGAATGGTAAGCAAGTGAGTCTGAAACAACCAAATACAAGAGTTATACGAGTTATACAGAACTGGTGACGTCGATTGTCAGAGAGGAAAGAATGGTAAGCAATGGAGTCTGAAACAACCAAATACAAGAGATATACGAGTTATACAGAACTGGTGACGTCGATTGTCATAGAGGATGGAATGGTAAGCAATGGAGTCTGAAACAACCAAATACAAGAGCTATACGAGTTATACAAGCCTCCAGATAAGAGTGCATAATGGAATAATATAACTTGATTTCTCAAGCAAAACATATATGTTATGGGTACTCAAAAACACGTGTCAATTAGACATATGCTTAAATTGATGGATAAGAAAGTAATTACAATTTATCACATAAAAAGTTTGCTTCTCTGGACCAATGTAATAAACAAGAGTTATAAAAGGCGTTAAGAAAGTTCTTTCTGCAATAAAATTGTTTCCTATTAGTTTAGTAATAGTACATTTAATGACACAAATGACACTGAAATTCTTTATAATGGGCATATTTAAATAAATTAACAATGGGATATTTAATCAAATACTTTGCCATAAAATGGACTACAAAACCAATTATCCTGCTGCTTTCTGGGGCTTGAGGAGCAAAAACAAACATCCATTGCCATACCAATGGCCTTAGTGATCAGAACATTTTCTAATTGGTTAAGAAACCCTCCTTAGACATGCATTTATCTTATATGAACCTTTGGGACATTTCCTAAACTGTAAGGCTAAAAACAGCCATCCAAATTCATAAATGTCACAAATTGTGGAAAATATGGGATTTTTCCAGAACGTTTGAAAGACAGTATCTATAGAAAATATAATTTTGTGATGCCATTGTATGTCAGACACGGTGTCAAACGCTATAAAATATCACGGGCAAGGAGTGGTTTATAGAACATGCATTTTTTCAGCATCATTTCCTTTTACATGATCTGAAATTTTATGAGGAACTGTGGAACGAACTTTCTTAACACCCTTTATTGTGTTGTCAAGCAGATATCTGACATATGTTTTAGAGATTTCGTTAAATGCTTAATTATTCCAATATAATCTGAAAGGTCACAGTAATTGATCCAATGTTATGTTTTGCTTGCATGTTGTTTTACTCTTTGTAAATGTTTTTTTCTCCTTAGGTTCTCCGTTTTACACCAGATCTTAATTCGTTTGCCACTTATTAGAAAAGGGTCCTTTATTTTCTATTAAGTGAGAGGATGTTTGCATGAACTATATATATCAACTTTCATGTACCTAGTAGCACAATACTTACCGTGCCCTCAACACTGATGGTAATGTTAGCTGAGCCAGGACAGTTGGTAATATTTGGATTAAATATCAGTTCATGATTTACGTCAGATGTACACTTACCGTGCCCTCAACACCGATGGTAATGTTAGCTGTGCCAGGACAGTTGTTAATATCTAGGTCAATCATTAGTTCCTGATTTTCGTCAGCTTGTACACTTACCGTGCCCTCAACACCGATGGTAATGTTAGCTGAGCCAGGACATTTAGTAATATCTAGGTCAAAAATCAGTTTCTGATTTATGTCAGATGTACACTTACCATGCCCACAACACCGATGGTAATGTTAGCTGAGCCAGGACAGTTGGTAATATCTAGGTCAAACATCAGTTCCTGATTTACGCCAGATTGTACACTTACCGTAACCTCAACAACGACGGTTATGTAAGCTGAGCCCCCACAGTTGGTAATATCTAGGTCAAACATCAGTTCCTGATTTACGCCAGCTAGTACACTTACCGTATCCTCATTACCGACGGTTATGTAAGCTGAGCCCCCACAGTTGGTAATATCTAGGTCAAACATCAGTTCCTGATTTACGTTGGCCTGTACACTTACCATACCCTCGACACTAATGGTAATGTTAGCTGAGTTAGGACATTTGGTAATAGCTAGGTCAAACATCAGTTCCTTATTTACGTCGGCTTGCACTTACCGTTCCCTCAACACTGATGGTAATGTTAGCTGAGTCAGGACAGTTGGTAATACTTAGGTTAAATATCAGTTCCTGATTTACGTCGGCCTGTACACTTACCGTTCCCTTGACACTGATGGTAATGTTAGCTGTGTAAGGACAGTTGGTAATATTTAGGTTAAATGTCAGTTCCTGATTTACGTTGGCCTGTTCACTTACCGTTTCCTCGATACTAATGGTAATGTTAGATGAGTTAGTACAGTTGGTAATGTCTATGTCAAACATCAGTGCCTGGTTTACGTCGGCTTGTACACTTACCGTTCCCTCGACACTGATGGTAATGTTAGCGGAGTCAGGACAGTCGGTAATATCTAGGTCAAACATCAGTTCCTGATTTACGTTGGATTGTACACTTACCGTTCCCTCGACACTGATGGTAATGTTAGCGGAGTCAGGACAGTTGGTAATATCTAGGTCAAACATCAGTTCATGAGTTACGTCGGCTTGTAGGCACCTTGCAACCAATATCTCTACAATAACAGCAACAGTATTTGCCAAGTGAGGCCCTCCCCGGGGAGGCTCTTATCCCATTTCAATTGAATTACGAGGGACGTTTTTATGTTTGTAGAAAGGTAGTTTTAATGATAACGGCGAAAGTAAATGCATACATCATTCATATTTTTGGAAAGATTGATCTTTTATCTATACATGCAATCTAAAATTATTTCAAAATGCATACTTTAATGACTCCTAAGAGGCAAAAACATACCTATATATCGCACACTGGAAATATGGTAGAAATATGACATTTATGGACTTAGTCTCTGACAGAACGTTAGAAAAAAATTGCATGAAAATGGGTCCATAGCCATACACAGCTTCTGAAAACATGGCTGCAGATCAAAGACACCACGTGCTACAATATTATATAAACATTATAGCAAATGCGCAGCAATTATTGGATATGGAAGATTTGTTAGGAACCTCAGCAAATTGGACAGTAGGCATATAAACTTTTATTGTAAAAAGTTGACACAAGTGGAAGGTTTATACGGACTTGTGAATGTGGCTTAATATGTTAGCTTTAAAGTAGTATTATCATTTTTTTAGTTATATGATAGATGGAAGTGTTATGATAACTTTCATTCCAAAACAAGGTTAATACTTTTGTTTTATTAGAAATGAACTGCAAATTACGAGGGTCATTTTTTATGTTCGTAGAATCGGGCTGTATCTCTACAAATATAGAATTTACGGTACCATAACTAGATAAATATTGAAAGGTCTAGCTCCTGCATATCACTTGATATGAATTTTACATCATTTGCGCTTAGTTCGGTCAAGATATATAGCTTGGATAGGGCGTAAAAAGGACACTGGCCGAAATCCGTGTCATTTTAACCACGCAGCCATTAGGAAATTAGACACTGTCAAGTTCCATTCGCTATGGTGATATAAGTATTTTTCAAGCCGATATTTTCTTTGCACTATCAACATTTATTATTCAAACGCTAATCGTAGACAAGTGCAGAAAAACTATAAGCACGTTGTTTGCTCTTCTAAAACAATTTTTAAACACCCATCAATATACCAAAATAATCACAGTCAAGTGCTAGTTATTTTATCTGTTAAAATTACGATTGTGAACAAATTTTTAAAATTTCTTCTGGTTTTGCACAGCACATGATACACTCAATCAGTCGTCAGCAGTTATATTGATGTATCGATTAAAGTGTTTAACTGGCAACTTCCGGTACTGGCATACCCCAATGTTATAAAAAGTTGGTGGGGTAAATCAAACCATCGTAGAAAACACAATAACGATCGGATCTGCATAATTTTCTTATTGCAGTTGTTTCAAAACCTGTTAAACGGCACAAAACAGTTTTAATGTTTTTTCTAAATATAGTAACGCTCCATGACGTCATTTATATACAAAATAAGGGATTTTAGCACCCCCTAGGCTATTTATTTTGCAGTTCATTTCAAATAAAACAAAAGTATTAACCTTGTTTTGGGATGAAAGTTACCATAACACTTCCATCTACCACATAAGCAAGAAAAATGATAATACTACTTTACAGCTAACATATTAAGCCACATTCACAAGCCCGTATCTAACTTCCACTTGTGTCAACTTTTTACAATAAAAGTTTATAAGCCTACTGTCCAATTTGCTGAGGTTCCCAACAAATCTTCCATATCCAATAATTGCTGCGCATTTGCTATAATGTTTATATAATATTGTAGCACGTGGTGTCCTTGATCTGCAGCTATATTTATCAGAAGCTGTGTATGGCTATGGACCCATTTTCATGCAATTTTTTCTAACGTTCTGTTAGAGACTAAGTCCATAAATGTCATATTTCTACCATATTTCCAGTGTGCGATATATAGGTTTATTATATAACCTATAAATAGACATATTTTGATTGGCCCAGATGCCTATCCACTCGAGTCCATAAAACTAATTATACCACCTTTACCAACTTTAGCACGAAATATCTCGTGATGTGCAATGTCTACACTGATGTAGGTGGTATAAAATTGTTTTACCATGTTTGTCCACCTATACGTAAGATAATCCACTCGCTAAAGCTCGTGGATTATCTCCACGTACAGGCGGACAACCCATGGTATAACTATTACATATCTACTGGGCTGCTGGTTTTTCCCATTCAATATTAGTTACTAAAAATAGACTTCATAGAAACTTTTCATAACAGGTGTGCTTTCAAGCATGAAATTTACATGATTTGCAGTAATTACAATTCAGTGAGTGACAGCAGCATGAAATTCACAATATTTGGTGTTTCATCATATACATGTAATTTAGACTTTGCTGTTGAATATATATACTTAAAGCCAAAAGAAACTTTACACTTTAAAACACCGAATGTATCTTTACTGTTTTTGAGTTCAACCAAATTAAATATTGCAATGAGTTACTGGTACCCGCCCTAACCTAATTCACGAAAAACAACTTATGAAAATTAATTTTCTTTCGAGTGATCTGTTCTTTTAATAAAACCACAAAATCAGCATTTCCTAACAAAATCCAAAGTAAACCTAGTATTTGAACACGCTATTTTAAGGGCCATCAATTGCACATTAAAAATACTGTAAGACATTTTGTCTCTGGCGTATAGTTTGTGTTCGGCAGCAACTTAAAGTTGGTGCACTTTGAAATTATCTCCCTTTGAATTAAAACAATAGTAAATTTTAGTCCCTGCTAAAAGCTTTATCTCAGATGGCATTCGGATTTTTTATCGGCGATTTGCTGAGTATGTGACGAGATAATCCGATAAAAATTCCCATCGGTTTGGAGGAAAAACGGCAAACAATTTCTTATGGGAAATTCCTTTGAAAGCATTGTAAAGTTCACAAAAAGGGGTATGTACGTAAAAACACAACTCTAACTCTTGTGTTACTGAAAGGGCAATCCAGGCTGATTTGAACTTTAAACAACAATTCAATAGCCTGTCTCTCATACTGGTTCTTTAAAATTGAAAGTGTCCAATTGCAAGCTACAGCATCACATCAAAGGTGATGCGTTTTGGAAAAAGTTTATTTTGTCCCCTTGCTTCTTTCATTAGGGCATTGTGGTTGCAATTTTTGACAGCAAAAACATGAAATTTAAAAGGTCATATGAATAAGTGATTGAACTTTAATATGAATTAAACTTATTTAGAATACCACTCACCTATACCCAGAAAAGGTATATATAATAACAGTGTAAAGTTACTTTTGGTCTTAAGTATACTTAAAGCCAAAAGTAACTTTACACTTTGAACTACTGAATATATCTTTACTGTTTATGATTTAATCAATTAAATATTGCAATGAGTTGCTGGTACCCACCCTAAACCTAATTCACAAAAAAACAACTTAGGTAAATTAATCTTCTTTCGAGTTATCTGTGCTTCCATCAGCATTTCCTAACAAAATTCAAAGTAAACCTAGGATTTGAACACGCAATTTTAAGGGCCATCGATTTCCCATTAAAAATACTGCAAAACATTTTGTCTCTGATGTATAGTTTGTGTTTGGCAGCATCTTAAAGCTGGTAAACTTTGAAATTATCTCCCTTTCAATTAAAACAATAGTAAACTTAAGTCCCTGCTAAAAGCTTTATCTCAGATGACATTTGGATTTTTTTATCAGCGATTTGTTGGGACTTTTGCCCTGAGTTTTTGACAAGATAATCTGATAAAAATTCCCATCGGTATGGAAGAAAAACGGCATACAATGTCTTATTGGAAATTCCATTGAAACTGTAAAGTTCACAAAAGGGTGTATGTACGTAAAAACACAACTCTAATTTGTGTTACTCGAAAGGTGATCCGGGCTGATTTGAATTTTAAACAACAATTCAATAGCCTGTCTTTCAGACTGGTTCTTTAAAATTAAAAAATGTCCAATCGCAAAGCTACAGTAACACATCCAAAAGTGATGCACTTTAAAAATGATTATTTTGCCCCCTTGCTTCTAACATTGGGGCATTGTGGTTGCATTTATGACAGCAAAAACATGAAATTCAACTGCCACATGAATAATTGATTGAAGTTTAATAGGAATTAAACACATTTAAAATACCACTCACCAATACCCAGAAAAGGTATATATAAAAACAGTGTAAAGTTACTTTTGGCTTTAAGTATAGTAATTAGCAGAACTCTTAAATGAACTAATGAATTCTTCCCTCTGGATTGATGCAATAAACTTGGAATGGTCCATTGTATAATTCAAGGGGTCACAGGTTTTAATTTCTAAAAAAACTGCAGTTTTTTCCCTTAAGATCATTTTTGTCGTAACTGATGAAATGCCACATTATGCGACATTTAATCTGGATCTTCTCTTTCTGTAGTTGTAATTACAGATAAATATGCATTCTTTCCTCTTTTAACTGAATTAAATCAATTAGTCATCATGTAAAAAAAGAAATTCAAGACTGTCCAAGACATAGTCCATAGCCAAGATTTTGTTGTTGTTGTTGTTGCTTTTTTTGCTTAGAAAAATTATATAATAAAACAAGTGTTGACTATTGAGGCATTGGACATGATGTGATATTGATCTCGGCTCCGCCTCGGTCAATATTGGTACTCTCAGGTCGATATCACATCATGTCCAATGCCTCAATAGTCAATAATTGTATAATGTCTTTGCCTCTTAGAAGTCATTAAAGTATGCATTTTGAAATAATTTTAGGTTGCATGTATAAATAAAAGCTCAATCTTTCCAAAAATATGCATGATGTATGCATTTACTTTCGCCGTTATCATTTAAACTACCTTTCTACGAACATAAAAAAACGTCCCTCGTATGTATCAATCGAAAGCAGAAAAGGCTTTGATATATACTCAGATTATGATTTATACACTTATAGTATATTCGCAAAAATATACATGTACATAAAAGCTGTTTTTAAGAGATACATAGGACCAGATAAGGAAATTTTATTTGCGTAAATTTTTAATTATTTTCTTACCCATTAATCTAAACCTGTGTTTTGGGTGCTAAAAAGAACCGTCTCCTTGAGACGATTCTTTTGAGTACCCACAACATATGTTTTGGATGAGAAATAAAGACTAGAGGACCTGACGGTCCTGAAGCGCTCACCTGATCTCCTTAATATGTTAAAATAGGTCAAGATTAACTACGGCTTATAATAAAACATATTTTGTTTAATGGGGGTTGCAGCCATTTTGATCAAATGACCTAAAACAATCTAATGAATATTCCATGAAACAGCCCAGTGATTTCTGAGGAAAGATGTTTAGATAGGTATGTGGCAGTCCAAATAAGTGGCCTTGGATAAAAGGTCACAGGTCAGCTTGACATTTGGTACTTAAATAAAACCGTTGTCTCATTAGGTTAAACATTTCTTGCAAGTATTATGATTTCGGCCTAAGCAGTTATAGAAAAATGAACATTTCAAGATTTTCCCCTTATAAATGCATTATGAATCAAATTTGACCTTGCCATAAAGTAGGTCAATGCAAATCTAGATTCATCATTTGTGCAAATCTGGTAGGGCCCACATCCCCAATGCTACATACCAAGTTCCAAGGCAATTGGCCTTTTGGTTCAAGAAAAGAAGATATTTAAAGGGTTTTTTTAGCATATATGGGCGTGGTGGCCATCTTGGTCATGTGACCAGTACAATTGGTATAAATTTTGGCTAACCTATCATAAGGAGTCCTCATATGAAATTTGAGTTCAAGTGGCCATGTGGTTTCTGAGGAAACTATGTTTTAATGTGTTGATGGGACTCCAATACGAGCGACCTTGCCTAAAAAGTTAAAGGTCAACATTGACCTTTGAAACTTATTTATAGCCATTGTCTCATTAGGTTTAACATATCAAGTTAGAATAATGACTTTGGCTTCAGCATATTAAAAAAAATCAACTGTTCAAAAAAATCCTATTTATACACATTAGGAAGCAAATTTGACCTTGACGTTAAGTAGGTTTAGGTTGACTTAGGATCATCATTTGACAAAACTTGGTGGGACCCACATCCCCAATGCTACATACTAAGTCCCAAGGTCAACGGCCTTCTGGTTCTGGAGAAGAAGATTTTTAAAGGGTTTTTATTATATATGGGCATGGCAGCCATCTTGGTTATGTGACCAAAATATTTTGCGTAAATTTTGGCTAACTCAGCATAAAGAGTTTTCACATGGAATTTGAGTTCAATTGGGCCAATGGTTTGTGAAAAAACTATGTTTTAATTTATTGATGGGACTCTAATATGAGAGACTTAGCTGAAAGGTCAAAGGTCAATCTTGACCTTTGGAACTTATTTATAGCCATTGCATCATTAGGATTAACATATCAAGTGAGAATAATGACTACGCTTCTACAGTTTTAAAAAAATCAACTTTTCAAAAAATCCCATTTAAATGCATTAGGAAGCAAATTTGACCTTGACGTAAAGTAGGTCAAGTGAACTTAGGCTCATCATTTGAACAAACTTGATAGGCCCAACAATTTCCAATGTTACAGACCAAATCTCAAGGTCACCGCCCTTCTGGTTCTGAGGAAGAAAATTTTCAGGGTTTTTACCATATATGGGTATGGTGGCCATCTTAGTCATGTGACTAAAATATTTTGTATAAGTTTGGGCAAACTTAGCATAAGGAGTCTTTATGTGAAATTTGAGTTCAATTGGGCCAATGGTTTGTGTGAAAACTATGTTTTAATATATTGATGGGACTCCAATATTAGCCACTTAGCTGAAAGGTCAAAGGTCAACCTTGACCTTTGGAACATATTTATAGCCATTGATTCATTAGGTTAAATTTATTAAGTGAGAATAATGACTAAGGCTTCTACAGTTTTCAAAAAAATATATATATATAAAAAATCCCATTTAAATGCATTATGAGGCAAATTTAACCTTGACATTAAGTAGGTCTAGGTCAACATAGGATCATCATTCGAACAAACTTGTTAGGCCCCACATCCCCAATGCTACATACCAAGTCCCGAGGTCATCGGCCTTCTGGTTCTGGAGAGGAAGATTTTAAAAGGGTTTTTACCATATATGGACATGGCGGCCGTCTTGGTCATGTGACCAGGACCATTTGAACAAACTTTGGTTCCCCCATCCTAAGGAGTCTCCATATGAAATTTGATTTCAATTGGCCCAATGGTTTCAGAGGAGTAGATTTTTGAGCATATTGACGGACGACGGACGGACGGACAGACGACGGACGCCGGAGTGACTGGTATACTATTAGCTCACCAATGAGCCTTCGGCTCAGGTGAGATAAAAATAATATTCCAATAAGCGCTCTTATCTGGAGGCCTGCCAGATAGACTTTATCTCTCTGATTCTTTTTGCGACAAATCAGTAAATGCACTAATATAAGAGAGATGAGTTTTCTAAGCAATCACTGTTAACCTAATTCTCAAGAGATTTTGTTTTGTTAGATTGTGTTTTGTCATACGATACTATATTTACAGTAAAACCTGTGTAAAACGACCGCCCTCAAAAAGACCGAAAATTGGTTTTCAAGACCAATGATCGCTTAATGCAGGTCAAACGTACTGCAGTATGCTCAAAGAGGAGCATTCTGCAATACTTTCGACCTTCATTGAGCTATCATTTGTCATTAAGATCTTTGTTTTGTCTATTTTTGAGTGACTTTTTACACAATTTTTACTAAAGGCAGAAATTAATATGGTTTTAACTTATATACTGTGAATATTTAACCATCCTTCAGTTTTAACATACGTTTTGGATGCTCAAAAGAACCGTCTCATTGAACGGTTCTGAAAGCACCCACAACATACGTTTTGTTTGAGAAACAAGAATACATTTTTATTACTCACTCGAATTAAGCGGCCTGGGTCAAAAAGGGAAACCTCGCAGGGTATACAAACACCTCAGTTGCTATGATTTGTTTTGTAAGAGTGTCAATATTTAGCAAAGACAGATATGAAACCAACTTAAAAACATGTACTTACGATTGTTCTTGTTACTGAGTTTGAAATCTTGTGTGCTTGTCACAAATGATAATTCTGTACTAAAAATGTTTTGGTTTCCAAAGGTATGCACAATATCGTCCACATCTACATTGCTGTTAATTGTATGATTGGTGGTAAGGTCCACTGAAACAAAAAAGATATAATCATGTGGCTTTTACCAACTCACCACAATAATATGGAATAGATGCACACAACAAAAGCCCAAACTAAACATTTCATATTACGTGTTGACCGTGATTTGTCGAACCGCAAATTTCACGCTTAGCAAATATCACAGCGTCACTTCACGTATTTCATACCAATAATTCACATTTTTTGAAAATGCGCACGTAGCAAAATTATATGTAGCATAAATGGGTATTCTTCATCTTGATAAAATACCCCCTCCCCCGAAATCTACTGTGTTTTGCATTCGATTCCAATTCTTCATATGCATGACATTATTTTATAAGTGGCGCGGTTCTAACAGGTTACAGGTAAATTTCATAAGTTTTAGAGTCAGGAGTTAGAATATTTGAATTCAATTGTATGAACCGCGTCACGAGAAAACGTGTCTTTGGAGTTCATTCTGCAGATCCATGTAGATATAGAATTTAAATTTTTGATTGAGAATCTTTGGAGATTTTTAATCAGTGCAGAAAGATTTTCAAGAAACATACTCTGATCCACATGTGTAGTTACATGGCTTATCTGCGCCTTTTGGCATATGCAAAAATTAAATATTCTCATGCTGCTGCTTGTACATAGCTAAAGGAAGGCTAGATTCAGGTTTCCCTCAATTTCCAATATCTTTCGATGGTAGATCCCCTTTTTTAGCTCACATTGTGGTCATAGGATGTCCGTCCTGGCAGCCACCCGCCTAAAACACAGGGCGGGATTACATCATTCTTCACAGGTTTGATTGTTCCCCTTTCAGAGTTGTTAATATGTCTACTTTATAAAGAAATCTGGTTGCCATGGCAACCAAAAGGAAACACTCTTAAAGTTTGTCTAAACTTTTGGTCAGACTTCAAAATCATTTGGTACAAATGGTCCTTGGGACACCCTCTACCAAAATTATTCAACTCATTTTGGTTGGTTTAAAAATATGACCACCAGTTAGCTAGACCCGTTTTATTGCTATCTCTATATTGGTGAAACTTTTTTATCCTAGTAAGGGAGACAACACTTCTTGTCTGAAATTACTTGATCTAGAGCCTTGATAGTTGGTAATACTATATAGCATCAGCTAGTAGACCTCTACCTTGTTTTGTTCACAATATGTCCATGGGACCCAGAGTCAACATCATGTTAATTTTGTCAACATAGTTAATGGACACTTTTCCATGTAAAGTTTTATAACGAAACTGCAGATCTATAAATCATCATAGCTGGGATTTGGGAGGAGCTGTGATCTGCTAGTATCCTTATAAACAGCCATTCTCGGGCGAACGACCCCTGGCCTGAAGGCTCTCTTGTTGGTATATCATGAATAGTGTTCCTGAGAAACATATTGATTTGGCCTGTGTCATCTGTTACAAAATCATGTCCATCCTGCCATTCAAAATTATGAAGGAAAACAATCAAAAGTTATGTAGAATATTTCACGAATTAGTATTGGGGTGCTTATGGACCTATTGAATTTCAGCATCCAGTTATTATTAAAAAAAAACAAGAGCATTCCATGATTCCTTTGAAAAAGTTCTAATGTATTATTTCTAAAGCTTGAATAGAACGTTTTTCATATCCTTAGATAATCATATTGTGTTTCAACGCACATGTTTTGCTTTACTGTTGATAAGATTGCTCAAATTCATTAATAAGCTTCTTTGCAAATAGCTACTTATTTGAGATGGCGTACAGACAGCAAGAACTCAAGGTACATACATAAAAATCTGTACAAATATTAACCACCATTTAAAGACATGTACAACGCAACAGCCATAACTCTAGTATTGACCATTTGAGTTGAGTCTTTTTAATCTAGGTAAGAAGCTGTTTCTAAGACGAATATCCATCCGCTTTAAAATTTGTTTCAGAACTATCTCTCTCTCTCTCTCTCTCTCTCTCTCTCTCTCTCTCTCTGTGTGTGTGTGTGTGTGTGTGTGTGTGTGTGTGTGTGTGTGTGTGTGTGTGTGTGTGTGTGTGTGAGAGAGAGAGAGATGTAGTCATCCAGTCACTAACAACCAACCACAAGTCATGTGATTATATACTACAAATTCCGTCATTGACATCTTTGAAGATTAAGTACCAATTATTCACATCTGTGATAATTGGTACCAATTTTTCACATGTATGAGCATTTGGTACCAATTTCACATGTGTGAGGATTTGGTACCGATTCTTCTCATTTGTGAAGATTGAGTACCAATTCTTCACATCTGAGAAGAATCGAACCAGTTCTTTACAGATAAGACGAATATGTACCAGCTCTTCACACGTTAAAGATATAAAAATGTGTAATTTTAGCACAGATTTTAGACCCCCAAAATTATCAAAATTGACCATACGAATTTTTCACATTTGTCAAAAGCGACGTTTGCGGGTCATCGGTGCTTACATACTAGATTTACTTTTTCGCATGTCTTTGTCTCACACTCAATGAAAATGATAATAAGGGTTATTTTCAAGAGAATATTCATTATGTTAACTAAATCAGGTAATAACTGAAGCAAAAAAGATTGTTTCATGGAATTTCTGGTAATGCAAGTTGAGTTGATAAAACTTCAGAAATTTAAACGAAATATCATACTAATATGCTATTGTCACTAAAACAAATTATGACATTCTCAAACGAGTATCGATGTTCACTCTGAAATTTTGGCTGTTTTAAACAACCAATTAAATATTACAGTAAAAGTCTTAGACTTTATTATTGAATATAGTTTTCCGAAAATTAATACATGATATCAAAACCATTATTCCCATCGGTTTTCATTAAAACTTTTCAGTAATTCATTAAATCTGGTCGTGCAATAGAGAAGAGTTAGCACCTCTAAAATGAATTTAGAGCATGGGGCAATGCATTTCCTGCAAAAAGTAAGTGAGTATGATCAGAAAATCCCGTAATCATTCACTGCAGACGAACCCTTGGCACAGAACATTTACAGTAAGAAGTCATTAATTGGACAATAAAATCAAAGTAACCAGCTCTCTCTTCCTCTTCAAGATGATTGAAGAAAATAGAAAGGATACAAACTAAAACAAAGACACCCCCACAAGTAATGGAAGGTACAATTAACAAAAGATCAACAACAACATAACCACCACCTCAGAACGGACACCAGCCTAAGCCCGGGGGGGGGGTCGCGACTTAAATGCATTTTACTGGCGCAAAATCTTTGCATAGATTATGTTGAAGTTTGTACACAAAATTGTTTAGCTCGCACGGGGGCTTCCTCACTAATGCAATGTATTTTCAAATAGAAACAATCTAATCAAATTAACACACTATGATGAAACAAAAAAAGGGCTCATAATTCCCAGAAAGTTGGAGCTACCTCAAGTTGAGCTGCGGTGGTCCCAGCCAGGGACAAGCATCAGGCACCAACCAACAAATCAAAGATCAACGCCAGGGCCGTCATTGAGTCGTCTGAGGCCTGGCCCAAAGTCTGAATATAACAGAACGATAACTGTTTGAGTTACAAATTACACAATACACACAGCATCTAAGCTTTTAAATGAAAAAAAGCCTTAGTTAAAAGTAAGAAAGAGGGCAAAGATAAGGAATACATACAATCAAGCACCACACCTGCACCAGTATACCAATGGGAAAGTGACAACTTCACAATTATACTTCACAAACGAGAGCCAAGAGGTCAGCCCTTTCCCAGCTGGTGACAATAACAGACGCGCACGAAAGCATAACAAAAACAACAACAAGACAGAAATAACATAAATGATCCACAAAAGAAGCAAACGACATAGAACGGTCAGTAAAAATGTTTTACTGGAAGGCTTAAACGGGTTTCACCGCGCGCCAACCTCACCTTTACCTTAGTTCAGATGTGGATCAACACACATAGAAGTTTGGTTTGCATGAAAGACTCCAACTTAACAATGCATCATCTTCTAGAAAATACAAATCAAGATATCAAAAGGAAATAAGGAAAAGATAAGGACTCAACAGTAAATAAAACTGAATACCGGAGCAAAAGAAATCCAACAGGCAAACCCCGGAAGTCCTGACAACAGCCGAAACATGAGGCTTCTTCCATCTCATCAATAGATAAGTCTTTAAGTTGGAGCCGTCAAAGAGTCTGAAGTCCGACCCACCGGCTTGCAATTAACCCTTAAAGCGCCAAGAAAAAAATGCATCTGAAAATGTCGTCTGATGAAGTCGTCTGCTGCAAATAATTTCCTAGCATTACTGACTAATTAAGTAAAGAAGCAAACGGCGTGGACCCAGAACAGACTGCTCCTATAGGAGCAGTCTGATCTGGGTCCACACTATTTGCCATAGAGGCTTCTTAAACATTTCAGCAGACGAGAAAAGCAGACGACTTTTATTGCGATTGGCGTATTTAGGGTTATAGAGGAATTCGTATTTCCGGTTTCCACTCATTTGGCCAAATACCTAATTCTACACCCTTTTCAATTAGACGTTGGCTTTCTTCTCTGCTAAGTCTGGTGTTGAGCTTGCTGAAAGCAAAATCGACAAATGCGAACTGTACTTTAGTCAAAAAACTCATTTTGTGGTAAACAGAGCGGCATAAATTGTGTCAATTTATCCCTCAGTTGCTCATCGCGTTTGTGTTCCATTTTTTTCTGGCAGACTGGACCTCTGAAGCAAACTGATCGTTACAGAGTCTTTCCTCAAACCAGAGGTTGTTGGCTGCTGCTTTGCCTCCCAAGTTTGCCACTCGCCTCCCAAGTTTGAAACCAAGTCATCGGTGTGTGTCATGTTGTCTACCTTACCCTCCATATCTTTCAATGGGTTTTCAAAATTTCCAAGTTTGTCGAGCATAAACTCCTTATACTCTGCACCTTCGCCTTTATTTACAACATTTCTTTATTCTCGCCATCTGTTTAATTGTCTTCAAACATGATGGCCAAAGTCGTTGCTGAGCTTATTAAAACAAGTCAAGTCAAAAAGGTAAATACAAGGTAGAGCAACTCACCCTAGTTATATGGATAATAATTAAGGCATTTTCAAGGGAATATCCACCCTGTTAGCTAAATTAGTTGATAACTAAAGCGAATAAGATTGTTCTTTGGAGTTTCCGTTAATGCAAATATGTTCTTAAAAAGATTATCCTTTGGAAGCAAAGGATGCACAAAAGAACTGAACAATAGAGTGAACAAATTTTCTGGGCCAGACTAGCTAGTTTCGGCCATTTAGGCCTCATCAGTGACCCTCTAATAGTTTCAAAGTTCAACAATGAAACTCATGATCCCAAAGGACAAGAAAATAAAATCTACAGAAAAGTGAAGGGCAGGGAATAGAAATAAAGAATAAATACCATACTATGTTATTGTCTCTTATAGCATATAAAGACATTCAAAAACGAGCATCGATACGATGCCCACTCTGGAATTGTGTCTCTGTTTTAAACAACATCTATAATATCATAGTAAAAGTCCTTACATGCCACTTTAAGATGTATGATAAGAGACTTAAGGGCAATTTACCCTGTATGCGAATACGAATATGGCCAATACTCGGATTTTCTGTCCAATATGTAATGTTATTTTGAGCGATTCCACCCATATTTATAAGAAATGGTTCCCATAAGTATATTGTTTGAGCCTCACCGGCGTCACTGCGTTGTGGTCCTTGAGCAAGACACATTTATCCTAGCTTAGTACTGGCTCGACCCAGGAAGACCCTTCCCTATATAACTGAAAGATTGTTGATGGGACGTAAAGAATCAAATCAAACAAACAAACCCTTAAGTATATTAACACATCCTGAAAATATCATAGAATTAGTGGTACACAGACTCGTGTCCACGATTTACTGGGACAACCCTCGTAAATTGCCCTTTGATTGCCTAAATTGCAATGATTTTTCCGTCCTCAACCATAACTTTGTAAACATAGATGGAAATTCTTGACTCTTTTATTGATTATATATGACTAATGTGTGGTTATGCAAGGGTGTCATCAGTTGTAGAAGAGTTATCGCCCTTTGATTGCCTAAATTTCAATGATTTTTCTGTCTCAACCATAACTAAGTAACTAATGAATGAAATTTCTTGAAACTTATAATGAATATGTATGACCGAAGTGTGGTCACGTGAAGTTTCATCAGGATGTCATTAATTACAGATAAGTTATTACCATTTTGCCTACATTTAGATGATTTTTTCCGTTCTCAGACATAACTATGTAACCAATAAATGGAATTTCATGAAACATATATTTATTATATATGACCATGTTGTGGTAATACACGTGAAGTTTCATTAGGGTTTAATTCATTATAGATGAGTAATTGTCCTTTGATTGCCTAAATGCATTGATTTTTCAGTCATCGGCCATAACTTTGTAAGCAATAAGTGGAATGTCATACAGCTAACACTGAGGATATATGACCATGGTGCGGTTATGCTCATGAAGTTTTGTCAGGATATCCTAAGTACCAGAGGAGTTATTGTCCTTTGATTGCATGAATCTAAATTGATTTATTCCATCTTCAGCCATAATTAAGTAAGCAATTAATCAAATTTCATGAATTTCATTCTGGGTATATGTAACTATAACATGAAAATGCACATGAATATCCATATAGAAGATTACCCTTTGGTTTTCAGAATGTCAATGAATTAACCTGTTCTAAGTCATTAATTTAAAAGTGTTTGTTCTTGACTTTTAACATTTTACCTGAATCAAAAATAAATATTTCATTTATGTACTGATTTAATTTTCACATATCATTTATTCATCTGCTAAGTTAATTACAGGACTACATATCAGCTTTATGCAAATATCTGGGAGCAGCCATCTTACAGCAACACACACACATTAACCTGAGTTTACCTCTTTATGCAGATCAAATAAATGACTGAAGCAGCACCTTCGGTCAATTTCTTCATTTCAATATTGGATAATGAATACTCTGTTTTAATTACAATCAACGGTCAGATCAATGCAAATTAGAATGTTACAACTGGCAAAAGAAACGAATTTTATTTTTCAATAAGTTTCAATTGATTTTAATCTATCATTTTGTACCCAAAATGAAAAAAAGTGTTACAAAATATGCCGTCTGCTATAGTGATAATTACAGCTTTAAGGGTTATATTTTTTGAAATAAATATCAAATATCGGCCAGGCATCAAAATATACTTATCAATGAACCCACTGCTAAAATTATTACTCTGAAACATTGTTTTTTTTTGACATTATCAAGGATATATAACTTTGCTTGTGTTGTGTGTAAGAAGATGGAAGTGCTTCCAGTTTTCATGTGTAAAGCTCATTAACCTGAAAATAGCCAGACTCCCATGAACAAGCAAAGTAATTAATTACAGGCTAATTGAAGAGCATTCACAATCATTTAATGAGGGATTATTCCTGCCATACTGTAAGCTTTATAATAAATGCATTTGAAAAAAGTGCGGTTTCCCCTTTAATAAGCAAGCAATAAAAAGAATTTAATAAAATTTTATACTAAGTATATATGACCATAGTGTGACGATGCATGTTATCGGGAGTAGAGAAGTTATTGCCCTTTGATCGCCTAAATATCAATGAATTTGGGATGATGCACATTATAATATTTAGAATACCCTTAGATAAACAAGATGTTATTGCTCTTTTAATACCTTAATTTCAATGGAAAAAATGGCGGGGGATATCAATTTGTTGTAGAATTTGCTTGTAATTGTTAGGTCGCTATGCATTGTGGTCGCCAGCAGTCAACAATCAGGAACATATGGTGCAGGTTTTAGCAGACTGGTAACGTAAGCGACTTGCTTAGACAAAGGATCACAATGCTTCTAGACGACCGCGACATTCGTCTAATAAATCTCACAGAGAAGGTTTCGGTCGGCTTCAGTCGCTGCCAGAAACACAGTCGCAGCTCATGGGCATAGAATCAGTGACCAAACAGTGTCGAATAGGGATTCGTCCACACAGACCACATGTTGGACCGATTCTTAGTGCATTGTATGGGCAAGAGCGCATCTACGATGACGACGAAAAGATTGCCTTGGGCTTCTTCCACAGACGAGTCGAGATTCAACCTTAGACGTTCCGACGGACAGACGGCAAAGTGAGCGCTACCGTGACGCCAGTGTTGTTGAGGTGCACGCTATCGTTACACCTGTGTTTTTGAAAACGACCGCTTTGGAGCTGAATCAGTGATGATTTGTAAAACAGACGATCGAGTAATAGACAATGGAACTTGCTTGCCCAGCCTGACATCAGGCGGTATATTGCCTCTATGGGAAGACGATGTGAATCTGTGATCAAAGCGAAAGGTGCTCACACACGATATTAACTTTGTTAATTTTGAAAAATGGGATACCAGGGCTTCAATTTTTTTCAAGATTGGTGGGCCGAAGTGACCCATGGAGCAAACATTGGTAGGTCATTTTCTGAAATGATGGGCCCAAGCATATCAAACTTAACACAGTTGACATTGGGGTAGTATACTTTACCCACACACTGACACAGACACTTGTATGCATATGTAATTCGACTGCTGATGATACAGTAAAACCTGTCTTATGCAGTCTCTCAAAAAAGAAGACCAAATATTGGTTTCAAGACCGATTATCGCTTTATGCAGGTCAAAAGTATTGCAGAATGCTCCAATGGGAGCATTCTGCAATCCTTTCGACCTTCATTCAGCTACCATTTGTTATTAAGATCTTTGTTTTGTTCATAGACTCGCTGTAAGATAAATATTTTATTAAAGTGAGATTTTTTTCACAACTAAAAAGGATGGGCACACTGGGCCCACTGCCTTGGGAAGTAATGGGCCATATTTTAAAATAATGGGACAATGGCCCGGGCCCACCATAAATTTGAAGTCCTGGGATACCACTGTTTGGTGAAAAATTATCAGCACAAAAAAGGTTTCATTGATATCTACTGATAGTTTTTTTTTTCAAATTAATTAACGTTGAAATGTTTATTTCAAGTTTTTAATAGATTGCTATTTATTCAGATTTTGGCCGTTTAGAACTTTTGATAGTACAGTTATAAGTCATCGAGCTTACAGTCTTTTGCAATAACGAAGCAAATTGTGAAAAAAAAGATTGTCGTATACATAGCAGTGATGCACTAAAAAGATTAAAAAATGAAATGAGGCATAACTTAGGTAATTTATTTCGGGCATAGGGTTCATTTAGATTATTTCATTGGGTCATGCAACTTTGTACAATAAACATTCCCCTAAACATCTCTTCATCATTTTCTTGAAAAGTGTATATGAAAATCAACAACCGCTGGTTCAGAAATGAACACATATGAAAGCTGTACACGTTTGCAATTGTTTGATAGTTTGGTCGTTTTCTGTGATAGAATGTAACGACTAATTAGAGGTACAAGTACCAAGTGGCTTAATCTTTATCATGTTATTAGATCATTCTTGAAAGTATTAATGAATCTGAATTGAATTGGAGGGCGTATCTGTCTAGTGTAATGAATACCAATAGCAAGGCAGTTTTCAACATTGTATTTCCGTTAAAATAAAACAATTTTGGCGAAAAAAAAAACTCGTCCGCTGATCAAATTTATATAACACTTTTTTCCAACTTTACCGAGGAACAGGTCCCGAGGTTATAAACTCAACCCTCTTAAACATGAAATCTATTCTGCTGATAAATGTTAAATGTAAAACAAATTTATCAGCAGGAGTAATACAATACCTGTTAGTATTACTTTCTTGGCAGTAGTTTAGTTTTATGAGCAATCAAGTAGAGTTGAGTATAAAAAAGTTTTATAACCGCTGAGTCTGGCCTCGAGGTTATAAAACTTGAGTACAGTCTCAAACTCAAAATAAAGCGCAATGATTGGTTGCTTGCAGACACGTGTCTGCAAGCAGCCAATCATTGCACTTTATTTTGAGTTTGAGAATGAACTCAAGTTTTATAACCCTGAGGCCAGGTCTTGTTCACGTTTGAATAATTGCTACATGTTAAGATATCTAAAACATTCTTTGTTATTAAATTTTGTCTAGTATTTTTATTAATGGTACTTTAAAAATTAAAGTTGTTAAATATTTGGTACTACTGTAAATCCGGCAATTTTCGCGAGAATTTTATTTTCGCGAGTGGCGTTAAAAAAATATTTTCGACGTTTAAAATTCGCGACTAGGGCATGATTTACCAATATCAGTAAATAAAACCCTCGCGAAAATTTCCGGATACAGTATTTTTGCTGGTGTTGTTCCATTCCTTTCTTGTCACATGAGCACACATTTTAACAGGAGAAGGAAAGAGTTTCAGACCGACATCAACTTTGAGTGTGTTTTTCCATATATAAGCAAATATGAGACTTTAAATGAAAACTATATTACAATTATTCAACATCGATGATACATACAGTTACATGGAGGGCAATAAATAATTCCAAAAGGCGACAAAATATAAAACGTAATTATAACAAGAGACACGTTTTTATCCATTCTTTAATTCTCATAAGATCCTTTTGTGCTGCCAGCCCGTCAATAAATGACAACATTGAACCTTGCTAGCGACACCACAAATTTAAAGACGACATATTGAAAGCAAAATAAATAATCTTCTATTGGCTGGCGGAAATGAAACTCGTATATACCCTGCTCCAGTCATGACAAATTAAGCTCACATATTGCAGACAAACACGCCTGGGGTTACCTGTAACACGGAACTTGGAAAGTCAAAGAACCCAGAGGTAAACAAATCGATGCGTATTTCAAGGATCAGTACTCACCCCGATGTATGATGAATTTTTGTAAGTTGAACGCACAGGATTATGCATAGATATGACAAAGAAAATGTAAAATTGAATTTAACTGAAATTCCCTGTCACATCTTGAATGTAAAGCTAAACTGGAAATTTTATACGTTAAATTGACCTCAAACCATTTTATTTGAAATGAAACGATAGTCTCTGGCAAAAGCAGTACTGCTTTTGTTAAATATTTGGTCTCTTGAGGGTGTCAAAATATTCAACGACTGGGGATACAGGCATCCATTTGACCAGGGGATACCTCCATACCGAGTAACTAAAATGTTTTGGAGGGGGTATCATGCTAAGGTATTAATTCTCATTATTTTGTTGCAATGAGATTTCTAGGGAAGTAGCTTGTTGTTTTAATCGTGTTTTGTTTTGTCTATTTGGATGTCATAATAACTCTGCTGTATATATGGATTGGCGTGTTAGACTTAGACACGTACGTGTAAATAATAACTCTATACATGTACAAGCGTGTGTATTATGTAGATTCTATAATATAAAATAACTCAAGTGTGTCCCTTTCCCCAGCAAACGATAGCCAGGTCAGCGAAAACACGTTTTAAGAAGAAAAATTCTCTTCGGCAATTGCAAAATAAGACACACCGAATGAGGTAATATCATACTGGGATGAACTTGTCTATTAAAGACTGAAAGGCTGTGTCTTCATTGGGCATTTGCAAGATGAAATGTTGTTTTATTTATTTGATGTTTTGTTTATATGTATGTATATATTCCATGTCTTTTATAGAGAATAACATGATAGAATAGCCGATAGGCTAAATGTGTCTACCCTCTGAAAACATTGTTAATAATAATAATGATAATAATAATAATAATAATAATGAGTGCTCAAAATCGTTTTTGTTTTGCGCCGTATATAGGTATAAGTATGCGTGCTATGAAAACAATACACTTATTCGTTTAGATAATGATCAGTTGAGTTTACCAAGAAACGGTCTGTGCAGAAGTTACTAAAACATTAGTTTATCTGTGTGGAATAGGTATAGACTGTTCGAGTAAGCGTTTGTATTTTAAGATTTTAGAAGTGGCAGGTTGGTACTGACCATAATTTGATTCTGTAATATGCTAGGATTGGTACCAAGGAGCGTATCAAATAAAATAAGGAAGAAGGTAGAGACCGACATCTATACAATCAAGTACCATACCTAATCCAGGACACCATATGTAGATTGACAAAACACAAGAAAACATCACATACAAGAGAGCTAAGAGAGGTCAGACCTTTCCCAACAGGCGACCACAAGGCTGCAAGAAACAGACAAACCATTATGACGAAGACAAACATAAAACACAAAATAACAAAATGGAATCCACAAAAGTAGAACAGCCTTGGAGCGGTCAGTAAGAAAATTACTGGATGGCTTAAACAAGTTTCACGGCACCACTTAACACTAAAAAACCCTGGAGCAGGCAAAATTAACAACATAGTTATATGTGGCTACAGATTTTTTTTTATTTTAGAAGTAAGTCTAAGGTCAATGGCACAAGATCATAAAGTACATTAAAAGCTCTTTTCACATGGTAATTCATATGTGACGGGTCAAGCAGCACCTTTGAATCTTTGATAACTAAATCTCAAAATGTGTTTGATAAAAAAAACTGTTTGGTAGCCGTCTCTTTTTTTCAAACGTGGAGTGTTTAGATACTGACGCATGGATCATATTATTATGATTATTATAACATATGTATATCCATACATACGGGCGCATTAATATTCTTTTCTAAAGGGTAATAAGAAAGTGTGTTTTACAATAAAATTGTTACCAATGCATGTTAGTTTAGTAATAATTTGTTTAATTACAGAAATGACACTGGCATTCTTTATTGTGTACAAATTTCAAAGGAAATAAATAATGGAATATTTAATCAAACAGTTTGCCATGAAAAATAAATCTGCAAAACCAGTACTCCGTTGAAATATTTTGGCTCAAGGAGCAAAATTAAGGAATAAAACAAACACCCATTACCTTGCAATTACCCTATCAATCAGAAGTTCCAATTTGGCATAGTACTCTCATTAGACATGTCTTCAGCTTATATAAACCTTTTAGCATGATTCCTAAACTGCATTAGGGTGGAACAATCTCATGAAATCATAAATGTCACCATTTTTGGAAAATATTGGATATTTCCAGAACGTTTGATATACCTAGTACAAAGAAAATATAAGTTTGTGAAGTCATTGTATTTGTAAGTCAGACACAAGGTTAGCTTTTAGAAAAGCTTAGAACCATCGCATGGCGTTATACAGTCATTAAAGAAGATCTTTTATATTGTTTTAATATGACATTTGCTGAAGCCACTCTTTTCAGTATTTCATGTGTTTCAAGCTCTGAGTATTTTTGTTCTAGTTAACGATTTGTACAAGGGTGATCCATTGGAAGCAAATAAAACACAGGAAATATGCATAATCCAGTAAGACTCTGCTCATGAACACACCGAATAGTGGTTGAATTAACCCTCCCCAGCAGTATGTATAGGTCATACTACAGTATTCGTCAATCGAAGTCAATGGACATAATGCCTAGGGCGGCATATAGTTACTGACCCATCTACATTTAGTTATTTTGTCACACTTAGCCTAGAATATCCGAAGGCTCCACGTTTGATCTGGATTCTGGTTCAGTGGTAAGGTCTTAAATTTGGAAGCAATCCGATATCCAAAGTGTATCAGCATCGCTTGATCGACGGGGAGTTTGAGGAAGAACAGTAAAAGATACTGCTGCTGGGGAGTTAGCAACTTGTTAATGGAACAGGCCCGAATCGAACACGCGCCCATGGAAGATCACTAACGTATATCACCATCGCTGATTGAATGATGTCCAACTCGATATAATATCGAATGCAAAGACAGGCTCTTAGAAAATGCGTTTTTCTGCATTATTTCTTTTATATTTATTTGAAACTCTGTGATGAACCGAGGAACAAACTTTCGTGACACACTTAAGTATTTGGGCAGTAATACTACGTATTCAATGTGACGTGGAAAACATCACGACGAAAAATGAAAATTCCTAAAGGCTAGCAATTGCCATGGAAAAGGAAACGTAGTGTAGATGTCTGTTTACTGCACGTACTTTGTATCAACATACCAAATTAAGAACTTGTAACCAATATTTTCTAATATGTGCTTCAGTGATGCAGCGTCCAAGTCAAAATTAAATAAATTACTAATGGACCAAATGGGGTGTGCACCAGTAAAAAGGACGGTATGATTCAATAGATTTAACCATCTTTGTCTTCCGTCAGACCTTTGCAAAAGATAGTAGACTTTCTTATCCTTATATGTCCTGTTTGTTATTGGAATTAGAAATAAATTTTGCACAAACATTTCATTTTGGTATTTTTGGCCAACAGTAAAAAATAATTTGCGCAAACAGGCTAGTAGGTTTAAACATATTTATCTGGTTTTCTTCGCAAACAATTCACAGTGCGCTACAATACAATATAATGGTTTAGACAGGAAGTGTACTGCTTATTTAATTCTTCTCACGGAAACGCTTTGTGACTTTTTCTGTAAATATTATATGTGTGCTTATTCTGACGCTTGCTATTACCACATTAGCAAGCATTTGTCGGATAAATATTATATTAAATGAGGCATTCGGTGCTCGTCAATACAATTAAGCTAGGCCTTGGGTGCATGTAAAGAAAGTATAATGCACGAAAAAAAACATACATGTAGTTTTTTAGCCGGAGTCAGCAATGAAATCATTTATTCTGCTGGTAACCCAAAAAGTTTTATCAACAGGCTAAATAAAGTTTTTCGTTCAAGCATTTATTTATTCGACGTTTATTACGGCATGTTGTAGCACAGTGAGTGCCTTCCTTGTACAGCTCCCTATTTACACATGCTTTTGATTTGACCTTTCTTACATATTTTACAAAATGTAATAAAAAAGGTCGCCATCTCTTCAAATAAAAACACTAAGAATCTGCTTAACTATAATTTTAATTTACAGTAAAACCTGTCTTAAGCGGCCACTCAGAAAATACTAAATTGTTTTAAGACCGATTATCGCTTAATGCAGGTCAAAAGTATTGCAGAATGCTCCAAAGAGAGCATTCTGCAATACTTTCGACCTTCATTAAGCTACCATTTGTCATAAAGAGCTTTGTTTTGTCCATTTTTGAGTGGCCGCTTAAGACAGGTTTTACTGATAAAGCACAAACATCGAGGGACACGTTCTATCTTGTTTATCTTGACCTTTGTCTCCAAAGTCATACCCATACTCCATTATCTTTAACCGTTCTCTTGAACAAGGATATTTCCCTTCGCCATGGAATGTTATTACAATGAACATAAAGTAAGAAACATCACTACCAAGCAATTACAACCTTATATCGCCTTTGAGTACTGTTGGTAAAACGATGGAACGCTGTGTCCATAAGAATCTCTACAATTATATGGTTACAAACCAACCTAGTCTGCTGTTTTCTTAAATTGATATGTTGTAGGTTCTCTCTATTACTGAAGGATCCGTTTTTCTAGATTATTTAGAGGTCGCAACAGCTGTCGTTGTTTCTGTGTGGAGTCGGTAAAACTTCTCTCCGTGCATCGATATAGTGTTGATACTTTTTCATAGTCTGGTCCTTCGGGAAAACTGGGTTCTGACGGAAAGCAGAAAACAGCTTGCCGGTACTAGGGACGTGAGAATGTTGCACTTTTTATTAGTTCTCATGAACAGACTCAATGAAACCTAGTCTGCTGTTTTTTATATTGTAGGTTCTCTCTATTTCTGAAGGATCTGTTTTTTCCATATTATTTTAACATTCTTACAGTCTGGATTCAGGGATTGTGACTCCACCACCAATTAATTACTTCATACTTATCATAAAATTTGTGAGGCTCTAGACAACGGCAAAGAAGTAAGAGCAGTATTTTGAGATATTAGCAAGGCCTTCGACAGAGTCTGGCACAAGAGGCTACTTCACAAATTGTGCTGCATGGGATGTTCAAATCGTATTGTAAAGTGGTTCGAACGTTATTTATCTGAACGGATACAACGTGTTGTTACTAATGGTCAGTCATCATATTGGGTCCATATCTTGGCTGGTGTACCACCAGGATCTATTCTCGATCCACTCTTATTTCTCATTTACATAAGTGATATTGTACAAAAACATTGGATGTTCCCTACAAGTCTGAATATCGTTGTGGACTGGCCCCTTCAATCAGCCCAACTTCTAAACACTGATCTGCAAACCATCGCAAACTGGGCTGCTGCTTGGCTTGTCATATTTAATCCCCATAAACATTGTCAATGTTAAACGCGAGCAAGCGCAATCCACTATTCCACCCTCCCCATTTTATGAATGGTACAATGATCAAAAATACTTCTTTCCATAAGCACCTTGGTCTTACTTTTTCTAATACTGGTAGTTGGGATGAATATGTTAAATCTATATTAGAAAAATCCTGTTCAAGGCTAAACTTGCTAAAAGCTCTTAAACTTAGAGTTTCTAGAAAATCTTAGAAAAATCCTGTTCAAGGCTAAACTTGCTAAAAGCTCTTAAACTTAGAGTTTCTAGAAAATCTTTGGAAATAAACACATTTGCATACATACGCCCTCTTTTGGAATAGAGAGATACTGTTTGGTACAATTGAATTTCAGAATAAAAAAAAATAGACACTTTTCATTTTGAAGCAGGAGCGACGAAATTGTGCAGCATTAAAAAATTATTTATGGAACTTGGTTGGGAGTCTCTCCAAACTAGGAGAAATAAGCAAAAACGGGTTACATTCTACAAAATAATACATGGTCTAGCTCCAAACTATCTTTCGGATCTTCTTCCCTCTATCATTTGTCAGACAAATAACTATTCTCTCAGGAATGCAGATCAAATTCAGAGCTTCAGATCAAAAACTGACTTTTTCAGACTCTTTCTTTCCATCTACCACCAAAGCATAGAACAGCCCTCTAAATAAGGCGAATGGGCGGTCCTTTGATTTAGCATTGAAACTTACTTAATTAAATAAACAATAACAATCTTCAATCTCCATATTACTTTCATGTAGGATCACATTTCGGTCGAATCTTGCACGCAAGACTATAAATGCAGTACTTTAAATGTTCGTTTGTATCGCAAAAAAAACATAGTTGAAAGCCCTACCAATCATGCTACTACAAGAGGCTATATCTCATTATGCTACTACAAGAGGCTATCTCCCAGCCAATCGCCACGAATACTTTTTAAATGATCTCTTATACAAGAGGTGTTTCATGTTAATTTGAACAAATTTAAAAGTGTCGTTTCTCATTTATTTCTCGTTATATTTGGTAATAATTGATTTCCATGGGTTAGTCTGATCTCCAGAAATACGCAGTCATCAAGAAAACAGTATTTAGTTTTTATTTTCTGGTTTGAAACATTCTATGAAGATGAGTAGTCAAATTTTAAGCGTTTAAAAATGCTGTTTTAATGAAATGTACTAAATCTTTCTTGGACAATTTCTCAAAAAGATGTGAAGTTTTTCTCTTGACACCTTTTTATATATTGTAAATAAATAATTATTTAAAATGTGTGCTGTTAGAAAATAAAGCATTCCAGTTGGATATTTACTTTTTGGAAGCAACTTGAACATCAAATTTTTGGGGTTACAGTTTCCATGGCAACACCTAATTGTATGCAAAATACTCAAATGCTATATTTTGCGATCAGTTTTATTTGCGATAGATACTTAAACTATCCAAAAAATTGATTCCGCTGTGAGTTTTGAGAATTTGTTTTTCAAAATTCTTCCAAGACACATTTTATACATGGGATACCCATCTGGGCACTTTTATGGAATAACTTATTACGCCCAGTTGCCAAGCAAAAACAGGCACACATAGGCTGTTTCTCTTTTGACTAATAGACTGAATGCGCCTCTAAACTTAAAAGAAAAACTCAAACTTAAATACGTATTTTCTTAGAAGATACATCCGTTTTAGCTCTTAAAATCAGGCAAAGGGGGTGGGGATGCTTTTAGGGCCCCCGTATAATGACTATGCTTTAAATTGCCATCTTGTTTAATTGGCAAGACCAGGGACACTTCCGTTATGTATGAAAAAGGAACATTTGTTTGTTTATTTATATGCAACCGCAAAAATTGAAATTTAAATCTGTTCAAATAAACATGAAACAGGTCTCGTATGGCTCTGAACACGGTTTAATGTTCTTAAAAGTAAAATACTTCTTAACAAAGTGTGGAAGATTTAATCCTTGATTCCTAAAACATGACGTGGAAATAAAAGGAGTCAGACTACTACGCCTACATACTATGACTGGTGCTAATATGAAATTTAATGACTATGCTTTAAATTGCCATCTTGTCTAATTGGCAAGACCAGGGACACTTCGTTATGTATGAAAAAGGAACATTTGTTTGTTTATTTATATGCAACCGCAAAAATTGAAATTTAAATCTGTTCAAATAAACATGAAACAGGTCTCGTATGGCTCTGAACACGGTTTAATGTTCTTAAAAGTAAAATACTTCTTAACAAAGTGTGGACGATTTAATCCTCGATTCCTAAAACATGACGTGGCAATGAAATGAGTCAGACTACTACGCCTACATACTAAGACTGGTGCTAATATGAAATTTGCATGCTTTCTGTTTTTGTGTGTGTAATATCACATTCAATTTGGCTGCTGTAAAAGCTTAATATGCTTACTTTTAAATGTCGACCAGTCATATCTATATCATTTCATCGTATGATGTCACAATATTGTACATTATAAAGCACATCATAATCTCTCTCTCTCTGTCTCTTCAAATCTGATCCTACATCACAATCTCTCTCTCTCTCTCTCTCTCTCTAGTTTGACCCTTTTTCATACTCTAGGTTCGTTATACTTCTTGTTTATTTTGTTTATTTCTCATCCATTCTGTTAATTGCAGCCTTTTGGCCACCTGCTGGGAAAGGGCTAACCTCTTGGTTCTTTTGTATGTGATGTTTTTTTTTATTTTTGTCACTTTTCCATGTGGTGTTCTGGGGCAGGTGTGATACTTGATTGTATCGGTTCCTGATCTTTTCCTTCTTACATACTACGACAAAACATAAGCTCAATGCTTACAGTCAAATCCTAGAAAAATTGTATGTATGTGTATATGAAAAATGTGTAAAGATTTGTGAATTAAATATTGTTTAAACCAAGGTCATACCAGCGATCCAAAACCACACACCAAAGACAGTATCCCAAATATGCTATGAACATTAAGTTTAGTAATTTCTTTTGTTTCACACCTTTTTGTGCTCATCTTTGTGCAATATCGAACAAGTTCAATCGCAATGACAAGAACAGGATCTAAGGCAAATGAAACCACGAATTATAGACACCATCATTTAAAAAGGCATTTTGGGAGGGCAAGAATTGCAGGAAATTTCAGTAAGCACAATTCACATCTGTTGTAAGTAATGCTAAAATGATAAGCATGTGATTTTTCGTTTAGATGGTCTTTCATCTTCCTCATGCATCATAAGCCTATAAAAAACTATTGCTTATGTGATAGAGATTTTATACTGGAAAATCAGCTGCCTTCAATGACGTCAAAAAGTAGTCATCATTTGATTAAACTTCTAATGTCAATTGGTGTTTCAATTCAAAAGAGAATCAGTTTACACAGATATCAGAGGCTTACAATGTAACCCATCTTATGGTTGATTAAAACCTTAAGTTACTGAAAAATCATGCTACGCATTTGCGATATTACAGTGACGTTAGATTTTATCTTTCGACTCGTGCTCTGTAGCCATGAAGATATTTCATTCAACAATTTTTGTCTGAATGTGTTGGAAGGCATCCAAGATATAGAATGTGAGTATGATCAGGAAATACCACAATCGCAAACCGCAGACAACCCCATGGCACCGCGAGGACGAGCCACTCAACCATCACGAGACACCAGGAAGACAAATTAAGCAAAGCAACCAGCTCTCTCTTCCCCATCAAGATGATTGCAATACTAGAATGGACATAACGTAACGAACAACAAAACATAGAACAATTACAGACTCCCAAAATGTGAGTAACAATAAACAAAAAGTCAACAACAACAGAACCACCGCCTTAGAACGGACAGCAGCCTAAGCCACTGGGGGGCTTAAATGCATTTTACTGGTACCAAATCTTCGCCCTAGATTTTACTGTTGTTGAAGTACAAGAAGTGTTCAGCTCGCATGAAGGCCTTCTAACTAATGCAATGTATCATCATGGAAAAACACTCTAATCATATTAACACACCATGATGAAACAAAGAAAAGGGCTCTTGACTCACAGATAGTCAGAGCTAAAGAAAACCTCAAGTTGAGCCACGGTCGGTCCAGCTAGAGACAAGCATCAGGCATCAACCCACCGATTAAAGCTTTACATCAGAGCCATCATAGAGTCTGAGGCCTGACTCACCGTCGTGCAATTAAAGAGGAAACCATAGCTATAAACCGTGATTGGGTTAAAACCAGGCATGCAGATTATCGCATGATATCTAAGTTATATCCAACCCTTATATAACGTTTTACAATCTTTTTTGAATTGATCACTAAAATTAGATTTTAAAAAGTTCGTTTAAATTCATAAGCTTAAGCACCATAAAATATAGGTTCTGATATGCCTTGTTGCAGAAGAGTTATTGATCCAATGTTGTATTTAACAATTAACTCTGAGTGTCTGTGGTAGAATTTAGAAAATGCTTTTCGAATTTTATGATATCTATAACCTTGTTTTAATAACTTAGCAGTTAAAAATAAGTTTCTGTTGTTGAAGTCATCATTATTACACACAATTAACACACTCTAGCAAAACGAATAAGCTTAGAAATATAGATACTATAGGAAGGGGGGGGGGGGGGGGGGCGAGGAACATCTCCATCAAAAAATGGGAAATTTACCATTTCAAAATTAAAATCATCTCGTTTATCATTAATTTTAGAAAAAAACTATGCTATTTGTTATTGACAAGTGTAAGTCCAAAAACGGAACTTCAGTATCAGAAGAATAAGTCTTATTCAACTGAAGTTCAGTAGGATATATCTGACCTACCATTTGTTCAAAATAAGGATTATTAATATTAAAGTAAGTCATCCAAATATCTGGAGGTGGAGTTAAAAGCTTAAAAAATATCAGTTTGATTATTGTCTGACAGAGACAAGAGTCTTACTTGTTAATGTGGTTCAAGAAAACCCGACTAGATACACTGTTTAAAGGGGATAACGTAAAGGCATTAACAAAAATGTCAAATTGTGAAAACTTAATCCTTTATTTCTCTAAGGAAGTTCAGAAAATTGCAGCATCTGCTATTCTCTTTGGTTTTCAGTGACAAAACAATCGCTTGAAAATGGTTTTGGCTTCCCCCAATGATCAGAAATACCCACGTTACCTAGCCTGGTTCCAGTCGTTAATATTTTGGCAATATTTTCTGATGCTAATATTCTTAAAAATAAGAGAATAAAGGGTTTGGGGGATCTGGGGAGAATGATTATTTTTTTCAGGGAGCTGGGGAGCACTGGTAATTATTTTAGGGGAGCTAGGGAGCAAGCTCATAATTTTGGGGATATAGGGAGCCTTGCCAAAAAGCAAAAAAAATAAGGAAAAGCCTCAATTTTTGTTTGATTTTTTAAAAAAATCTTCTGCTTCTGGGGGGCTAGTCCCCCAGACCCCCCTTGTAAATTCTAAATGTATTTATTTTCATACTAACATGCTCATCAACATTGATCTGTGAGAATATATGGCAATTAAGTTTTCTTGTTGATTTTTCCCTTAAAATTGTTGAATTTTAACATACTTTGGGGCGCCCAAGATTGCACCAGATCACACCATTTTTGTCAAAATTTTTGTGAACTTATGAAAAAACTACAGATGCAAACACGTTCCTGTTCAAGTTGTATTGCTGTTGTGAACTTATGAAAATGCAAACACGTTCTGTATAGCTACAATCATTCCACCGCAAGAACGATGTGTCACATACTGAAGACGCATATAAAACTACAGATGAGAAACATATAAGTAGAACGACGGTTTCCTGAACAGCTGATATCATTTCACCGCAAGAACGATGTGTAACATACTAAAGACGCATATAAAACTGCGGATGAGAAACGTTTAACGAGTAAGACGGCTCATGTTCAGCTGTAACCATTCCAGTAGAAGAAGAATGTTGAAACGTACTGAAGACGGTGTGTAGCTACAATCATTACACCGCAAGAACGATGTGTAACATACTGAAGACGCATGTAAAACTACAGATGAGAAACGTATATGTAGAATGATGGTTCCTGTTCAACTATAACCATTCCAGTACAGAAACGATGCGTACCGAACTGAAGACGGTGTTAGACTTACTAATTAACCCCGGCTGATGGGTTGATGGTTAACAAAATCACCTGACAACTCATAAGGATGATTACGTCTAACAACACTTCACCTAGTTATTTGCTCGTCGACCATCAAGCTGTCATAAGTTCACAACAGCAATACAACTGGAACAGGAACGTGTTTGCATCTGTAGATTTTTCATAAGTTCACAACAGCAATACAACTAAAACAGGAGACGTGTTTACATCTGTACACTTCTTCAGTTCAAACAGCTAGTCGGTTCTTGTTGCTTGAAGTAATGATACAACTGAAACAGGAGACGTGTTTGGTTCTGTATATTATCATCAGTTTCAGACAGCATCGTTTCCGAATGGTATATATTTAAACCTCCAAATCTACTCTACCAGGTACAGCAACACCATTTTGAGGATGGCCTCATACTTTGAGCCATATATAATGCATTTCATTGAAATTAATTATATGTCATACATTCCATGGCTTTTATATTCATGTATTCCATTTCAAAGACCTGTCTTAACATGTATAAGACAAAATATTAAGTCATGCGCTCTTATATAGCTTCATAGTTTTTAAGTATGTAGTTTTAATTCTACGGAAAGATAAATACATTTTAGGGAGAATTGGCTCATATTTTTGGGGATTTGGGGAGAAGCTGAACTGTTTTAGGGATTTGGGGAGCAAAGGCAAATAATTCTAGGGAGACCAGGACATTATTTGCAGGGAGACGGGGAGATCAATGCATTATTTTCAGGGATCAAGGGAGCACAGACCCCCCCCCCCTGGGGGCCTCATAACTGCATCTGAAAATGTCTATTTAACATTAGCATAGAGGCAAACATTGTAGACCAAGAGCAGTCTGATCTGGGTCCACACTGTTTGTCTATGAGGCTTCAAATATTTAGTGGACGACAAAAAAACATACATTTTGTGATTATGCGCTTCAAGGGTTAATAAATGTGAGTTCAGAGTGTATATGGTTAGGATTTTCATGAAATGCACGCACGTTTGCAAGACTCAAAAAGCTTATTATCTCTTTACCAGATTATAAATAAAACCTGATTTCCCTTCCTTAGCAGATGAAATAGCCAAACCACACCCAGATATGAATATTAAAGTTGCCGCCTTTACAGTAAGCGAAAAGTCAAGTAATATTACAAGCCACACAGCCTAATTTAATGTATATTTAACCTTCAGATTTTACTTCAAAGTCAAAGCGGTGATCTGAAACATTCCTTGTCATCTACACACCATAAACAATCAGTATGCTAAATATGAACACTCTCCATTTAATTAAAGAGGGGTTCGCAGTATGTTGAAGCCGTCCAGTGAATTATTTGCTGACCGTTTCAAGGCGGTACTTCTTTTGTGGATCATTTTTGTTATTTATGTTTCATGTTTATTTTTGTTATGCCTTGCAGCCTTGTGATCGCCTGCTGGGAAAGGGCTGACCTCTTGGCTCCTTGTGTGCTGTGTTTTCTTGTGTTTTGTCACTTTCCCACAGGTCTTCTGGGTCAGGAATGGTACTTGATTGTATCGATTCCTGATCTTTGCATTCCTATCTACTTGTATGAGCCGTAAGACTTTTATGTGCAGTCAGTACAAAAAGAAATGCAAACCGTACATAAAATGCGATAACTAGAGCCATTTAAAAGATGAGCATTTCAAACTTGCAGGATGCTAAGCTTGGAATTAGCTAGGCGGCTAAGAGCCAAAGTTAGGCCTGATTGTGCTATTCCGGATACAAGCATGAAATTTGGCACAGTTGTAGACCATGACTGACTAATTAGAATTGGATATAGAACCACATTGGGAAATGCCTAGTGCGCATTCGCGAAGCATTTTCTGATTTTAGGCTGTTATCATATATCTTTGATATAGTTTGACTTTAAAGAAGGGGTCATGTTGGCTGTATAATGATAAAATGTGACATAAATGATGTTAATTGCTTGTTAAATAGTCCTCTTTACTCTTTATTTGCTGCGCATGCGTAAAAATTTGAATACTGTACAAAAATGGTATTCTGTTTCTCTTTAACTGTAAACTGCGCAAAACCCGATGACACTATCAAAGGACCGAAGCATGTCTTTAATATAGGGACCTGCAGACCTGTTTAAATGTGCATGTGCAGATGGTTTCTTATATTACCGGATGTTTTAAAGACGATAAACAAACCCCAATTTTATTACAAGTATAAGCTTTCAAAAGAAAACTGCCTACGCTTAGCATATATAAAATTGTTATTAAACTGAACAAGTCAAGTTTTTAGCAAAGGGGATAGAAGGCAATTGTATTTACTGTTGAGTCCTTATTTTTGTTTTGTCTTCTTTTTATTTTTTTATTTATATGTACTAGGAGAAGATTCATTGATAAGTTAGGGATCTTTCATCCAAACCAAACATCTATGTGTCTTGAACCACATCTGAATTAAGGGTGAGGTTTGTACCGAACAACTAGTTTAAGCCCTCCAGTAATTTCCTTGCTGACCGTTCCAAGGCGGTTTTCTTTTGTGGATTTGTTTTTGTTATTTTTATTTGTCTTTGCCATACTGTGATGTCTGATTTTTGCAGCCTTGTGGTCACCTGTTGGGAAAGGGCTGACCTCTTGGTTATCTTGTGTGTGATGTTTTATTGTGTTTTTTGTCACCTTCCCGTTCGGTGTCCTGGGTCAGGTGTGGTACTTGATTGTATCGATTCCTGATCTTTGTATTCATCCTTACTAAATGTGGCAGGCAGACACTCATGCAATCAGAGTTTGTTTCTCGAGCTCAAAGCTCTTGGAAAACTAGTCAGACGCGCTCACCACCTGAGTTACCAGGGTGGTCCAAAATCACCACCACATATTCCTTTGTGTTGGCCGGTTTGGATTGTTTTGATTTCGAGACGTCTCTGTCTGAAAAGGTATGTTTTAAGCCAAGGGCAATATTACTTTTGTGATACACAGACAGACATACTCACAGACAGATAAACAAGCAGATTGACAGATATATTTTGCTGTTCGAGCTCACATACCTCATAACACTGTCTGTCTATAGACTGTCTTAAAATCTGTCAGTAAACTGTCTTCAAAATGTATGTCAGTTAACTTTCCAGTCATATCTGATTGTTTCCAGTGTCTCACTTCTGGTAAACGAACCATAGCCAAACATTAGTTAGTCTATGCCAGTCTATTTTGTGTGGGTATGATAAAATTGCGGTGTGTGTGTGTGTGGGGGGGGGTGGTATGCCTGATACGCCTCATATTTTTGTTTGTAAAGCTACTGACTGGCTTTGAGGCATTTGTTGATTTCACACATAGAGTTAGTGTTGTCATTTTGGATTGAGCCGCTTAATGTTGTAGGGGTTCGCACTGTTCAGTGAGCAGTATATGAACAATAGTTTTTTAAACGATACATACTATCAACTTTTATGCAGTTAGGCATCAACAAGGGAAACACAGGGAAAAGACATCCACTGCCGTATTAAAAACTGACACGATTTCTTGTTGGTAGATGACAATAAAGCATTTCATCATCCTTCCAACTGCTGTGTTTCTTGGACATAAGATATGCCAAACTAAGAAACAGTTACCACAGATGGAAACCATGGGTTGGACGAAGACAGTGTGACAATACTCCATAGAGAACCCTGCACTTTACGGGAGAAGCTCGGTCTAAGTGTGTCCAGCTCGCGATATGTCTTCACTTGTGCATTGTTTGCTTGAGGAGGCAGATGCAAGAATGTTTGCTAATATTACGGAAACAGCTGAAAGGGCTAACAAGAAAATAAGCAGTCGCACTATTGATTCTGATGGTAGTAGTTCTGGTCATACAGCAGCTGGGAGTGGAAAACTGTGAGGTTGGAAAAAATCGCTGGCTATCGCTGGTTTCAAATCAAATTGTCTTGCTTTTTTCGTTCACTAACAGGCCGTGAAAAACTTCCGGCTGTAACTGAGTATTTTGTACTGAAATGCTGTCTACAGATTACCTTTGCACCATCGAACGAGTCATCAATATACTGTGTGGTAGAACAAGCAAGCACCTACACTGACGTAGCCATAGCTAGAAAACATGTGTTTACCAAAAAGGTTTGTTCGATGAAATGATAGAATCAATATCTACTCTTGATCTTTTGAGATATGGCTGTCTACAAGATTGCAAGAGTAGACAATACAGCTCTCCAGTTTACGGCCCTTTGTGACTGTGATGGTAAATGTGAACACTACATGTCTGTAAATTAATGATTGTTTGTTACAGGACTGAAAATCCTTTGATAAGGTTGTGGCATATCAGCATACCTACATATTATTGCACATATTACCAGCAAATGTCACTTTGCATACAAGATCAATGTGATATTGTCCTTTTGGCCCAAGTGCCAAATAACCAAAATATAAACACATTATAGTACATGGACATAGAGCCACAAGACAGTCAAATGATGAGTTACAATGGAAGTTACATTGCGGTATGTAGTCATTTAACACTATGATGATTAAAACATGCGTGTCCCCTTCAGCATAACAAGAGAAATTCGTTCATGTCAAACTCTGCGATAGAGAAACACTGTATTTGAACAGCATAGTCTTCACAAAATATATCGTTTTAGTTTACCTGGCTGTTAAAAAGGGTAATATTTTGGTAAATGCTCTTGACTACCCAAATTTTGCGTACAGCTACAATATGGATTACAACTTCATAAAAAATAAACAGAATATGCAGAACTCTCTATTCATTCACTTATTCGTGTTCTTCATTGTGTGATGCCATTTTATCATAATCCATGACTCAAATAGCGCACTCGTTAGTCTGTGAACACATTTCGGACACATTAAAACTCCCACTGGCTAGCCAGAAATTGGCTGGTACTTAGTTAGCTTTAGTATTTAAAGGCTCCAATAAAGCCAGAATGGACTACAATACCTAAGTGATAATTGCAAACGGAAACATCATCATGAAAATTAATATCTGTAAAGAATGGAACACAGTAAACCAAAATATAATACTGTATAAAATTATTTTGTGCCCTCATCGACTGCAACCGACCCACGATGAATGCACTGATCGAGTATAGCGGTTCCCTAGCGTGAATGCACACGCAGGAAAACATATTGAAAAAATGAGTATGCAGAATCCCATTATTTCCCAGTTAAAAGATATAAGTATTCATTTTTTCAATGGTTTCTACCATTTTGACATCAATGAACGAGATAACCGGAAGTATTGTTTAGTTTGCGCATGCGTAATCATAGAAGACAGTTTAGAATATATTTCTGTGATGACATCTAGAGATATAATGGGTCGATTTTACCATGTTAAACGCAAATACTGGTCTGTGTAGTCGAGTAAGACCAACTTTTCTTATAGCGGAAGTGAATTTTGCCTTGCGCATGCGCAGAAGAAATTTGTGAAAGTGGTTCTATATCTCAAAAGCATCAGCTCACCAACCTCAACAAGTGTGGAAAGTTTCATGCTTGTATCCGGAAAAGCAAAATCTTGGCTCTTAGCCGCCTAGCTAAATGTCATAAATTAGCAAATTCAGGCACTGTAACATTCTCTTTTCTGTCTGCATGCAAGGGTACCCATGAAACAAAAAGTCACAAACCCAATGATGAAGTTTGCGAATCGCTTCGACATACACACACTGTTTGATCCTCCACCAAATGCATAGTGAAAAGGTAGCCAAAGAATGGTCCTCGGTGTGTTGGTTGCAAAGCTAGAGAGTTCTGAAAATCACTGTTCGCAGAATTACGCATTTAACCAATTTAGGCTAAATGGAATTTCCCACTATTATCAACTGGACCAGCCCATTTCCGTTTTAAAAGTTGTTGGGTGGTTGGTATTTTTCATTTTTATTCAGATTTTGAAAGAAAATTATATAAGCAATAAGTGGAGACACTGAACAGACGAAGCGTTCTGCTGCGTCGGATCTTGGTCTGCAATGTGTGTACTTGTCTGACAAAAAGGTTATTTTTTCTCGACAATAACAAGCCTATAAAACGCTCTTATACTTATTATATCCGCTTGCTGAATATGAAACACAACTACCCTGGGAAGAGAATCGAAAATCGGCGAATGTCATGCAATGCCCTATGTATTCCTACATTTATGCTCTAATTGCGAGTCGCGTTATAAAGATGTACCAGAATCCGACAGGAATGTATTCATTGCGCGAAAAGTATATGGCATAATGACAATACTTTCAAAGCTCGTATTTATACCGCAAACATAATGTTACAGTGTCTGAAAAAATATGAAATTCAAGCAGCTAGTAAGTGACATTCTGGTCTAAATATGCCGCAAGTTTGAAATGATTTTCTTTAAAATGGCTCTAGTTATCAAATATTATGTATGGTTTGCGTTTCTTTTTGTGCAGACTGTATATTTGGCATTGTTTGAGAACGTCAATTTTTAAGTGCCGTCCCTTAATTTAAATTAATAAAATAACATGTCAAAATGCATTTAAACTACTGTCCTGCAAGTCAAGAGTGACAGTGGCGTCATGTTTTGTTTACAAAGTTATCAAGATTTAGAATCGATAGATCACCTATGTATTAATACTATCCGCAGGATAGGATAAATAAACAAGTGATATATAGACTCGCGTTAGCTCAAGTGAAGTTTACACGTTATCATTTTACTTAGCAATTTTAAACAAAGTATTACGTCACTGTCATTCTTGGGTTGCATGACAGTAGTGTCGTGTTGTTTAGATACTTTTGATGCTGAGATGTAGATAAGCTGATTAAACTTATTTCTAATTAATTCGAATTAGAGGGGCACAGCTAAAGAATGGTAGATAGCTCAGATCATAAAACAAAACAGGTGGGATATTTTCTTATGAGAAAACAATAAATCAGTGTTAATGTATAAAAAGTGAAAGACTGGCAGACGGACTAACAGACAAGCAGGAAGAAATGGACCGCGACGTGAGAAAACCTGTCTTCCGTGGTTTGGGAACAACAAAGGCGCAGACCAGCCTGCGCATCCGCGCAGTCTGACCAGCGCCTTTGTTATTCGCTTTTTGGAAAGTGTCACATCTAGACTGGCTGCAGGTGTAATTTCAATTTTCTAGCTAGTCTCTGTAGCTAAAGAGACTAGTTTGAAACTCGCTTTGCCGGAAACCCCGAAGACAGGTTTTCTCGCGACGCGGCCCAAATATGCCCCATCAACTTTATCTCAACCAATGGCATAAATAGAGAATATATTACATGTGCGTTCATGTATTATTAAAGTTTATCAAACTAGTTGAGGAAAATATATATAAAGGATGAGGTGCCAATAAAGAATCGTATCATGTGATCACCTGCGGTGGTAATTATTGTCTACTCCCATCTAATGGTGCGTTTTCCGGAAGTGAGGACACCAGAAACAATCGGATGCGACAAGACGGTTCACAGACAAACATTTCAAGACAGTTCACTGACAGAATTGGAGACAGTCCACCGACAGACAGTATTCCGAGTTCTGCGAGCTCTAGCAGCAAATTCTATCTGAAAGTCTGACTGCATGTATGTCTGTCACAAACCTACGTTGTCCCTTCCTTAAACTTGTACAGACAGAGACGTATCCATGTTAAAACGCCCCGAGTCGGTCAATACAAAGAAAATATGTGGTGTGATTTTGGACTACCCTGGTAACTCAGGTGTTTAGAGTCTCTAACCAGTGTTCCAAGCGCTGCAAGCTCGAACAGCAAACTATGCCTAATTGACTGTCTGTCTATCTGTCTGTAACAAAACAACATTGTTCTTTGCTTAAACGATGACTTGCTTTGTTCAGAATAATATATATATATATATATATATATATATATATATATATATATATATATATATATATATATATATATATATATATATATATATATATATATATATATATATATATATATATATATATATATATATATATAATATATATATATATATATACATGTATTCTTAGCGTAGACCAAGCTTTTTATGAAGGGTTATGCATCTGCGAATTAATCAATGGACTCATTTTGAAATGTTGTCCTGTTCTCGCAAATGTCAGACTGTACTTGTGTTAGAAGAGCAATGTCCGATCATTCAGAGCCAATAAGTATTTTAAACAAAATTTATCAATGAAAGCCTATTGAAACCGCCTCTTTCATTTTCTATCAACTTATTAGTAAGTTAATTGTATATTAATCTAATAAAGTGGTAGGGCACATTTTATTATATGCATTGTTCATCGGTTGAAAGGAAGCACTTTAAGTTGGGCTAATGAATTATCAATACATTAATAATAATTATAGTCTTGCAAATTTGAATGTAATTATGATATTAAACGGGATTAAATTGAATACGACTTGATAAATATAAAATGACATGTTGGAACGTCACACGAAGCTCAAACATAGACCGCCGAGAATGTGTATTCGCGGACACATTTTTAGTACCGGCTACTCAGTCCAGCCGTCTGTAGGTATCTCCAAATACCTCCCAAAAAACCACCAGGCCGATTAGACTCAGCTGGCATGTATAGGCTCTAGCTTCGTATGAGGCTTCAAACTGGAAAATCGAGTTACGTTTAAAGGGGCATTGCTTATGATAATTAACCCTTAATGCGCCAATCGCAACAAAAGTCGTCTGCTTTTCTCGTCTGCTGAAATGTTTTAGAAGCCTCTATGGCAAAAGTGTAAACCCAGATCAGACTGCTCCTATAGGAGCAGTCTGTTCTGGGTCCACGCTGTTTGCTTCTATACTTAATTTGTCAGTAATGCTAGGCAATTTTTTGCAGCAGACGACTTCAGTAGATGACATTTTCAGATGCATTTTTTTCTTTGCGCTTTAAGGGTTAATAGGTGAATTAGCAATTGCACCAAAGTTGTGATTTGTATTGGTTTAAAAACCCTTGCAATAATAAAACTATGGGCCTGTTTGCATTGTATGGGTATTTACTAGGTTTTTCCAAGTTGGGTGACCCTTTATCAATTTGTTAAAAGAAATGGGGTAGTAATTTCATGTTACAAATGGTAGAAAGTTCATGTTACAAATGTTGTAATTATGCAAGTTCGGTTACAATTAATCAATCTCATCAGGGGGTAGCGTGTAGATAAGCAGCTACGTAACGACGCTACATCGACGCCGACGAAGAGAGAGATAGAGAGAGGGGGGGGGGAGAGAAGGGGCGGCGCATAATAAGATAGACTACTACAATTGGTACCAAATTAAAGCTAAGATACAAGCCTTTCAATCCATGGTCAAATATGCAAATTATCTTATTTTCATAATTTGCGCATTCATGAATATTAATAAATACGGCAAAAAAGGGAAACTCATTAAAACAGAAATAAGCTGATTTCATCGTTGTTGCATGTTTTAACCACAGCTATAACCTAAATTGGCTCCCGGCCTAGAATTATCCGAAAAACACGGGGTGACGTAAAACCTGGTAGCATAGGAGAAACGCTAGTCTCACATAAGTTTCGATTTGTGACAGATCTTGACAATATTGAGCTAACATAGGGACCACTCGGTCTTGTAGGCATTGGTTTGTCAGCATGGGCGAAAACTTGTATATATTAGAAAGTTAACATGCCTTTCTGTCATTGGCAAAAGAGAACTTTCTTTCCCAGGATGCATCTTCCGTAGTTGAAGCTCTGGTGTAGCAGAAACACTCATGAAAGACAGCTATATTCTCACAACGTCATTTGGTTGGTTGGTTATGTTGCTTTACGTCCCAAGTAAACAGCTATGGTCATTGCGGGACGGTCAGTTCACCTAACCACACTTTTTCCTGGGCAGGCTTGAACAAGCGGTTAACCAGTAATTCGTGCACATACTATGCTTGTAACTGACAACAACCCTTCTTGAATGAATCAGCGGAAGGGAGGAGAATGACCGTAGAAATCATTTCATGAAGGGAGGAGAATGACCGTAGAAATCATTTCATGATCAATCTCCACGAAAGTATGGGACCGGACCGGGATCGAACTCGCGACCCCTGGATATGCAGTCAGACAGGCATCTGTAGCCAGACACGTTACCGACTGCGCTACGCGGCCCGGCCTCACAACGTCATAAGATTACATAATGAGTGTGTGTGTGGGATAGAAAGAATCCGTCCCGAGGATCGCATTTTGGCTTGCCGAGTGATAACAAACGATGATCGTGGGGGACGGATTTTTCTATCCCATCGTCACACGAAAAATGAATTATTTTTTTTGCTCACTTTTAAATGCCATATTTTTTATACTTTTAAAAGCCTCCTAGAAGTTCCTGAATACATATCACGATGACGTCACTTTAACATAACAATGGCGTCACTTGTCTTTCGTCACGCGGCTGTTCGATTTTTATTCTTCCCACAGGTTGGTATTGGGTACAGTAAAACCTGTGTAAAACGGCCACTCTCAAAAAGACTGTAAATTTGGTTTTCAAGACCAATTATCGCTTTATGCAGGTCAAAAGTATTGCAGAATGCTTTCTGCAGTTTTTTCAACCTTCATTAAGCTACCATTTGGCATTAAGATCTTTATTTTGTCTATTTTTGAGTGTTCGTTTTACACAGATTTTACTGTATGTGAGATGTGTAAAAATAGCAGAAACTCCGATCTGGTGTGCAAGAGACTTATACTATGAAATGTTGGGACAAAATAGAATACATCAAAAAGCATACATTTCAAGAAACTTTATTCTATGTCAACATTCATCATAAACTTAACAATAACCATTGAGCAATTTTGACACAAAAACAGTCACGCCATATACATGTATGAGGCAAGCATAAATTGCCGAGTTATTACTAGGCCACACACAAACACTACGGATTAGGTGGATATTACGTGAAAAAATCTTCTTGTCAAAATCTACTGGCCGGATTTCAAAGTGAGTTACTAAGATTGTTGGAATTATAATGACCTGTTGAAAAAACATGGCTGTCAGGAGGGCGGTGCCAGTTTTTCCTATGTATAGCCGCCTATTTTGACAATTTGAAATCTATGAGGATTTTTCAAGATGCTCAAGGGCAGCCAACTCTGCAGTCCCTGGTCGGATCTTGCAGAGTTTCATACCCATCTAAGATTTTATAGTTGTCCTTGTTATCTGCAAAAGTTAAGAAGGCGCATTAGTGGTCACAAAAATTTTCCCATTTAATTTTTGTATAACCCCATGTGAGCTATCTGTTGTCATGGAAACCAGATTTCTGATCCGATCTGGCCCAGAATCTAATGCATCCTTTCCCTTCCCCAATGAAGCTCCAGATGAAACTTGAATTTGATAGGCCAGCTGGTCTCAGAGATATTGATGTTTGAAAGTTTTGACTCGGGGGCAGAGAGGCGCCGGCTCGAGTTCTATCCTATAAGCTCACAGTAAATTAAAGAATCAGCAGAAGACAAAAACATGAAAAATTACCCAGCATGCAAAGAGTTAAACGCACTAACTGTAAGCGGTAAACCTCGGAGTTATTGTGGGAGATTGAAACATGCGATTTTGTTTGTGGGACTATGTCACGTTCTAAGTATCCGTTGCATTGGTCAGATATATACTATCAGGCATTCTGAGTTTGGAAATTGGAACGTCTTTTGAGCAAACTGGCTGATTCTCCACGTTGATACTTTTATACAAATCTCAAATCCATTTCTTCTGTAAAATAAAATGAAAGGAAATGATACAATCAGTTTTTGTTAAGGAACACTAAGAGAATATGTCATGAGTGTGAGTGAGAACACCGGATAGGCGGCAATCGAAAACGCTCTTAACAATCGACGAACGCGGATCAAAAATCGCTACAAACAGTGTAATCGATTGCCATTTGTCGCCGGTCGGGCGACAAATGGTAACCGAAAACTCTGTTTCTAACGATTTTTGATCTACGTTTGTCGATAGTATTAACGTTTTCGATTGCCGCCTATCCGGTGTGATGAGAGTGTAGAAGAAAAATCCTTCATTGGGATCATCGTTTGGTATCACGAGACTTGCTGAGTGATGACAAATGGTGATCCCGAGAGACGGAATCATTCATCCGCCACTCAAGCAAATAATGGACTCCGGTCTTTTCCATGTGCCTAATACAACCACTGAACAGCGCACATGTGTTTGTGTTGAATAAATCATTTGTCATTTGTGACAGCCTGGTAAGATAACATGGGTAAGATAAGAATTCTAGCCCAGGCTAAAATAATTCTCATATATTCTTGATCGTCTTATAGTTTAAGGAACTTGTCAACGGATACATTTTCACACCTCCCAAAATAGTAGGTGAGTATGATCAGGAAATACAACTATCACAGACTACAGACAAACCCGTGACATCGTGAGGAAGAGCCACACAACACTCACGAGACACAAGGAAGACAAACAAAGCCAAGCCACCAGCTCTCTCTTACCCATCAAGATGATTGCAAAACTAGAATGAACACAAAGAAACGCACAACAAAACATAGAACAATTACAGAATCCCACAATGTGAGTAACAACATGCAAACGGAGCAATCATCATACATGTAAAAATTGTAAGTGAGTATGATCAGGAAATACCACAATCACAAACCGCACACCCCATGGCACCGCGAGGAAGAGCCACTCAACCATCACGAGACACCAGGAAGACAAATTAAGCAAAGCAACCAGCTCTCTCTTCCCCATCAAGATGATTGCAATACTAGAATAGTAACGTACAACAAAACATAGAAAAATTACAGACTCCCACAAAGGGAGTAACAATATACAAAAAAGCCAACAACAACAGAACTACCGCTTTAGAACGGACAGCAGCCTTAGCCACTGGGGGGGGGGGGGGGGGGGGCTTAAATGCATTTTACTGATACGAAATCTTCGCCCTAGATTCTGCTGTTGTTAAAGTACAAGAAATGTTCAGCTCGCATGGAGGCCTTCTAACTAATCCAATGTATTATCATGGAGAAACACTCTAATCAAATTAACACATCATGATGAAACAAAGAAAATGGCTCATGACCCACAGATAGTCAGAGCTAAAGAAAACCTCAAGTTGAGCCACGGTGGGTCCAGCTACAGATAAGACAACTACGATTCCATATCAACTACACATTTTGATCATGGTCTGAATGGTTGATATTGCATTGAGTATTTGTTATCAGCTAGCGATTACATACAGGCTGATCATTTTACAGCGGTTAAATTTTAACGCTAATAATGCACTGAAATTTACACCAAATGATTTAGTGAAGATGACAACTGGACATAAGAGACGACAAGCATATAGCTAGAAGTTCACAGAGCAAGAGATTTCGTTTTGTGTTATAAGAAATTGGAGTTCAAGGATATTTTTCTGTAAATTATATGTAACCCAAAACTTGTTATTTAATGATTACTCTGCAACGTGATCAAAACATACGTTGTTGGTACATTAAAGAACTGTCCAGTGGCGGATCCAGAGGGCGTTCAGGGGGTTCGCTTGAAACCCCTCCCCGCCCTTACCGCTTTTAAATAACCTATGAAAATGAATAATTTGGTCTCACTGAGACCAAATTAGATCTTTTGCATGGGATTTTAAGCAAAATGAGATAAAACCAGCAATGCGAACCCCCTCACACCTTTATAAATATGGACCCCCTTTCCAGAAATCCTGGATCCGCCCCTGCTGTCTCAGAGGGACAGTTGTTTCAAATGCACATAACATATCTTGTTAAAGGATTCAGAAATGCATGTATGGGGTCTGAATGTGTGTTGGTTGGAGAGGGGGTGGGAGGGGGACTTAGGTTGGACTTTAATCTCTCTTGCGCCATTGAATTTCGGAACCATAATTCTATGGTGACTTCGTGTATAAATTGAAGAAGATTGTTGGCTCTAATAATTTTTCAGCGCAGTTCATTAAAATAATTTCCCATTATAAAAAGATTGGCTATAAAATTAACGTATTGCAACAGACTGCATGCTTGGTTGTCAACCCAATCACGGTCGGCAACTTTGCTTTCCTCTTTAATTGCACGCCGGTGGGTCGGACTTCAGACGCTTTGACGGTTCCGACTTAAAGACTTATCTATTGATGAGCTGGTAGGGGCCTGATGCTTTAGCTGTTTGTTGGGCCCACCGGGGTTTACCTGTTGGATTTCTTTTGCTCCGGTATTCAGTTTTATTTACTGTTGAGTCCTTATCATTGCTTTATCTCCTTTTCATGTCTTGATTTATATATTCTAGGAGATGATGCATTGATAAGTTAGGGGTCTTTCATGCAAACCAAACATCTATGTGTCTTGATCCACATCTGAACTAAGGGTGAGGTTGGTGCACCGTTAAACCGGTTTAAGCCCTACAGTAAAATATTTTACTGACCGTTCCAAGGCGGTACTTTTTGTGGATCTTTTATGTTTTTTCTGTCTTGTGTTTGCTACACCTTTGTACGCGTCTGTTTATATGTGCCTTGTGGTCACCTGCTGGGATAGGGCTGACCTCTTGGTTCTCGTTTGTGGTGTCTTACTGTGAGTGTGTTACTTTCCCATTGGTATCCTGGGTCAGGTGTGGTACTTGATTGTATCAATTTCTGATCTTTGCACCCTTACTTACTTTGAGGTTTTCTTATCGTTAAAATCTTCTACATCTTTCTTTTTATTTCGTTTATCACTAAACAGAACCAATTACATGTACTTCCTTTAAAATATCAATACTGTGAATGTCCAATACAGAATTACTTCTCATTTTTCAGTTTTCTCAATATTTTTTCTGCTCTGTATTTTTTTTTTTGTTAGATCTGTCTATATTTTTAATCCTTCATAGTCTAAAAATCTACTACTTTCCTGTCACTTTTGTCCAAATTGCAACTCTCTGGATCCTCTTCGCATGTATCCCGTTCTGAATCAAAGGTTTTTTCATATGTTCCCAAACAGGAATCTCTGTTTCCTGATCGGGCTCACAACTTTCTCAAGCTCCCGATTGGGAATCACAGACTTCCAGAAAAAAAGCCTGATTTTAAACCTTAATAACTTCTTTTCTAGACAGTTTAAAAAAATTCTGAACGGTCTAAATTTTGGAAATTTATTCATCTTTAGAATGTTGAAATTTGGTGAAAATCCGTTAAAAACTGTGGCACGTTTTTTTTTATTATTATTTTCTGAGACCACTATAAAAATGATAAAATGGAGCCCGATCGAGTAGCAAGTTACTATTAATAGTAACATTTACCTGTATTTTTCTCTGAATTTATGTAGGTCAATGGAGCCCGATCGGGAATCTCTCCTCCACTGTTTATTCAAGACTTACAGTTTCGTTTTGTTTAATCCCAAATACTACATTAGATATTTTTAAAACAGTTGCTAACACTTGTGAGAAAGTCCTTAGGTTGAACATGAATCTAGTTACAAAAGTGAAATTAGAAAATTTTCATTCAAAGCTGAAAAGTCATATAACAAAACAGTTATTGACTTTAATTTGATAGACAGGATGATTTATCTAATATGTATAATCTGTATGTTATCTACCCTTAAAAGTGATATTCACCTCGCCCTTGCGGCCTTGAAAAATATTACTTTTTTTCTGGGTAGATAACTCCTCATGTCTACCTCATTGAAGTCAATTATTGTATAGTTTTTGACTAACTGTGCTATACATCTAGCTGTTATATGTAATGACAGTAACTTACCAACTGGCGGCATATCGTTGCGAGAATTCCACCCTACAAAATAAAAAATATAATTACATAATATATCAATTTCTGATTGGTTTATTCCACACAGACCTGGAATTGCCAAATTTTAGGATTTGTAGCTGAAACGTTAGCAGTTCGTGAATAACTGAATCATAGAGTCCGTAGTCAGTTCTTGCAATTCTTAAGTTAATGGGGGAGTCTTGGCAGAAGTTTTGAACTGTTCAAAACTTTGGCTATGAACTCACAATTCCAAAAAAGTTGTAGTTCATTCACATCAAAATCCTAATGCATTCTTAGACATCGCAACTGAATTGTAATCGATTCGGATGTTTTCGTAGGTACTCTCATTTGCGAGAGACAAGAGAAGCAATGGAACCATAAAAGATAGGAAGAGGATGCCGAAAGCAATCCCCTCAGAGTAACCATCCCGCCACATGTAAGAAAGACTATGTTTTGTTTTAGTTTACATATAACGATTACTTTCTCCATTGAGTTTTAGATGCAAGTTTTAGAAACGTTGAAAAGAAATATTTCAGGTGTCTCGCTTGAAGGTCTTACTACAGTAGTAGAAAACTATAGCATTATAGACACAGTGGAGTCAGAACTAAACTTGGCGCTCTGAGGTGCACAGGTAACTACAGTAAAACCTCGAAAATTCAAACTCGGATTTTTCGAAATAAGTTTTGGACACAATGGATTCTAAGAATGGGACCTATTTATGAACTATTCTATAATATACTATCTATAAAAAATATGTTTTGTGTGCGAAAAAGAAACGTCTCCCTGAGACAGAGCGAAAAAGAAACGTGTCCCTGAGATATTTCTTTTACGCACACAAAACATGTTTGATAATAGAGAAAAACCTGGCTGATAATACTCGTTTTTTTTTTTTTTTTTTTTTTTTTTTTTTTTTTTTTTTTTGGGGGGGGGGGGGAGGATATATATTCTTATCGCTACCTTCCTATACTTTGAACTTTCGATACTTCGAAATAAAATATGTAGTCCCTAGGTGCCCCCGATATATAAAAACACACAAACTATTAACCCTCCAGGCCCAGCACTGGTTTCTGCCCAGGGAAAAGCAACGAAAATACGAGATTCACTTAATTATTCTTGAGCAGTATTATGCACCTCCAGTGCTCAACAGAAGCTATAGTTCGGACATTACTGTATGCCTTCTAGTCAGATATCGCAGTCCCTGGGGGGGGGGGTTCTCCCAATTTTTCATGATACGTAGGCTTGGACCCAGCATCTACTGTTTACCAAAAAAAAAGGAGAAAGGAGAACCAGGCTTACCCAAAAAAATATATGAAAGCTTAGCGACCCCAAAAAATATCCCCCCACCCCGAAATATTAATTTTTCAGAAAAAATGAAAAAAATTGAAATTCAAAATTGTGAATCCCCAAAAAGGGCCAATTTCTACGTATATATGGAAATATCAGAGTACCCTCCTCCCACACACACACACGCCCGCTCCCTCACTCTCAAACCCCCTGGAATCGCAGTAGGCGTCAACGTCGGCATAGTTACCTCCACTTGAGACGAGACTTCTGGTAGATGAGGCAGAGGGACTGTCACATCTGTCCCAGATACTGTCAGAGTAAGGAGTATAAGCTTCTCGATCATCCTCCTTTTCATCGGGGTCCCAGCGCCGCCTTAAAATATTCAAGATACGTGACAATTTGAGTATATTGCTTCTCGCAGAGTAGCACATTAACTCCTTACTAACTGTTTTTTTTTTTCAGTTTTTTTATGCCTGCTGATTTTTCTCAAAATCTTTTTTTTTTCAAATAATTATGTCATGAATACCATCAGTGTGTCAAACAGTTTGGATCCTGATCAGGCCCGACGTTTTTGTCGAGGCTGATCTGGGTCCAACTGTTTGCAAAAAATTGTCAGCAGAGGACACCTGTATGTAAAGGGTTTAAACCCTTTCCCCGCCAGTCTCGACTTTTTCGGCTGCTCTCTCGTCTGCTTATGTTCTTAGGTAACCTATATTGCAAACAATGTGAACCCAGATCAGACTGCTCCCTTTGGAGCAGTCTGATCAGGGTCATAGTGTTTCCTTCAATGATAACTCTAGTCTGAAATGCGCTTGAATTAATGCATCAGACATTCAAAAATAGACGGCATTTTCAGGACAAAATAATATTGATGGGATAAAGATTAATTTGTTCGTATGAAAAGGGGTTCAGTTTTTGGAATGTTCATGGAATCATGAATACTTCGGGTCTCTTGCAAAGTTAACGTGAAGCCCGAAGCTTCACTTTCTTTGCAAGAGACCCGTAGTATTCATGATTCCATGAACATTAAAAAATTGAATATGCGAAAGTATGCGACCAACGAAGACGCAGATCAGTCTGTGCATCCGCGCAGTCTAACAGCTCCTTTGTATTTTTACTTTCTGGAAATTATTATAACTTTACTTGATACACACAAGCTTTAAATAGTTTGGCTAGTGTCTGTAGCTGGGTAGGGTGTTTCGAGCATTGCCTGGTCGCAACCCCAGAAGATAAGATTTCTTGCGTCAAGATTTTTATTTGTACCAACATTTCATTCAGGCTGATATACTGTATAATAAAAAAAATCGCGAGAATTTAATTTTCGCGAATAACGTTAATAACAATGTTTAAAATTCGCTACTGAAGCATGATTTACATTAGTTAACGGCAGTGATTACGCCATTTCGCAAGGCTTTTATTTTCGCGATGCGAAGTTTCCCGAAAATGAAACCCTCGCGAAAATATCTGCATTTACAGTATATACCTTCTAGCTCCTGTTGTAATCTGTTTGCAACAATGTGTGACCTTGAAGACAATAGCAGCAGCTGTACCCAACGTCACAATACCTATAGCTGATGACACAATAGCAACATTAGCAGGATATTCAAAAAATGCTTTGCCACCTGCACTATCATCTGATTCCTGGCCAACACCTAGTGTTGTTCCTGTTGATACTGATGCCCCAGGAGATGATATGGTTGTACTAGATGAAGCTGGTGTTGTTTGAGTAGATGATATTGTCGTGGTTGTTGTAGTTGGCGTTGTTAGAGTGGTTGTAGTGGTAGATGTGGTTGGTGTGGTCGTTGTGGTGGGCGTGGTCGTTGTGGTGGGCGTGGTAGTTGTGGTGGGTGTAGTCGTTGTGGTGGGTGTGGTAGTTGTGGTGGGCGTGGTTGTTGTGGTGGGTGTGGTAGTTGTTGTGGGTGTGGTCGTTGTGGTGGGTGTGGTAGTTGTGGTAGGCGTGGTCGTTGTGGTGGGTGTAGTCGTTGTGGTGGGTGTGCTAGTTGTGGTGGGCGTGGTCGTTGTGGTGGGTGTAGTCGTTGTGGTGGGTGTGGTAGTTGTGGTGGGTGTGGTAGTTGTGGTGGGCGTGGTCGTTGTGGTGGGTGTAGTCGTTGTGTTGTGTGTGGTTGTTGTGGTGGGTGTGGTAGTTGTGGTGGGTGTAGTCGTTGTGGTGGGTGTGGTAGTTGTGGTGGGCGTGGTCGTTGTGGTGGGTGTAGTCGTTGTGGTAGTTGTGGTGGGTGTGGTAGTTGTGGTAGGCGTGGTCGTTGTGGTGGGCGTGGTCGTTGTGGTGGGCGTGGTCGTTGTGGTGGGCGTGGTCGTTGTGGTGGGCGTAGTCGTTGTAGTGGGTGTAGACGTTGTGGTGGATGTGCTTGTTGTTGTTGGTGTGGATGTTGGTACAGTTGTGGTTGGTACAGATGTAAACTTGACTGCTAATGGCACCATTGTACTGGCCTGCTGGTCGTCTGTATCATAGCATGTTACTTCCAATTCATAGACAAAGTTGTTCTGAAGACCGCTTACGCTTGTTTTTAGTATCAGCGAGTCTGTAACAAATGAGCAATGTCATGGGAAAGTGCTAAAAGGGAGCTAACAAACTTATCCCTGTCAGCTGTTCAGATAAATAGTATCTGCTTCATTATCTGCAGATGTAATCGGACAGCCTATACTGCAAATATAATGAACCATGATCAGACTGCTCCTTTAGAAACAGACTGATTAGGATACATACTGTTTGCTGTCATTATAAAAGTAGAATGGAGCGGGTAATAGCAGGCGTAATACTTAGACACTATTTCAAAACAAAAATATTTACAGGGCAAATATTTATAATGGGAGTATTTGGGCTAATATATGAGGTCTAGATGTCGGTTATGTGACCAGGGTCCAAACTGTTTGATTCTGTGATAAAGTAGAATGAAGATTGTGTGAACATTAGAAGCAGACGTAATTAGCAGACACTATTTTCAAAACAAAAATATTGATTGGATAAAGCGTCTGGGTAGGGATTTATCTGATGAGAAAAGAGGATGTAATTATATTGATATGCCACCATCACTAACATTAATACTGCACGTCACCATCACTACCACCCAGACCACACACCACTATCATTACCATTCAAACTGATAACCATCAATACCTTATAGACCTTACACCACCAGCAATACATTCTAGACCGTACACCACCACCCAGACTGCATACCATCATTACTACTATCTTGTACCACTATCGCTACCCTCCAGACCACACACCATGATCATTCTCATCCAGCTCACATGCAACCATCACTACCATCAGGACCACACACAACCATTACTACCTTCCTGACCACACAACACAATCCAGACTGTAACAAACACACAGACTGCATACTATCATCAATCAATCAGACCGCACTATACTATCTCTCCCATCGAACCTGTATACTGTTATTACTACCGCCCAGACCTTACAACATTATCACTATCATCAAGACTTTAACATAAACATGGCCGATTATAGAAGTATTACTAAAATCAAAGATTTGTGCAAAGAATATGGTTTATACATGTACCAACTTCTTTGTGATCCTACTCACTAACATCACAGTCTTCTATTGATATTTTTCTTACTAACAACGTTAACGCAATTCTAACAAGCGGTGGATGTGAACCATTCTTAGACCAGAACATTCGTTATCAGTGCCCTGTATTCTGTGTCCAAGATTTTGATAATCAGGAAACACAATCTTTCAAAATGTATATTTTGCTATTCGAGGCAAAAATATCAGGCACTCTCAACTGTACAACTGTCGTGCCAACCAAGAGTTTCAGTGACATATTCTTTTGTTTACAATTATTAAGTCAAAAATTAACTTGTACACCCCACTTGCGCTATCACGAGTCGATAGATCACATGTGTATTAATAGATTAATACACAAGTGATCTATCGATAATAAGTCCCTGATAGATTTGTAAGCAAAATCTGACGTCACTGTCACTCTTGGCTGGCAGAACAGTAATTGGGATACTCTGAAGGACACAGAAATTAGTGAATACACTTATAGTGTAACTCAACACATAACTAAAAACCATTCGGTATTAGCTTCGTAAACACTCATAAGAAAACAAAAAAATAAAGACTTTATTCCAAATACAAGAACACTGAAACCAACTCATCAACCTAAACGATATAAATTATGGTCATGTCAGGAAACGTGTGATGCTCTCCATTATCTTTTGGACAATATATTTATGAGATTCGGCTTGAAATTATATAGACAAATTGTAGGTATTCCAATGGGTACTAAATGTGCTCCTCCTGTTGCAGATTTACTTTTGTTTTGTCATGAGAAAGACTTTATGTTGTCCCTGTCAGATAATAATCAAATGATATTATTGAAGCTTTTAACTCAACCTCCAGATATTTAGATGACTTACTTAATATTGATAATCCTGATTTTGAACGAATGGTAGGTCAGATATATCCTACTGAACTTCAGTTAAATAAGGCTAATTCTTCTGATACTGAAGCTTCGTTTTTGGACTTGAACTTGTCAATAACAAATGGCATAGTTTCTTCTAAAATTTATGATAAACGGGATGGTTTTAATTTTGGAATAGTAAATTTCCCATTTCTTGATGAAGATGTTCCTCGCCCCCCCCCCCCTCACTTGGTGTGTATATTTCTCAGCTTATTCGTTTTGATGGAGTGTGTTCTAAAGTTGATGACTTCAACAACAGAAACTTATTTTTAACTGCTAAGTTATTAAAACAAGGTTATATATATCGTAGAATTCGAAAAGCATTTTCTACATTCTACCACAGATACTCAGAGTTAATTATTAAATAGAACACTTGGTTAAAAACTCTTATGCAACAAGGCATATCAGAACCTATATTTTATGGTGATTTAGTTTATAAATTCAAACAAATTGTTGGAAAACCTATTTTAGTGATCAATTGTAAAAGATTGTAAAATGTTATATAAGGATTGGATATAGCTTTGATATCATGAGACAGTCTGCATGCCTGGTTTTAAACCCAATCACGGCTGATAGCTATGGTTTCCTCTTTAATTCCACGACGGTGGGTCAGGCCTCAGACTCTATGACGGCTCTGATGTAAAGCTTTAATCGGTGGGTTGGTGCCTAATGCTTATCTGTAGCTGGACCCACCGTGGCTCAACTGGGGTTTTCTTTAGCTCTGACTATCTCTGAGTCATGAGCCCTTTCCTTTGTTTCAGCATGGTGTGTTAATTTGGTTAGAGTGTTTCTCCATGATGATTCATTGCATTAGTTAGAAGGCCTCCATGCGAGCTGAACATTTCTTGTACTTCAACAACAGCAGAATCTAGGGCGAAGATTTGGTACCAGTAAAATGTATTTAAGCCCCCCGGTGGCTTAGGCTGCTGTCTGTACTTAGGCGGTGGTTTTGTTGTTGTTGACTTTTTGTTTATTGTTACTCCCATTGTGGGAGTCTGTAATTGTTCTATGTTTTGTTGTATGTTACTTTATGTCCATTCTAGTATTGCAATTATCTTGATGGGGAAGAGAAAGAGCTGGTTGCTTTGCTTTATTTGTCTTCCTGATGTCTCGTGATGGTTGAGTGGCTCTTCCTTGTGGTGCCATGGGGTTGTCTGCGGTTTGTATTTGTGGTATTTCCTGATCATACTCACTATTCTTGAAACATACACAACAAGAATTTGACTGCAATCAAGGCTTTCAGTATACCCCCGCAACATTATCTGTTGCTCCTTAAATTCGCCCTTAGCCTTGACCAATGTAAAAGAGAACCAAAAAGGGATTATGTAAAGTTAAGGATAAGCTATGACATGGAACTGTTACAATCAAACCGTAGTATTGCCACCTAAGCTGAAATAGCAAACAATTGAAACAAGGTATGCGCTGCAATAATCTTAGAATTGACTAGGCTTAAAATGCTATAAATTTGTAGAAAAAATGTTAATTTACAATATGTGTGTAACATACTCACAAAGTGTTGAAAGGATACACTTTATCTCTAAGAGTTATGTTTTTGTCTGTTGCTTGTTATGCCTGTGTGCGCGTCTGTTTTTTGTGCCTTGTGGTCACCTGCTGGGAAAGGGCTGACCTCTTGGCTCTCGTTTGTCGTGTATAACTGTGAGTTTGTCACTTTCCCATTGGTATCCTTGGTCAGGTGTGGTACTTGGTTGTATCGATTCCTGATCTTTGCCCCCTTACTTACTTTGATTTCACAAAATGTGCAGTCTCAACCATTATTTTTATATATAAAATGATCAAAATATGGCTTAGTTAAAAGCTGTACATTTATAAAAAATATGTTTTCATCATTATTCTCCTTCATGCACAACTTCACTATACCTGTAACATACTTGCAAAGTATAAAAGGATACACTGAATGATCAAGGAGGAGTTAATTTCACAAAGTATGCAATGTGATCAATTATTCAATATGTGCTCTGGTCAAAATTGACCAAGTTAAAATGCGACGTCTGGTCTGAGTCTACACTGTTTTCCTATGTCCCACAAAAAGGACGCTAGGTTTAAATGGGTTAACCCTTAAGCCCCTATCTCACTGGACTGCGACTGTTTTGCGACAGCTGGCGACAGACATCGCGAGTGGGTCGCAAAGCAGTCTCGAAACAGTCGCCAGTGATTTGTAATTTCCTCGCATGTGTCGCCAAGTGGCGCAAAGTAGTCGCGAAAATTTTGAACATGTTCAAAAATTTTATGCGACAAAATTCCTCGCATAAAGGTCGCAAAGTCATCGCGGGTGTCTCGAAACCGTCGCGAACTTGTCGCCAACCCCTCGCAATTTAGTCGCAATCATTTTGAAACACAACATATTTGCGAGATAATTAAGACTAAATTGCGAATCAATTGCGACATAAATGAGACACTTCGAGACAACATTGCGAGTAAATTAAACTAAGCGATGTTTTGGCGAACGTCGTGAGACAGTCGCACGAACGTCTCACGACTATCGCGCGAGTATCTTAAATTACTCGCAATTATGTCGCCAAAGGTCCGTTAAAAGAGTTCCTCCTATCTGAATTGATAGTTCCCTCTAGTACGAGATTTTGGTTAGGCGTACTTAAGTATATATTTTTTGACAAGTTCCAGTTGTCAAGTATTCTTGCTATCTGAGAGGATAGTTTCATATAAGTATGGTGTATTGATTAGGCTCACTTACATGTATACTGTTTGGAGTAATTTCAGTTATTAAAAATGGTTCTGCATTCTGAGAGAATAATTTTGTTAAGTATGTATTATAAGGCCTACTTAATGTTTACTATTTCTATTATAGTATAAAGGAATTATCATTGTGTCTGGGTAAGACTACAGCAGCCTGCTTAGTCTCAGCAGCCTTTTTAAGAGTTTAATTTGGCATACAGAACCCTATAAACAAATTATCTCTGCAGCGGAAAACTAAGATTCTGATTTGAATGCGCATCAGTGCAGTCTGATATGTGCCTTTGTTGTGCGCATAACTGTATCAAATAGATTTTCGCAGGACGAGGCTCATTCGAAAATATTGCAATTTTGATTTGATTGAGCTCATCATGCCATACGTATGGGCAATTAGAGCATGTGCGTTCTCGACTGACTTTCTTAAGCTGCTTGATGAGCAATCATAACTGTGCAGTAAAAACGGGTAACTTTTTTCTAACTCAATATTTGCTACCATTCAACAGTCCAACACACCCAGCAACGTGACACCTTCCAAAAATCTAGCTCCTTCCAGCCCTCTAGTTCCTTCCAACAGCGTAGTACCTTCCTAGTCTGAAGTTTCAATGCTTGCTAGAATGTTTATTTTTCTTGGTTTATCATTTCTCGCAAAACCATCGTGCGACAGTCGCACGACCTTCGCGCGACAGTCGCACGACGTTCGTGAGAACGTCGTGAGGCGGTCGATGGTAATAAATGCTCGCAATTTCATCGGGCGAACATCGTGCGAGTGTCTCGCGAATGTCGCACGAATGTCGCGCGAATGTCGTGAAACATTCGCCAATGATTCGTGCGACAATCGTACGACATTCGTGCGACTGTCGCAAATATGTCTTATTCACATATTCGGTGTGACCGCAATGTGATTATGGTTGCAATGTCGTATTTCTGTCGCCAAAACGTGTCTCAAATTAGTCTCGAAATAGTCGTAAATTGCTCGCATCCAAGTGAGATACTAGCTTTAAAGCACCAAGAAAAAATGCATCTGAAAAAATGACGTCTGCTGAAGTCGTCTGCTGCAAATAATTGCCTAACATTACTGACTAATTTAAGCATAGCAGCAAACAGGATGGACCCAGCAGTCTGATCTGGGTCCACACTGTTTGTCATAGAGGCTTCTTAAACATTTTAGCAGACGAAATAAGCAGACGACTTTTGCTGCGAATGGCGCTTTAAGGGTTAAAAGTAGTGTTATACCTGCAGCAATATAAAACGCTTGACTTGAATTCGTGCTGGCCACATTACACGTAAAGTCGCAACACAGGCTTCCACAACAAGTACATCCGTTTGTGACGTCAATGTCGTACACCTGCACTTCATCAGCGCGTATGTCAGCACTGGTCACGTCGACCGTGAGGGACGACGGAATGGTTATCGTTGGAGTCTGAAATGTAAGAGAAACGCTAATCATCAGACAAATCTTAGTGAAATTGGTAAACCCGCAGCAATAGTCCTTTTTTTTTCTCGTCGGCTGAAATGTTTAAGAAGCCTCTATGATAAACAGTGTGAACCCAGATGAGACTGCTCCAGTGGCGCTTTAAGGGTTAAACTATGCGTTTAACGAGGTAGTGACATTGTGCCCTTTAACAGAGCCCATTTCGCCAGTTGCTCCATCAAATACTTATCTTCCAAAATTCTTTTTCCGCTAATAGTGACGTCTCTCGTCTGCTCATAACCCTTGCAACCAGTTTGTTCTCAGACCAAGTCCGATGAAACTACCCTAATCTGTTGGTACAGCTTAACTCATTTTCGTAAGGTTGTTTAAACCCTCTCTTCTGTTGCCATAGCAACCAGAAATCTAAAAAGGGTATATTATTTTTTGGATAGCTTTGTAGGGGTCCATCCAAGAATTCTGCTGTGAAAGTTTGGTGAAATTTTACTCAGTGGTTCGGAAGGAGATGCTTTAAACAAATTGTTGACTTGCGTTCGTACAGACGTATACGTGATGCACGGGCAACAGATAATCATAAAGGGTCTCAAAAGTCCATGGTTCAGGCCAATTCAAACAGCAATTGATGCAAAATGTAACGGGGATATCGCAAGCGCGAAAAATATGAAAATAAAATCACTGTTATGCTGTTACAAAGACATTATGTAACGCTCAAAGATCCCGGAGAATTGACGAGCGAGAAAACCTTACCTTGTTGGATGCGAACAACAAAGGAACCGACCAGCCTGCGCGACTACGCAGTCTGATCAGCACCTTGGTTATTCGCTCTCTGCAAGTTAATATGATAGCTTGCTTAACGCCAGCTAAACCCTATAAATAAGCAGGCTTTGGCTCCTATGAAATGCATTTAAGCCCCCCACCCTCGACATCCAGTAGCTCCCGCTAGGTGGTGGTTCTGTTGTTGTTGATTCAGAATGTATTGTTGCTCTCATTGTTTGTGGGTCCTTGTTTTATTATGCAGTACTTAGTGCTCTTTCTAGTTTTGCAATCATCTCGCTGAGGAAGATTCTGATCAGGCTTGGCAGATGTCCAGCCTGACGTGATTATTTTTCTGAACGCACAAGTAAATCTGGTTCTTATATTAGACTTACCGCTCCTTCTACAATAATGGTAACATTTCCCGAGTCTGGAGTCTCACAGCTATTCAGACTGAAGTCAAACACCAGGTCATGAGTGACACCACCTTGAAGACATCTAGCCACCAATATCTCTACAAAGAACAAAAACAATCGGTGTCACTAATGAGCCTCACCATTTTATATGGTGCACCAGTACATTGGTGAACCAATTTAATGACATCTAGCCACAAGAACAAAAATAAACGTTGTCACCAATGACGAGTATATCATCACCAGTACATTGGCGACACACCTTGATGACATATAGATACCAATATCGCTATAAAGAACAAAACATAATTGAGCCGCAGCATGAGATTTCCAACAAGTAGGCATGTGTGACCAGCAAAGGCCCAGACCAGCTGAGAAATCCTGCACCATGTCATAATTCACTCCACCTTGAAGACATCTAGCCACTAATATCTCTATAAAGAACAGCAAGTGCACAGCAAGCACTGCAAAGTACGCTCGTGTATTACGCCACATAGATCTTAAATGATAAAAAACTACAAAATCAATCCAAGGAAAAAAAATAATAATTCTACTAGTAGGTTGTTCCAATACCATTGCTCTTGAATTTGACATACGATGCCAATAGTACGTTGTTCTTATATTTATGCTCTTGAATTTACGTTGTTCTTGTATCTATGCTCTTAAAATTTGACATACGATGCCAATAGTACATTGTTCTTATATTTATGCCCTTAAAATTTGACATACGATGCCAATATTATATTGTTCTTAACTTTATGCTCTTCAATTTGACATACGATACCAATGGTACGTTGTTCTTAAATCTATACACTTAAATTTGACATACGACGCCAATAGTACGTTGTTCTTAAATGTATACTCTTAAATTTGACATACGACGCCAATAGTACATTTTGTACGTTGTTATTAAATCTATACTCTTATATTTGACATACGATGCCAAAAGTACGTTGTTATTAAATTTATACTCTTACATTTGACATACGACGCCAATAGTACGTTGTTCTTAAATCTATACTCTTATATTTGACATACGACGCCAATAGTACGTTGTTCTTAAATTTATACTCTTATATTTGACATACGTTGCCAATAGTACGTTGTTTTCAAATTTATACTCTTATATTTGACATTAGACGCCAATAGTACGCTGTTCTAAAATTTATACTCTTATATTTGACATACGATGCCAATAGACGTTGTTCTAAAATTTATAGTCTTATATTTGACATACGATGCCAATAGTACGTTGTTCTTAAATTTATACTCTTATATTTGACATACGATGCCAATAGTACGTTGTTCTTAAATTTATACTCTTATATTTGACATACAACGCCAATAGTACGTTGTTCTTAAATGTATACTCTTAAATTTGACATACGACGCCAATAGTACGTTGTTCTTAAATTTATACTCGTATATTTGACATACGATGCCAATAGACGTTGTTCTTAAATGCATACTCTTATATTTGACATACAACGCCAATAGTACGTTGTTCTTAAATGTATACTCTTATATTTGACATACGACGCCAATAGTACGTTGTTCTTAAATTTATACTCGTATATTTGACATACGACGCCAATAGTACGTTGTTCTTAAATGTATACTCTTAAATTTGACATACGACGCCAATAGTACGTTGTTCTTAAATGTATACTCTTATATTTGACATACAACGCCAAAAGCACGTTGTTCTTAAATTTATACTCTTATATTTGACATACGACGCCAATAGTACGTTGTTCTAAAATTTATACTCGTATATTTGACATTCGATGCCAAAAGTACGTTGTTCTTAAATTTATACTCTTATATTTGACATTCGATGCCAATAGTACGTTGTTCTCATTTATACTCTTATATTTGACATACGATGCCAATAGTACGTTGTTCTTAAATTTATACACTTATATTTGACATACGATGCCAATAGACGTTGTTCTTAAATTTATACTCGTATATTTGACATACAATGCCAAAAGTACGTTGTTCTTAAATTTATACTCTTATATTTGACATACGACGCCAATAGTACGTTGTTCTTAAATGTATACTCTTAAATTTGACATACGACGCCAATAGTACGTTGTTCTTAAATGTATATTCTTAAATTTGACATACAACGCCAATAGTACGTTGTTCTTAAATGTATACTCTTAAATTTGACATACGACGCCAATAGTACGTTGTTCTTAAATCTATACTCTTATATTTGACATACGATGCCAAAAGTACGTTGTTCTTAAATTTATACTCTTATATTTGACATACGACGCCAATAGTACGTTGTTCTCAAATGTATACTCTTAAATTTGACATACGACGCCAATAGTACGTTGTTCTTAAATGTATACTCTTAAATTTGACATACGACGCCAATAGTACATTGATCTTAAATTAATACTCTTATATTTGACATACGACGCCAATAGTACGTTGTTCTCATTTATACTCTTATATTTGACAAACGATGCCAATAGTACGTTGTTCTTAAATTTATACTCTTATATTTGACATTCGATGCCAAAAGTACGTTGTTCTTAAATTTATTCTCGTATATTTGACATTCGATGCCAATAGTACGTTGTTCTTAAATTTATACTCTTATATTTGACATTCGATGCCAAAAGTACGTTGTTCTTAAATTTATACTCTTATATTTGACATACGATGCCAATAGTACGTTGTTCTTAAATTTATACTCGTATATTTGACATTCGATGCCAATAGTACGTTGTTCTTAAATTTATACTCGTATATTTGACATACAACGCCAATAGTACGTTGTTCTTAAATGTATACTTTTATATTTGACATACGACGCCAAAAGCACGTTGTTCTTAAATTTATACTCTTATATTTGACATACGATGCCAAAAGTACGTTGTTCTTAAATGTATACTCTTATATTTGACATACGACGCCAAAAGCACGTTGTTCTTAAATTTATAGTCTTATATTTGACATACGACGCCAATAGTACGTTGTTCTTAAATGTATACTCTTAAATTTGACATACGACGCCAATAGTACGTTGTTCTTAAATGTATACTCTTATATTTGACATACGACGCCAATAGTACGTTGTTCTTAAATGTATACTCTTAAATTTGACATACGACGCCAATAGTACGTTGTTCTTAAATGTATACTCTTATATTTGACATACGACGCCAATAGTACGTTGTTCGTAAATGTATACTCTTATATTTGACATACGACGCCAAAAGCACGTTGTTCTTAAATTTATACTCTTATATTTGACATACGACGCCAATAGTACGTTGTTCTTAAATTTATACTCTTATATTTGACATACGACGCCAATAGTACGTTGTTCTTAAATGTATACTCTTATATTTGACATACGACGCCAATAGTACGTTGTTCTTAAATGTATACTCTTAAATTTGACATACGACGCCAATAGTACGTTGTTCTTAAATGTATACTCTTATATTTGACATACGACGCCAATAGTACGTTGTTCTTAAATTTATACTCTAATATTTGACATACAATGCCAAAAGTACGTTGTTCTTAAATTTATACTCGTATATTTGACATACGATGCCAATAGACGTTGTTCTTAAATCTATACTCTTAAATTTGACATACGATGCCAAAAGTACGTTGTTCTTAAATTTATACTCTTAAATCTGACATACGTTGCCAATAGTACGTTGTTCTTAAATTTATACTCTTATATTTGACATACGATGCCAATAGTACGTTGTTCTTAAATTAATACACTTATATTTGACATACGATGCCAATAGACGTTGTTCTTAAATTTATACTCGTATATTTGACATACGATGCCAAAAGTACGTTGTTCTTAAATTTATACTCTTATATTTGACATACGATGCCAATAGTACGCTGTTCTTAAATTAATACACTTATATTTGACATACGATGCCAATAGACGTTGTTTTTAAATTTATACTCGTATATTTGACATTCGATGCCAATAGTACGTTGTTCTCATTTATACTCTTATATTTGACATACGATGCCAATAGTACGTTGTTCTTAAATTTATACACTTATATTTGACATACGATGCCAATAGACGTTGTTCTTAAATCTATACTCGTATCTTTGACATACGATGCCAAAAGTACGTTGTTCTTAAATTTATACTCTTATATTTGACATACGACGCCAATAGTACGTTGTTCTTAAACGTATACTCTTATATTTGACATACGACGCCAATAGTACGTTGTTCTTAAATGTATACTCTTAAATTTGACATACAACGCCAATAGTACATTGTTCTTAAATGTATACTCTTAAATTTGACATACGACGCCAATAGTACGTTGTTCTTAAATCTATACACTTATATTTGACATACGATGCCACAAGTACGTTGTTCTTAAATTTATACTCTTATATCTGACATACGACGCCAATAGTACGTTGTTCTTAAATGTATACTCTTAAATTTGACATACGACGCCAATAGTACGTTGTTCTTAAATGTATACTCTTAAATTTGACATACGACGCCAATAGTACGTTGATCTTAAATTTATTCTCTTATATTTGACATACGACGCCAATAGTACGTTGTTCTCATTTATACTCTTATATTTGACATACGATGCCAATAGTACGTTGTTCTTAAATTTATACTCTTATATTTGACATTCGATGCCAAAAGTACGTTGTTATTAAATTTATACTCGTATATTTGACATTCGATGCCAATAGTACGTTGTTCTTAAATTTATACTCGTATATTTGACATTCGATGCCAAAAATTCGTTGTTCTTAAATTTATACTCTTATATTTGACATACGATGCCAATAGTACGTTGTTCTTAAATGTATACTCTTATATTTGAAATACGACGCCAATAGTACGTTGTTCTTAAATTTATACTCGTATATTTGACATTCGAAGCCAATAGTACGTTGTTCTTAAATTTATACTCGTATATTTGACATTCGATGCCAAAAGTACGTTGTTCTTAAATTTATACTCTTATATTTGACATACGACGCCAATAGTACGTTGTTCTCATTTATACTCTTATATTTGACATACGATGCCAATAGTACGTTGTTCTTAAATTTATACTCTTATATTTGACATTCGATGCCAAAAGTACGTTGTTTTTAAATTTATACTCGTATATTTGACATACGATGCCAATAGACGTTGTTCTTAAATCTATACTCTTAAATTTGACATACGACGCCAATAGTACGTTGTTCTTAAATTTATACTCGTATATTTGACATTCGATGCCAATAGTACGTTGTTCTTAAATTTATACTCGTATATTTGACATTCGATGCCAAAAATTCGTTGTTCTTAAATTTATACTCTTATATTTGACATACGATGCCAATAGTACGTTGTTCTTAAATGTATACTCTTATATTTGAAATACGACGCCAATAGTACGTTGTTCTTAAATTTATACTCGTATATTTGACATTCGATGCCAATAGTACGTTGTTCTTAAATTTATACTCGTATATTTGACATTCGATGCCAAAAGTACGTTGTTCTTAAATTTATACTCTTATATTTGACATACGACGCCAATAGTACGTTGTTCTTAAATGTATACTCTTATATTTGACATACGATGCCAATAGTACGTTGTTCTTAAATTTATACTCTTATATTTGACATTCGATGCCAAAAGTACGTTGTTTTTAAATTTATACTCGTATATTTGACATACGATGCCAATAGACGTTGTTCTTAAATCTATACTCTTAAGTTTGACATACGACGCCAATAGTACGTTGTTCTTAAATTTATACTCTTATTTTTGACATACGATGCCAATAGACGTTGTTCTTAAATCTATACTCTTAAATTTGACATACGATGCCTAAAGTACGTTGTTCTTAAATTTATACTCTTAAATCTGACATACGTTGCCAATAGTACGTTGTTCTTGAATTTATACTCTTATATTTGACATACGATGCCAATAGTACGTTGTTCCTATATTCATGCTCTCAAATTTGACATACGATACCATTTATTTCATAAGGCCATGAACCCACTGTTCAAGGTCAGAAGACTGAAGTTAATGTAGTATTATGTTCTCTTTAATTTTAATATGATTCACAATCTATTTCTCAGGATGTCGTTATTGGCGCCTTTTACACCCCACCCCAAAGCCACCAAAAGGTGATAGGGTTATAACTTTTACGTGCAAGCTATTCTAAAATCCAACCCCTTCAGTTTGGTATACAGTAAAACCTGTGTAAAACGGCCGCTCTCAAAAAGACCGAAAATTGGTTTCAAGACCAATTATCGCTTAATGATAGTCAAAGGTATTGCAGAATGCTCCAAAGGGAGCATTCTGCAATACGTTTGAACATCATAATGCTACCATTTGTCCTAAGAATTTTGTTTTGTCTATTTTTTGAGCGGCCGTTTTACACAGGTTTTACTGTACAAAGCTACCTTTATGATGAACTTCATATTGGCTTATTGTCATATCCACTAACAGAGTCAAAGGGCATTGCTTTTACTTACATGCCTTTCTTTTCTTTACGCAATTAAATTTGCTATGCCTTATGACCTACACCTGACAGGCATATTTTGATCCCTTGCCCCACCCACTAGGGTCACTTTATAGGCACAAGGTCAACAATTTGCTTACCATTTTGTTATTCTCTGTATTCCCTTTATTTTGATATGCCACACGACCCACATTTTTACAGGATGCTGGTGATCTTTGCTGCACCCACTTCAGTCACTGTATTTTGCTGTTTACATTGTGCCTTTTAGTTTTATATATGCAACATGGTCTCCTTGTAAAATAGGTTATTTTTTGAAACCTTGTTTCGCCCATTTTGACACTGAATAAGCACAGTGTCGTAGTTTGTGTTTGCGTGATGTTCTGACCTCTCTTTAGATATGTTACTTGACCTTATTCTAAAAGAGTCAATTTTTGGCACCTAACCCCACCCAAATAAGCACCCCGAACGACCCAGCTCCCTAATATTGAAATCCCGTTATATATGTTAAATGCCCGCTGCTCCTCTGTCAGCATACAAAATGAATTCTAACTATTACAGATACCTCTGTTGTCAAACTGTTTATACATTTGACACTTGACTCCGTCCAAGGGTCCCAGTGAAGGGGTAGTGCATATAACATGAATAAGTTGGGTAACAATTGAGTTATTGTATGGTATTTGCGTCTCTAATGGAGCATAATCTTTGAGCTTCAGTGAGTGGGGTATCGCCTGTTCTAACGCATAAACCATACAAAAGCTTAATCATTGCATCAGCATGCATGTGCAATTAGTGCATTGGGAAACATTTGATGTTACACAGTCAGGGACATAACCTCTATATGTTAAAATATATATCACTTGAAGAAGTTAAAATTGTGCCTTTTCAAAAACGTTTCAAAGGAAGACTACATAAAGGTACTTATTTATGGTATTTCTGAATTCGTAAAGACCACGGTCAAATTAGCAATTTCAAAAGTGTAACTGATTCACTTTAAAAAGCATCCTCGTTTACCCAGGGGTGAAACATTCCGTTTCACTTCTTCCATCAACCATGCATCCTCGTTAAAAAGTAGCCCAATTCTGATCTTCAGTTACATTGCGTAGTGTTTCTAGACGATGCGTCCAGTATGTTGTTGCATAGTCGTTAAGGTATGTGATTTTTCTTTCAGCTAAAAACTCCCATTTGACCATGAAAATTACAAGAACTGCAGAATATGAAAATGAACAGACATTTTCACTCAAATAGGTTACTTTAGAAAGGAGTCTGCTTCACGTGAAAAATATTTTCACTTTTGGCTGACAAATATTGGAATATCAATAAAACCTTGGTAAGCTGTTCAACAAAACATTAAAAAAAGTTTCATATGACCCTGTATATATATGTCTGCACACCAGAGTACGCTGAGTTTTTTGTTGTTGCTTTTTTCTGTTTTTTATGTCGTAGCAATATATGTATTTAGAGACTTGTCTTATGAAAGTGACATATTTTGCTCATGTTTGTACTTTGAGTTCGGATAAACTTTTGATAGTTAAAACTGTCTACAAAAAAGTAAAGATATGCAATTGATCTGACCTAGACAGATTACCTGACATACTAGGCCGTTTTACTGCAAAGTATCAAATCATTACGTATTATGATGAACCGCTTTACACCAACTTTGGTGGCAAATGAACTACTGTATCCACTGGTTTTGGTGTAGCCTTCCAACTGCCTTAAAACTCATAACAGACATGCATTCGGGAAAGTCCGCCACAATTCGAGAATCGAATCATGGCTCGGGTGTATGTAAGGAGCATTACGTGTAGTACTATGTACCAATAAGCTCCATTTTGTTAGCCGGTACTGGCGTATGGAAAATAAGTTCTGTAGCACGTGGGTTTCGATTATTCTGATGATCTGAAAAGTTTAATCAGCAGAATAAATGCAGTTTATATATTTTTCAATAAAATATCGCTATAGCGATATCTTATTGAAAAAAAACACATAAACTTTATTTAAACCGTTTGTTTTGCTGCAATTACACTTGTTATGTGTTAACATGTTATAATTACGTCAGCGTCGCGTTATATAACGTCAGCGTCATGTTATCACCCGGGTTATCAAAGTAGATCCTCGATGTGGCCGAGGCAGTTCCGATTGAACAGACATCTTGTTTTGCTTGATTGTATTGATGTCGAGTATTACAACAACAATAGGTAGATAATATATTTCACATTTGCTACATGAAAACGTGTTGCCTCAAACTGTTTTGGTAGAAAAGTAGTTGTGGGTTTACACCTCTTCTGAGGTGCCAGCTCAGCTGTCGCATCTTTTGGCGTAAACTTATACTTTTTACCGTCTAGTAAGCTAATTTCTATGGATTGTAAGGAAAGCCATGAATTCGAGTCCCAATCCGACCACTTACTTTCCTGGAGCCATGATAATTCTCTTACTGCCTCTTATTCAAGTAGAACTAATATCACTGACAAGTGGTATAAATTACATACTGATAAGTGTATATAAGGCACCAGCCTAGGAACAGTGTAATATGATAACTGACCGTCGTGATACCTCTCCGAAATTAAGTATTTCACAAACCTCCTCCTTGTTATCCATGGATTAACCTTTAAAGAGACTAAGTCTGCAACTATGACATTTTATCGATTTTTTTTTTATTTTCTTTTTAAATCATTTGTAAAAGTAGAATTAAGTTATGCTTTCACAATAAATCTGTTCACTATAGCTGAAAACTGCACGGAAAAGTGAATAATCTTATAAAAACAGGTGTGTTGGTAATTATTTGCGTCCCTCTAATAATTATAGACAGTTAATTTTAACATAAATGCTGTTGTTTTGATACTGATAATGTGTTAAGATTTACGAAATTGGTAAAATGTTTACCTGAATTTTAGTTTTTTACTGTGTTCTTGAAAAATAGAAACATCAGTTCTAGGATTAAAATATCAAAAGTTACAGAATATGCAGCTTTAATGCGCCAATCGCAACAAAATTCGTCTGCTTTTCTTGTCTGCTGAAATGATTAAGAAGACTCTATGGCAAACAGTGTGGACCCAGATCAGACTGCTACTATAGGAGCAGTCTGATCTGGGTCCACGCTGTTTGCTTCTATTACTTAATTCGTCAGTAATGTTAGGCAATTATTTGCGAAAGACGAATTCAGCATACGTCATTTTCAAATGCATTTTTTCCAATTATTTTTGTGGCCGTGTTCCTTGGCTATAACCAGTACTGGCCGGGTGGGTTTATGGTTTTGTGGGGTTTTTTTGTCAAGGAACACCCGAAGGCTCAACCGGCAGTGGTTTTGATTTAAAAGCGTCTCAGAAGACGGGGCCACATCTTAAAATCTTATCCGACAGACTGGGAGAAGCCGGAAATCGCTCCTGCGACCCCTGGTTTACAAGACATAGGTTTATCTCCTACACCACGGCGGCTTCTTCTGATTTTTTTCTTGACGCTTAAAGGGTTAAGGAAAGAAGACCCTTATTTGAGATTCGCCCAGGCACCATATACGCTAAGTCATTTTCAAATCAGGCCAGTAGATTTAAACAAGCAGATTTCTGTATAGTTCTCCATAGAGACATAAGAAACAAAAGCGACATGGTGGTCCTGTTCACCTGAATTCTAAGCCCTGGTTGCACTTCTGATAAGCAAAGTCTAATCCTATGAACAACATAAGGAAGAGTAGATTTGATTTTTGTATAATTATTTTGAATCTGGACAAATGGATCAGGTGTTGTGTTACGAGTTCTATTTAAGCTCTGGTGGCCGTTTTGTTCTGCAGAGCAGAACCGATTGAATGGGCATAGAAGTATCAGATGGCCTTATAAGAAACATTTGTGTGTTGTCAGAAGGCCTTATAAGAAACATTTGTGTGAAATTGTTTTGAATCTGGACCAGTGATTCAGGAGGAGGTTTAAAGATATTTCTTATCTACAGCTCTGGTGGCCATCTTGTTTGGCGGATAGGAACCATTTATGCCCTTTCGGTAGAGGGCATTATGAGAAACATTTCTGTGCAAAAATTTAATTTGGACCTGGTGAGTGGTTCAGGAGAAGATGTCGTTTGAAATATTTCATATCTAGTGCTCTGGCTGCCATCTTGTTCGCTGGAGCGAAACCATTGAGGCAATTTTTGTAGAGGACCTTAGGAGGAGCATTTTTGTGAAGTTATTTCAAATTTGGGCCGTTGGTTCAGGAGGAGATGTCATTTAAATAAAACGACGCACGTCAGAAAAAACCTCATATTGAGTCTATGGCTCAGATGAGCTAAAACGACTCGCCCACTTGCGACTGCATTTGTCGACATATCATAATTTTTGAACAGTCTTGGTAGAGGCTAGGTTCACCCAGAAATTATTTGACCCAGATTATTCTCGTATCTGGTTGTTAGTATTGAATCTACGTTAAATTGCAAATTGATATACAAAGCTGCGGAAGTAGCACGAAATACAATATTATTTGAACCGTATATCCTATATGGATTGAACTTACAAAAATAATCTGACGTGATCTGCACATCTTTGTTTTGTATTTTCGATCGACGGAGGTTTATCATAGTGGAAAAGATGACGTCTCTTACTGATTTGTGCTTGATTTTTCTCATCTACTCGATATTCGGTAAGGTTTTTTTTAACATTATATAAAACCCTACTTCACACCGCTTTTATTTGTACCACTGCGATGTAAAATTAAACGTTACACTCAACAACATGCCTCGCCGCGGGCATTGCACGACCCTACCGTTTACACTATAATCACTATGTGAGTTCGTCCGTCCATAAATGTCAATAATCTTGAACCACATATCATATTTTGATCAAATTTTGCATACATATGCATGTAAATATTTTCCAACCACTGGTATGCAAACCCACTTTTTGATGGACGAGGATTTGCTGAGCATCAGTCTAACCTGTTGAGGTCAGTTAGTGAAAATCCTCATAACTCTTGAGCCTTATGGGATATTTGGATAAAATTTGGCATACTTATGTATTTAATGATGTCCGGCCACTGGTATGCAAAACGGTGACGAGGGTTCGTCGAGCATCATTTTGGCCGACGTCAGTCCGTCCATTGGCAGTTAGTGAACATTTTCATTACTCTTAAACCACATTGTATATTTTAATCAAATTTTGCATACATATGCATGTCAACATTTCCTATTCACTGGCATGCGAAACTACCTTTTTTGACGGTCGAGGGTTTGCTGAGCATCAGTCTAGCCTGTTGAGGTCAGTTAGTGAAAATCCTCATATCTCTTGAACCTTATGGGATATTTGGATCAAATTTCGCATACTTATCTATTTTGATATTGCCCGGTCACTGGTATGCAAACAGTGACCAGGGTTTGCCCAGTACCATTTTGCCGGTTTTGGACCTTTAGTAAAGATGTTCCTTACTGTTTAACTGCATGGTATATTTAATCAAATGATGCATACTAATAACGTTTTACATTATCGAGACACATGTTCGCAAAACGGTGACTAGGCCTCGCCAAGAATTTTTTTCATAAATCCTACTACCCATGGATACGTTGTACAACGTAAGTGAATTAGCTCCCGTGTTGTAAGGGTAAGTGCTTTGTTTGTTGTGTCTAGTCCTACTAAGTCATAAGTTACGATGAAATCTGTAAATTTTGGCTTTGTATGGCAGAAAATTTCTTCAAATGTTGTCAGTTCATCCTTGAAAGTCGTATCTGAATTATACGGGGAATATTTGAAAAGTATTAATCAATATTGCACCTATCGGACAAGTGCATAGAAATGTTGACTGTCCTCTGCGGAACTCGGAACAAACATACACAGCAAATAGGATTTTCACTTGAACCTACGTCATGTACACTACAATTCAAAATGATGACAGTGAGAATACCTTTGAATGTAGTTCAAATGCACTTGAACTTACGCCATGTACACTGCAATTCAAAATGATGACAGCGAGAATACCTTTGAATGTAATTCAAATGCACTTGAATCTACGTCATGTACACTGCAATTCAAAATGATGACAGTGAGAATACCTTTGAATGTAGTTCAAATGCACTTGAACCTACGTCATGTACACTGCAATTCAAAATAATGACAGTGAGAATACCTTTGAATGTAGTTCAAATGCACTTGAATCTACGTCATGTACACTGCAATTCAAAATGATGACAGTGAGAATACCTTTGAATGTAATTCAAATGCAATTGAACCTACGTCATGTACACTGCAATTCAAAATGATGACAGTGAGAATACCTTTGAATGTAGTTCAAATGCACTTGAATCTACGTCATGTACACTGCAATTCAAAATGATGACAGTGAGAATACCTTTGAATGTAATTCAAATGCACTTGAACTTACGTCATGTACCTTGCAATTCAAAATGATGACAGTGAGAATACCTTTGAATGTAGTTCAAATGCCAGTCCGTCCGTTAGATCGTCCGTCATCATTAAAGTGCATTTATCAGCATTCTTCTAAGTGACCCGGTGACATTGACCTATTTTTACGCTCCAGTGACTTTTATTGTAATCTTTGCGGAACAGTGAACTTCACTGCAGCAGTGATAGTATCTAACATTTCATAAAAAAATACCCTCGGCGTATCTATTTCGCACTGACCTAGACCTAGACTTTAATTTCATGCAATGGTGGCTGCAAAATAAATCTGCGCGTTTAAGTACAACAGTAACAGATGAAAATATAAAACCGTTGCCAGGTCATTCTGAAAAGTATTGGTAAACTACATCTGAATATCTACTGCGCAATGGTAATGCAAATCTACTTATAAACAGATACCAGTGGTTATGCAGTTTTCAACATTGCATTTTCATTGTAGAAACTCGCAATCACGCCTGGCAACTTGATCCTCGGTTTGAAACTGTTTCAACATTCTTTAAAGCTTTAAAAACTGGTATCAAGTCTTAATTTGATTTAGGTCCTTCGTATTTACATTTCTGTGAGCAGTGACATATCATCATTGTTTATCTTTAAATTGCCACTACAATGTTTCGAAAGTTTCTTGATATTTATCATGTGACTTGATATTACGTCATGAATTAAAATCAATAAAATACTATAGAGACCACAAATGTTTTATCATGCATTAACATTTGCCCTGTTCCGAGGAAGTAGTTTGGACACGAGGTTGGTGGGCTGAGTGTTCAAACATCTCCCAAGGAAATGCAATGAAACAAACATGCCTGATCGTTATTCTTGTATATTTTACCTTATTCAAACCAAAATCGCACTGAAAACGCTGCTAAAACATTAAAATAACGCTTCTTACTCTCGATTTCTCTAAAAAAAATGCTGTAAACTTTCGAACGTCTTACAGCACGTGAATCTCCTGATTTTAACATGGATTTTCTTTCAGTTAAAACAACTTTACGAATAGGTATTTATGCAAGAATAGTGGTTTACATGTTTAGTAATGTTATGTAATGAGGCACATAACAACGTCAAAGAAATTCGTTGTCATATGAGATATAGATTTTAGCATTCGTACTCCTGTATTATTGAATATATTAAACTCGTTGCGAAAATGCTCGACAAAGCCTCACATTAAATATATTTTCCTCAATGCTTTTTTATCAATTCAATAGTACAAAAGCACTCACAAGTGGTACGATCCTCCATTTCTTCTTTTACTCCAAACCAGCCATACCAGTCACTGACGCTTCAGGAAAAGCAGACCATATAAGACGTATAACAGAGCATATCATGGAAATCAGAAAAGAACAGCAGGACCTGAGACAGCTTTTGAAGACACTTTTAAGAGATAGGGAGGACATTGTGAACATAAAGAGTTTACCAAAACCACTCAAGAATATAGGCAGTGATGGAAAACCTTGATCAAAGCAACTTCAGGTATACCCGTATAAATGTTGGTCCAAACCTTGTACTTGTACTACATACTTCAAGCAGATATTCAGCGAAATTAAACAGCTTAAGTCTATTGGTTAGCGTATATTATCCAAAATTAGACAATAGGGCCATTAGTGACTCTGAATGGACCTGAGTTTTGTGTAAAGGTATCTATTAGAATCTGGCTACGACCCCTGGCGACATATCTTATGACTTATCACGTGAGTTTAATAGGTCAACTTGATCATATTTCTACCAAAATTATTTTGATTTCTGATCAATTATTTCAAAGATAAATATGTTAAAGAGTATCTTAATCTTAGTATGTCCATATAAAGAAACTAGCTATGCCAAGCCATTTGTTTTCAATTTGGATCATTGGTTAAAGAGGAGAAGATGTTTAAATTTTCTTATTTAGATACGTAAGGGAAACTGGCCACGCCTCCTGTGCGACATGTTTGAACGGATCAAATATGTTTATCTATTTTGTAGAAGGTCACCAAATGACTTAGTTTCCTAAGCTGCAATATGCCATGTTCCCCAGACAATCATGTGTTTTGATAGATTAACTTCTTTTAGCTACTTTTGTAGAAGGTCACCTAATGAGCATTTCTACCAAATTGTATCCGTTTCTGACCATTAGTGTCTGAGAAGAAGATACTCAAAGTTTTAAGAGGCATATGAGCGACCCCTGGGTGCAAGGTGATTTGGCAGATCAAATTGGTTCCAGCGGTTTCAGAAGAGAAAATGTTTAAAGTTTTCCTAGCCACAATAAGCCACGATCCCCTCGCGACTATTTTACAGATCAAATTCGATTTAGCTATATTTGTAGCTAGTCACTTAGGAAACATTTAATATATGAAGTTTGGTTATCAAATAGACTATAATATATATCAGGTTCTGTCATTTAAAGTATTTTGCACTTCGTGCTCATGTGAGCTAATAAAGTATTGGAGCAGTTGCAGTTAACCCTTAAAGCTCCATCTATAATTTGCAGTAAACGACAATTTCAAATTTTGCCACTTTTTCAAAAATTACAAATAAGGCATGATATTTCATGGGAATCGTCTGCTGGCAAACGATTCTCATGAAATATCATCCCTTATTTTTTCGAAAATTTGCAAAGATGTCGCAAAATGTGTCGTCTGCTGCAGTCGTGATTGGCGCTTAATGCTGATAGAGTAGACTAGTGAGTCTAAATCATGCAATCACGAATATTCACATGTATTTCTTCTTTCACAATCCTTGGGAAAGATGAATGATAACATATATAAAGAATAATACTTATTTCAATATTTTGGATAAAAAAAAATTCTGCTTGGGAGTTATAGTACCAATATTTTTTTAATTATTTCACAATATCCTCATCTATACGATTCTAACCTATACAAAATACTATCATATCAGAGAGAGAGAGAGAGAGAGAGAGAGAGAGAGAGAGAGAGAGAGAGTTGTTTTTGCAATATAGTTCATTTTGTATATATTAACTATCAGCTTTGTCTGAATATAATATTTTGCCTGAGGTGAATCAGTTTTTGTATTGTAATTCTCGCATGTATGCAGGTGCTCATAAATGTATTACAGATAGTTATAACAGACATAATGATGAAATATCATTGTTTACTTTAACAGCATCGTTAACTTAACCATATCACGAATAAGCTCGATCTTATTAGTGTCAACATATTTTGATATTTTATAGACAATATGGTATAACGGTGTATGCACTCAATTGAGATATTCCATTGCATTAACTATAGTACCAATATTTGCACTAAGTTAAAAATGACGCATATAAAATGTGAACGTGTTAGCTTTAATAAGTATCTTTTTAAAGCTACTTCTTATTTTACATTTCAGGTTAGACAGAACGTCAGTTTCTTCTGCTATTGTCTTCTTGAAAAAAGGAGAAATATTTTTGTAGTCATAGCTTTTCACTGCCTTATCTAAGTTTGGTGACACTGACGTCATAAATATTACTTTCACATGTAAATACTGTTAGAACTGACTTAGATATACAAAATTATTAATATTATTAATTATTAATATTAATATTTACTTGAATATTTCTTTACAACTTCCTTGCTGTGGTTACGTGTACCTCCAAATTAAGAGTCAATAATAAGCTTAGCTGTTCTTGACATGATGATAATATACAATTATTGATTTCAGTGAGGTAGACATAAGGATTTATCTACCCAAAAAAGTGATATTCACTGAGGCCTTATGGCCTAGGTGAATATCACGTTCAAGGGTAGATAAGGATTAGGCCTCAGTGAATATCACTTTTAAGGGTAGATAAATCCTTATGTCTACTGACATTAAAGTCAATAAATGTTTTGTTATATCACTTTAATTATGAATGAAAATTTTCTACTTTCACTTTTGTTGTTGAAGTCATGTTAACAAGGTTTAGCAACTGTTTTTAGAATATTTTAATGTAGTATTTTGTGTTTTGAAATGTATATGAATTCTCTGAATGCGGAATGTAGAATTAAATCATAAACACTTTTTTACATTTTGTTTATTCAAACAAAGAAAAATGAACAAACAAAACACAACTGTTCTTAAAATTCGTTAAAGATTTTTATCTATCTGTTGGGAGGTGAAACAACAAGTCATGTCAATTCCATGCACCATACTCATCGTGCTATTTTTAGCTATCTAGAGGGTGATAATAGAAAAGTGTCAAAAATATTAACTTCTGGAAACTAGTTTGAGCTGGTTTTCATCCTATTTCACCATTTAGGCCAGTTAAGACCAATTTCAGGTAGACATAGAGTTTTATGAGGAAGAATTGGGCCAACCAGGAGACAGGATTCTCTCCAGTCATATAACAAAGGTTGATATACCAAGATTCTTCTGTTTAAGCACTTATTTCTGTATTTACATTTGTCATTTGGTGATAGCTTTATACATGTATTAGTAGACCCAGCAGGCGCAAGACGTCAAAACAACGTCATATCAACATCGATGCGACGTCATGGCGTCGCATTGACGTTGACACAACGTTGTTTTAAGGTTGTGTGCCTGCTTTGGAGAAAAGAATTCTTACCATTATGCACCGGAGTCACTGCGTTGTGGTCCTTGAGCAAGACACATTTATCCTAGCTTAGTACTGGTTCAACCCAGGAAGACTAGTCCCTATATAACTGAAAGATTGTTGATGGGACGTAAAGAATCAAATCAAACAAACAAACAAACAAACTTACCATTATTGTCGTTATTGAGTTTGAAATCCTGCGTAGATGTCGCAAAAGATATATCACTGCTCTGGATCTTTTTACTTCTTAATATATGTGCCACATCGTCCGCTACTACACTGCTGCTTATTGTAACACTCGTGTCCACGTCCACTGAAAACATGAATACATTATTTCCTATAATTAATAATCATTTAATCATGTTTAGCAATTTAAGTAAGAAAGAGGGCGTAGATCAGGAGTCGACACAATCAAGCACCACACCTGACCCAGCATACCAATGGGAAAGTGACAACGTCACAATTAGACAAACGAGAGCCAAGAGGTCAGCCCTTTTCCAGCAGGTGACCACAAGGCATCAACAAACAGCCGTGCATGAAAGCATAACAAAACAAGACAGAAATAACATAAATGATCCACAAAAGAAGCACCACCTTGGAACGGTCAGTAAAAATATTTTACTGGGGGTTTAAACCGGTTTAACGGTGCACCAACCTCACCCTTAGTTCAGATGTGATTCTTTTGAGCACCCAAAACATTATTATATTAAAATTGATGGAGAAGAAAATATTTACAATTTATGCTTAAAATACTTATCTTGACCTATGCAAGTATAGAAAATGACTACAGCAATCACACACGCATGTATTTTGAGTTATCCAAATCAGATTCGACTTAACGATAGTTCACTGTCATTGTTTATTGGTACATACAGTTACAATCCTTTTTCGCATGACAATCGCTTGTTCCAAGTAACAATATCAAAAATGTTTGTAGGCATATGTTTATTAAAGGCGCTTTATCCATGTTCTTTAGACTTAATATACAAAACCTGTTTGGTGCTATGTTTGGTACTATATTTCTTGAAAGTTTGCATTGTCATTTGCCCTTAAAGCGGCGGCTCCGATCTGCAAGCGAGATGTTTTGAAAGAAAACTAATCCGCACCGGATAGGCGGCAGTCAAAAACGCTCTAAACAATCGACGAACGCGGATCAAAAATCGAAAGGAAGTGTTTTCCAATTGCCATTTGTCGCCAGTCGGTCGACAAAAGACAATCGAAAACTATGTTTCTAACGATTTTTGATATACGTTCGTCGATAATAATAACGTTTTCGATTGCCGCCTATCCGGTGTGTAATCTATGCGCGGTTAACATTTACCACGAATCCATTCCTGCTTAAAATGCATATGGTGGTTTTGTTTGGCTGTCCTGTCGATGATAATATAGCAAATACATTGTATGAATCCTTTGCAGTATCGCACAACTTTCATATTTTGTAATTTTTAATGTGGCTGTGTATTTTGGAGTAGAGTATAGCGTGGATCTTGTGTTATTCACATTCACGTGCAATATCAAAAAATGCAAGTGATAATGGTCAGGAAATACCACAATCAAACACTGCAGACCAACCCACGGCACCATGAGGAAGAGCCACATAACATTTACAAGACACAAGGAAGACAAACCAAAGTAAAACAGCCATCTTTCTCTCCCCCATCAAGATGATTGAAAACCTAGAAAGGACACAAACCAATATACAACAAAACATGGAATGAACACATAGCCCCACAATGGGTGTAATAATTAAAAGCCCCATTTTACATAAAATGAAGAATAAACGTCAGCGTTTTGTCTTTTGCTAAGTCGAGACTCATGTTTGATTTCGCCAGACATGAAATGAGCCACAATATGAGATTTCAAGCAATGTGGTATGTGTGGCCACCAAAGCCCCAGATCAGCATGCGCATATACGCAGTCTGATCAGAACCTTTGCTAGTCGCTTGAATATATATGAGTGTTAAGCTACTGACTGAACAGCATTTGGAGTTTCTAACCTTAAAAGGAGGTTGCACAGGCTCGTCTGAGTCTGTACTTGACAAAACGCCACATTGTCGGAAATGCCATGTTGTTTTCAGAGATTGTACAAAATATGAAACCTGAGCAATTTTACATAGATTTCATACTTTTTACAACACGTTAAAATTGAGCCACGACATGTGATTTCCAACAATGTGGCATTTTGACATGTGTAGACTCAGATGAGCCTGTGCAGCCTCTTTTAAGCTTAGAAACTCCAAATAATGTTCAGTCAGTAGCTTGACAGTCATAGAGTATTCAAGTGACTAGCAAAGGCTCTGATCAGACTTCGCGTATGCGCAGGCTGGTCTGAGGCTTTGCTGGTCGCATATACCACATTGTTGGAAATCGCATGTCGCGGCTCAAATGTCAGTTGTTAGATTCTGAAAAAATGACAGGTCTTACAGCTGAAATCCACTGACCTTCAAAATAATATTCGTTTGTGCTATTCATTGATAATGGAAATATTTACATTATATATCTTTAAGGAGATAATAAAGCGTGGTATGTAATGTGAATTGTCTAGCAATACCAAGCAATTTTATTTAGTGTAAAAATCTAAATAACATGGCACATTTTTGTCCCGTCTGGCTCTTTAATACAAAATCACTTTGTAAAAAGGACCTTAACCATTTCTGAAATAGTTGACACTTGACCTATACATTATTCACGTTTAAAATTCAGAATTACTGCATTTAGAACGTTGATCGATAAAGTTTGCTTCTTTCCTTTGTGTGACAGATTCTTTGAGGAGCTAATAGTTAATAAGTACTAGTATATTGCTCTTTTTGTTGCTTCAACGCTGCTAATTACTTTCCTATAAAGTATTAATAGGCAAATTGTCAAACACTATTATATTTATAAAATCACTTAAAATTACCCTTTTCGTCGGTTGAAAGCTTAAAAAATGGTCTGTATAGGTTAGTGCTTTTTTATACCATGTATACTTAAAATAACATGACGCCCTTTCTGTTTGCTTTTTTATGTAATGAGTAATGCAATTTTTCACTTCTGAAAAATCAAAGAAATATATTGTGACCCTGTCAGAATGTTTGTGACGCTTTCCATTAGCTTTTGGGCAATATATTAGCACCACAGCGTTATGCTCGCTTTGTTGACATTCTGTATTTACAATAATATATAATATTTACCAATAACAAAGTTAATTTTAACTCACTATTTTTAACAATACATGTATTTTATTATATATAAATGGTATTTGCACGTGCCAGTCACCAGAAGATATTCATAGCATAGTGGATGAATCGCTTATACACTGCCATGGAGGTTGCGAGTTCGAACCCCGTCACCTTACCTTTTCAAAGTTTAGATTTTATTTATATTTTTATTTATTTATATGGATTTTCTGGTGGCGGTGATATTACCTACTGAGCTATCCATCCTGACAACAAATAGTTTTCAAAACCACACCCGACTTCTAAATGACACCCAAATGTTTTGATTCCAATTTTTCCAAACACGCACATGTAAACAAAGCCATTATATCTTGGGCGAACTATAGATTGATCTAAATTGTAAAGACAAAGTATACATGTAGGTATTCCTATGGGTACTTAAACTGAACTCCTCTTGTTGCAGATTTGTTTTTGTTTAGTTATGAGAGAACCTGCTGTTATTAAATAAAGGTATCTAGAGGACATACTAAGGTTTGATAATCCTTCTTTTGCACTAATGGTTAGTTAGAACTTCAGTTAAATAAACCAATTTCCCTTAATATTGAAACCCACCATTTAGAATTAGATGTCCAAAGCAAATGGCATAGTTACTTCTAATATACACGACAAACGAGATGATTTCTATTTTGAAATAGTTAATTTCTCATTTCTGAGTGGAGATATTCCTCTCCCCTCTCTTTCTGAGTTTATATTTCGAAGCTTAATCGTCTTGCTAGAGTATCATAATGATTTCAACAATAGAAACATCGTTGACTGCTAAGTTACGAAAAAGGCTATAGGCAGCATACACAGCGTAAAGCATTTCTTAATTTTATTGCAGACACTCAGAGCTGATTGTAAACACAATGCTATTGCAACAGGGCATTTATACTGACGGACTTTCAATACGCAACACTAATTTTCCTTTATATCTTTCAAAAGACAGTTGAATGTGTAAACTTACTTTGCTTCGATGATGTCATCATGAGTCGGTTTCATTAGCAAACACTTAAGTTTTAATTATACAGCTAAACCTGATGACTTTACTGTTTCGTATAAATTTAGGCCACTGGAACATTTCTTAAGTAGAGGAGATTTTATGTCATCGAATGAAAGGGTACAAACAGATTAACGTCAAATAAGCACACGGGCTGTATCGCAGACCTGTCAAACAATATGAGAGTGATTCCGCGATGATTTACAAAGACCATGACACAAATTTGATGTTTCTCGTGTTTCTTAATTTAAAGAAGTAGGGAATCTTTCTTTGATAACATTTTGTCACATGTACCAACTGACCCTATCTCAAATCGTTTACATTTTCAAAGCGTAAAATTTATTTTAATTTGACATTTTTTATGTGTTACTGATAAATGGACATTCTTTAACATACAACCAAAATGACCGTTTTGCCTTCTTTTTTTTGAGACATAAATTAAAGCTACTATCCAAGTGTTGCGTTTTTAAAGTCCGTCAGTATAGGAACTAGTATCCATGGTGATTTAGTTTATAATTCAAAAGAACCGTTGGATAGCCTTCTTTTTCTGATCAATTCAAAAATATAATCAAGCCATATATAAAAGAATGAAATATAACAACATTACATGGGCATTATGCGATAGTCTGCATGTCTTGTTATGTTTGTAGCTATGGTTTCTATTTAATTGTATGATGGTGGGTTATGCCTTAGATTGAATGACGACAATTGCCAAAACTTTCATCGGCGGGTTGATGTCTGATGCTTGACTTTAATTGGGCTCGCCGTGGTTCAACTAGGATGTGTGTGGGGGGGGGGGGGAGGGAGGGGGTTCTCTGACTGTCTGTAAGTTAAGTGTCATTTTCTTTGTTTCATCACATTAAGTTTATTGATTTGATTGTTTCCCTGTGATGATACATTAGCTGTTGAAACATAAAAGTTTCGATTTAGGTGTGATATGTTTAAAACTGTGGCCATATATCGTAGTTCTCACTCGACGCAAAACAGAGGACGCGTCGACATCTATCCGAGGGTCGTCGAATATCGAAACTCAGTAATATGTAAATAAAAGCACTCCGCTTCCAGTTGGGCTTGAGAATGGAATGTCATACCCATGATTGAAACGTATATTAAATGGGGCGTTGCGACAAAAATCTGATTGTGTGGCATGAGAACAGCAAAGGCAGAGACCAGCCTGTGCGGATGCACAGGCTGATCAGCGCCTTGGTTGTTCGCCTTCTAGAGAGTATACTTGCTGAACATGTTACGGGGTAATTTCAATATTCTACTTAGTCTATGTAAATAAGCAGGATAGTTTGATTCCTACCTGTTCGAAGCACCAGAAGGGAGATTTTTCGCGTCGAAGACCAGAAAGTCGTTAGCCTTATACAGTGACGATTCTACAAATTTCATAACAGTATTGTAGTTTTGAAGTGCTTACTTTTTCAATCAAATTACTCCAAAGCTAATATCAACTTATCAAAAGGCGCAGTTAAACCTCGCTTCTCTTCTCAGGCAAATGCGGTGTTATGTTTCCTGTTTACTTTTTTCCTGTAAAATACCTTTTATGTCCCGATATTTGTTTGCCATGCTTTGACCGAGTAAGGTTCATTCTACGTATTCCACAAGCTTTCTATTGAACAAAAGTCGTCACATTGCTCGTCGTTTTCTCAAATAGCTATACAAAAGTAATTCATTTCCGCCCAATGAAATAGAAGCAAATACAACTAATTTCCTTAGAGTACAAACTTAAAGTGACGTAACATATTTAAAGAAATAAAAGTGCAAACCAACATACCAACATAGGGAAGAGTATAAAACTAGTGCGATTTTGCGCAGAATTTCTAGTGATTGTAACAGCAAAATCAACCAATCACACTATTTAAGCTCATTTCATTATTATTATTATTATTATTATTATTATTATTATTATTATTATTATTATTATTGAACGGTTTAAAATTCATTCATGGACATTAATAGTGCTGCTTCGGATATTTTCGCGAGGGTCTATTTTCGCAAAACTTCGCAGATGCGAAGTTTCATGAAAAGGGCGAAAACACTCTGTCTGTTACTGATGTATATCATACCCTAGTAGCGAATTTAACATGGCAGATATGTCTTTTAACGCTATTCGCGAAAATAAAATTCTCACGAAAGTTTTCGAATTTACAGTAAGTAGAATCGCATAACGGCCTATATATCAGACATTATAGCAGTACTTTCATTGCAAAAATAGAAATGTAGTCATAAAAGTACAGCGCTCGGAGTTTGCCTTAGCAGAAATACAAATGTAGTCATAAAAGTACAGTGCTCGGAGTTTGCCTTATCATATGCACCAACTATATGAGCAAGCTAAAAATATCATGGTTTTGGTAACTGCATCAACTATCTGAGCAAACAAAGTAATAAAATTTTGACTCATGCGCCAACTATCTGAGCAAGCTAAAAATCGCCCAACTGCTTTTAAACTCTGCTGTGTTCCATTGTAAATGGATTGATCCTATGATCCGGGTATGAATGTTTAACATTTTGATCCAGGTATGAATGTTAAACATTTATCACTGGAGAAATGTTAACCTCAATGGAAAGTAATAGGTGTAAGTTTACACCGAATGGGGTGGCAGGTCAGCTACCACCTCTCTTTGGATGTTACATGTAACTTGAATGTATTTTTACCTGCATCGCTTTAACGAAAGCAGGTCTAGTAGTGGGTCCACTCCGTCCGTCTGTCCGTCCGTCCGTCTGTCCGCAACATTTTTGGGGTGCCTAGTTTGTAATCTGTAACTCCAACATTTTTCATTCCTTTATATTCAATTTTGCCTATGATTGTTCATACATTAGAGATGTGCATCTCCTATTTTGTGCACATTTGAAAAATATTTCTCATTTTTACGGGTGTTGAACTTAGACATTTTATCCATCCGTAATGCGTAGGGGGTGTCAGGTTTGCGTAATCTATAACTTATATAGTTTTCATTCCTTTATATTCAAACTTTGCTTTGCATAATGATTGTTCATACATTGAAGATGTGTACCTCCTATTTTGTGCACACTTGATTAATGTTTTCACATTTTTACGGATGTTGAACTTAGACATTTTTCCATCCGAAATGCGTAGGGGGTGTCTGATTTGTGTAATCTATAACTCCAACAGTTTTCATTCCAATATATTTAAACTTGGCATAATGATTGTTCATACATTGAAGTTGTGAACCTTCTATTTTGTATACGTTTCATGAGTTTTTATTTTTATTTTTGGGGGTCTTAATCTTTTTTTCTGTAAAATGCTTAGAGGTGCCTGGATTGTGTAATCTGTAACTCCAAAAGTTCATTCCTTAGTATTGTAACTAAGCATAATGATTATTTATACATTGAAAATGTGCACCTCCTATTTTGTGCACATTTGATAAATATTTTCTTATTTATTAGGTCTGTTGAACTTAGATATTTTATCCATCGGAAATGCTAAGGGGGTGTCTGATTTGTGTACATTTAATCTGTGACTCCAGCAGTTTTCATTCCTTCATATACAAACTTAATACGTATGATTGCTCACACATTGAACATGTGTGCAGCCTATATTTTGTGCACATTTGATAATATTTTTGGGATTGTTGAACTTAGACATTATACCGTCTACACCATCTTTGGAGTGCTTACATTGTTTATTTGTGTGTAATCTGCAATTTGCATTCCTTTATATTCAAACTTTGCATAATGATTGTTCACACATTGAAGATGTGCACCGGCGACGCTGGTCCAGAGCAGAGTTTGGTCTTGTTACAATGTAAGCTGGAAATACACGTAGGTGGGCGAACAAGGGTTAAAACACATAAGAGTTCTATACTCTACAACTGACCGTATAAGATGACTTATCCAACTCCCTCCCGATTGCATTAGACTTGCCTTCAAATAAATTTAATACATGTAAAGCGTCGGTCACACGAGGGCTTAGAACCATGTTGCGACCTGTGTAAGACCAGTCACGTGGTAAAATCGAAAGTAGATCTCATACGAGCGCGCGACTGGTCTTAGTGATTGGGAACAGCAATATTAAAATAATAGATTCCAGAGAGGTCTTTGAGCATTTTCACGAATCTGGTTCTACAGTAGATGGTAGCAGCAGATGTATACATGGCTTTAAAAGCCTTTTGGTGCTTTCACAATTAGACATGATAAAATTGCAAAAATAAGGTGCAAGACTGTCGCACGTTGGTTTTTATTGAGCGGGAGTGATCGTGCGAGCAAAATGCATGAAAACGGGCGGGGCGGAGAGTTTGAACAAGATCAAAAACCTGCGACCGCGATCCAAGATCACAGGTAGTCTCCAAACAGTATGTATAAGCTCCTGCGACGTGTATACGACCAGTATACGACCGGTCACAGATCTTTGGGATTGTCAAATGTATATACAAATGTATGATCTTGTTTGTTTGATTTGATTCTTTACGTCCCATCAACAATATTACAGTTATATAGGGACGGGTCTTCCTGGGTTGAACCAGTACTAAGTTAGGATTAATGTGTCTTGCTCAAGGACACAAAGCGGTGACGCCGGTGAGGCGCGAACCCGCAGCCCCTCGGTCTCGAGTCAAGCGCTCTACATGTACACTGAGCCGCTGCGCTCCCATACAAATGTTAGGTAATAGACTGGTATCAGCCCAGTAAATAAAGCAGTATCAAAAATATACCGGCACAACTGTGCAAATCTCTACTACAACTGTACCAATATCTTCAAAATGTCTGATATGCTTTATTGTAGACAATGGGGTAGTAATACAGTACCAAATATTTTATGTGTTTAGTACGTGTAGTAAGAAGTCTTGGACACGTGGTCTGAAACCAGACTTATATGATGGTAGTGTTCCATGACATATGGTGTATGTGCTGCGTGTACATACACAGTGTTCAACATCACATTGATACTGCCATACTAATACTAAAAGCAGCTCGGAAAGAGATTTTAGTATTTCACATTCGTGAACAGCTAAGGCTCAGACAAGCCTGCACTTTTGAGACAAAAACGTTGAGTCTGGTCTCGATCCGAACTGCTTGGCATTAAATTTCGTTATTGTTGAAAGATTGTTTTAGAAACAGTTAATTTTGAAATCACCTCGAGATGACAAAATGTTCTGAAAAAAACACCACTTTTCTTACCACGAAGGCGAACGCCAAAGCCTAACATCAGCCGCACCAGAGCTTTCGTGACTCGGTTTGAAGTATAAGGCAGCTGAAGAATCAGGTCAAGACATAGATCATGCAGTCCCACTGGAGAGTTGAGTATTGGGAGCATATATAACAATAGTTTGGCTTTCGTGGTGTGGTTTATAGTACAATTATATCATATTCAGAAAAAAGGAACAGCAACCTATCATCTACTTTATGTATGGAGAGTAATAGATCAATAGCGGTCGAGGCAATCCTCCATTAACATTACAATCAATGTATAAAATCTCATAGTATAAAAATGTCTGAACTGAAAGAGAGCCAAAATCATAAAGCCATTGGAGTGTTCATGATTTTTGAAAGTGTAATTTTTTACTGAGACCAAATGTTAAAGCGCAAGATTACAAAAATCAAGAATCAACTCAAGAAAAATAAATCTTTAAATGCTGGGTAAATTGGTATGACTTTTCAAAAGCGTCGCCTTCTGATTTTCTTCAAAGTGACCTTTTCCAGAAAAATAACAAAAAATCAAGGAAACCTTCAGTATCAAACAGTTTGGATCCAGATCAGGTTCAATGTGTGTTGGGTCCGATCTTGGTCCAAACTGTTTGCGAGAAACGTCAAATATGTTCTTAAAAGGGTATCCTTTGGGAGCAAAGACTGCACCAAAGAACTGAAACTACAGTGTGCATATTTCCTGGGCCAGACTATCTAGTTTCTGCTATTTAGGCTTCATCAGTGACCCTCTAATAGTTTCAAAGTTCCACAGTGAAACCCATGATCCCAAAGGACAAGAAATAAAATCTACACTATAGTGAAGGGCAGGGAGACGTTTTACCGCCGCCACACAGTCAAGCCTGATCTCGATCCAAAGCTGTTTTTGGTTGACACCAGCAGATAAAGAGTTAACAGACTTCTTCATTTTTGCGGCATCCTATTTGTTTTAACCATGTATGCACTTAATGGATTATTCCTTCTGATTAGATGCATTAATTTTGGGATGGTCCATTATATACTTAAGGAATAAAGAAACGCAGCAGACGGAAAAAAAATTGTGCATGTTAAAATTACGGTTTGTTGAAATTTCTTCTGAAAATGTCTAATTGAGTATTAATAACATGTGATGAAATACCACAACGTCATTTTATCGCTAGATTTTACGCTACACGACGAAAACATATGAAAATGTAAAATGTGACGTGAACGTCAGATCGAAGATCAAGAAACCGCGTCTTTTGCTTTCTTGGTTACTCGACAATGTGCAAATCAAACAAACGTCCTATCATATTCGCAATACAGTCTGCGTTAAAACAGGCTACTTGAACGGCAAGATACCCAATTGCAGTGAATAAACGATAAACACCACGTAGAGCTGTCGGGTTTGGGTCGCTAGTGCACATACGGGATAAGATAAACCTAGAGATATCAGAATATGATTTCTTGGGGAAAAACTGAATTTTCAGATACTGTAGAAATACGCTAGCAGGGTGTTTATCTTGGCGTTAGCCTAATAAAGCACGGCATCGTGCAAATGAAAACGCCCGATTATATCACAAAAGTGAACACTTGATTTGTTAAATGTAACCTAAACTTTGTCTCTGCACCATTTTCTCATTAGAAAACGCGTAAACATTATGGAAATCATTATAATGTAGAATATCGAATTTCGACGTTAGAATAGACGTTTTTTGACATCTTAAGATCTCAAGTCATAATTCTTGAAGAAAACGTCCTTGTGTTGAATAAAACTCAATCAGGAAAGAAATTTAACGCGTTTAACGCAGTTTTCAGAGTTGACGTTAATGACGTTAAGCTGTTTCAGAAAATTACAGGAAGGTTGCCAGCTACGGGGGGTTAGGCTGGTAATGCGCATACCAGCATGATTACGTAATCGGTAATTACGTTTAACCTGCTGTAATTTGACGCATACATACAGCTTCTATTATTCTTGAAGAAATTATGCGCAAGGATGTAAAAAGATTACTGGCAAGAATGGCTTTGTGTTATTAGATATATGTTAAGGAATACAAAGACCTAATGTCTCAATTATTTTGCTGACTTATCTTTGTTAAATGTACTATAATGATAAGAAACTACAATGCTTACTTTATATTGGCTTTATTTGGCCATGACGGACATTGTATTACAATTGCTAATGTTTCACTTCAATTTAAAAGATATTATTTCAACATCAAGACAAAATTTAACCATTCACAAAGTTCACACATTTTTCAATGTTCAATATCAACAATAACAATTCACACAAACATCATCATTATTCAAGTTATAGCAATATCACTCAATATTATTCTAATTTTCTGTCTATTTCACTTTTGAGTTAGACTTGATAATATGGAGGGGTTCCAACCATATTACAATTTTGATTGAGACGGCCGCATGCTAAAGCTAGCATACAACATGTTCGCAATATTCCAAAATTCCAGATCAATTTATGCATTCGCTCCATTATTTAATGGCTGCAGGCTAAACTTTACAGTAACAAGTTTGCAAATTCAAAAATTGAAGTTCAATTTATGCATTCACGAACTAACATGATACACAACACCATATTTTTTTTTTTTTTAGATTTATGGATTGCTATCGGCCATATTGAACATATGTTGAAGAGGGATTCCAGCCTCAACAGTCTTTCATAATTGCCCATTTTCAAATTAAACATGTGTGTGCAAACAACATCCACAACACCATAATGTTCTAACACGATATATGGAAGGCTTCTAGCCATATTTCAATTTTTTGTTGAAGTGGGCTTCCAGCTTCAACAGTATTTCATGTGTTCATGTGCAAACATGATCCATAAGATCATAAAGTTGTACAGGGATTTATGAAGGGCTACCAGCCATATTCAACATTTGTTACGAGGGCTTCAAGCCTAAACAGTCTTACATGTTTGCCCATTTATACATTATACATTCGTGTGCAAAAAGGATCTGCATCGCAATAATTTTCTTGTATAATTCAGGGAGGGCTACCAGCCATATTCAACATTTGTTGAAGAGGGCTTCCAGCCTCAACAGTCTTACATGTTTGCTGATTTATACATTATACATTCGTGCGCAAAAAGGATCCGCATCGCAATAATGTTTTTGTATGATTTAGGGAGGGCTACCAGCCATAATCAACATTTGTTGAAGAGGGCATCCTGCTTCAACGCTCATTAATGTTCTCCAATGTGATTTCTGTCGCATTTGGCATTCTTCTAAAGCAGCTGATAGTGTCCGTCATGACAAAGTATTGGGTATCTTGGTTATCACGTAAAACACCTGAAATATACAACAAAACAGCAGAAAACAAACACAAAATTTAAGGGGAGGGTCGAATGGGTGGGTCAACAAAGATTCCTTCGAATACCATGCTGTTCTTTACGTAGCTGAAACTTAGAAAGCAGATAAACATGTGTATGCACACATCTTTGCGGCCTGGCTATTAATAGATATATGAAACAAGTGTACGCTTCTTTAACGTTTGCCATCCAATTAAATTGAAGTGTGATTTCTCAATAATAAATTAATTTAATTCAAATCGAATTAAATTGCATTATTCTTGAAGAAATTATGCGCAAGGATGTAAAAAGATTACTGGCAAGAATAGCTTTGTGTTATTAGATATATGTTAAGGAATACAAAGACCTAATGTCTCAATTATTTTGCTGACTTATCTTTGTTAAATGTACTATAATGATAAGAAACTACAATGCTTACTTTATATTGGCTTTATTTGGCCATGACGGACATTGTATTACAATTGCTAATGTTTCACTTCAATTTAAAAGATATTATTTCAACATCAAGACAAAATTTAACCATTCACAAAGTTCACATATTTTTCAATGTTCAATATCAACAATAACAATTCACACAAACATCATCATTATTCAAGTTATAGCAATATCGCTCAATATTATTCTAATTTTCTGTCTATTTCACTTTTGAGTTAGACTTGATAATATGGAGGGGTTCCAACCATATTACAATTTTGATTGAGACGGCCGCATGCTAAAGCTAGCATACAACATGTTTGCAATATTCCAAAATTCCAGATCAATTTATGCATTCGCGCCAATGAGCGGACCAACTGTGCAACAGTTGATTCGCTCACCGCCATATGGCTTTTAACCAGTCGCCGTCATGTTGATGGATAATATGAAAATCAAATAAATAATGGTTAGACTGGATGTATTAATTAAAGAAACATGCACTCCTAATTAATATGACCTAAAAACATATTTAAAATTGGCTTTGCTATTTTACATGTTATTATATTATTATTGTTATTATTATTATTATTATTACTATCAGTATTATTATTATTATTAGCAGTAGTAGTAGTAGTAGTAGTAGTAGTAGTTGTTGTTGTTGGTGGTGGTGGTGGTGGTTATGGTGATCATTTAATGTATATAAGTAGCAGTACAAAGTTGCATGTCCCTCTTCAATCCAGTACGTTTTTATAATATGCCAGAGTGTGTAATCTCCCACGCTTAGTAGCGATCCAATTTCATTGTTTAGCTGCAATAAATATACATACCTCACCTTTTATTCCTGGGCGTCTGCAATGTGTAAAATAAATTCAGCTAACAGCAGATGCTTAGTCTAGATAAAATCACCCTTACAACAGCAAATATAGAATTTAAACAACATAAAAAGATTCTGCTAGTCATTCACGTTTGTGTCGATGTTGCGCGGCCAAGTCGACACTTTTTTAGTCATCTGGGGACAATTTCCCGTTTTCTTGGATTTTTGAGTGCTGACAAAGCAGTGTGTCTTGCTCAAGGACACAGCACAGTGACTCAATTGAGTCTTTTTCCCAAAACAAATATATTTAAAATGCAGTACATTTAAAAATTAACAAAGCAATCATTTATATAATTATGCATATATTGAATTTAATCGAATTTTTTGTTCCCACATCTGAGCTGAGACTTTTTTCAGCGCTCTCAGAGCATATTTACTATATCGCTTGTCCCAAGTAGTGGATTGGGATCACCTGATCCGCTCTTGCTTGTCCCGTTAACAAAGCATATATACATGTCAAGTTAACTTAGCAGTAGTAGTAGTAGTGGTTATAACAAATACTATATTAAAAAGTAAAAAGGCATGTTAATTTCATAATTGAAATATTAACGCAACAACTGCTTTTGCGCAACAATTATTTAACCTTCACCCACACACCCAATGTCAACTTATAAAAAAGAGCAACACTCCCGTGAACCTTTCTACAAAAGTCAACAACATCACTTTCACATAATTATATTAAGCATAAATTTAACATATCAATACTTATCCTACATAGGATTCCAATCAACAAAGATTCCTTCGAATACCATGCTGTTCTTTACGTAGCTGAAACTTAGAAAGCAGATAAACATGTGTATGCACACATCTTTGCGGCCTGGCTATTAATAGATATATGAAACAAGTGTACGCTTCTTTAACGTTTGCCATCCAATTAAATTGAAGGGTGATTTCTCAATAATAAATTAATTTAATTCAAATCGAATTAAATTGCATGAATTAATATCATTTGCACTAAAACTTGCATCAAATTGTTTGCGCACAATGACTCAAAGTGTTTGTTGCGTTTCTTTATTCCTAAAGTATATATAAAGAGGGGTCACAGCTTATAATTTCCAAATTAAATTACATTTCTTTCTATGAGGATCCTTTTTCATACATGTAGCAAACAGTGTAGACTCTGATGAGCTTCGTCATTTCGTGTAGGTCTTCACTGTTTGCTTATGCCCAACCAGTATAAATGGTTTATCAATTATTTTTCGAAAACAAAATATATTTGTCTGCCCATATGATAACGGTGCTTAATAGTTATACCCCAAAATCGGTTCGTTTATCTATTTTCATAATGTGTGTAGGAGAGGAGTGAAGTCTCACATAAGGTATGCGGAGATTCAAAACTTAGCGGCTCACCTTTGCAAAAAAGATTATAAATTCATAAGCTGGGTCAAATAACCGTTCTGATTTTATCACAACCAATCATAGAATGCATTTTCCAAATAACATTAACGAACCCCAAAGACTGGTCCTTAGTAGCCGCGACAAGTCTTACATCTTCGAGATTCGTGACTAATCGCGCCATTCGGTGATCGCGCGATCTCGTGTGACCAAGGCTTTAGACTATCAGTATTGGAGACGTTATATAGCATTTCTCATATTTTATCGTGATTGTTAATGCTATGTAATCTTGATATCACTTAATTATATGCATTTCTCATATTTTATCGTGATTGTTATTGTTATGTAACCTTAAAATCACTTTATTATATGCATTTCTCATATTTTATCGTGATTGTTAATGTTATGTAACCTTAAAATCACATTATTATATGCATTTCTCATATTTTATCGCGATTGTTAATGTTATGTAACCTTAAAATCACATTATTATATGCATTCCTCATATTTTATCGTGCTTGTTAATGTTATGTAACCTTATATTCACATTATTATATGCATTTCTCATATTTTATCGTGATTGTTAATGTTATGTAACCTTAAAATCACATTATTATATGCATTTCTGTTACGACATAAAGACTGTCAGGAAGGAAGAGGGGAAATCTTATTGGAAAATTCCTTTATGCGATGATGATGCTACCAGGGAAAAATAATGCACACAACTAGTAAAAACTTTTCAGTACTTTATGTACTAAGAAAACATCAACAACACACTAATAATACAACGACGCCACCTACGCTATTATTTCTGGCTAGTTGACCATCCTATACTAGGGCAAGTTGCCACTCTAAAATCATTTTAATTAGAATCAATCTTAGAGTGTCCTGCTCTAGATGTACGTCAACTAGTCAGAAATAAGAGACGTAAAGAATATGATTCACATACAATCTAAGCTCTAAGAAAAAAAAATTGGGCCCTTTGGTACTTAAGTATCGTGTTGTTAAGTACTCTTGGTTATTAAACATGTTTCGCGAACACTTTATCTTCTTGACCACACGTTGTTGACTTCCAGTCAATCGGCTCTAAGATATTAGGGCTGTGATCCATCCTTTGTATCGGAACGACAAATGATTCATATAGGATTGCTTATGAGGTGCTTTGATCGTCTTTTTGTATGGAGACGTCAAGTTTATTATAAGTGGATCTTCTTATACGACGGTTCCTGATCGTCTCCCCATATTGGGACGTCAGGTTTATTTATCACAATTCCAGCCGGTTGGCTAACAACTCGATCTGGTCTACGTAGCTGGTCGGGAGTATTGGGACCAGATTCCACGCTGTTCATGGCCTGAGGGGACAGCTAGTAAGTGCCCTCAGGTGTTAAATATTGTGGCTCACCAACATTCAGCCTCCAACGTAGGAGGGTACACAAATAAGAGACAATTCTGCAAAAAACAATCTACTTTTAGAATCTCAGAATCACTCTGTTGCGTCTATAATGGAGTTGTTTGTTTCAAGTTTACAAAATTAAAATAATTTCAGTGGTCTTATTTTTCTAAAATTACAACCTAACCCTATAAGCGCATGATTAGCCCTCACCGGTGGGTGTATGGCTAACGGCTCCCATGCGGTTCGGATGGATTGGCTCTTCTAAATATCCACACTCAAAATTATGTAATAGAGAAGTATTTTTAGTGACTGGCCTATGTCAGCGCTAAACAATACCTCCTATGCCAAACGAACAAACCCAAGCGTTACAAAAATTTCCAGTACGCTGTCGTAACGTCACCCTGGTTTGAGACGCTATCGCAGCCGGAACATCAAGATCCTGTGGCCTTTTTTCCCTTTCAGGTCACGTAATCTAGATAGTTTCGAGGTTCACAAATACTGATACCAATTCTCTTAAAATTCCAGGAAACGTTGAACAGCGTGGTGCCGACGTAACGTTTGGACACGCATTTCTCAATTTTATTTTGATTGTTAATGTTATGTTACCTTAAAATCGCATAATCGTATCAGTATTCCTCACCGATTTGATTACAAATATGAAAAGTAAACTTTGTACATGGTAAGAAAAGAAGCGTTTGAAAAACAAAACAACGCAGGGAGGAGAATTGGCCAGTAAAAGCTGCTGTCCTATTTAAAGCAGTGATTATGTCTTCCCGTCGTATATGTTACAATGTACGTGACAATCGTCTCGCTGAAACTGTGTGTGTGTTGGGGTGCGTTTTTGTGTTGTGTGTGTGTGTTCCTCCGGGTATAGTCTGTACGTGTTCTGGGATTGCTGCATTCACTCATGGACCAATACACGAGATTTCGGTACGTATCGCATCTGTGGGCAGAGGAGGCTCAGCCCAGTCTGCGCTGTGCGCGCGTGCGTGTGTGCGGTTGTGTGTGTGTGCGCGCGCGTGCGTGCGTGCGTGTGTGTGTGTGACATTTTGACATCTGTATTCACCGGATATAATAATTCGCCAACCTGTGACGTCGCGGTTTAAATCAATCTATTTCCGGACTTTTTGCAAAAATTATTGCAGCTAACATTAAAATAGTACTTGAATTACGCAATAAACATTCTATTGTATCAATCTGGTGTATGTTTTAATCGTACGGTTGGTAGTCATTTAAATCCAAATTTTAATCCTTGTTAAGCTATGTGAAATTGCATCCGGTGATTTTTACCGTCTCGAACCGTCGAGGTTACAAAGTGGCGATTAATTATGCCACATGCACTATGCGTTTATCCGGTTGCGCAGATGCGCAAATTCTGCTTTTTTCATTAGAAAAACAAATACTTTAATTTAGTTTAAAACTAATTAGATCCCAGCTATAAAGCAAACTGTGAAGACTCAGACCAGAATGCACATGGACACTATGTTCTGTTTGGTTGTCGGATCGCATGACCTTTATAAAGATGCTCAAATTCGACTGAGATGCACTGACTGAATGATATATCGATGTTTTCACTGTACATGTAGACATAACTATTTTGACCAGCCGAAAACTCATATAACCTTAATTTAAAAATGCATATTCAGCCATATGCACCTAGTGGGGCGAGAGGTATGAATTTGGACTGAACCATCATAACTTTGTGTATGCGGGCAGCGAATGCTCTGGCGACACTGCACATAATTATGCGGAGGCTCGTCTGAGCAGTCGCTGCTCGCCGGTGCAGTAAGTGTCAAAATTCTGTGTACTAGCCCAATAACCACGAAAAGAAACTGTCGAACAGCGGAGATTCAGACCAAACAGTGCACAAATAAAGCATTTAATTTCTCTTAAAACTTGATTTTCTCCATGCATTTCTCAAGATTACACGTAGAATCATTTTTATAGTTGCGTCCATTTTTTCACGAGCTTACATTTGTACTTGTCCTTCAGTTATATTTGCCATGGGGCATTGTACGATTTATTTATCTACAATTTTCGGTACAATTTTTCAGGACTCGTAGATGGCTCTAAGCTACAATGTATGCGTTTACATTCTTTACGATGACCCTGGATTTCTTTTGGCGACAGAACGGGAAGTCCTTTGAGAGACTTTGCAGAGATTGTATGGAAACCCCACAGCCATCGTGTAATCTTCACGATATCCGTTCAAAAATCGCACGATGCCCCTGCGATGTCAATGCGGGCTCCCTACGATTATCTAAAGAGCCTACGATCACATTTGGGGCCCAAATGATTATCTAAATTCTAATGGTGTCCTCAAGATCAGCGTGCAGTGCCCGTAAGGGGATCGCGCGATCAACCTGCAATGTGTCGACGGGTTACCAGCTTGCCATTTTTCAAAGTTTGTCATAGTGCGGAGTTAAACAAAATCGTAGAGACTACGATGCCCATGAATCCGTGCGATGATGACTGGGTCTCCCTGCGGTGGCCAAATGGAAATGATGATTTGGAAATCGTACAGGCATCGTAAACTCATCTGAAGGCAATTGTAACTGAGGTATTATAAGTGACAGCCATTTTCCTCCGGTAAAAATCGTACTTCAATGCGAACGGAGTAGAAGACGGCGATTGAACGTCATTTGTTCTGGTGTCCAATAATCTAATATAAGCAGTACAAATAAATCAATTAACCTGGTTCAAAGGAGCGTCACGGCAATTCCGTCTAGAAGTTGTCCAGTAAGATGTTCTTTTGTTATCTAAAGTGCATCAGAATTTGCATTAAAATGATGTGTTTCATTCTGTCACTGAACTAAACCATGCAAAAAAGTATTAAATACGTTGTTGTTGAAGGATGAGCAGCCATGCAGTGTCCAAAAACATATTTTGTTCGAGTACTAGTACAGTCCGAAATATCTGTTAACAGCTTTTCAAATTATCACGTGATCAAAAAAATAAAGTCTTGTACATGTACACTTAAAAGATTACAACAAAATGATTTCAAGTCTTAATATACTAGAGGACTTTGAAAACACATCACCATATTTTTGCACTTTTCTTGCAAACCGTATATGCGATTGAAAAGGTACTCGCAGGTTTAATGTGCAACCCAGAATACATGTAGGTATGAATCAGTCGTTAATTTGACTGCACTATTACGCGACGCTGCTGATGACGTCACATGGGTACATACAGCATCCAGCACCTTTCTACACAGTTAAATGAAGAATTTGATCATTTTTTATGTTTAAACTGGGGCGTGTATGATACCATATCACCAAAAGAGTTTATAGACTTTTTCTAATTAAAAGTAATTGATAACTTCAATATTTCGAAATTAAACGTCAAATTTGAACATCAATTTATAGCTCCTTTTCAGAAACATATCCATAAGCTACCTTAATGCACGCTTTCATTACTGATATTGACTAAATGCACTGGTAGTGATGTGGGGAAGACGTTTTGATGTAAATCATAGCAGGATATCTGCTGTCATGTGATGGAGAACGTCTTAAAACATTACGTTAACGTCACTTGCACAATAAAAAAGACACGTAATACAAGCGTAATTTATGCATAATCTGTCATTTGTGCATGCCCTTAGCCTCTTACAATAAAACTGGACGTAAAAATCGAAACTTTGAAAGGCCCAAGACGTTGAATTTTATTACTAGACTATAGTGATCGGGCTGGGTGGGGTATGTTATTTTTTTTAAAGGGGTGTAATTTTGAGCATACCGAACTCTCAATTCATTTCTGACTGAATTCAATGATAAATGTGCAATCATGAAAGAAGCAAAGGACGCAAATCTGTTGAGTCAGGAAGTAAAACTAACGCATGTTAACTTGCAGCTGAATATGTATCCTTCAAAATCGACCATCCCTGTCGTAAAACGGATACCTTTTCAATACCTTAAAGTAAATTTACAACCATGAATTTTCTAGGACACACTACAGTCTGATCAGACTATGATATGCAATAATAATTATCTCGCTGACATTCTCAGGGTTTGTGCAATAACGGATTTAATTTGGGTGATGCGTTTTCAAAGTCCTTAAGTATAGTTTGTTACATAAGTGCACTGTATGATCTTGAGCATTGAAGTATTTGTGACTGCATGTGTTCCAAATATTCCGTAAAAGGATACATCATTAAAACGCTCATAATTCTGTGAGTTTTTACTCATCAGGTCTAATATTTAACCTTTGTACTCCAAACATATCAAACTTTCAAAAAATGTAAAAACCCAAGTTTCGACCAGGACCTCCATAAGACCCAAAATGCCAGAGCCTGTCACAGTTATTCTGACCACAGGAAATATGACACTCATGGCCGCTGTCAGATTCTTTAAGACCGTGGATTCTGATGGAAATTTTAACGCGTGTATATCTCAAGATCGTTTACTTTATTTTCAAGTGAGCCAATATAAAATCCGTTTTGAATCAATAACCGTTCAGTGTCCTTCAGCTTTTGATCCAGCTCATTTTGACGGCGCTCTAAAGCTTTCAGATTTTGATTAGTTTCTTTCTTAAAGCTTTCTACTGTTTCTTATGTTGAGTCTAAGGCCTTGGCCTTGTTATCAAATGCCGTTTCAATGTCAAAGATTCTTGATTCGAGTAGGTCAAATCTCTCAGTGAAAATATTTTGAAGTGATACCTCAAGCTTTGAAGCGACCACACACATCCCGGTTTTCATGGCATCCTGGACTGGATCATCGATCAACTTTTTTAGTTCTTCGTGTTTCACAGCTTCCTCATCTTGAATGTCAATGATCAAACTTGCACCAAGACTGCCCTATGATGATAGGGTCTCTTCGCGCGCTCGCTTTCTGAACTGCTCCACTTTGTTTGGTTTTGAAGTTTTCTGTGATTTACTGGAATCCAAAATTGAATAAAAAAAAAAGTAAGTGAGCAGGATCAGGAAATACCACAATCACAACCCGCAGACAACCCCGTTGCACCGCAAGGAAGAGCCGCCCAACCATCACAAGAAACCAGGAAGACAAAAGTAAAGCAACCAGCTCTCTCTTCCCCATCAAGATGATTGCAATACTAGAATGGACATACAGCAACGTACAACAAAACATAGAACAATTACAGACTCCCACAATGGTCGTAGTAAAAAACAAAAAGTCAACAACAACAGAACCACCGCCTTAGAACGGACAGCAGCCCAAGCCCGCTTAAACAGGACTGGCTTTTATCAGCAACTTCAGAGGCGCGAGAGGTATTAGTTCCAGCTCCGGTACTTGCAGTACTCTTAGTAGTGGCAGAAACTTTTGGTCTGCTGGTCACGGGCTGTTTTACAGCTGAACTTTTACTTGACGTGTTTTTGATATTGTTGCTCATTTTGGGCGATATACTATAGTATCCTTGAAACCGGTTTATATGCTCTAGTGAGTACAGTGATTTTATATCATATGCTGATTACACATCATTGCACATCATGTCATTTCAAACTGACCAATGAAATCGAGGCATTATGTTTGAAAATGAATATTGATCCATAGATTATTTGATCCTACAAACTTCTAATAACAAGATTGTTTTGATTCGAAAAGCGTTTCATTATTTCAACAATAAATAAAATAGTACCCTCACTGATCCATGGCTACACAGTTGTCTGACTTTTCAAGTTTCACTTAAATATCACATATTTACTTTTCTCTGAAAGCAAACAACGTCCAACCGGAAGTACAGTACATCATAGTATGAGATATGAGTAATTTTGTAGGCATACCCCCATTTTCAAATCCGCTATGTGTTGCCATGGAAACCATGCATTTTTACATAGCCGATACCAATTATTTTTAGGACAGCTTTGTTTCGAATCAGGGGGTCCCAATGAACAATTTGGCACCCATGAAAAATTATCCTGGGGGTGCAAGGTAACCTAAATTGGATGTCGGGGTAAGATATCAAAGTAGGTAAGGGTGCAAATATCAGAAATCGATACAATCAAGTACCACACCTGACCCAGGATACCAATGGAAAAGTGACAAACTCACAGTTAAACGCCAAAAACGAAAGCTAAGAGGTCAGCCCTTTCCCAGCAGGTGACCACAAGGCAAAAATAAACATACACACACAAAGGCATAACAAACACAAGACAGAAAGAACATAAATGATCCACAAAAGAAGTACCGCCATGGAACGGTCAGTAAAATATTTTACTGTAGGGCTTCAACCGGTTTTACGGCGCAAACTTTACTAATGATAGCCAAACCATGCCAATGATTGGTATTACAGTATATAGTGATAAAATGCTTTTATTTTCTATAAAAAATATTTTCGAAAACTTTGCACATGGCCAACGTTTCATGATGACGCAACTACATAACAAGTTAGAATCAACCAAACAAGCGTATCAGATGACTTCATGACTCATTTGGTAAACAAGTATTGTGCATATACCCACAATGCTCAAATCAAATAGGTCAGTATGCGATATGTATGCCACCTATTGGAAGATAATGACCATACCTAACCCAGGAAACAATATGGAAAAGTAACAAAAACACATGAAAACACCACAAACAAGAGAACCAAGAGGTAGACTTTTCCCAGCATGTGACCACAAAGCTGCAAGGAACAGACAAGACTGTACGATAGACAAACAGGAAACACAAATAACAAAAAGGATCTACAAAAGAAGCACAGTCGTAAAGAAAATTACTGGATGGCTTTAACATGTTTGACGGTTACAACATATGCCTCTCTACTGGACTATATCATGCATGGATCCAGAAACTATTACAGGATTTGTGGAAACTGCATTCTCCATAAAATGTGTCGTAAACTATGTATCGTTATCAAATATGTTTCAATGTGTTTTATTAACACTTGATTCAAATATCCTATGATTCACAAATGTAAATAGCAATTGACCGAAACTAGATGCATGTACAAATGCCAAATGGTCTGGCATTTTTACAGAGGTCATTAACACCCATTTATGAAAAAATTAACACCTTACCCGAAAGGCTTTCGAATGGAGTCTTGTTAGTTGAGTTAGATGTTGTTAATGACTCCTCATACGCAGCTTGTGTCACAATGACACTTTTTATATTACCTATAAAAAGACATAGTGAACCTAACCCTAATGATACTCGATCCAGAGCCTTTTAAGTAGTCCTAAATTAAACCGAGTTTGCTGTTTTCCATTTTTGTAGGTTATCTCTATTTCTGAATGATCTGTTTTTGTGGAATATTTGGTGTGGTTATCGTCACTTACTAAAGATAATAAATGGCAAGCTTAACCTAAATATATTGACACTGAATCTGGTGTCTCGTCAGTTAATCAGGGTGCTGTTAATGACTCTGTTTCAACAAACGTTTAGAAAAAGACCTGCTAAATCAAATCTTAATGATTATCTATCACGAGCCTTGTCAGCATGCCTTGATTTAGTACTGACACTCGTGTAAGTAAAAGAACAAGCTAGGCATATCCTTCATGGGTCTAGATCTGGAACCTTGTCCGTCAAGTTGCATGTAGTTACTGACTCTCGAATTGCAGCTTTGTCCCAGTTTCGTTGTAATAATAAAATATACGTTTAGAAATATGGCTGTACCTACCTTAATTACTTTCAATCCAAACATTTGTCTGTTGGCCTGAGTGCGGTTTATGACTCTGACAAAAGAAACAAGAGGACCTGGCGGTCCTGAAGCCCTCACCTGATCTCCTTAATAATGTTAAAATAGGTCAAGATCAACTACGGCTTATAATGAAACACATTTTGTTATATGGGGGTTGCGGTCATTTTGGTCAAGTGACCGAAAACAATCTAATGAATACTCCATCAAACATCCCAGTGATTTCTGAGGAAAAGATACTTAGATAGGTATGACATGTGGCAGCCCAAATGAGTGGCCTTGGATAAAAGGTCACAATCCAGCTTGACATTAGGTACTTATATAAAACCGTTGTCTCATAAGGTTAAACATTTCTTGTAAGTATTATGATTTCGGCCTAAACAGTTATAGAAAATTTAACATTTTAAGATTTTTCCCATATAAATGCATTAGGAATCAAATTTGACCTTGCCATAAAGTAAGTTAAGGTCAACCTAGATTCGTCATTTGTGCAAATCCGGTTGGGCCCACATCCCCAATCCTATGACCAAGTCCCAAGGCCAATGGCCTTTTGGTTCCAGAGAAGAAGATATTTAAAGGGCATTTACCATATACGGGCGTGGTGGCCATCTTGGTCATGTGACCAGTACAATTGGTATACATTTGGTTAACCTATCATAAGGAGTTTTCATATGAAATTTGAGTTCGTTTGGCCTAGTGGTTTCTGAGGAAACTATGTTTTAAAGCTGCATAGTCTGCAACTTTTGATCTTCTAATTTTAAAAATAATGTTTTTATTTTTCAAGAACACAGTAAAAATACTCAAATTCAGGTAAACATTTTACCATTTTCGTAAATCTTAACAAGTTATCACTATCAAAACAACTGCATTTATGCTAAAATTTAACGGTCTAGAATTATTGGAGGGACGCAAATAATTACCAACAAGAGAAAACAAACACCTATTTGATAAGATAATTCACTTTTCCATGCAGTTTTCAGCTGTACTGAACATTTTTATTGTGAAAACATAGCTTAATCCTACTTTAACAAATGATTTAAAAAGAAAATAAAAATTTTCGAAAAATGTCCATAGTTACAGAGTATGCAGCTTTAATGTGTTGATGGGACTCCAATATGAGCGACCTTTGCTTAAAAGTTAAAGGTCAACCTTGACCTTCGAAACTTATTTATAGCCATTGTCTCATTAGGTTTAACATATCAAGTTAGAATAATGACTTTGGCTTCAACAGTATTCAAAAATCCCTATTTAAATGCATTAGGAAGCAAATTTGACCTTAACGTTAAGTAGGTCAAGGCCAAATTAGGACCATCATATGAACAAACTTGGTAGGCCAAACATTACCAATGCTACATACCAAGTCCCAAGGTCACCGGCCTTCCCATTCTGGAGAAGAAGATTTTAAAAGGGTTTTTACCATATATGGGCATGGCGGTCAATTTGGTCATGTGACCAGGACCATTTGAAAAGACTTTCGTTCCCGCGTTCTAAGGCGTTGTATAAGTTTTGGCTAACTTAGCATAAGGAGTCTTCACATGAAATTTGAGTTCAATTGGGCCAATGGTTTGTGAGAAAACTATGTTTTAATATATTGATGGGACTCCAATATGAGCGACTTAGCTAAAAGGACCTTTGGAACTTATTTATAGCCATTGTCTCATTAGGTTAAACATATCTAGTCAGTATAATGACTAAGGATTCTACAGTTTTCAAAATATCAACATTTCAAAAAATTTCCCATTTAAATGCTTTGGGAAGCAAATTTGACCTTGACGTTAAGTAGGTCAAGGTCAACCTAGCATCATCTGAACAAAATTGGTAGGCCCATATCCCCAATGCTACATACCAGGTCCCAAGGTCATCGGCCTTCTGGTTCTGGGGAAGAAGATTTTTAAAGGGTTTTTACCATATATGGGCGTGGCGGCCATCTTGGTCTTGTGACCAGGACCATTTGAACAAACTTTCGTTCCCGCGTTCTCACACCGTACAACCGGCTGCTTTGATGACAGGTTACTAACAATGATGACAGATACGGGATTTTATGTCCCATGAAGGGTAGGTTATAATTTCCGGTTGGCAAAATTGTAAGAGAAGTCCTCTGATACTCTGTAGTAGATGAGTACACTTGATAGTGTTGACAGATCATACAGAAACAAGCTGACGTTATATCACTCACAAATAAAGCCACACTTGATCATCATTCCAGAGGTTTCCCGAGAAAAGCCACAAAAAACGGTACTCTGTTCAGGTTGTGCGTCTCTCCGTCAAAGTCTGCTGTCTACACTTATATACAATAAAACTACTATCATTCAGCTACATTTCTGCCAAATTTGAAGCCCCAGTTTGATTTTATAAAGTTACTGGAGCCCATCAAAGATGACAGGTAGATAAAAAATGGCTGCCTTTGTCAACAGGTCAATTTTGAAGTGGCTGTATTTGATGACAGGTCATGAATTTTAGTGGCTAACATGGATGACAGGTCATAATTCTAGAAAGTTCAGCCTGTGGTCTCAACTGAGAGCATAAACACCTTCCATATTGCATTCAGGTCAACATAATCTGTCATTTGGCTAGCTGATATTGAGCATAGGTAAACAGTCTAGATCCAGACACTTTAGAAACAGGGTCCATACTGTTTCTTAGAGGATATAGATACAAAACATAAGCTAAAATGTACATCTAGATCAGCTATCATTTAGATGACAATAGGGCGTATCCACCTTTCAGTGAAATCTTTGTAATATATTAAGTTATTTCATAATATGTGCTTTAAGGACAGGGTTTGGTTTGGGTTGTGCCACTTCCTGGTCATTGCTCATGTAATTTTATTATGCAGTACCAGTACCAGGGACAATATTACACCTCCCCTATACAAATCAACGAAAAGTTGTGAATCACTGTTACAGACTGAATGGCAACAGATAAAATCCTGATCTTTCCACACAGCAAAATATTTTCAGCCTTGATATGGTATAAGTTGACACCATGTGATGTTGAAAGCTAAAAACAGACATGGTGTCTACTGGCGTCTTGACTGTTATCTATCGTGTTGTGCTTTGGTAACCAAAGTATTTGTTAAACAGATTTTGATGGTGGATCACATTTTGTAATACAAGGGTCATTCAATAAGTAACCAGCCTACCCTGTTTCCCATCAAGATAGATCGCTTTCTTTTCAAAAAAACAATCTCTATCAAGATACTTTTCAATCCTATGTTTGAAATATATATTTTCTAATGATTTTACAAAAATATAACTGCGTTTGAAAATGTGCTAAAATAGCTTAGAAATATGCAGCACTACTTTGTTCAAGAGCCATTTCAAAAGACAAATTACTTTACTTACTTGAAACAAAGCTATAATTGAGGCCAATAGAATTGAGTTTCTCTTTAAAAATTAGAATAAAATTTGTTGCTCTTGAATAAAATCCCAGTGATCAAAATTAACAGTGATTTTATTCCTTAGTAAAAATAGAACTTAAATTTTGGAAAATTTGATAATTCAGACAGTGTTTTCCTTGCTATTTTGACAAAAACGTATTTACAATTATATTCGCATGTTAATTTATATATTAGATGACCAGTTGTTAAAAAGTTTTACTATCTGAGAGCTTCCAACATGTCTGAAAATAGTTATGCTCCACTGTCCTTAACCATGGGTCACTTAAGTATCAAATTACGCAATCTTCTCATTTCTATACATCATGTACACGACAAATTTTCCATTCTGTCAATATATTATATACTCATACTTCATTTTTCAAACTAAAGATATTTATCAAATAGTAAAATTTACCTTACAACCTAATTCGACGAAAGAAAATTATTTAGCTCACTGACCATGCTTGAAGTCACAAAAAATTATCAACTAACCAACACATAGAATATATTGACTGTATCTGTCTGTTAGAAATAGGTCAGGATGGTAACTTATTGAAACACCCTTGTATTTAGAGTTTAAGGACCCCTTAGATTTACCCCATTGACGGATGTCTATCATAAAAATAATCAAAACAAATACTTTGGTCACCAAGGCACAACACAAAAGATACCAGCCAAGACGCAATAAGACGCCGTGCTTGTTTAGTTTTCAACATCACATGATGTCAACTTGCATATACCATAATCAAGGCTGAAAATATTTTGCTGTTAGGAAAGATCAGGTTGCCATTCAACCTGTAACAGTGATTCACAACTTTCTGTTGATTCATATAGGGGAAGTGAAATATTGCCCCAGGTACTGGTACTGCTTTGAACAAAGATCACATGAGCTGTGACCAGGAAGTGGCACAACTCAAACCAAACCCTGTCCTTAAAACCTTAACGTGCAATAACTGATATAACAAAACTCAAGATTTCACTGAAAAGTGGATATGCCCATATGTCATCTAAATGTATCTGATCTAGATGTACATTTTGAGCTTATTTTTTGTAATTATATTCTCCAAGAAACAGTATGGACCCTGTTTCTAAAGTGTCTGGTCTGGATCTAGACTGTTTACCTGGTCAATATCAGCTAGCCAAATGACAGATAAGATTATTTTGACCTGAATACAATATGGAAGATGATTTATGCTCTCAGTTGAGACCACCGGCTGAAGAAATATGCTGATTTAAATTAACTTTCTAGAATTATGACCTGTCATCCATGTTAGCCACTAAAATTCATGACCTGTCATCAAGGACAGCCACTTCAAAATTGACCTGTTGACAAAGGCAGCCATTTTTCATCTACCTGTCATCTTTGATGGGCTCCAGTAACTTTATAAAATCAAACTGCGGCTTCAAATTTGGCAGAAATGTAGCTGAATGATAGTAGTTTTATTGTATATAAGTGCAGACAGCAGACTTTGACGGAGAGACGCACAACTTGAACAGATAACCGTCCTTTGTGACTTTTCTCTGGAAGCCTCTGAAATGATGATCAAGTGTGGCTTTATTTGTGAGAGCTATAACTTCAGCTAGCTTTTGCATGATCTAGCAACACTAGCAAGTGTACTCATCCACCACAGAGTACCAGAGGACTTCTCTAACAATTTTGCCAACTAAAAATTATAACCTACCCTTCTTGGGACATAAAATCCCGTATCTGTCATCATTGTTAGTAACCTGTCATCAAAGCAGCCGGTTGTACGGTGTGGTTCTAAGGAGTCTCCATTTTAAATTTGACGGACGACGGACGGACGATGGAGTGACTGGTATACTATTAGCTCACCCATGAGCCTTCGGCTCAGGTGAGCTAAAAAGACAAGACAGGTGTATTGAGCTTACCTCTGTTGGATAGTATGTGTTATTGGTTTATCTCTGGTAGGTAGTAGATGTATCTGGTAGAAACAGTTTGTTTCATCCTGTTATCTGTTATCGAATATTCAATAATTTCTAAATTTATACAGCTGAAAATTGGACGTGTAACAAAACCGACATTTGTTTAAACAAAGTTTTTATGTAACATGGTCTAAGAGAATGATGATAAGTCATTTGTTAGACAAGAAAAACACCGGTTTTTGCAAAATGCCTTTAAAAAAGTAAGTAAGTATGACCAGGAAAATGCCACAATTACACACCACAAGCCAACCCACGACACCGTGAGCAAGAGACATAGATCATTAAGAATCACATTCCTCCTATAGTAATAAGAAATGCCACATTCTTCCTTTATCAATGTAAAGCTGAAGTGCTGTATTCCAGATATATTATCAGAAGCGCAGATTGTACAACTGCTTTCCAAACTTTTTAATAGATAGCGATTTTTGTCATAATAATTTACATACCCTTTACTTGTTTGAGTGTTTGTAATAAACTTGTGCCTTGTTTGAGATATGATTTATTTCTGCTCCTGTATGCATGACATATCCAATAATAGTGAGTAAAAATATGGCTTGTTTTTGCGGATGTTTTGAATCAAGTTTTAACTTCTAAAAAGTTGATCAAATTTTTAGCAAATCAAAATTGCTTATCAAAATGCTATTTCGAATTATGAGATAATAAGGAGAGCAGCAAAGAAAACTGTGGTGGGAATCTATAAAGTCATGTATACGGTGCATTGTGAAAATACTTTAAGAATTGAAGCTATCCAGTGTATCAACAATGAATTACTTGTTTGACTTTGGTGTATGTGCACTAGTAGGTTGCACAGATTATATAATTTTACATGTCATCTTTCCAGATGAATCCACTCTCTAGATCTATTTCTTTTGCAAGCCTATTCCCATCTGGCGTCTGAAACACTAACATATTTATCCACATTACATTGATGGATGGGTAAAAATCCACTGGAGTCGTAATAAGGGGACTATCTCGTAACTTTTAAAGGGGTCTCTCAACTTAAGCTTGTTGATGAAACAATCACCAGTAAGGCATATCAGGATAATATCAAAAGCGATATAAAACTCCAATATGAATGCACTATACCCCAAGAGTTTTATATCACTTTTGATATTATCCTGATATGCCTTACTGGTGATCGGTTCATTAACAAGCTTTAGTTGAATAACTCCTTTAAAAGTTACGAGATAGTTCCCTCAATACGTATTTTTACCCATCCATAAATGTCATGTGGATAAATTTGTTCGTGTTTCAGACGCCAGATGGGAATAGGTTTGCAAAGGAATTAGGCTTAGAGTATGGATTCATCTGAAAAGATGACATTTTTCCAATCTTTATACAATTTCAAACCCTCTTGGCCATTTAAATGTTTGGCAGGACTGTACTTTCCTTTTGGACTTTCTCCTAATAATTGGGCTCTAACTATGTAGCATCACATTTGAACACCCAAAAGGCACTTAAAATATCTTTTAAAAGTAATTATGTAAAGTTATATAATTTGTGCGACCTACTAGTACTTATACACCAAAGTCAAACAAGTGATTCATTGTAGATACACTCGATAGCTTCAATTCTTAAAGTATTTTCACAATGCACCGCATACATGACTTTATAGATTCCCACCACAGTTTTCTTTGCTGCTCTCATTATTATCTCATAATTCGAAATAGCGTTTTGATAAGCAAATTTGATTTGCTAAAATATGATCAACTTTTTTAGAAGTTAAAACTTGATACAAAACATCCGCAAAAACAAGCCATATATTTACTCACTAGTATTAGATATGTCGTGCATACAGGAGCAGAAATAAATCATATCTCAAACAAAGCACAAGTTTATTACAAACACTCAAACAAGTATAGGGTATGTAAATAATTATGACAAAAATCGCTATCTATAATTTTTTTGGAAAGCAGCTGTACATATGGATCTGGCGACGCATCCAACATTTACATAGCAAAAACTTAGTGAATATGACCCAGATGTGCCACAAAGACACAATGCTGAGTAACCAAAGTCTTGCCCAGTAAGATGATCGTAAAACTAGAAAGGACACAAAGTATTGCGCTACATAAATTAGGTCCAAATACAAATACATAAATAATACATGAGGAATAACAGAACCACCGACATAGAACGGACTGTGGATGTTATGCAGATTTCTAAAATGCACATCCATTTATTAGCTTCCCCAATGGTAATTTGAGTTGATTGTTTCTCTGAGACGATTCATTGCATAAGTTTAGAAGCCTTTGTGGGAGATAAACAATTTTTTGTGTTTATCAACAACAGAATCAAGAGCAAAGATATGGCTAGTAAAATACAGTTATAGTTCCTGGTGGCCTAGGCTACTGCTCACACCCATGGGGTAATTCTGTTGTTGTTAATCCACTGTTTGTTGCTGCTCCATTGTATGTGGGAATCCTGTGTTGGAACCATGTTTAGTGTTATGATTCTTGGTGTCCAATCTAGTTTAGCAATCATCTTGGTAATGAATAGAGAGCGGGTTGCATTATTTTAATTTTGATGTGACTGTCTGTGTTCAGTGTCTCTTCTTCATCATGCCATGGGTTGGTCTGCAGGGTGTGATCGTGACATTTTCTGGTCACACTTGTTTATTTTTCTGCTGAGGCATATAACTGGATTTGTAGAATCATAGTGTGTTTAAAGTTTGCCGTCACAGTAATTTTTTTATTGACAAGCAGTATCAGTAGCCAGCTAATTTGAATGCGTGTAGTTGTCAACCACGCAGTTGTTCTTTATAATCTATAAGTACAAGATGTCTCTCTATTTCTATCCCCTACATATTTATATTATAATGTATATGTAGGGTAAGGTAATTGTACTCACAAGTTCTCCACTGTAGTCCATTTAGTACCCTAATTTAGACAAAATGTAGGCAAGTAGAAACCAAAAAAGGAAGGAGTATGAACAGAAAATGCCTAGATCACAGACCACCCCATGGCATCACGAGGAAGAGACACAGGGCAAAGACAAGCATTTATTATCTCTTATTTCATTCTGTTAAATTGACTTAAAGGTATCAATACACACACTCTAGATTGAGAGTCATTTACCACAACCAGACAAGGATGAAACTGACAAGGTTAAGTCTCAATTTTCGTTTTCGTAACCTGACTGTTAGCCACACGCATGTTATTTAAATAAGTGTAAGAAGCGCTCGTCTACTGCATAAGTATAACATGTTGTGTGTTTTTTTTTAAAGACAGGCTTAACCCAACCATAATGACTCTCGAAATGGAGCCTTGTCAATTGATCTGGATGTGGTAACTGACTCATAATCTGGAGCATTCCCTCTTCCTATAGAACTGTAAAAATATACTAAATGATTTCATTTTAAGTACAGGCTCCACATTGAGAGTAACTAATCACGTATAGACCAATATTTTTACTGTAGCCTATAAGGCTAACTATTATGACTCTCTAGCTAGTCATTTGGTATAGATGTGGAGCCTGTATGTGAATATTAACTCATCTAGTATGAATTTTAAGAATGTGAGAAATAGATGCTGCTCTAAGTCATTATAGCAGTAATGTTTTTAAAAAACTGAAACTAACCCTAATGACTCTTGATTCAGAGCCTTGCCAGTTAGTCTGAATGTGGTTAATGACTTTTGATCTTGAGACATTTCTCCTATGATAAAACTCATGTAGGCACTGGTATGATTATTGACACTTTCTTAAGAAAGAACAGAAGAAAATACAAGTTGAACCTAACATAAAAAACAAAGAAAAATTAAAGTAAACCTTACCATAAGGCTAGACGTTGTTAATCAACATTTTTGGTATGAGAGAGATGATCATCAATCCTTCGTGCGTTACAATATTAAATCAGCGCGGATCAACACAAACAGAAATAGCATTGATTGTGGGCATCAAAGAAGACCACATGCTCCATTCAACCATCAGAGATATGAAGATAGACGTTATTATAAATTTGCTAAATTAATAACGAAAAAGATTGACTTTGTCAGTCTAATATATAAAGGTGCTATCGAATTATTCAAAAATTAAATCTTTTATCGCACATCACTTTCAACAATTTGTTTTGGATACTTAAAAGAGCGGACTCACTGAGACGGTTCTTTTGAGTGTCCACAACAACATACATGCGCATGTTTTAGATAAATTTGTGCATTTTTTTTTCTATCTGTGTATCATTTGGCTGCTCAAAGGAACTGTCCCATTGAGACAATTATTTTCAGCATCCAGTGATTACATGTTACAGTTGTAAAATATAATAGTATGATGCAAATACACTTTCTTATTTGAAATACCCGAGATGGGTACACATAGAAACAATGAAAGTATATGATGTCAAGGACGAAACAGAGGACGTACAAACAATCACATGGATAACGATTGCTATGACGATTCTTGATCAGTTCCCCTTTTTGTGTGTGAAAACATAATGTGTTACATGGAGCTGCTGTGATACATTGTATATATTACGTGTTTTCTTTAAATACAATAATAAAAGTAATATTACGTGAGAGAGCGCAGTGGCTCAGTGGTAGAGGGCTTGACTCGAGACCGAGGGGCCGCGGGTTCGAGCCTCACCGGCGTCACTGAGTTGTGGTCCTTGAGAAAGACACATTTATCCTAGCTTAGTACTGGTTCAACCCAGGAAGACCCGTCCCTGTTTAACTAAAATATTGTTGATGGGACGTAAAGAATCAAATCAAACAATATAATATTACGTGATGATTTAGTGGCTCAAAATCATAGTGAAAGGTGTTGCTAAGTTGCTCAGTATGACAGGAAACATTAACATTGGCAGACCTATATATAATGGATTTAGCTGACCAATGATCTTTAACGAAAAGAAAAGTTCAAATATTCTACAGACAGCAGTTAATGCCAATTGTTTTGGCTACTCAAAGGAGCCATTTCACTGAGACAGCTCTTTGGAGTACCCACAACACAACCATAAATTTGTTTCACTTATATTACTTCATGTATATAAGTGTCAACAACACATGCCTAATATGCAAAATCAGATAGTACTTATTTAACTCTTTGCTTGCCAATATCGTCTGCTGATAACTTGTGTAAACAGTTTGGAGAGTTTGGACCCAGATCAGGACGGAGATAATGTCCATCATGTTTCATCATGGTGTGTTAATTTGATTAGAGTGTTTCTCCATGATGATACATTGCATTAGTTAGAAAGCCTCCATGCGAGCTGAACATTTCTTGTACTTCAACAACAGCGGAATCTAGGGCGAAGATTTGGTACCAGTAAAATGCATTTAAGCCCCCCGGTGACTTGGGCTGCTGTCCGTTCTAAGGCGATGGCTCTGTTGTTGTTGCTTTTTTTGTTTATTGTAACTCCCATTGTGGGAGTCTGTAATAGTTCTATGTTTTGTTGTTCGTTACTTTCTGTCCATTCTAGTATTGCAATCATCTTGATGGGGAAAAGAGAGCTGGTTGCTTTGCTTAAATTGTCTTCCTGGTGTCGCGTGATGGTTGAGTGGCTCTTCCTCGCGATGCCATGGGGTATTCTGCGTATTGTGATTGTGGTATTTCCTGATCATACTCACTAACTATTTTTCAAACTGTTTGTATATCTTATAAGACCAGGTTATACCCCAAACCAGTCTCAACTACAGAGACTAGCTAGAATATGCCTATTGACCCAGATCAGAATTAACAAGAGCAGTCACACTATTTCTTTATAAGCAGTGTGATTAGGGTCCATACTTCAGCAGAAATAAAAGCAGACAACATTTTCAGGAGAGTAAACTGTTGGCAGGATACTTACATAATTCAAAATGAGCATCAAAGAAAAAATGTTTAAGGAACAATATATATATGCACCCCAAACGTCTAGTGCTGTGGGGTTATTTTGGGCATTTTTATGCTACAACCTATACTGTGTTCAGTGACCTGAAATATTACCGTTTATTTATCTTTCTATTATTAGCTAAATAAAATTGTTTAAATTTTATAGCCATAGTTTTAAACGGTTACACTCCCATGTTTAAAACAAAAGAAAATATACAAAAATTCCATCATATTACAGAAAATACTAGCATAAATACCAGGCTGGATAGTTTTTTGTATTTTTAAATAACGCAGGTAATTATACATGCATAATGAACAGTTCAAGAGAAACTAATAAAAAAAGTGCACCAAAAGTCGATTTTTGCGTTTTTTTGTTAATGCGACAGTGCTGTAGTATATACGATTAACGCCGAAGATATATTTAGATGCTCAATCGGCTGTGAAATTATGTAAATGTTAAAGGCCAAGATCAGGTAAATATTTCAAGTAATACAGTTGTTTAGTATTTTCCAGTAACAGCGATTTTCGGACAAAACAAAGTGATTTAAGATGACACATTGCATATCGCAAAAATAATTACTTTACCAGCAGACTTGGAAATCAACGCCTTTGTCGGCCTGTATACTTGCCATCTTAGGTTGTTTCTCAACCGCCCTAATAGCAATTCACCCCCTTTGAAATAGCAACATTTGATTAACAAGAGTCCCCATAGAGAGCAAGCAAATCTTTGGAAACTGTGGAGAACATTTACGTGTAATGTATAAAGCTTTATCACAATACGTTGCTCGCTTACACTTTGAGACTACATTTTAGCGGCAGCTGTCTATAATCGATTTTACTCTAAATTATCCACCAATCAGAAACAATCTTACATCTGCAAGTCTGCTTTCTAAGACTATCTAAATTATCCACCAATCGGAATAAATCTTACATCTGCAACACACCGTACAACCGGCTGCTTTGATGACAGGTTACTAACAATGATGACAGATAAGGGATTTTATGTCCCATGAAGGGTAGGTTATAATTTTCGGTTGGCAAAATTGTTAGAGAAGCCCTATGGTACTCTGTGGTGGATGAGTACATTGGTAAGTAATGCGAGATCTTACAGAAACAAGCTGACGTTATATCACTCACAAATAAAGCCACACTTGATCATCATTTCAAAGGTTTCCCGAGAAAAGTCACAAAAAAACGGTTATCAGTCCAAGTTGTGCGTCTCTCCATCAAAGACTGCTATCTGCACTTATATACAATAAAACTTCTATCATTTAGCTACATTTCTGCCAAATTGAAGCCACAGTTAGATTTCATAAAGTTATTGGAGCCCATCAAAGATGACAGGTAGAGCAAAAACGGCTGCCTTTGTCAACAGATGAATTTTAAAGTGGCTGCCTTTGATGACAGGTCATGTATTTTAGTGGCTAACATTGATGACAGGTCATAATTCTCAAAAGTTACTTTAAATCAACATATTTTTTCAGCCTTTGGTCTCAACTGAGAGCATAAATCATCTTCCATATGGCATTCAGGTCAAAATAATCTTATCTGTTATTTGGTTAACTGATATTGAGCATAGGTAAACAGTCTAGATCTAGACCATACACTTTAGAAACAGGGTCCATACTGTTTCTTAGAGGATTTTGATACAAAAAAATAAGCTCAAAATGTATGTCAAGATCAGATATCAGTTAGATGACAAATGGGTATATACACTTTTCAGTGAAATCTTGAGTTTTGTCTGTGGATTGTGGGACCCTTTTTTTGTTTTGTCATAGTGTGTTAATTTGATTGGAGTGTTTCATAATGATGATACATTGCAATAGTTAGAAGGCTTCCATGAGGGCTTGGCATTTTTATGCTTCAACAGTGGCAGAATCTGGTGTGAAGATTTGGTGCCAGTAGAATGCATTTAAGCCCCCCCCCCCCCCCCCCCGGTGGCTTGTGCTGCTGTCCGTTCTAGAGTGGTGGTTCTGTTGTTATTGACTTGTTGTTTATTGTTACTCCCATTGTAGGAGTCTGTTATTGTTCTATGTTTTGTTGTACGTTACTTTATGTTCATTCTAGTTTTGCAATCATCTTGATGGGATAGAGAGAGCTGGCTGCTTTGCTTAGTTTGTCCTTCTGGTGTCTCGTGATTGTTGTGTGCATCTTCCTCATGGTGTCATGGGTTTGTCTGCAGTTTGTGATTGTGGTATTTCCTGATCATATTCACTTTTTATTTATTATTGTAATATCAGTTATTGCACGTTTGGGTTTTAAAGACAGGGTTTGGTTTGGGTTGTGCAACTTCCTGGTCACTGTTCATGTTAATTTTGTGTCAAAGCAGTACCAGTATGGTATGCAAGTTGATATCATGTGATGTTGACAGCTAAACAGGCATTGTGTCTTCTTGCATCTTGGCTGGTATCTATTGTGTTGTGCCTTGGTGATCAAAGTATTTGTTTTTCAGATTTTGACAATAGGAAGCCATCAATAGGGGTCAATCTAAGGGGTCCCCAAGCTCTAAATATTCCAAATTGTAATCCACAGCCAAAAATGTTTAACAAATACTTTGGTTACCAAAGCACAACACAATAGATAACAGTCAAAACGCCGGTAACCAAACCTGTTTAGCTTTCAACATCACATGATGTCAACTTATACCATATCAAGGATGAAAATATTTTGCTGTGTGGAAAAATCATGATATTATCTGTTTACAGTGATTCACAACTTTCCGTTGATTCGTATAGGGGAGGTGTAATTTTTTTAAATATTGTCCCCAGGTACTGGTACTGCATGGAAAAAATAACTTGAGCAATGACCAGGAAGCGGCACAACCCAAACCAAACCCTGTCCTTAAAGTAGAAATTATGAAATAACTGATATTACAAAACTCAAGATTTCACTGAAAAGTGTATATGCCCATTTGTCATCTAACTGATATCTGATCCTGACGTACATTTTGAGCTTATTTTTTGTATCTAAATCCTCTAAGAAACAGTATGGACCCTGTTTCTAAAGTGTATGGTCTGGATCTAGACTGTTTACCTATGATCAATATCAGTTAACCAACTAACAGATAAGATTATTTTGACCTGAATGCAATATGGAATATGCTTTATGCTCTCAGTTTAGACCAAAGGCTGAAGTAATATGTTGATTTAAAGTAACTTTCTAGACTTAAGACCTGTCATCAATGTTTGCCACTGAAATTCATGACCTGTCATCATAGACAGCCACTTCAAAATTGATCTGTTGACAAAGGCAGCTGTTTTTGCTCTACCTGTCATCTTTGATGGGATCCAAAAACTTTATAAAATCAAACTGTGGCTTCAAATTTAGCAGAAATGTAGTTGAATGATAGAAGTGTTATTGTATACAAGTGAAAACAGCAGATTTTGACGTAGAGAAGCACAACATGAACTGATAACCGTTTTTTGTGACTTTTCTCAGGAAACCTCTGATATAGTGATCAAGTGTGGCTTTATTTGTGAGAGATATAACGCCAGCTTGTTTCTGTAGGATCTCTCATTACTAACAAGTGTTCTCATCAACCACAGAGTACCATAGGCTTCTCTTACAATTTTGCCAACCGTAAATTATAACCTACCCTTCATAGGACATAAAATTCGGTATCTGACATCATTGTTAGTAACCTGTCATCAAAGCAGCCGGTTATACGGTATGTCTGCTATCTATGCTCATTGAAACGGACTATAATTTCAAGAAAATCACAGCAGTTTTCTGTCTGGAATTGCCTGTTTATATAACAAAACGCAAAACTTTTTCAACATAATCATCTTTTGTTTGAAAGATGTTGGGGCTATTTGTTTTGACGTATCCGGCTCAACCCAGGTTGCCCATTTCACCCGGTTGCGTCTAAAAGCTGTAACTGAACCGAATTCGGCCGAACATACCGAACTTACCGAAAAGTCACTGTTTTAACCTATTGATTATAGGTATGTGATTTTCTTTATATCCCTTTAATGTTTTGGCCAATATCTCTGTATCCATAAAACCCTTCAAGTGCCTCACTAAGAATAAAGGTGTCGCCGAATTGTCTCAAAATCTGTCGACGAGTTGTCTCAAAAAATGTGTCGCCGTCGGCGACATTCCGGTATATTTCGGTATGTTCTGCCACCAAGTTTCTCTGTAGTAAATATAAATAGCCTGCATTCTACATCTACTATCGTGCCAACCAAGAGTGACAGTGACGTATGTTTTGTTTGCAATTGTTATGTAAAACATTAACTTGTAAACATCACTTGAGCTAACGCAAATCGATGGATCACTTGTGTATAAATCCTATCCTGTGGATAGGATTAATACACAAGTGATATATCGATTTTAAGTCACTCATAACTTTGTAAACAAACAACAGCTCACTGTCACTCTTGGCTGGCAGGATAGTAACAGTCAAGTATCGTCTGTCACCATTGACCATTATGATACTGTAGGCGGTAGAGAAAGAGAAACTATAGGAAAGATAGAAATCAGTAATAAGGAAAGAAAGAAAATTTAAAGAAAGATTTCCAAGTGTGTTTTCGACCCTTCAAACTAGACCAATCTGGCTACGGTGACCGCAAAGGGGTATGGTAGCCCCACCAGCACAGCTCTAGCCATCACTAGGTTCTACTTGCAGTTGGCCCCTAACTGTAACCTCTACCTACGCATGTAGATGAATGCCAGATTAATATCATTATTAATGAGGCTAAAACTATCTAATTTCTAGTGTATACAATTTACTTATTTAGACAATGATCTCAATTAATGTTGTATTTGTTAAACATAGCAGGTGCTTTCATAGTGAGTGATTTCCAGTTACCATTTGTATAAAAAGTTTTTCCCACTACATATTCTCTTATACTTTTAATCCCTATATTTAATATTAAACATGAAATATACAAAGTATACCATAACTCCAAACATTCTTAGTTATGAACTAAATTTAAAATAGTGTAACAGGGGCTTTGAAACCTTCGCAGCCAGATCAATGCTTAAACTTGCACTTCTCTTTTATAATGCAAATCCTCCACCAACTGACTTTCCAGACTAATTACAAATTTTCACCGTGTCCCTACAACAGGCTTACATTACGCTTTATCCTATGATCTGCAAAAGACATCATTCACATACTCTGAGTCAAACTTTCACGTTGGCAACCTTCAATTTTCACCTCATCCAATCAATCAACATCTAAAACCAATCTATTGTGCATAAAACATCTTCTCATTACAATAGGACTTTAAATGTATGTTCTCTTTTGAATGCCGCTGAATATCTTTTTTAAAGATGTTTCTTGTTTACAACAAACTCTGTTGATATGGCGTTAGATTAATGCCTTACATCATAAAAAGTGGAGTCATCGACGTCGGATTATTCTAAATTGATTGGAAAATGGTTGATCTATAGCCATACGTAATTTTATTTCGCTATGCCAAAAAGTTATGAAACAGTTAAATTAGTTCATAAATTTATTGATGGGCTCTCGTAAATAAAAGATATCTATCTTCACTTTGAGACAGATTTCATCCTTAATGACGATGAGGTATGTTTTCAGCCTTATATAAAATTCAGCAACGTACATATATATGCAAAAATGAACAAAAAGTATCAAAATAAATGTTATGTTTAAACCACTGAAAAATAAAGAAATACCAACCAATATGGTGATAGCATCGATAGCTACATACCTTGCCACGTTCAACCCAGATATATCCCATTTCGAAAACACTGTCGATCTCAATCAGCTGGCTTCTTAGAAGCCAACTGATCAGTATGCACACTGTCTTCCAGTATGCCTGCAAATAAATGCTTATTGCTTGAATCTCGCATGTTAATGTGATATAAATCCGGTGGAGGGTTTGGGGAGGGTTATGCCACAACAATATCTATACAGCATGACAAGGTTTAATCTATTTTTGCAAATAAATTTACAAGCAAATAGAGCAAGCGTTATCCTTTTGGCGGTGGCTTCCTTCCAGTGATTTGTTCGTAGACATAGTCAACCACGCAGCAAGGACATGCACCTCCACATTCATCTGCATTTTGCCACAATGGGTACTCATGACTCCAGCACTGTGGGTCTCGACAGTGCCCTCTGTTTCTGGCGCATACATTTTGAGGGTAACACCTATCCTGCGCTGTTACCATGTCAAGGATAATTTAGATAGTTAGTAATGAGCAAGCACAGATAAAAAAGAACATTGTACATTGTAAGGAAAAAGTGATATAACGAAAGGCGCAATTAGAAAGGACCTCTGATAGTGGTTATGGGAACCACAAGGTATCGCTGCCTATGATTCTAAAAAAGTTTGTCAAATGCTTCTATCTTAATATATAAGGTTGTTGTTAGTCTCTATTTTACGATATTGCATTTAAAATTCTATTTCAATGAACGCACAGCATTATTTTTGGGCTAAAATGGTCAGTTTATGTATTAAACATAAAGAAAAATATATTTAAAAAAAACTAACATTATTCCCCCACTAGTCCTAACTAATCCTTTTGTAGGTAAATGCGCTTTCATAGTTTACATTATATGCGTGAATAGCGTGCTGGGACTCGGGGTGGTGGGGCTGGGGTATTACTGCACAGCCAAAAATGTGAAGTCTGGGCGAGCCCAAACATTAGTGTGTTTTGTGTGTGTGTGTTCTGTTGTAGCAATTTTTGCCAATATAATGCTATATAATTAGTACAAGTAAGTTTCCTTCTCGTAGTACCTTAGTCATGAATTATTACAACATATTCTAGCATACTTTTCTTAAGAATACGAGAAGTTGTCATTTTTCTTAATTCTGTTGACAGATGATTTTGTACATATACTGTATCTTTCCAATACACAAACACTACATGACCCCCCCCCCCCCCCCCGAATAGGTGTGCTTTTTGCACGGATGAATGGTCAAAGTACATTGCTGCGTAATATTGCACCAGGTAAATGTATTGTAGACTAAAGTTGCACTTCAATTCTGTAAAAAACAAATGAGATAAAAAAAAAATAATCATTAAAATATTCATGATTTTGGACTTTAAAAGACTTTCAACGTGACTTTTAATCGAGTATTGATGTTATAATACCCTTACATGTGAAAATAATTGACAACTAAATGTTTTGACGAAGTCAAATGTTGCACCCCTACCCCTTTGGTAGCGTCTCCTGTTTTGTCTTAGTTGTCTACCTGTCGAGTTATAATCGTTTTTCCTTCTTAATACATTAAATGTCTTATTCAAAAGGATACCAGTCACAACTTGTGCATAATGAAGTTTTGGGAAGCATATGAAAAATAGGCATATACCCTATCAAAGTGTCAGAGGTCCTTGGCCTCCAAAGTCAATGTCTCTATTCTTACATTTCTATCCCCAGACCGACACGGTTCGAGGAATATAGCGATCAGCATGGCGTCTGTCTGTCCAACCAGATGTCCGTCCGTAGACAAAAGCTTGTACGCTCATTAGATTAAATACTCTTTGAGATATTTTGATAATTTTTGGTAGGCCTATTTGGAGGATGTGTCGCGTGCAAGAATGGTTGCTCTCCCTCGCTGCTCGTTTGACTTATCTCCCTGATATGAAATTTATAGGAGAAAGCTTGTGCGCTCAATAACCCTTTGAGATATTTTTTATGATATTTTGGTATACATATATATCAAGTCAAGGCAATTTATCGCGTGCAATAATGGCTATTCTCCCTTGTAGACTGTTTGAGTTATCTTCCTTAAATGGATTGTATTGGATAAAGCATGTGCATTCTATAACACTTACATATTTATACAACTCTGATATCTGGTTATATTTGGGGTGCATATATATAAGGTCAAGGCAGTATGTCGCGCAAGAATGTTTGAATTATCTCCCTTGAATGACACTTACAGGGGAATGCTTGTGCGCTCAATAAATCTTATACCCTTTGACATATTTAAAGATATTTGGTATACATATATATCAGGTCAAGGCAGTGTGTCGCGTGGAAGAATGGTTGCTCTCCCTTGATCTTTGTTTGAGTTATCGCCCATAAAACCACCCCCGTGGTGTAGTGGATAAGCGCTATGCCTTGTAAACCAGGGAATGCAGGTTCGATTCCCGGCTTCTCCATAAAACCACTTTCGGTTGAGCCTTCGGGAGTTCCCGTCATATAACAAACACACAAATCATAAACCCTCCCGGCCCAGTGCTGGTTTCTACCCATGGAAAAGCCACAAAAAGTTGTTGTTTTTTAAAACCACTTTCGGTTGAGCCTTCGGGAGTTCCCGTCATATAATAAACACACTAATCATAAACCCTCCCTTCTACCCATGGAAAAGCCACAAAAAGTTTTTTTGTTTTTTTTTAGAGAAAGCTTGAGGGCCCAATAATTCTTAAACCCTTTTAAATATAAAGGGTGCTAAGAAAGTTGGTACCGTAATAAAATTATGTTCTTATTATCTTAGTCATTATGTGTCTAAAGACGTTAACGTCATTGGAATTCTTTAAACTCGACACACTTGATAAGAAATATACAACTAGATGTTTAATCAAATATTGTCAACGAATAAATTATCTTCAAAATCAAGTACCCCTCGGAAATTTTTGGGTTCGAGGAGCAAAATTGGGGTATATGACAAAGAACCCTTGTCATGTCCTGGCCATAGTGATAAGAAATTTTCTAATTGGTTATGAAACAGCAAATGGAGTTGTCATTCATCTTATATAAGTCTTAAGTACGTTTACTAAACTGCAATGCTATAAACAACCATAAAAAAATAAATGTCGCATTTTTCGAACGTATCCAATTTTTCTAGACGGACTGAAAGACAGTACCCAAATTAAACGTACTTGTGTGAAGACATTCGATGTCAGACACGATGCCGATCAATATAGAGCGTCACAAGGAATGCCCAATGAAAAATGCAATTTTTCAGCATAATTTCCTTTTTAAATGATTCGAAATTCTATGATGAAGAGCGGAACAAACTTTCTTAAAACCCTTAATTAATGATAAACGGTATGATTTAGGAGATGTGCCATGTACAGGCATGGTTGCTTTCCCTTATGTCCTGCTTTAATTATCTCCATTGAAAGAACTTTAAAGGCCGAAATAAGTGTGTTCAAGAACTCTAATACTCGTTGAGATATTTGGATGTGTTTGATAGGAATGCAAATCAGAACAAGACAGTATGTTGCATGCAGACTGCAGTCATGATTGCCCTCCCTCGCTTCCTGTTTGAATCATCTCCCTTGGATGAAAATTAAAGTGGTAACCCTATGCACTCCAGAACTCTTATACCTATTTGGTAGGGTTATATATGAGGTCAAGACAGATTTCCCTCGCATAATGGTTACCCCTTCCTTGTTTAAGTTATCACGCTTGGTTGAATTGTAAAGGAAAAACCTTGACACTGTTTATTACGTATAATATTTTCATACATTTTTAGATATTATGATAAAATTTTGTAGTATTATATATCATGTCAAGATGATGTGACAGATTTTAAATGGTTGCTAGTTGAATTATCACCCTTGAACAATGCAAATCCTTATATGCACCATGACTTTCATACCGTCTGTGATTACTTTATAATATCAGTTAAGTTTATATATCAGGTCAAGACATTTCTTATTGTGCAAGAATGGTTGCGACCCCTTGATTCCTGATTTAGTTATCTTCCTTCGTCAAATCTGAAACACAAAACCTTAAATCTTCAATAACTTTCACCCCTTTTCAGATACATTGATTTTATTTGGTATGATTATATAGCTAGTCAAGATAGTGTGTATTACGCAATAAATGATTGTTCTCCTTTGTTAAGTGTTTAAAGGTGAAACTTTGTGATCTTAATATTTTTATACACTTTGAAAGTTTTATAATATTAAAGATATATACGAGGGTCACACTGTTTTGTTGGTTGCAAGAATTATTGCACTTTATGCCTTACATTTTGACTTACGTCTCTGTAATGATAGAAATTGTTTCTCTATAGTCACCATTCCTTATTTGCTTTACAGACTGTAGTGAGACTCAGTATTGCCTCATCTAATATACAATGTATATACTTCATTTTTAGATTGTAACTACTTATCATTTACTTATAGGTCGAGGGATTTGTCATCTCATCTGATGGATATTTCTTTCGTTTACAGAATAAATGGCTGGTTACCACGTTTCTATCAAACTCCTGGGAGGGCCTCAAGATATTTCGACAAATGTAATAGTAGATATAAATACATGTACATGGTTTTCGGTGAAAAATATATATATATATATTTGTACGACAATTATTCTATTTGGGGCCGTGTTTAATTTTTTAAATACTTTTCGCAAACTCAGGCGACCAGCGATGGCTTCGATGACAATATGATAATGAACAATCCCATCAGAGCTTCCATTGCTCGCAATTAGATTATGCCCAGGTTGCCCAGGTCATAATAGACAGCTCAAGCCCCACTATATATACATGTCTAAACACACAGTATGTAAACTGAAATAAACATCCTTTACCCGTTCCTCCTAGCTCACGCCTTATACATTATGAATTATGGCACTCGTGCGTAACCAGTTGTCGGAAATCGTGATGTGAGAGTTGTTGGTACAGCTGTGATTGCGAGGGCCAACCTATTAAAATTCATTTTTCTATAGATCTAAGTAACTGTTACAGTTACAACCATGTAATCATGTATACATGTGATTGCCAATTCCACTTAAACCGTGCAATCTGGCATTTAAGCTCGTTTTCGACACAGAACGGCTCTGATTGTGAGCAAGTCGTTTTTTAACAAAGCACAATGCAAAGGAGGAACCCGTTAGAATCATAGAATAAAACGGAATAAAATAGATAAAATGGCTTTTCTTACCTTGTTCGAATGTGTATTGTCTGTATCGCTAACAATATAAATCGAAACGTGTACATGTACCTAAATAAACGCATTTTCCGACTACTGGTTACGCACGAGTGCTGTTATTCATGTTTATAAGGCGTGAGCTAGCGGAGGAACGGTACAAGATGTTTATTTCAGTTTACATACTGTGAACAGTGAGTTCACGCATAAGCAATAAGTAACACAATCTCATGAACTGGCCTATTTAATGATCATGTTGCTTATAACATGCTTGTTTCACTATTTGTGTCGAAGAAAAATGATTATATATTGTTAACATGGTATATATCTAGCATGTTTTGACGATTTCAGGTGTAAAACCGTATGCAATTATTCCCACATCCCAATAATGTTACGAATCAAACTTACGAGGGATGATCCAAAAGTTCTGATCGTTGCCTTGAAGCTTTGTCATGAAACATTTTTGAGAGGCATACTATGCAACACTCAAAAGATTTAGTTTTTACCTTTATAATGAGGCTAATATTTTCTCGCTGTACGGTTTTGATTAATAATTACAGCCTATTATATATTTTTTACCGAAAAATGACTGATTTTAAATACGAATTTGCAAAATTGTTATTGGTTTCAGATGGATGCGTTGTGCTCAATTTGATCCCATATTGCATCATTTTACGATATAGTGCACCTTTGGACAATTACTTGGGTTTTATTTTTAGATATACACATACAAATTTGTGTACCTCTGAATATTGACCTTATTTATGGACTCTTCTTAATTTTTTGTTATGTGGGTTACTGTCAGTCTCCCCCACGTTACCAATAATTAATAATAGCTTCAGACAAAAATCATCTTCTTTATTTAAAACAATTTTAACCTTTTATACAGCTGTTGTTACGGCAGTAAGGGCCGATCAAATCCTCAAGTGGTCCAAAACTTGATTATAGCTGACAGTTGCATAGTCATACAATCAAGGGCCTAGAAAACTCAAATCATATAGAAAGTTCGCCATATCTTCAGAACATATTGGCTTACGGATGATCATTGAGCTGTCATAAAAACGAAATGCTGAGACTGCCTTGTCAAAATTGTGGCGTCTCTAACATGCACAGTCTGCTTGATAGGTCAGTGCATTGAGGGCATGACTGTTTTAGGATAGATCTCCGGTCGCTCCTTCAAGTTACATAAAACATACCAGGTCAGTGTATAGTCAAATAATACATTATTATGTGGTACAATTTTCAGGCATGTTGCATCGCAGGTTACAGAGATATCACACCAGGATCAGAACTTAAAGATCATCCCTCGTAATCAGAATTTGCCCCCACCACCCCTTTACCCCGAGCTTAAGACTTTGATAAATCAGGGGTCTTTCATGCAAACCAAACATCTATGTGCCTTGATCCACATCTCAACTAAGTGTGAGGTTGGTGCACCGTTTAACCGGTTTAAGACCTCCAGTAAAATATTTTTTACTGAACGTTCCAAGGCGGTGCTTCTTTTGTGGATCATTTATGTTATTTCTGTCTTACTTTGTTATGCAATCATGCATGTCTGTTTGTTGATGCCTTGTGGTCACCTGCTGGGAAATGGCTGACCTCTTGGCTCCCCTTTGTGGTGTCTAATTGTGTCGTTGTCACTTTCCCATTAGTATCCTGGGTCAGTTGTGGTGCTTGATTGTATCTATTCCTGATCTTTGCCCTCTTTCTTACTTTGTGTGTTTTAAAAGCGGCGGAATATTTGGCTAGTGAAATATGGCTGTGACTGTTATCTGTGCTTTTCCTGTTCCGTATTTTGAGAATCTAACATGAGTATTCATATAATCGCAGTAAGAGATAAAGTACGAAGCTTGTCGAGTATTTTATCTCCTTTTTGCAACGAGTTTAATAACTTCAATAATACAGGAGCAGTGTTATTAGATTCAATTTATTATATAGAGTTCGTAGAGGAACTTTCTATGCTATGAAATTTGGGCACTTGGACCTGAAGTCTAACAAAGGTTGTTGCATATAAAAATGTTGGTACATAATTAAAGTTTTTGAAAATGCAATTAGGCATATCATTTTCGCGATACTAACATGGAAATCCAAGATGGCCGCCAACATGGCGGCAGCAATTTAGACATGCACCCTTCAAACATTGTAAACGTTTTCCTGCTTTTAACCGTAATAGTTTATTTCAAAATTGCAATAATTATGATGTAGACATGTCTAGTATAAAATTACGCAGAGGGATTCCAAAAGTGAATGATGTTTGCAAAAGAGTATAAAGTCTCAAAAAAGAACAAACAGGGAGAAGTTGATTCTCAGCTGTCATGTCATATACAATTTGCCATGAAAGTTCCAGAATGGAAGAGAGCTTCTACAAAATCAAAACGAAATATTTCTGGCAGAAAGTGTACATATTAGTATCTATATGGGTACAAGAATTATAGTAAGTGGTTGGTTGGATGAAATGGCATGGAATGTTACTTCTGACAAAGTTGCTAATATCAAAGAGTTTAACAGCAATCAGGAAGAATCGAACACTAGATTAGTTCGTAATCCTTCATGCAAGCTAAACAATTTTTGTGTTTTAACAACAACATAATCTATGGCAAAGATTTTTGGTGCCAGTAAAATGTATTTAACCCCCCTAGCTTAGGCTGCTGTCCGTTCTAAGGCGGTGATTCTGTTGTTGATGATTTATTGTTTTATGTACCTCCCATTGTTTGTGGGGGTTCTGTACTAGTTTTGTTTTGGTATGCATAACTGTGCGTTTCTTTTTATTTTTGCAATCATAGTGACGAGGAAGAGAGAGCTTTTTGCTCTGCTTTTATTGTCTTTCTGATATTTTGTGACTGTTTATGTTATGTGGCTCGACCTCAAGATGCCATGGGTTGGTCAACAGTGTGTGATTTTGTTATTACCTGATCATACTCACTTACTTTTTCTGTTGCATGCTTACAACAAAGCAAATAATGGTGCAAAGTCAGTAGTCATTATGAGCCCAGACACGGATGCCCTCTGTGTGCACCATTTTGAAGTCATGGGTATGAAAAAGCTGTATTTTAAACTTGAAGAAAAGGGAGACACACTGATTTTACCAGATACTTTTTTCTACATACAATCTATATCTGTTGATCAGACAACCATTATACTGCAAGTCTACAGCATTGCTGGTTGTGATACATGCTGTGCCTTTTATGATACTGGAAAGAAAAATGCCTTCAACGTCATGATGAAAAATGTTAAGAGATTTCAAAGCATAAACACTTGGTGGTAGCCAACTTTTGTCAACAACATAAAAAGAAGCAGCAATCGAATTTGTGATTATTGAGATAATGACTGTAGCTCTGGAAATAAAATCAGAATAAAGAAAGTGAGGAGTAACTAGAAAATGTGTTTATGAAACACTGTGCCCCTAACCATATGCTTGTCCATAAGGATGATCTCATCAGGCAATCTACTCAACATCCTCTATCAGCTAACCAAATCTGAGGCTACTAGTTGTAAATGGATTTGAGATTTATCTTTGTTTCAAGTTTTCTATGTGTAAATTTGCAAAATGCAATAACCATTAAAAATGCAAAGGACAATAACTCGTGTATGTAATAGTTTTGAGAAATCAAGCTTTCTATGTCCAAATTTTCGAAGGCCAACAACTATTTTTTTTAAAATGTTCACAAGGTAACCTTCTTATTATCCTCTATCCACTGACTAAATTTGAAGCTCCTAGCTGTTATACTTTTTGAGATATCTTGATTACAACTTAAATTTGCAAAGGACAATAACTCGAAACAAATAAACAACTTTTTCTTAAATTTTCACCAGGTAATCTACTCATAATCCATCAGCTGTTTAAGTTTAAAGCTCTTGTCTAAAAAGAGATCTCAAGCTTTCTATGTCCAAATTTTCAAAGGGCAATAACTCCAAAAAACTTTTTTTAAAAAAAATTCACCAGGTAATTTACTCATTATCCTCTATCTGCTGACAAAGTTTGAAGCTCCAAGCTGTTATGCTTTTTGAGATATCCTGATTACAAAATTTCATCATGACCCTTTAAAAGGGGCATAACTCCACAAAGGGAGATAATTTGCACAAAAAAACGGGTCTTATATTTTTTATGACAAATCTATTTATGAAAGGAGTTCTAGTGATAAGGCGTATATTTTCCCTAGTTGACATGATAACACCAAATTTTCAAATTGGCCTAAAGCTAATGTTTTTAAAATTTGTGTAGTTTGACAGTAAATTATGCATAGAAGCCAACAAAATACGTTTCAAAGCTATTCACCATTTACAATACCGTGAAAACGTGCACTTTCTACTCCCATCCCTCATTTTACGTCTTTATACTGGGTGCCGTTTAGACCAACCTTTGAGTAGATGCATTGCTAGTTTGAAAATAGTAAAAGTGCTAAAATGTTAAAGATAGGAGTGCTCTTCTTTTCCAAAACCTTACCGTGTTCCTTTTGCGCATGCGTACGAAATACACTTAAAATTGTGACGTTTGTCATTAGAAAGATGAAACTGGTGTCTTTCAGATTGGTTTAGATGCTTTTCCCTCTAGGCTCAAAATGCCATTTACATATGTTTTAAATGTTTATAGCGACATGTCGTTGTCCAAAAGGCATCTCGGGTCTACGGGGGGCGGGAAGCTTCTAAAAATTAACTGAAAGACACCAGTTTCATCTTCCAATGACAAATGTACTGGTATTTTGTCTTCTGAAAATGATGGTTTCAAATTCTTAAAAAAATGCGAAAAAAACTATAAAAAGTACGTGCATCACGTGTACCATAGTTCCAGGGCTCATGAAACTGTTTTATCTCCAGTCTGTCGTTGCCCAGAAAGATAGACATAACAGTAGCCATAGAGCTGTATTATATATTTTCTAAATACATTGTATCGAGATTTAGATACTGGTAATCTATCATTGACGATGAGTGTATATATGATCATATCATATGTTTGCTGGTTTTATCTGACCATTGAATTTTTTTAATCATTCAGTGTTAGATTAATCCATGTCATGTTAATTGATACCTTACTTAGCTTTACTACGCTTCTAGCAATATAATATTCAAAGTAAGGAAGAAGGCAAAAGCTCAGAAATCGATCAAGTACCACACCTGACCCAGGACACCGTATTGGAAAGTGAAAAACAACATATACAAGAAACCCAAGAGGTCAGCTCTTGCCCAATAGATGACCACAAGGCTGCAAGAAACAGACATCACAGTATGGCAAAGATAAAGACAATTAACAAAAAAATAAGATTCACAAAAGAAACACAGCCTTGGAACGGTCAGTAAGAAAATAACTGTAGGGCTTAAACTAGTTTCACGGTACCAACTATACCCTTAATTCTGTTGTGGAGCAAGACACATGGACGTTTGGTTTGCATGAACGATCCCTAACTTATCCATGATATATAAATCAAGATATAAAAATGAGATAAAACAAAGATAAAGAATCAACAGTACATATAACTGAATACCCGAGCAAAATAAATCCAACAGTTAACCCTGGTGGGCCTGACAACAGACACAGCATCAAGTCCTAACCATCTCATCTATTGATAAGTCTTTAAGGCAGAACCGTCACACAGAATGAGGTCCGACCCGCTGGCATGCAATTAGAGAGAAAAACAAAGTTGCCAAACGTGATTGGGTTGACCACCAAACAACTTAATTTTGGATATATCATGTATTATTGCTAGTCACGTAACATAAGTTTTGCGATGTATACTATTGTGGACTTAAATGACATTTGTTCTCGTTGATGACCTTGATAATCCATTTTGAATTATCAATAAAGAAATTTTAGCTTCCCTTAAAGCTGCATATTCTGTAACTTTTGATTTTTTTCATTTAAGAAATAATGTTTCTATTTTTCAAGAACACAGTAAAAAACTAAAATTCAGGTATACATTTTACTTATTTCTTAAATCTTAACTCATGTTCGGTATCAAAACAACAGCATTTATGTTAAAAATTAACTGTATATAATTATTGGAGGGACGCAAATAATTACCAACAAGAGAAAAAACACCTGTTTTTATAAGATAATTCAATTTTCCATGCAGTTTTCAGCTATAGCGAACAGATTTAATGTGAAAACAAAACTTAATTCTACTTTTACAAATGATTTCAAAAGAAAAGAAATTTTTTCGAGAAGTGTTCATAGTTGCAGACTTAGCCTCTTTAATATCAAATCTTTTTAATAAGCATGAATTTTAATGTTGAAATGTAGGTAAAACACACTTTTAAAGACTTTAACGTATACATGTAAGTTTAGCTTTGTTTACCTACATCTTGGACGCCATCTTGGATTTTCGAATTAGTATCAACCTGATTGTAGATTCTTAATTTACCGGCCATGGCCAACATTTTGTTTTATAACAACCTTTGTTATACTTCGGGTCTAGGTTGATCCCTGAAATACGCATCGTACTAGACAAACGTTCCTATTAACAGCTAAAATGACAGATAAGAACGATGACTCCATATTCAATAAAGATGCAGTCATCTTGAATTAAACGTTTGGTTTTCCCATATATCTTATTTGGACTAAAACGCGTATTTTACGTACTTTCTGAACGTTCATTACTTGTACAAACGGCGTTACGCCTTCTTATGTCAATATAGCAAGGCTTTATGGGATAATTGGCATATTCTAATGCACTTGCAAATGCAACCGCGATGTCTGATTGGATAACGTCATAAATTTGCGACAGTATATCCTGCGATATACTGTCGGAAACCCGACGTCATTACGTAACGTCACTTTTCATTGGTTGACAAGTGAATATATGCAGCTGGCAAGCGGCTATATGCAACTGGCAGCCGCTGGACGAATAGGCGCAACAAGGTACATTTTCACCGTCTTTTTGAAAAGGGAAAATGTTAATAGTGCATTAGAATGGGAGTAACCATATTCAAAATTTTCATTTTGGGGAGGTATATCGTCGGATATACGTTCGGAAATCACATTTTACGGCTCCGCTTACGCGTTGCCGTAAAACTAAATTTCCGTCCGTATATCCGATGATATTCCTCCCCAAATGAAAATTTTGAGTACAGTTATCCCCTAAATAAAAATCAAACTGGTGGCAAAAACGACGATAAATTACGCCACTCTAGTCCGTGCAGTGATTTGTCAAAGAATATATCTCTGAATTTGACCATTGGCTATATAGGCGATCACTGTTAGTTTATGGGCGTCATTTCATAGCGTTACCAATACTGATTTATCGATTTTATTACATGGCATATAAGATAAGATTTTTTTCCATAAAAGGATACACCTGTCTTTGGTAATGCCGTAGTAGACAAGTGCTGACAGACCATAAGCAGCTACAAGTGCGAAGTAGAGCCATGGGACCACAGCGGTGCCAGCTAAAGCGGGAAGTGAAGGTAGTAATGCTGCTGCAAAACGCTTTTCATTCCTGTTCTCACTCTGCTCTTTTTTGGAACGCCGACGGCACATTGCCGGTGTGATTGACATCAGTAGGAATACGTAGAATACACAGTACCATGTCTGTTTCTCCATAACTATCTAAAAAGAAGACAACATTTAAACTGGGAGCGCAGTGGCTCAGTGGTAGAGTGCTTGACTCGAGACCGAGGCCGCGGGTTCGAACCTAACCGGCGTCATTGCGTTGTGTCCTTGAACAAGACCATTAATCCTAGCTTAGTACTGGTTCAACCCAGGTAGACCCGTCCCTTAATAATTGAAAGATTGTTGATGGGACGTAAAGAATCAAACCAAACAAAAACAATATTTAAAAAGGCCCCTAGGGCCCTGGATCGCTCACCTGAGTCCTGCCACATGGGTAGACGATGTATTAGCCTTTGGCTAAGGAGATACAATGTATGATATGATTTAAAAGAAAGTTCTATTTTAAGCTCTGGTAGCGATGTTGTTTTGCCAAATTGATTTTCTGATCAATTTAAGTAGAGGGCAACATGAGGACCATTTCTGTGAAGTTATTTTGATTTACGATCAGTGGTTCAGGAGAGTTCATTTGAAGATATTTCTTATCTAGAGCTGCCAATCCATTTTTCAGCAGAACAAAACAATTTGTGCAATTTTGATAGAGGGCATCATGAGAGACATTTCTGCGAAAATATCTTAAATTTGGACCAGTGGTCAGGATAAGACGTCATTTAGATATATTTCTCATCTATAGCTCTGGGGACCCTGTATTTAGCCTAGCAAAATTGTTTGTGCACTTTTGGTAGAAGCCATCATGAGGAACAATTCTGTGAAATTATTTTGAATTTGAACCAGTGGTTCAGGAGGAAATGTCATTTAAAGGCATTTCTTATCTGGAGCTGTGGCGGCCCTTTTGTTCAGCGGAGTAGAACCATTTGTGCAATTTTGGTATAGGGTATTATGAGGAACAATTCTGTGAAATTATTTTGAATTTGGAGCAGTGGTTCAGGAGGAGATGCCTTTTTATGACATTTTTTATCTTGAGCTCTGGCGGCCCTTTTGTTCAGCGGAGCGGAACCATTTGTGCAATTTTGGTAGAAGGTATCAATAGGAACAATTCTGTGAAATTATTTTGAATTTGGGAAAGTGGTTCAGGAGATGTCGTCTTAAATATTTCTTATCTGGAGCTCTGGTGGCCCTCGTCTTCAGTGGAGCGGAACTATACTGTCCACAAAAAGTAGGGGATAATTGGACATAAAAAAGTCTAAAAATTAAAATCCTTATTTGTCGCATAAATAATTTTGTATTTTCATAGAGCAATATGTACGCCAGTTTTCCTGCTTAATTTGAGGGCTGAAAATTGGGTAATGTGACCTTAAGGGTGGCCAAAGAAACTAGGGGTCAAGACCCAAATTTCACACAAAAAAGTATCAAAATATTTGGCATGCTTTCGATAATGCATGCTAAAGATACATTACTGATATCTTTGTTTTTTAAGATTTTTTTCGCGCTCCATAATTGATATTTCTAGGAGATAGGGCGGTGACAAAAAATGCAAAAAAAAAAATGAAACAATTCACTATAAATTGACAGATTTTAGCCTAACATTCCTGAAATTGAGGACAAAGATGTCAAAACAAATTCTGAACATAAAAAAAATATTGAATAACGGATATTTTCTTAAAAGAAAGGCATAGCCATTGCATAATCCGTCATCGTGATATTCACAGGCTACCCCAGGTCTAAATATGGTTGTCTCAGCAACACGTGGCCAGACAAATCTTTGAAAATTTCATTCATATTGGCCGTGAGATGACTTTGCTAATTAATTCCAGCTGTTTCAGGATTATGACATTCGTTTGGTAAATGTTATAATTTTTAATATTCGAATATCCGCTACTTCTTGTGAACAGTATATTAATGCAATTTGAAAAAGGGCATCATGGGGAGCACTGATGATTTATGTGAAGTTATATGAAATTCGGACCAGTGGTTCAGGAGGAGATGTCATTTAAAGAAAACGTTTACGGACGACGGAAGACGGACGCACGACGGACGAAGAGCGATCACAATACCTAACATTGAGCCTTTGGCCCAGGTGAGCTCAAAACAGTAAAAAAACTGAATTATTCGAACTTCAGTAGTTTGGAGTACCCGTCAATTCGAATTATTAAGATACATTGCATGCGCGGATCCTGATGCTGGGGGAGGGTTCCGGACCTCCCCTTCTGGAAAATCACACGTGGCTATAGGTTTCCTTAGAAAGACGGGTACGGGCCCTCTCTAGAAGCAAATGGAAGCCTCGGGTCCACTTACTTTTCGAAGGAGGCCCATATGACCCTCTGTGAACAACATTGATGAAGAAAAAAACGTTGGCAGGACCCCCTGACGGGATTTTCTGGATCCGCACAAGCATTGTGTTGAACTGGTGTGTTTATGATCAATAGACAGTAAAGTGCACGACCCGTGTTGAACGTATTCAAATTAGTACCCGGTGCAAGAAGGAATTGTGTGGAACCCAGTAATTGTTTAGATTCAGCAGAATGATTCTGTTATCAAGGTGGCTGACGATCACGTGCTCTGCAGATTAAATGTCTAGACTGAACGGGCTATATTTTGTCTGACTTGTCATTAACTATCGGACTGATACTTCCAGGATCCATCACTCAGTAGTAGAATGCTTGACTCGAGACCAAAGAGTTGTGGGTTCGAGCCGCACCGGCGGCATCCCGTTGTGACCTTGAGCAAGTCACATTAATCCTTGCTTAGTCACTGGTTCAACCCCAAAAGACCCGTCCTGACATAGCTGAAACATTGATGACTGACACGTAAAGAATCAAATCAAAATCCAGGACCCAAAGCAGTGTGAGTTGTCTGACATAAAATATGAGACATATTCCGTTGACAAAATGTATCTAGCTATAGAGTTTTATGAATATATTCCATATGCTGGGAAGTGCAATGGCGCAGTGGTAGTTACTGCAATTAATGAAAAATAAGCATTGCAGTTTGTGAAAGATAAATTAATTTTCTATAAGGTAATACAAAGTATGGACCCAATTGGAAATATTACACCTTATAGATTCTGATTTGGCTTTTTTGGACTCGGATGCCTATTTTGTTGGTTTGATGTAAAAATGTAACGTATGTTACAACCTTTAAATTGCAAATAATCTTTCTAAAATGTCTGCTGCAATGAATAGTGATTCTGAAGAGAACCAAATAATAACAATGAGAAAGGTGTATGCAGAAGTATATTGATGTCTATTTAATGGAAAAGGTTGTCTACTCATTAAAAATGGGTAGGGTGGGACCCAAATTATCGAGTGTTAACATCTTGATTCTTAATAAGGGGACTCCAATGAAAAATATTATACCACTCCCAGAGAACCCTTAGGGGGTGTATGGTGACCCCTTCGAGCCCATGGACTATTAAATGTAAATAAATCTAAAGGGTTAGATAGCATTTGTCCTAGAAATAAAAAATTGTCAGCTAATGTTTTGGTTCCATTTTACAGTGTTGGATTCAGAGGGGGGGATACTGGATCCGACCCTGATTTTAGGCCTTTTATTACTTTTATTCTTTAAAATGTATTACCGCTAGCATAACAAAATGCTGATGTTGTTTACTAAAATGCCTAAGATCCTACGTTCTATGGCATTACTAGAAACAAATTTGCAACATGCGTTGAACCTGATTCATATTTGGTGCCGACAGAACGGCATGGTTTTAAATACCGACAAGCCTTAAGTGTTGTTAATCACTAGTAGGCAACAAGACTCAGTTTGCAAATCTATGTCCTATTTTAAAGTATAGCGATAAAGACATAAAATGACACATTTACAACATGTTTTGAAAATAATTTCATTATACGAGGGCTGTTCAAATATGAATGCAAGTAGCTTCATAACTTTCTTCACATATATGCTACAACAAAATGGTAAACGTTTCTATAAGGACTATATATCATCTTTAAACTGGCACCAGCTCTAAAGAAAAATACATTATGTATACTTATCGAGCTATAGCCCTTTGAATGAGGGTCACGTGAGTATACTAATAAACTCAATGCTTCGAACATATACCAGTGAAATAGACGAGTGTATAATTCTTCGATAAAAAGGTGAAATTTCTAGAAATGTTTAAGGAAGTATCCCCATATTCTTATATAATGATTCTGAGAAAGTTTTGAAAATCTGACATGCTTTTGTTAAATTACAAACGAATAGTTTTGACTAAAGTCTCCTCGTGTTTGCGAATAAATGGTAAACAAAACACCACCTTTCAGTTTTCAGTTAAACTTATCCCTAACAAAATGCACGAAGCAACATTTAAAATAGTTTTAACTCAAAGACAATATGTTGATCGCTCATACGGAGTTGTTGCTACAAATTGTTGATGGATAGTGGGTAATTTTTAAACGCTGAAAAGCAGCTTTATTAAGTCAAAACTGCCTTAAGTGAAGGGGTTACAGAATCTATACTTATTTTTTTTTTGCCTTAACCTTGCGGCTTTATTCTAATTTAGAGCGTGAACTTTAAGTTTGACCGCTATAGGCATTATTTACAATAGAATTACTCACCTGGTCTTTAGGACTGGACAGATTAAACATATCTTAATTAATGTAAACAAGTTATTACGAAGCAGACAAAATGCTTGAAAAATGATATAAAATGTGATAATTCTGTACACAGAGGATGTCGCGTTTTGAAAACTCTCTCATAGCATATACTGAGGGACTTTAAAAACGCACCATTTTACATTCTCTGTCTTATCCACATGATTGATTTGAGGATGTTTTCTTTATCATTTTTTATCCTCTTGCAAAATGGACCATGATTTGCCATGATTTAGATTTTCTCATACTGTTCATTCTGACGTTACATCGACGTAAGTGTTTTTCAACAATTGTCATCTGACAAATGTGAATTTGATTCAATTAGAAAACAAACACTTTTAGGTGGTAGCCAGATGTCTTAACAAATGGAAAAAACACAAAAGTTTTCAAAATTAATCATCTTATTACACTCCCACTCGCAACGTTTCTTTGCTAACGTCAGTCTTAAATTTTCAAACATCAATAACAGGCGGGTGACGTCCGTGCATGTCGCGATACTTTTGTCTTTTATGCAACTGATTGAGGAGTATCTGTTGGCAACACATGGATTTTGAATCTTCCTGATCCTTAGGATATTATCGGCCAATTACGTAAAAAATCAATGACGTCATGCAGACGTAATGAACGCTGCCAGTGGCCTAAAACTTCATGATTTTAATTTGTTTTCACTTTTGCTTTCAAGAACAAACATCGGTTTGAAAACTTATTTTCGTTCATTATGGAAGGTATGGGTACTCTGTGACTTTTTGAATTTGAGTTGTCTCAGAATTATCACGACGTCACGGCAATCATAAGCCACAGCGTTTGGATTTTCTTATTGAATGCAAGCTAAATGACGGAAATTGTCAATTTAATTTTTCACATAATGAAAATATCCAATTTTCGACATAAATTAGCATTTAAGCAGGTGGTGCGTTTTTAAAGTCCTTCAGTATATTTAGCATGTTTTCAGTGAAACGCAAAGAAAACGACACAGCGATGTTCATTATTCCATCACTTGTAGATAACTCAAAATGACGTTTATCATTAAAGAAATGAATTCAATTTTTGGAATGTTCATGGAATCATGAATACTTCGGGTCTCGTGCAAAGTAAGTGAAGCCCGAAGGGCTTCACGTTAACTTTGCAAGAGATCCGAAGTATTCATAATTCCATGAACATTCCAAAAATTGAATTCATTACTTATATTTACATTTTATATTATCAGTCAAGTATCAATTTTCAATTTTCACATAACTTGGCTGATTTTCCAGATATTTTGAATTAAATCAGACATAACGTAGGTTTTGGAATAGCCAAAAAGCCGATTTGCCGCGCTCAACGTCATGGCGATACGTGTTCAACGTCAGGCAAACGTCAGTAAACAAGCAACGTTATTGGATGGACTTGACGTTAGCCCGCTCAAATGGCGCGTATGTGTGTGTGGCTTAAATCGATTTGTTCATGAAGGTATGAACCACATCTCAAATGTAAAGGTTCATCTAAAGACTCGCAGTGGAAATGTAAATATAAAATTAATGACGTCACAAACGTGCCTGTTTAGTCAAGATTGAAACAGGAGTGTTTAAACTTTTCCTACAAGCAACTTTAGGATTGTTGCTTAAACTTGCATCTAAAATTTGGTGCCATTTTTTCTAAAACTTACAAAGATATGACGCTATATCCGCACATGTACCAACACGTGCATTGCAATTTGTTTCAGAAAACCTTCAGTATACATGAATGACCTATGAATGATATAAGGGTCACTAACTCGAGAAATATAGTGAGTGTTTCTTTCTGGTTGGTGCCATTTTAAAGGCGACAAAAAGTTGTTTCCAGAGGGGTATGACATTTTGTCGTAGCATATATGTGAAGAGAGTTATGAAGCTACTTGCATTCATATTTGAACAGACCTCGTATGTATGGTAACTAAGCAAAATAACTTCATATTTGTCAGTAAAGCATCGTTTTATGTTTTATTATGCTGATATTAAACCGCATTTTGAGTACTTCAATACCGTATGGAGCAATACTTCAAGTGGAAACATCAACAAAATCTATAAATTCCAAAGATGTGCATGTAAATTAATTCTAGCTCGAGACACAGACATTTAAGTGGTCTTGGGCCAAATAAATATATTGTCCTTTGGTCAAATCTTTTTTGTCAACAAAGACAAATTAATCACAAAGTTTACAATAATCAGTTTATTTACATAAATTGTTTCAAGTGCGATATATAAACCTTGACACCACAAGCAAAATGTAACTTAACCAAAGGGAGTTTTTTTTATTTTCAGGTGTGGTCGTCTGGAAGAGTTTCCAACTACTTTCAAGTTAGCATCGCCAATGGATACATTTGTAAGGAATGCACTGAAAGGCTAAACATGTATTAATGTAGGGAATTCACAGGACTTCAAAATGTCAGGCTAGTCAATCTGTCGATGGCAAACTACCTAGAAGTAGGCGTTTTAAACGTACAACTAGGCAGACAGATAAGCAGGTGACAAACCTTGATTCTGCTGTGGTCAATCTTTCAAACGCTGAACTCACAGAATCTGAGAAATCCCTGCTTTCTAAAGGTCTAAATTTTTGCCCTAGACCAAAAAGCTATGACAAAGGAAAGCTTGTTGAAGACACCAAGACCTTCACAAGGCGTATGAGATATACGTCTAATTTTGCTGACCTTGGTAGCTCTCACTCTCAGGAAAAGTACCCTAACTTCATCCCAAGGAGTGACTGGCAACCCCCTAAACAAGGTCATGATATTGAGGCGTTTGTGAATCGTGTAGAATCAGCAGTTGGATCACACATTCCCCCAAAGCCAAAACATGACAATCTCAGCAAATCTGATCGCAGTGCATTATACAACCTCCAAAAACGGGAGGACATTGTAATAAAGCCTGCAGACCAAGGGCGGGCAGTTGTTGTCATTAACAGGGACCATTATGTCTCCGAAGCTGAGAGACAACTCAATGATTCTACTTTTTACAAGCCCTTGGATCATGACCCTACACCAGAATTTGCCAAGCAAGTGTCAGACGCGGTCAGAGAAATGCACAATCAGGGTCTCATAAGCAAAAAGAACATGGCATACCTCATAGTGGACCAACCTAAAGCAGGTCGATTCTATCTTGTACCCAAAATTTATAAAACTGGAAATCCAGGCTACCCCATCGTCTCTGCCAATGGCCACCCAACTGAGAAAATATCAGAGTTTGTGGATTTGCATCTACAGTCTCATGTCCAGACTTTACCATAATACCTTCAGGATACCACAGATTTCCTGAAGAAGCAGGAGGCTATTGGACCCATACCATCTCATGCTTTGCTTGTTTCCATGGATGTTGTATCCCTCTACACAAATATACCCCACAGCGATGGTATAAAGTCATGCGAGGAAGCATGAGAGGAAATGGATATAAAAGACCCTCAAACACAAACTCTGGTAAAACTTCTCACACTAGTTCTGAAATGTTACAACTTCGAATTCAATGGTCAACACTTTTTCCAAGTCCAAGGCACAGCAATGGGTACAAAAATGGCACATGCTTATGTAAATATGTTTATGGGTCGTCTTGAAAAGCAGCTATTAATGTCAGTCACCATGAGGCCATTCTCATGGCTGAGAATCATTGATGACATAGACGTGAAATGGCTGCATGGTCGTGACAACCTAGATACCTTCCTACAAGAAGCCGATAGTTTTCACTCAACTATACGGTTTACAGCTGAGGTATCGAATGACAAGCACGTTTTGCTTGACGCCCAATCCAGATTGGATGAGGATAGAATATGCACCAATCTTTACACCAAACCTACGGATACCCACCAGTATCTTCTACCCACCAGTTGCCATCCTAAACACTGCTGCAAGAATATCCCATATAGTCTTGCACTGCGCCTCAGACGCATTTGCTTGTTTGAATTAAGAGCCTAAGAACTGACAAATCAGCTACACAGCCGTGGTTATCTAAAGCAGGACATAGCTTCTGTCATTGACAAAGCCAGGCAAAGGAGCCGAGATGCTCTGCTGTCATACAGGCCAATGTCTGCTGAGGTCGGCACAACACTCCCATTTGCGCTGACATATCATCCTGACCTACCCAAGATCAGGGATATTGTTGACAAAAATTGGTCCATCATCGAGTCATCAGATGACTTGAGGGATATTTACCAGAGCAAACCAGTCATGGCTTTTAGGCGCCCCAAAAGCCTTCGTGATTTCCTGATACGAGTACGACTGAAACCAAACTCTGATGATGAGAACCAAAATGGTAAATGTCGACCCTGTGGCAGAAAAAAGATGTCAATGCTGTAAAATAATAACCCCTGCTGATACTGTGAATTCATCTTCTGGGACCAGTGTAAGACCGAGGCAGAACACAGACTGCACAACAGAGAATGTTGTCTATCTGATCTCTAGCAGTAGTTGCAACAAACAGTATGTAGGAGAAACCAAAGGCCCATTAAACAAACGTATGAATGGCCATCAAGATGACTGGAGACACCGTAGATTTGAAAGATAACCACAACAGAACATTTTTACTCTGCAGATCATGACTTTCTGAGTCATGCCTCTGTCTGCTGCCTTGAACACAACAAGTAGTGGTCAGATTCTACCAGGAAACTCCGTGAGAGCTACTGGATTCAGCGTCTGAACATTCTGTGTCCATTTGACACCAACAAGGGTGACTGACTTTATCAGGTCATTTGGTAGAACATCTGGTGTGTTGTGTTGTTGTAGACGATCTTTCAGGAGCCTAGACATGTTTTAGACTTCTGTTCTACACATTTCTTGCCAGAATGCCAATTTTGTGCGCTGTGTTCAATTCATAAATATTGTGCAGTCATATTGCATAATAACTGAGGGTCTGGATGGGGGGTCTGGTATTCACTATTCATTAAAAAATTAGCCAATTATTCATCTCATTAAAATTTTAGGTTATTCATTAAAAGAAGACCAGTTATTCATTAACAGCAAAAAAGGTGGCAAAGAAATCTGATTATTCACTATTCATTAATTTTTTCTTCAATTCATTAAAAAATAGGAGTATTCATTATTTTTTAGGCCCTGAATATTTACTATTCATTATTTTTTTGGCTCATTATTCACTATTCATTATAAAAAAAAACAATTATTCACTAATCATTATACCCCATCCAGACCCTCATAACTGGGCCCTTTTAAGGGCTTAAATTATCACATAATTCATGTATATAGTTATATTTTGTTAACTATCCACCTAATCTAATGTGTCTTGAAACTCTGATGAAGGCGAAAGCCGAAAGCACTTAGTCTCAAAAATTCTTTGCACTGTTTTTTGATTTATATAAATATACTTATCTTGTAACTAATGTTTTGCGAACAAAAACATGCTTTTTGTTCAGCATTACATGGGCCCTTTAAGTTGGTTCCCTTACCCTAAGTCAAGCCCGTAGCCAGACAGAGGCCAGGAAGCCTGGGCTTCAATATCATATGGGCCTTGACGCGAGAAACCCTGACTTTGTTGCATCTGCCCAGTCTGATCAGCGCCTTTATTATTCACAATTTGAACAGTAGAATAACTAGGTCAGATATCTCTAAATTTTCCAATTTCTTTGGTGGGTTTCAACATGATAAAGCCTCTGGCTACGCACCTGTTTTAAGTACATAATTGACAAGAATGAAGTCAAATTTAAACCACCTGCATGCACTGTATATGTATAGTTATTAGTCCTTTAATATAGTGTTTCTGTTTTAATATACAGTTTTAAGCATTTTCATCAGTTATAAGCACTCTGAATCAGATGTTGTGTCTTCTTTATCTGGTTGATATACTAGATCGTTATGGACATTGTACACGTTTTCGAATACATTTAAGTATTTCTCCTGGACATCATAGTATTAAACATTATATACACATGGAAAATTGTTAAGGAACACCTCTTGTATCACGAGGCTAAAATTTGGACTAACATTTCCTACATTCTTAATGTACATTAACAAAACTTTTTAAATGATCAAAATCTGTATTACCTAAAGTTGCTTCAAAGTGAAACTGATGAGTATCAAGTAGTTAATGTGGCTGGAAGCGGCCATTTCGGATGAAGAAATTAAATTTCTGATTTTAGGACCCTATTGATAATCCTTGCAATAAATTCTTCAATGAAGTCGAATTGCACTCTTTTTCCGTAAGCTAAAAGCTGATAGTCTGTGTGACGAACTTTGATCATAATCTTTTACTTTACTGGCCTTTTGTCGGAGGAGGGGCATACTTCACCAATCGCAAGATTCTATGCAACATTTCCTTCTTTGTCTATACATTTTGCAGGTTGTTATGATTTAGCCAGATTTTAAATATGGCCATTCAGGACTTTCAAAACATACATTTCTATAATAAAATCACAGCAGATTAGTATTCGAATTTCGTTTATTTTGGAAATTATCTAAGAATATTGGTTTCCATTGGAACTAGTGCAAAATGCAGATCGTAAATGGTTATGTTACTCAAAGCTTATACACTCTTTTTGAAAACCAAAGTCATTTATTCATTAGATATGCTCAGCTCTTTCATTTTATGCTGTTTTTGCTTTCCGAAATTGTTCTATATGGTTTGCAGAAACTAACAGGCAATTATGTATTCAGGAAAATTGAGATTATTCAAGTGCAGCATATTGTATCCTCCGTAGCACAAAAATGAAATTCCGTGGACTTAAGCAATTTAAGCTGTAAGTTGGCAATGTTTTCCAGTGTCCTATTGAAAATCCAGAATTGCAAGCCCTCAGGTAATTCGGATATTCAAAAACTAAAATTAGGGCTTCAATTATTCCTTATTTCCACATGTATACATTATTTTGAATGATTCCACTTTATAGAACACTCAGAAGACTGTATATATCACTCAGTCCCAATAAGAATATAGAACTTTATTATCTACTATGTAATGAAATACAGGAAAATATTGATTAAATATAATGCATATATTTCACAGCAGTGAAAATACAAGATTTTATATTCTCACGGGAGAGAAACTGTAAGATTGGGACGGGTTTTTTTTTCTATTTTCTCAATATGGTCTAAGGGAAGCAACTCTTTATGGCATATCTGTTTCTTTTCTAAGGGAAACAACTAATGGTGTCTGCTATTTCTATGGAAATGTAAACAAACGTCAGAGTCACTTAGAAGCTTAAAAAGAAAGAGCTTTTGCTACACCTAAAAAATCAAAACAAAAGCTCATGTAAAGTAAGATTCACTTCTCTTTACCTTAAAAGATTATGGGAAAATTGTAGATAATAAAAAGAAAATTCAAATGTTTTTTGTTAAATATTTCAATATCCTCTATAAATTCTAAAGAATAAAGATTGACAAGATTGCTTTCACACTCAAGAAGACTTGGGGCTGATCTGTCCATCATTGTCAGCAGGAAAATGGTCAACTTCAAATTGAAGTTTAGGGAAAGATTGTTAACTACTTTTATTCTGTCTACTGTTCGTTTTAGCTTTCTTTTTTGTGCTTTCTTTTTATTATGCTGCTTTAGCTTTTTCATTTGACATTCTGCAGTCCTTCCACTCTTTTGTCTTTGTCCAAAAACACTATAACATTTGACTAAAAGTCCCTATAGTTTTTCATTTAATTGGTCGATTCTACATTTAAGTTCATGAAGCTTCCTCAAATATCTCAATTAAAGGTGTGATGAAGCGAAAATTCTGGAGCTTTGAACCTTCTGCCATCTGCAGAAAAGATGTGTTCATCCTCTTCATTTACTTTTAGCTTTAATTGTCCGATAGTTTATAATCATTCAAGCACCTTCGTCTTGTTTGTATTAAATATAAGACTGTCCCCTGGTTTCAAAAACGCACCTTCTAAGAATCTCCGAACAGTATTTTGATATGAACTTTGAGTGTAATTCACCTTTTTAGCGGTGCTTTCCAAGTTTTGGATGTGATCCCTTTGTCTACTATTCTAATGGGATTCTTTAGCCATTCTCTATCCATTGTATTTTCTGTTGATGTTTTTTTGTTTTTTTTTGTGTGTTTTTTAAGGAAAATATTATATTTTATTAATGACCCCCAATCCAAATGTCATAAAATGTCTGACCCCCCCCCCCAAAGGATGTAATTTATTTTTTCTGACCCCCTCCCTCACAGGGGGTTAACTCAGTCACAGTGCGGGGTGATTCTTTATGAAAGTTGTCAATGATGCTTTATGAAAGGGTTACAGGTGCTTTATGATTTCCTTAATCAGTATAAGGTAGGTGATGGGAAACTACATCAAACGTAAGATTTTCGAAGCCCAAAAGTATTTTATTTTTATTAATTCTAATCATTGAAAAGCAAACGGTTTTACTCTGTCATTCTTTGCGATGACGGTTTATGTGTCAGGGATTAATGAGCGGTTTAATTCAGATATTGTTAAAACCCATAACAAAAATCAGTATATTTATCAAAGTACATATTCCATCAAAGATAGTGTGCATACAACTTCAAGTTCAATCTGAATGTGTTTGAATAAATCAATTTTCTCCTCATGTAAAACTATAAAGGGCTTATTTTAAATGACTAATATTGACAAGCCAAAACCTGGTGGTAAAGAAACAGTGACATATTTTGGTAACAGGTTCTTTACCTGTCCGAATGATGGATAACTGGTTCTTTATGAAAGGGTTCGGATGCTTTATGAAAGAATTTGCAAAGATGTTAATGGTTTTAGAATCAAATATCAAGGCAATTAGACCTATTACTGCAGCCCTGACTTATTTATTGATTGATATAAGACCTAACGGCCCAGTCAACAATATTTCTGTCATGTTGGGACTCCTCCAAGAGACAGGGAGAGACTAAAAGGGTCCTATCCTATCCAAATTTGCCACAAGTCAAGCAAATCACGCCCTATCATAACGATTAAGGTTAAGATTTATTTCAATATTATATCAGTGATGCCGATGCTGGGTGCGATCTCCTGTCTGCTTGCATATTAAGCAGATAGGCAGCTGACCAAGCTACAGAGTTCAGATTGTTAGCTAAGCATCGCATATGCGTGTCCGGAGGGAGGGGGACAGAGGGTTTGCATCCCACCTGAAAGATCACAAGTTGTTATAAGTTTCCTTAGAAGTACTGTTATTGACAACCTCGAGAAGAAGTAGGACCCCTTGGGTCCAATTGCTTCGAAAGGGAGGCCATGTACGCACTGCCCTCTGTGAAAAAACTAAAATAAAGTTTTCAGGATACCCCCCTCCCCCCCCCCCCCCCCGATAGAATTTTCTGGATCCTCCCATGCAACGTAAACATCAAAACCCTACTATCAGCATCCAGTACTGTAGCATTGTATCCGAGACGTCAATAAGTCTTTTACGAAACTCTCAATAGGAGCATGTGGTGAATTGATGGGGTGGGGTGGCTCAGCGTATTTCGAAGGGACTTAACATGAATTTTAGTGAGAGTTGAGCCTGAAAGGGCAGAGTAGAAGCTTTTGGTTTGTTCGTTTGCTTGTTTTCATTTGCTTGGCTTGATTCTTTACGCCCGAGTCAACAATCGTTCGGTCTTGTCGGGATGGGTCTACCTGGGTGGATCCAGTACTAGGCAGCGGGTAAAATGTCTGTTTGCTTAGATATTTTTCATCCCAGTCGGATCGGGACGATTTCTTATCCTTCTGTTTTATACCAGTTTCCGTGTCCTGCTCTAGGACACAACACAGTGACTCTGACGTCTGTGAGTCTCGAACCAGCAAACCTTCAATTGAGCCACTGCGCCCCACACAGGCATGAAAGATTAAGGCAAACATTGTTCATAATAACTTTAATCTTACTTGATAGTCTACTCTTGATAAACAAAACGAGACATGCAGACAACAACTATTTACATGTTTGGATTTTCAAAAGAAACGTCTCATTCAGATGGTTCTTTTGAGTACCAAGAAGAAATACAAATGATTTTTTGTTCAAAATTCGCAAACTTACCTCGCCTAAAGATATATCCAATCATTAGAATCTAACAAAAACCCTATAAATAGCAGACTATTTATGAACCCAGACACCAGCTTTCTCGTTCTGGATACCTGCAGTTGCAGTTATAGTTCTCTTCGCTGGAGTTGTTTTCTCATAATTTGAAAACGGAACAACATCATTGATAAACATACCGGGTAGGCGGCATTCGAAAATCCTCTTAACAATCGACGAACGCGGATAAAAATCACAAGAAACGGTGTTTACGATTGCCAATCGGGCGACAAATGACAATAGAAAACTCTGTTTCTATCGATTTTTGATCTTTGTTCGTCGATATTATTCACGTTTTCGATTGCCGCCTACCCGGCGTGATAAAGTGTGCAGCTTTTGTGTCTGTACGGGCGATAATCCTCACTTAAGTCTTTAATACGGCTACGATTTAGGCACATCTAAAGTTTTGCCATTAAAAAGACATGCTTCATTGGTTCCTTCATGTATGTATGCGAACCTTATCCTTTTTTATGCATCATCTAAGTCACATACCTCGGGGAAAGGGTGCTTGTATTTTAGGAGAGGGGGTACCCAGAAGTACTCTTTCTACAAAGGCTTGGTCCCCCTCCCCCGCATCCCGACAAAAAAATCAGGATCCGCTCTGGAATAGCTTTTGATGTAGAAAAGTGATAAAAGCATGCAAGCTGGCCCCAAGGCGCTCCGTGCATTTTCTAGTTGAGCTTTAAAAGCTAGATAGACTTGAAATATTGGATGTAGTTTGTAAAATTGACAGAAAACAACAAAGATGCGGACAAATCTGCGCCATCTGTTTGCAAAAATGCAAAAACACGTCTTCATTCGGCGAGTGACAATCAAAGGATGACTGGGCTTAGGTCTTATGCAACCTCAAACAGCCAGACAAAAAATGCGTTTGATCATTACACCCAAGTCGGCTGCTGCATATTTTTTCTTAGATTATTGACGAATATATTAGCACAGAAGCAAACTGCAACAATCTGTTCTGGGTCTACATTATTTGCCTAAGAGGCTTCAAAAACATTCAGCATACGACAAAAGCAGACAGCTTTTGATTTTATTGGCAAAGCAATTCTAAAATCGATGTTCATGCACGTTTGAAGAAAATATTTCTAGTTTAACCATAAACAAAAAATGTTTTTGGGCAATGTACTTCTATTACAGAGCGGACACGATTAAATTGCAAAATCTACGATTTTCCGTTTTAACGGGTCATATATTTTTTTTAAAAAAAAGGTAATACCTCGGGTCCGAGGTGATACAGAGTTAAAGTCTTTGTGTATTACACGTCGTCTTATGTTGATTGATATCCGTTCCATGAAGATAACTTAAACTGTTATTGAGATATAGAGAGGACTCGAAGCATGGACAGAAATCTGAGTTGAACTTGTTGCCTTGAACTTGGGAGATGGTGGATGATTGTTGTGCCAATTCATTAGATTCCGGGTGTAACAGCTTCTGACCAGGTTTGAGCCAAATTTGTGACCTTGACTTTGGGGGTTGGTGGTTAAGTGTTGTATGCGACACACCTTCGTGTATAACTATGTGAAGTTATAATCAAAATATAATGTGATAGGTCTTTGGTGGTTGCGAACAAGAAAGGCACAGACCAGCCAGAGCGTCCGCGCAGTCTGATCAGCGCCTTTGTTAATCGCTTATATCTAGATGTGCTACAAGCGAAAATTTAATTTTCTAGCAAGTCTCTGTAGCTAAGCAGGATGGTTTAAATCCTACTTTGTCGGAAACACCGAAGACAGGGTTTCTCGCGTCGCGGCCAAATTATAAAGTCTGATGAGATATGATTTTCATTCATATGTTTTTTTGCGTCTTTTATTGATATTGATGTAGTTTAACCAAATCATCATTCCTCTAAAATACTTCTTTTGCTTTTTCTTCTCCTACTATCTCATAGATGTTTTAACAGGCATAAATCAGATTTCTGGACAGTATAAGATAAGATGTGGAATGGTAGCTCTTGCTTGTTTGTTTAATTTGATTCTTTATGTCCCAGTCAACAATAGTTCCGCTATGTCGGGACTGGTATTCCTGGTTTGAACCAGTATTAAGCAAGGCTAAATGTGTCTTGCTCAAGGACACAACACAGTAACGCCGGTGAGGCTAGAATCCGCAACCGCTCGGTTCTGAGTCAAGCACTCTATAACTGAGCCACAGCACTCATTTGGAATGGTAGCGGTTGGTATGGATTCACAGGGGCAATATTAGCATCTTTGACGGATATCAGTCCATGCTATCGGTAATATTCATACGAGAGTATAATCTTATTGGGTCCCGTACCTCAGCCGGAGGCAAGCCCAGCTGTACATCAAGGGTTCGTGAGTTCCATTGCGACCCAACCAAAGTCCATTATTTCCTGGAGATTGGTCATCAAAACAGATATACGTTCTTTCGCCTCCTTCCGCTGATTCAAGAAGGATTCTTGTCAGTTTCAAGTGAAAGTATGTGCAAAAAAGTACTGTTTTATACCCATATTCCACACAGGGCTCGAATCCCACGAATCGCCACAAATTGACAAATATTTTGATTCGTGGCTGAAACGTACTCAGTTAGCGAAGATCTTAACTGAATCATACAGTCCGTAGTCAGTTCTGCAATTTGTAGGCCTATTGGGAATTCGGATCAAAAGATTTGAACTGTTCAAAACTTGGCCACGAATTCCGCGATTCGAAAAATTCGTGCTTGATTCGTAACAAATTCCTAATGCATTCTTGGACGATGTAACTGAATCGTAATCGATTCAGATGCGTAGCTACTCTAAAATCATTCGTGGGTAATCGGGAGATTAAGACAAGCTATAAAACCAAGGAAGAGATAGTAGACGGACTTTCTCTTAGAGTAACTACCCCGTCACGCGCATACATTCGAGCCAGTCCTGGAAGTGGAAACATATTGGACAGGAGCACAATCAGGATCAGTCAGTAACTCCTAGACAGGTGGTTTTGCTGATGGCATACTACCATATATTTCCAAGTCAGAGTCAGGGCCAGGGCCTCTCGACATTAACGTAGTTGTTTTCTTCTAGCTATATAAGTAGCTGTTTTAGACACTCAAGTTGCAGGATCAATTCTACAGCTGACAAACGAGGAACATTCATTTTGGAGCTGATACCCCCTTCCCCCCCCCCCCCCCCCCCCCCCCCCCCGAAGCATGGATGGTCTTTTTTTATAACTTTCTTGAGAGGTGGAATCATTACGAATCGTCGCGAATTTATGTTATTTCGTGCCCAATTCGTGCTGCATTCGGCATATTCTCAACTAATTCGTGATCGATTCTTAACTTATTTATAGGTTATTGTACATCGTAGTGAATTCGGCACTCAGGCCGAATCCAGCCGAATCCCGCGAATATTCGTAACTGTTTCTTACCTATTTCGTAACTGAATCGTAGAACATCACGAATAGATTAGGGAAAAAACAATTCTCCACGAATTTATCGATTCTTGATGATTCGGGAGATTTGTGGTCTGTGGGGAAATAGGGCATTACCACTTAGCTAAGCTTGCCCAGTAAAGTGTGGGATGCCCTAATATGACGGGAAAATGTTGACTTTCCCCTCTCCTACCACCCTCTCCTACCTCCCCTGACCTTGTGGATGGGGTCAATAGATCAAAATTCACATTTTTTTCCAGAACAGCACCAACACAAACCAACAAAGACATTTGTACCGGGACAACATGCGCGGATCCAGGAATTTTTTGTCAGGGGGAGGGGGGTCCAGGCTCCTCAACTTATTTTACAGTTTACAGAGGGGTCCAATGGTTTTATTACATATTTTCCAGGGGGGTCCAACTTTTTTCAGAGGGGTCCAAATGCTAATTTCTATAGAAACCCAAATACAGGTAACCATAACTTGTGATTTCCAGGGGGGGCTGGACCCCTATCCACCTCTGGATCCGCAAATGTACAATGTGGCATTTTGGCACGAATAGGCTCAGACGAGTCTGTGCTGCTTCCTTTTTAGCTTAGAAACTCCAAATGCTTATCAGTCAATAGTTTTTAAGCGACTAGCAAAGGCTCTGATCGGACTGCGCAAATGCGCAGACTGGTCTAAGCCTTTGGTGCTCGCACATACCACATTGTTGGAAATCTCATATTTCGGCCCATTTATTGGTGCAAAAAAATGCATTACGGCTGTATATCAGGACGAAATTGCATTTGTCTGATAAAGAACCTGTAACTTCTTTCATAAAGAATATGTAACAACTTTCTAAAAGAACATGTAACCCGAATTTTAGGCTCATAAAGCATTTGTATCCTTTCATAAAGAACCATTAACTTCGAAAATTTTTGAAATTGGCTATAACGTATATTTCAGGAAGAATTTAAGCTTCAGATACCAAATTTATAATATAATGGTTCGTTTCCAAGCATGTTTTGCTCGATAAAACTATGAAATATACACATATGGCATTTGCTGCAACTTAGCATCTCTGTTGTAATAGGTGAATTGTTGGACAGCTAAGCTGTATGATAAATGCATAGACTATCATAAAACATGCTGTTTATTTGTCTTTTAACAAAATTTGACTCTAAAACTGTCTGATATAATTACCATTTTCACCCCATGTCTGGCATGAGCATCGCATCTTGTCAAGAATCATTAACCCAAAGTAAAGAATCTGTAACCCTTTTCATAAAGCATCATTGACAACTTTCATAAAGAATCACCCCGCACTGTGACTGAGTTAACCCCCTGTGTCCCTAAAATTGCTCAGCCCCCAACCCCCAGCTGATAAATTAATGACTGACCCCTAATGTCTATACCCAGCAAACATGCCTATATGGGTCCCATATGGGCTACCCATATGGGGAGTACCCATATGGGGAGTGCAACCGGGTTCCGCATGGGTCCCATATGGGTAAGCCCATATGCGGGTTGCCCAGATGGGTCCCAAATGGTCCCATATATCAGTCCAGTCCTATAAAGAAAAAGGAAATGATATAATCATCTTTACATAAACTTATTTCCTTGTTTATAATGCATGGCTAGCTTCTACGGTTGTGGATACAGAGGGGATTCACGTGGTTCGCTTGAACCCCTATTTGAGACAAAATTATTCCATTTTATGAGGAATTTCAAGCAAAATCAGCATAAACTATCACAAACTCCCCACAACGGTGTACTTCCGGTTCAGAGACCTTCAGAAAACACCACTGCCGCAACCCAGCTGAAAATGTTGAAAATTTCAACATTTTGCTATTTGCAAACGTTGCCTGTTGTTTAACCATTTAATATAATTCATTGATGGCTAGTGTGTAATTTTAATCCATTATTTGCACGATTTTATGATTTATGTGAGAAGTATTTACGAAAATGTAGACGAACTATAATTTTGGCAGGATTATTTGGTAGTTATACGGCAAGCTAGCAATGGGCACATGACTGTCATGTGACTTCTAAGATGGATGTTTGCTGACCGCGAAGAACAAACGAAACAGAAATGGTTTTAATTGATGTTGCAGATATATTAACAATCGGCTTATTTCAGCAAGTTAGACTTCTATTTTGGTCACTTTTTACTGATCGTGAATGCATACAAGGGCGGACCCATGACTCAAATTTTCAAGAGGGAGGGGGGGGGGCAGTTTTTCCCGGGGATGGGGTTCCTACGGCTACGGCTCATTCCTATAGAAACCCTTTATCAATTATGATTGGAATAAGGTTTTCCAAGGGGGGGGGGGGTTCTGGACACCCCCTATGGTATATTCTTGCATACCCAAAGATGGAGTGGGCCTATGCAGTAGGAGTTTAAACAAAGCTAGTACATAAGCAGCCATTTACTGAGGGCTCATTCATTAAAAAGAGATGGTCAGGACCCCTTTCCCATGGCAAAAACACAAGATATATGGGTTCCTATAGGAGAAGCAATTGCCCCTCTCCCCCACACACATGGGAAAAGTTGGACCTTACTGGAAAATACAAGGGCGGACCCAGGACTCAAATTTTCAAGGGAGAGGGGTGCAAGTTTTTCACGGAGATGGGGTTCCTACGGCTCATTTCTATAGAAACCCTTTATCACTTATGATTTCCCAGCTCGGGGGGAAAGGGGTTCCGGACACTACCCCCCCCCCCCCCTATGGCTCCATTCTTGCATACCCGAAGATGGAGTGGGCCTGAGCAGTAGGAGTTTAAACAAAGCAGGTACATAAGCAGCCATTCACTGAGGACTTATTCATTAAAAAGAGATGGTCAGGACCCCTCTCCCATGGAAAAACACAGGTTATATGGGTTCCTATAGGAGAAGCAATTGCCCCATTCCCCCACACGCATGGGAAAAGTTGGACTTTACTGGAAAATACAAGGGCGGACCCAGGACTCAAATTTATAAGGGGGAGTGGGGCAAGTTTTTCCCGGAGATGGGGTTCCTACGGCTCATTTCTATAGAAACCCTTTATCACTTATGATTTCCCAGCTCGGGGGGAAGAGGGGTTCCGGACACTACCCCCCCCCCCCTATGGCTCCATTCTTGCATACCCAAAGATGGAGTGGGCCTGAGCAGTAGGAGTTTAAACAAAGCTAGTACATAAGCAGCCATTTACAGAGGGCTTATTCATTGAAAAGAGATGGTCAGGACCCCTCTCCCATGGAAAAACACAGGTTATATGTGTTCCTATAGGAGAAGCAATTGCCCCTCCCCCACACACACATGGGGAAAGGTTGGACCCTACTGGAAAATGCTGGACCCCTCTGGAAATTATAGTTTTCTTTGAAATACACCAAAAAATAACTTTGGACCCCCAGTAAAATTAGCTGAGTCTTAAAAATAAACCCCCAAAATCAGGGCTTTTTTATTGTCAGATGAACCTGAAAAAAACCTGACAAAAAATTCCTGGATTCGCTCATGCATTTTTCTATAAAAAAGAACAACAATACTGACAGGCAAAAGAAGCGCTACAATAGAATTTGTCAGGTTAGACATGTGGTTCACAAGCTGCACTAGCTTACCATGACCAGAATCTTGAGAAAAGCATTGAGGTTATTTGAATTTATGGATTTTTGTTTATCAGGCATGTTAGCTTATATACATGAATATTTGAATCACTGTCACTAATTTTATTTCTTTCTGAGTAAGGAGCCCAGTGGCTCAGTTGTGGTGTCGTTGACTCGAGACTGAGGGGCTGCGGTTTGGAGTCTCACCAGCATCAATGTGTTGGTTCCTTGAGCAAGAAAAATCTATCCTAGCTTAGTACTGGTTCAACCCAAGAAGACAGGTCCCTACATAACTGAAATATTGTGCATGGTACATAAGGAAATTAAAAGAATCAAATCAAACAGACTTTCTGAGTAATTTATCGAAACTTTTGCATGTGGCGTTTCTTTTGCCCGTCATTATATAATGTAGGAGAGGACTTCTGAAACAATTTAGGACTCATATTTGGATTTATTCTTTAAAAATTGTTCTCTATTTTTTTTTTAATTATTAAAGAAAATTTAAACGAGAGTTGTTTTTTTTCTACAAAAAACACTAACAACAACAACACACCCCTTTCGTGTCAGAAACCCCTTTCGTGTCAGAAAGATCCTCATGTGACAATAAATGCAATTTCAAACTGTAATAATGGTGATTTCTGGGGTAAAATATCAATTTCTTATCCAAACAAGATATCTAGCTAATACAATTAACTCTTGTACAACCAATCCATCATTTGGGAAAAAGTTAATATTATATTTCCAAAAAATCCATGTCATATCCAATCACATGCATATCTTCAGACCTAGACGAAAACAGCTGCAAAGTTTAGAAAAAAAAGATCCAGGTAAAACTGTAGGAGGATTTGCATTCACAAGATATCTAGTGTGTATGTGCTTTAAGCCCAAAAATTACTAAGTTCATGGTAAAAATGACAAAAAATGAATCTGAGGAGTGAGAATTACATTCTAACATCATGCACAACTTCAGATCTTGACAAAAGCACCTGCAAAGTTTCAAAAAGATCTGGTTAAAACTGTAGGAGGATTTGCATTCACAAGATACCCAGTGTCTAAATTTACAAAGAAACTATAGTAGTCATGGTTTCCAATAGTCTGAGTTTTCTCTGACGTTTTAGTGGCTTTTTTTATTTTGATATTTGCCACTACCGTCGTTAGTGGCAAATATCAAAATATGGCAAAGCCACTTAAACATCAGAGAAGACTCGGATTAGGTTTCCAACTGTCTGCAGCTTAAAAATGTGTGCCATTTATTTTTTTTATTTTAATCATGTTTTCATCCCTGGCATCTTGTATTTTCTATATCATTTTAGCTGTACCAACAGTTTACATTTGTTCATGTCTGCCCCAGATATTCTCAATACTTTCAAGGGCTTATATGCACAAAAAGCCATATAGAGATCTTAATTGTATCATTATAAACCTTGATCTATTTTCTTTATCAGAATAAAATTACCAAGTCTTATGAAGGTACATGTAACTAAAGTATCAATCAATCATTAGTGTTTTAATTCATCTACTATTATGCCCTTAATATCAGTGAAAACTGATGACAGGTATGTCAAGACTATGGAGGAGGAGGGATAATTCTAGAAATAATCTCATTCAACCATACTTGCCTTAATTAGAATATGAGTTAAAAATATGTGTATTTTGTTAACAAATAATGAATTTCTTTTTTTTCAACCAATATATATGCTTTGGGTTCTCAAAAGAACCGTCTCATTTTGAGTACCCACAACATATGTCAAACATATGTTGTGGGTACTTTGACATATGCTGTGGGTATCAACAGATCTATCTCACTGAGACGGTTCTTTTGAAAACCAACAACGTATGTTAAAACTGATGGATAAGAAAATACTTACAATTTTACACTAAATTGTTTTGTTTATCTAAACCTGTGCACCCATAAAAATAAAATAATTTGAACTAATTTTGTTTTGTTTTTTGTTTTGTTTGTTTGTTTGATTTGATTCTTTACGTCCACTCAACAATCTTTCAGTTATGCGGGACGGTTCTTTCTGGGTTTAACCAGTACTAAGCTAGGATAAATGTGTCTTGCTCAATGACCACAACGCATTGACGCCAGTGAGGCTCGAACCCGCTACCCTTCGGTCTCGAGTCAAGCACTCTACCACTGAGCCACTGCGCTCCCAGAACTATTTTTGTGAGATCTTTTTCGCACTTTCATGAGTCAATGTGATATTTGCCAAAGAATTTAGACAAATTTTCCAACTGTTTGTCAATGAGCTGCCTGGATTTAACAAACACTACCACCATCTTTATCTGTTTTTTTTTTAAATATGTTTTGGTGCCAGTTTATTGTTTTCTAATATATGATATTTTTCCATTTCAAAACAAAAAAAAAAAAAACATTTCTGAGTTGATTAACAATCAAGTTTGTACAGAGACTGGTGTTTCTTTACCAGTACTTTAAAGTCCTTGTATAAATTTACTATAGTGACAGTACATCTTTGATGAGAAGACCTCTGAGTTCCAATCTGGCCATTGCAATGACAAAATAAATTAATAAGAAGCATCATAAAATGAGCTATGATCACTCATTCACCTAGACAGTATCCATGATTAGGGCCAAAATATTGGCATGAAATGCATGACCAAAATGTTTTCTACAGGATTTTCCCTAAACTAGTGAAAATGTAAGACCCCAACTTTCTACTTGCATCTACTCTATACCCCCTCCCACCCCAAATAAATAGTCTGAGATCCCCCACCCCCAATTACCAGACAAGCGCATTCCTAAAAATATACATTGAGTCCCTGGTGACCTTTTTTTTGCATTATTACAGTTGTGGTATGTATTAGGAGATAATTTAAAAAAAAATCATTACAGAACAAATTCACTCCACAATATTATTTTGTGAAAGCCACATAATTCAAAATTTTTAACCTTAAAAAAGTAGGCATAGCCCATGTAATAACAGAGTACCCATCATAGGACTATAAGCCCCACTGTATAAAATCAAGGATAATAAACTTTTACTTTAACTTTAAACTTTTGTGTACTGATGACCCAGGGGATTACTCTTATATTTTCATACATACGTAGGCCCAGGTCATTTTTTCGGGTTCAAAATTTTAAATTTTAATATTTTTTTTAGTATTAAGATTTGTGGATATTTTTTGGGGGTCATCACAAAATTGGACTATATTTAGGGGTCATTTCTATGCATTTTCTTAAGAATCCTGCATGGGGGATATTTTTTGGGTGGCTATATTTTTGGGGGTGCTTGAAATTCCTGATATTTTTTTTTTTGGGTGAACGGTAGATGCTGGGCGCGAGCCTACGTTTGATTAAAAAGTGATTGAACCCACCCCCTCCCCCCACCCACTGGAACCTATGATCCTTCCATACATATTGATTCATTAAGATTGAGGTTATCCATTATACATAAAGATGTAGAAAGGGTTATGATCAGTATTTCCTGAATTTGATTTAAAAAACCTAAACAGGATTTCTGACACTAGCTGTGTGCATTGGATGCAAAGTATCATTTGAGTGTATTCCATCACTTTTATTTTACTTTTTGCACGCTGGATATTTTATCATGATTTTTTTCATCTGCTGATTTCTTTTTTTAAAGAAAATAAAAACCTTTCAGGAATAGCATCCCAAAGCAGGATTTCTGAAACACTGGCTGTTAGCATGGAATGCTAAGTTTCATTTGTATTTCACCTTATTTAACTCTTTGCATGCTTGCATACTGCATATCATTTTTTTTATTCTTTTGATAACTGCTGATTTCTTTTTTTTAAAAAAAAAAGTCTTCCAGGGTATTATCTGCAGTGTGAAACAGTTTTGATACAGATTCAGCCCCACATTTTGTTGGGCCTAATCTGGGTTCAACTTGTTTGCATTTGGATAACAATAGATTACAAAATTTGCCCTGGCTGGCAATGAGTTAAGGATAAAATCAACCTTATGTATATTGTTTGTATACCTGAGCCAAAGGCTCCTGGTTGAGCTTATAGTATACTAATGACACTGGCAGTACCCCGGGGGCAGTACATCAGTAGAAAGCTAAATTAATCTAAGCTTTCCATGTCACCTTACCACTTTAAGACTATAAACAACATGACTTTACCAAACTAGCACATTATGCTTTTAAACAAAGGGGAAAATTATAATAGAGTTTGAATGTCTCATCCAATTAGTTGGAGATACAGGTATTTTTAACTCGATAAATTAATAAATTTTGATTTTTAATATGGCACGGGTCACATTTATCCGCTTACTCTGATATTCAAGAATGGACAAAGTTGACAAGTTTGTCTATGAGAAAATGGTATATGGAAATCAGATGTGAAGGCTTTAATCGTTCCTACACTATGCCCCCTACCTGACTGGGTGAGCCATTGTCTATCAAAAGAAATATACATGGTGCCTGGGGCATGATGTATATTGATTCCTGCAGTCATATATGAACAGAAAATATTATAATAGGAATACTTTGAATATTAAAACTCCATATGGATGAGTGAGCCAATTGATCAGGGTCTACATTTTCATCATCAACACATTTATGTCATATCAACTAATAATACTTAAATTTTTAACACTGTACTAAACTGGAAATCAGAAGCTGACATATTCAATAAATGCCAATTACCCAGTATGGGTCATATAAGGTTAATTTTGAATGGTTTTTAGTCCCAATCTGGACATGAACGTTCTTTTGTTGATGTAAATCTCACATTTTTTGTGGGTTTAGACAAACAAGTCTCCCCTAGCATATGGAAAGAGTTGCCTGTTCTGTTGCTTTAAATAAAATGTCTTAACTGTTCCCCTATATCCGGCCCCAATGTAAGAAGGTCTGGATGGGGTATAATAATTAGTGAATAATGGCCCTTTTTATAATGAATAGTGAATAATGAGCCAAAAAATAATGAATAGTGAATATTGAGGGCCTAAAAATTAATGAATAATCCTATTTATTTAATGAATTGAAGAAAAAATTAATGAATAGTGAATAATCAGATTTCTTTGCCACATTTGTTACTTTTAATGAATAATTGGTCTTATTTTAATGAATAACTCAAAATTTTAATGAGTTGAATAATGGGCTAAATTTTTAATGAATAGTGAATACCAGACCCCCCATCCAGACCCTCATGTATTCTTATGTTCATTGTCCCCCAAAATCTGTTCCTCTGAAATAAATTTGCTCTTGTTTCCCTGTTGCCTAAAATTCTATAGAGAGGAAGAGGACTCACAAATACATGTAAGCTTAGACTAGCATGTTTGTATGCATACAGTGACCAGTAACATTTCCCAACAGGGTAATCTATCTATCTATCTATCTATCTATCTATCTATCTATCTATCTATCTATCTATCTATCTATCTATCTATCTATCTATCTATCTGTTTGTCTGTCTGTCTGTCTGTCTGTCTGTCTGTCTATCTATCTATCTATCTATCTATCTATCTATCTATCTATGTGATGGCGTTTGGTCATAATTGGTTGATTTGAAGAGAATCTAATAAAGACAGCTTTTCTTGGGTACGGGCATGCATACTGCCTACTAGGTCGACAGCCTGAGGGTGTGCTAATTTCGGAATAAAGATAGCTTTTCTTGGGTATGGGCATGCAAATTGCTTACTAGGTCGACAGTCTGAGGGTGTGCTAATTCGGGAATAAAGACAGCTTTTCTTGGGTACGGGCATGCATATCACCTACTAGGTCGAAAGCCTGAGGGTGTGCTAATTTGGGAATAAAGACAGCTTTTCTTGGGTACGGGCATGCATATTGCCTACTAGGTCGACAGCCTGAGGGTGTGCAATTTGGGAATAAAGGCAGCTTTTCTTGGGTACGGGCATGCATACTGCCTACTAGGTCGACAGCCTGAGGGTGTGCTAATTTCGGAATAAAGATAGCTTTTCTTGGGTATGGGCATGCAAATTGCTTACTAGGTCGACAGTCTGAGGGTGTGCTAATTCGGGAATAAAGACAGCTTTTCTTGGGTACGGGCATGCATATCACCTACTAGGTCGAAAGCCTGAGGGTGTGCTAATTTGGGAATAAAGACAGCTTTTCTTGGGTACGGGCATGCATATTGCCTACTAGGTCGACAGCCTGAGGGTGTGCTAATTTGGGAATAAAGGCAGCTTTTCTTGGGTACGGGCATGCATACTGCCTACTAGGTCGACAGCCTGAGGGTGTGCTAATTTGGGAATAAAGACAGCTTTTCTTGGCAACGGGCATGCATATTGCCTACTAGGTCGACAGCCTGATGGTGTGCTAATCTGGGAATAGAGACAGCTTTTCTTGGGTACGGGCATGCATACTGCCTACTAGGTCGACAGCCTGAGGGTGTGCTAATTTTTGGAATTTTGGCTGTGTTTTGGACTAGACGAGGCGTGTTATAAACTCCTCTGTATCAGAAATAATCAAATATGCAAGCTTGACTAATGTTTAATCTTTAAACTTCAAATAATTCGCAGTCAAAAAAAGTGAAGCGGCACAGACGCTATCCGAGACCGCCATCTTTGTTTAACTAGTGTTGTCAAGAACGCACGTGAAGCTGACTGTTTTCGCTAGAAATCAATCCGCCTACGTACTATTTATGCGTGACCTCGGGGTCAAATGACGCATTGCGGCAGTGGTCAATTTCTACTGAAAGGAAGTTGCCACTGTTGGGGAGTTTGAAACTATCAATTAATGATAAACAATTTTCAAATCAAAACCTCCTTTGTAAATTTGAACCCCCTAGCAAGAAATCCTGGATCCGCCCCTGCTTCTACCATTTATTTTATTTTATTTACATGGGCCAGCCCATATGGGACCCATATGGAACCCGGTTGCACTGCCCATATGGGTCCCATATGTGTGCCCACATGGGACCCATATATTGCTAGCTGGGTAGTTTATTAACTTGATAAAGAGGGTCTCAAAGAACATTGTTACCGCCAATCGGGTTACCCTTGGTAAATATAGAATACTTACTTACTTACTTACTTACTTACATACTTACTTACTTACTTACTTACTTACTTACTTACTTACTTACTTACTTACTTACTTACTTACTTACTTACTTACTTACTTACTTACTTACTTACTTACTTACTTACTTACTTACCTACAATAATAAGACAAATTCTGAAAACAAACTTAATAGCGACGCAATGTTCGTGAAAATAAAGCAAAAAAAGTAAAGACAGAAAAATAGAAATAAAGAACGAACAGATTACCTGATCTTTCTTATCTCAAGGCAATTTCGTTGTCAATGAGCTCTTTCAGAACTTAGGTAACACTAACATTTATAGTATTTGTATATCCGGGAAAATGATACCCTGAAGGTTGATAGAAAGGGGCATTATTTATTACAGCAGAAAATGTGAATTGTAAAGTGTCGATATTGCTAGCCTTTTGTCGTCTTCTAATAAACTTTGCAAACAGTTTTGACTAGATCAGGGTCGGCCCTGATCTGGATACAAACCGTTTGACATTCTGCTCGTGCTCCTGAAATATTTATGTAACGGTTAATTTTAAACAAAAGCATGGTAAATTACCCAGAATGCAGAGACCTGAAGTTTGACACAACTATTTGAAACGTGCCATCATTTTCAGATTGTCACAAAGGGAGGACCTTAAGAAAACATTACTTCTTTATTGACCGTTGTTAACTATTCTGGCCTACTGGTTATTTTTTTCATGTTATTTTTGTCGTCTGCTTTTTTTTTTTTTTTTTCAAAATCAACTTTTTTTTTCAAAAAATTCTTTCAGGAATATCATCAGCGTGTCAAACAGTTCTAAGGCGGTGGTTCTGTTGTTGTTGACGTTTTGTTTATTGTTACACTCATTGTGGGAGTCTGTAATTGTTCTATGTTTTGCAATCATTTTGATGGGGAAGAATGAGCTGGCTGCTTTGCTTAGTAGTTTGTCTTCCTGGTGTCTTGTGATGGTTGTGTAGCTCTTCCTCGCGGTGCTATGGGTATGTCTGTTGTTTGTGATTGTGGTATTTCCTGATCATACTCACTTCCTATTCAGATCAGGCCCTTATTTCATGGCCATACTATTGCGGTCCGTATGTCACTCAATACCGACAGCACTACACTGAATACCACGTGCTGACGGTGTTGTTCATGTTGGTGGCGGTGGTGGTGGTGGTGGTGGTGTGTGTGTGTGTGTGTGTGTGTGTGTGTGTGTGTGTGTGTGTGTGTGTGTGTGTAACGTCTCGCCAATAGCTTAGGTCATATGGAGATGGACCACGGGTTAGAGTTAGAGTACCTTCATTGAAGGTATTAGAAAGGTGCCAAAGAAATTTGATTATTCACTATTCATTACTTTTTGGAAACGATGTTTTCTCAAAACATCTGTTTCCAATGGTATCATATACACAAAATACACACAAAATCCCCATACCACCGAACCCCCGTTCAACATTGCTACCCAGTCCGCTACCTAGACCGTTACAGCCTGTGTAAGCCGCTGGGAACCAAATGTCCTTAATGCAAACAACCCTTGTCCTGCTGCTAGACAAAAACAATATTGGTATTTTATTAGTTTGTTTCGGTTTTCAGCTCTGAAACGTAAACCCAATGGTCAGAAAAACGTTGTTGTGCTTGAAAACTTGATTATTGAAAGCTTACATATGAATGAAACAGAATTATAAGTTTAGTTGTACATCAAACGGAGAGGGTCTCAACGGGGTACCTTAAAAATCAGTGTTTCGTTTGTTAAAATTACGCTTTAATCAGTTTAATATAAGAGAAATCAGTGATAAAAAAAATTATTTTGTAATGCTGAATGTGCTTACTGGTAAAAATGAGTTTTATGAAGACGCTAATTGGTAAAAATTTGGGACAAATTCGCAAATCAGTAAACCCCATTGGATGCCTCAAACGAGCGTCAGAAAAACAATGCCTTAGCATGAGAAAACCTGCTCTTGTACGACGAAGAACCGTTTGCAATATCTATGATGCAGCCAGACATTGCAGTTAAAAGCACAATATGTTGCAATCGTTTTTTATCATTATACTTTTCTTTGCTCTTAAACATTACGAGACGGACAATAAACGCAGCCCTGTCCTTTTGTCATAAACGTGAAGAAGACACGTTTTCTTGTGGATTGCTAATGTTTTCCCGCCCTTTATGAACCTGACCGCCACTAAAATAGTTCTAAAAATATAGTGCGCTAGGTATAAGTTTTTTATGGACAGAATGATAGCAGTGGCGTTTGAAATCAAGTCAATTGCATGAAAAGACACTGTCGATAGACAGAAACGAATAATAATAATAAAATAAATACACCTTAACTTTCTTTTCGTTTCGCGCAACAATATCATCATCGATTGGATTTACACAAGTATTAACTTTTCAAAAAAGCTGGCGGTTGTTTAGCCATATTATTGTATGTGTTCTTGCACACTGCATGCTTCCATTTTGAGCTTCTCGAGCATATCCATGTAGATTTGTTCTAAGATCTGATTATTAACGTTTGAACTGTATTTTTTTACCATTAAACACATTCTTCCAGCGAGTATGTTGCTTGATCTTAAGCACCCAGCTTATGCATGGTATGTTATGGTAATGTATCTAGCATGAACGTTATTTGACAACATAAGACAGCCCGTTTTTCTAAAACTGATGCCAGAAATCAAGGCCTAGTCTTATATACATAATGAAAGACTGAAACCATCAATAGTTGACTAAAAGTCGCGATAATCACTGTGTCTCAACTCGGACCAGGGTCCGAGGTCTCAACATTTGTTTTCCACTAACACATTGCAGAATCATATACCTCATCATGTTTTGAGGTGTCACTAGATGCTCAGGGAATGGAAAATGAGCAATTGCATAAAAAAAACCTGTCCTTCGGGATTGACTTTACTGTTGACTTGAAAATTTGGATATCGCAGGTGGATCTATCATACGCATACGCGGATCCAGAGGGGTATGGGGGGCCCGGACCACCTGGAAAATCACAAATTCTATAGGTCAATTGAAATTAGCATTTGGACCCCACACCCCCTGGAAAAATTTGGACCCCCTCCCCTGAAAAATGATAGACCCCCTCTGGAACCTTAAAAATTATAGTTTTCCTTAAAATAAATTATTGGACCCCTCTGTAAAATTGTAAAAGGCTGATGCCTAAGAAAACGTTATCAGAGTGCCGGACGGTTTTTCTCTGTCAGTTGAGCCTGGAGTCCCCTACCCCCCCCCCCCATGACAAAAATTCCTGGATCCGCGCATGATACTACCGTAAAGTCAACAGTGTTGGGTGCACAGCTCATCTTTGCCTTCTAGCGTCTAATGCTCTTCACGTCGTTAAGAAAAAAAGTGCCCTCCGGTGCGATTTTTCGGTTTTGTGACGGTGTATCGAGGCCTTTTATGCACCCACTGCAAATTTAAAAAAAGGAGTTCTGGCTGTCGCCCGCCATTTGATAAAATTGTGGGGCATTGATAGTTTGAATTTGTAAAGTAAAATTCCGAGATCCAAAACAATTTATATTACACGTTTGCGAACGTGTACGCGATCACAATGAGCGAAAGTGATGAGTTTACAGAAATTGTCTTTTCATGCCAGATAGCTCATGGGTGGATCCAGAGGGGGACAGACCCCACACCTGAAAAATAGGGTTTCTTAGCATACTGGTCCGGTTCCCTTTAAAATCACAAAGCTACCAAGCCAGCATTCGATGTTGGGCCATCAGCGGCACGCCAGCGAAACGCCATTTATATGGTGTTTCGCTGGCGGGCCAATGATGACCCGCATATAGTGGTGTTTGGATCCTCACTCCCATCATCAATTAAAAAAAAAGTTGTCAAAGTTGGACCCCTTTCTGGATCCGCGCATGCAGCTGAGCAATTATGTTTTATGTGCGAAGTCCGCTTTTATGCGCCAATTACCCAACTCTTAAAACAGCACGTGGCATGAAAGCGGCGGATTTGATCTTCATGTCTGCGGCTGATATTATTAGCAGACAGGTTTGACCCAGACCAGGCCCGACAAAATGTTTAATGTTTGTATTCATAACAAAGGCGCTGATAAGAATGTGCGGTACCCCGGCTGATCTGCGACTTTGTTGGTCTCATACAACAAAGTCGGGGTAAAACATCTACAGACCTGTGGTAAGAATGTTTGCAAATTCTGATATGTATGTCACCGCGGATGATCTCAAGGTCTTTTGCTGTTTTCATAAAGATGGATGTTATAAAGACCTTCCAATTTTCTGTAAAAAACTAAATGGAAGGAAAATCCATCCATATTGGAAGACTTTTCCTTCCAAAAAAAACACACGGTCTGACTGTTCACGAAAACTAATCTATTGAAAGTCGGGATACATACATCAATAGATGTGTGGTGGTTAAAATAAAGCGAATTCTTCCTGTTTTCAAATTCACAGCCACCTAGTGGGGCTATTATCCTAAAATTAATGAACGTACCTTCATCTACATTCCTTCTATGCTCGCAGTTAAGCCTGAAGGCGCTGACGATTTTCCGCAGATGCACAGGCTCGTCTGAGCCTTCGCTGCTCGCATATGCGATAGGTACCATAATCTCATGAACTGGCTTATTTCATGGAAATGCCATTAATCAAGACCTAGAATCATGATACAATCAAATTATACTCGGTTTGTGCGTCTGTGCGTACACTATCTCGGTAATCATGAACTCTTAGGACCTTCCGTATGTAGTTTCATGAGGACGGCAAGACACGCCACGATCGGCTCAACAATTTGTTAAAATGTTCCATTTGTTTGAACCTAGGAAAAGCCGTTATTACTACATTTATTGAGTTATTTACGCTCAGAAAACCGAAATTGATATTCAACTATATAAAACAAAACGTACGTAGATATCTAGAATTTGATTTGATCTGAGCATGCTGAGTCTTCATCCACTTCAAACTTTATGTTAGTGAGCAGCGGGACCCTGATGAGATTGCGCAAACGCACATGCTCTCCTGGGCCTTGTCATAAGTACCAGCAGGCTATTTACGAAATATTCTGGTACCAGTTTATATGAGGCACCGCGCAAGTTGATTTCGTGTCGGGTCCGAGCTGCACAAGTATTAAAATGCTTTCCGGGTCGCACGCGGCCTGGGTGTCCGATTATAAAAGATATATGACACAGAAGTAAAATGTAACTATCCATTATTCTAAGGACACTTTTTGTAACGACCGTACAGAATATATCTCCGACGCATCGGCGACATAGGGCGTGTAAATTAGCATTCGCTCGATTTTCAGAAAACAAATTTTAATGTTATTAACATGCGACGTCATTGCTGGATTTACGTTAGCGACCGAAGTCGTTAGATTGACAGACGAAAAGGTCTGTTTGGTGTAAGCACGCGAAAGTTAACAGGAACATATCGTAGACAGCCACGCTGATTAAAAACAAGCACCAATGAAGGAAAAAACGTTGTGTACGAACTAATAGAATTGCATATAAAAAATGACTAGTGTACGAACTAATAAATGACATTTAACGAACTATTCGAGTGTACGAACTAATACAAGATTTAGTATTATAAAATCCAACTATAACTAGGATTCCTTGGGATAATATATTAAGATAGATTCCCAGCAAGGATGAAATAGAAAATGACTTGGTGACTAGCCTTGACAGGGACTCTTATGTTTGTTCTTTGATGTGCTGATGGTACTTTAACAAGCAGAAATAGGGTCTCTTATTCCATTCGTTCTGTTTTATAGAGGGTCTTACACAAGTTATCATTTCATAACAAGGTGGTAGATTGGGGCATTTTATTTTCTGCTGAAGGTTTCTGAGAGATGGTTCCTTTATTGTTGGCAGGATTAAATTTACTTGTCAAACTTTGTTGAGGGATGGGGGCCAGGAAGTATATTCTTTTCTTTGCGTTCCTCTGTGGGAGGAGTCTGACTAGAATGAATAATGTTGACCAAATACTTAAAGCTTTAGTCAATCAGTTTAGACAGCCTTAGGTTAGTTAAAAAAATGATTTGAAATGGGCACAAATGGAAGATTCTCTCATCATATGAACTATTGCGAAATTAACACCTCCAAAGCTGGTTTATTTCAAAGAAAATTTACTTTGTTATTAACATAACTTCTTTGTATCAAAATTATGCAACCTGTGCCCATAACATTATTTTATCATTTGATGTTACTGTTAATCAGTGGAATATATCATGTCAAAAAGGGAGCGCAGAGGCTCAGTGGTAGAGTGCTTGACTCGAGACTGAGGGTTCAAGATTCACCGGCGTCACTGCGTCGTGGTCCTTGAGCAAGACGCATTTATCCTAGCTTAGTGTTGGTTCAACCAAGGAAGACCCGTCCCTGTTTAACTGAAATATTGTTGATGGGACGTAAAGAATCAAATCAAACAAACAAATCATGTCATGTCAAAAAATAATGTCATAGCCAGAAGTTAAATAACTCTTTGGTGACAAGAAACACAATTGGAATAAAAGTAAGCAAGGGTGCAAAGATCAGGAATCAATACAATCAAGTACCACACCTGACCCAGGATACCAATGGGAGGGTGACAAACTCACAGTAAGACACCACAAACGAGAGCCAAGAGGTCAGTCCTTTCCCAGCAGGTGACCACAAAGCACATATAAACAGATGCGCACAAAGACATAGCAAACACAAGACAGAACAAAAAACAAAAGATCCACAAAAGAAGTACCGCCTTGGAACGGTCAGTAAAATATTTTACTGGAGGGCTTAAACCGGTTTAACGGCGCCAACCTCACCCTTAATTCAGATGTGAATCAAGACCCATAGATATTTGGTTTGCATGAAAGACCCCTAACTTATCAATGCATCATCTCCTAAAACATATAAATCAAGATATAACAAGGAGATAAAGCAAAGATAAGGACTCAACAGTAAATAAAACTGAATACTGGAGCAAAAGAAATCCAACAGGTAAACCCCAGTGGGCCCGACAAACAGCCAAAGTATCAGGCCCCTATCATCTCATCAATAGATAAGTCTTTAAGTCGGAACCATCATAGTCTCTTTGACTCTAAACACTCTTAAACACTCTTTGAAGTAAAGCAATAACTTTTTTTTAAAATTTCTCATGAAATGATCACTTCTGTAAGAGCCACTATGTATGACATGATGTTATCTACTGAATAACAGTAATGTCATATGATAGTTAAATTTATGTATAGATTGTATGAATGTTTCTAGTCATTTCATATAGGTCTGAAATAATGTATAGTCAATGTGTCTTTGCATATAGTTCTGAAGTAGATAATTGCACCCATCAAGCGTCACATCATTGTGTCCTAAGATAACCATTGGTAGCACATGGATTAGAATTTTTTCTCAGCAAAGTGTATGTTCATTATAGATAAGTATATTTTGCATATGCCAAGTAAAGGAAATGTGTGAAAATGCTTTATTCACATTTGCACAAACTTGATATTAAACTCTATGCAATAATCTTTTGTGCAAGATCTACTTTGTATAACATGATGTTATCTACTGAATAACAGTACTGCCATACGATAGTTGAGTTTATGTATAGATTGTATAAATGTTTCTAGTCATTGTATGTAGGTCTGAGGTAACGCATGTATTGTCATTGTGTCATTGCATATAGTTTTGAAGTCCAGAATAATTTCACCCACCAAGAGTCACAGCCTTGTGTCCTAAAATAAACTTTGGTAGCACAATGAGTTAATTTTTTTACATACAAAGTGCATGTTTGTTAAAGATATGTATATGCAGTGGCTCAGTGGTAGAGTGCTTGACTCGAGATGAAGGGGCCCAGACTCGAGCCTCAACAGCGTCACTGTACTGTGTCCTTGCGCAAGACACATTTATCCTAGCTTAGTACTGGTTTCAACCCAGGAAGACCTGTCCCTTTATAACTGAAAGATTGTTGATGGGACGTAAAGAATCAAATCAAACAAAAAACCAAACAGTATATTTTGCAGAAGCATGTGAAAATGCTTTATTTGCTTTTTGACAAACTCCATATTATGTTTGATCTGTAAGAAGTCTAAATAGTCGCTGAAACCAGATATTATATTGTTTAAAAATTTTGTCAACAAATTGCTTGCAAATTTACAATTTGCTGTTGCTTGTACCTTTGCTATTTGAGCATACTCTGTGCCATTATGAACAAAACTCAACCTGGTGGTTGTAAGAATATTACAAATTACAAATGCTGATTTGGGTATAATTCAAGGAATTAGGTGACATGAGATTTCCTGTGACCAGCAAAGGTTCGGGTCAAGTCTGATCAGAGCCTTTGTGCTAGTAGCCAATACCACAACTGGTCCTGACAGCAAACTCCATTTAACTCTCCATTTAACTGCTATTCCTTGTAGCAAAGTTGCATATTTAGAATAGGAGCTTAAAATTGGATCAAGTGTGATGTTTTTCAATTATCATCGATAATTACCAAAAACACAATCAAACGACATCGATTATAATTGGTGATTATAATTGATCATCGATGCAACGCTTAAGTTTACACTTGTCAAAATGCCATATTTTTGGAAATCACATGTCATGGCTCTTTTTTTGCTCTTTTTTATTTTAAAGTGCTTTTTTTTACTTTTTATTGTCAATTTTCTTAATGAAACCTAAGTTTACCATCTATAAATCTTCTTTTTATATCTAAAGTATATGCCAGATATACACAGTTAATATTGCCAAAGAGCTACATGCTTCAGGGGGTGCTATTTTGGCCCACATATGGGCTAAAAAATGCTTTTCACCATTTTGTTCTTATTGGTTTATTAGAACAATATACCAAGTTTAAAAGTAAAACTTTTAAATTGACGTTTATCTTTGCTATGGTTACCAAAAACGGACATAAAAATGGGCTAAGAAATGGAAAAGCGAACATTTTGGAACAAATTTGAGACATTTGACAGAGATATTCACGTAAACTCAAACAAGATATTTTACCAGGTGATAAAAATTATCAGAACACATAACATATTAAAAGCTTTTAGGTATGTAGCTGTGCTGATATCTAATAATCCCTGACAAAGTTGGAGGGATATAGTTTTGGCGTCGTCCGTCCGTCGCATTTTTGTTCATCCACATCTCAGAACTACTGGTCAGATTTGATACATATTTGGTACACAATAAGTATCAAGTACTCTGATATCCTATAAGTTTCGTCAAAATCGACCCTTAAAACTTTAGTTATTGCCCTTGTTAGAATTTTTAAGCAATTATAATGCAAGTCTATGTTAGCAAAATGTTAACGGGTTGCTCCACTGAACAAAATGTTATCAAGAGCTAGGCAAAAGGAAATGGCTATAAACCACCGTTTCGTGTTTGCAATAATTCATCGCATTACCCTCAAAATAGGGCAACAATGAACCGAATGGAAAATCTAAAAAGAAATCTAAACTTCTTAACCAGTAATCCAAACTCTTAAAATAATTTCAGTGATGTATTCGGCATAATGCCCTCTGCTAAATATGGGCAAAAGGTTTGGTACCAGTAAAATGCATTTAAGCCCCCCGGTGGCTTAGGCTGCTGTCCGTTCTAAGGCGGTGGTTCTGTTGTTGTTGACTTTTTGTTTATTGTTACTCCCATTGTGGGAGTCTGTAATTGTTCTATGTTTTGTTGTACGTTACTTTATGTCCATTCTAGTATTATAATCATCTTGATGGGGAAGGGAGAGAGAGCTGGTTGCTTTGCTTAATTTGTCTTCCTGGTGTCTTGTGATGGTTGAGCAGCTCTTCCTCCCGGTACCACAGGGTTGTCTGCGGTTTGTGATTGTGGTATTTTCTGATCATACTCACTTACTATTTTTGATCCCACATAACAAAATGGCCACCAGAGCTTAAAAGTGAAATATGGTTTAAAGACATACCAGCCCATGTTTGAAATGATAAGATTGATATTTTGTCGCATGCCCCTTCAAAATTCTGTTATGCTAAAACTAAAAACTAAAAATAGAAATCATATCAAACTTTTCCTTCATCATTGGTCAGAAAAATATACAATATACAAATTCAAATATTCCTAAAATATCATCTACAAAAATGCACTCTGCTTAGCCTACAAGAACTAAAATCACAAGACATCGTTTCCATCAGTACTCTCAGTGCTTTGATTTCTTCAATTCATTAAAAAAAATAGGATTATTCATTAATTTTTAGGCCCTCATTATTCACTAATCATTATACCCCATCCATACCCTCAGTAGTAGTAGTGGTAGTAAAAGCAGCAGTAGAAGTAACATGAGTGGTAGCGGCAAGTGATAGCTGAACCAGTTAAGATCCCGGATCTCTAAACCTGTCTTAAATGTAAACACATTAATAAAATGAAATAATATTCAAATACAGAGCCGGATTTCGTTTGAAAATCTTGTTTTAGCATTTAGAATTTCTCCATAATATATTCACAACCGGATGTGTTTGGGCCGCGCTTTTCTAGTTTTATTTTAACCCTTTACCCGCTAGCGGCAAATGTGGTTGTCTGCTGATGGTCTTGGCAAACAGTTTAGACCTAGATCAGACCCAACAATATTTTGGGTCCGATCGGGTTTAAACGTGTTAGTCACTCTGATAGTGTTCCCGAAAAAGGTTGATTTTGAAAAAAAAAGTCAGCAAACGACAAAAAAGCATTACATTGTAATGCATTTTTGTCGTTTGCTGGCTTTTTTTAATAACATTTTTTCAGCTGAAAGAAAGACCTAAACAGTTGCAATGCAGCATGCTACTCGTTATTGATGAATTGGTCACACGTTCGTCTTTTAGCGACAATGTTCTTTTTCCTGCAATCTCTGGTCTCTGGTTTAACAACCAATCAAATTATTTAAGAACAGGATAGTGTCAGGTTTCTGTCAAAGTAATTTATTTCCAAATTTGAAATAAGCAAGATCGTATGAAAATGGTGCTTATCGCATAGACGCACATCGTAGACCCGGACTAGTTCTGATACATTGTTGCTCATATTGCCAACGAGGCCTCAATACATCCTGAAGACCCATAACCACTGATCTACCGAAACATCCCAAAACAACAGGTCAGTTGAAGCATCTACACCACCCCAGTCCATGAGAGCACCTTAAACCACACATCATTTTGGTTGGATGTACAGCGCATGTGCGGATCCAGAGGGGGGATAGGGGATCCGGACCCCCTGGAAAATCACAAGTTATATGGGTTTTCATAGAAATTAGCATTTGAACCCACCCCCCCCCCCCTGGAAAAAGATAGACCCCCTGGAAAATATTGGACCCCCTCTGGATCTTTAGTAAAGTATAGTTTTTTCTGTAATCAATCCATTGGACCCCCTCTGTAAACTGTAAAATAAGTTGAGAACTATAAAAAAACAAACAATAAAAACGTTGTCCAGACTGTATGATTCGATTCAGAGTTGTGTGAAGATCAGTTCAGATCACCATTGGGTTCGTGTTAGCCGGCTCGGTTCAGTGTGGGACTCGGTTCTGGGTTTGGTTCTGTTTGTTTGTGATTTTGGTCGGTTTAGGTCTATTGGGGATGAGGTTCTAAAGTCTGTTCGAGCCGATTCAGTTTTGTTTGTGGTTCAATTCGGTACTAAGCTTGCGTTCTGTTTGGGTTGAGAACGGTTCTATGCTTGGTGTGATGCGTGCATGGGTAGTGCCCATCACATCTGCTCTATCCCACGTTTTTGTTACCTGGTTACAAATGCGATAACAGGTAACAAATTGCATGGCGCCAATACCGCATTTTGACACCAAGTTGCAAAATGCGTTACAATAGACCCGCATTCTGTTACCTTTTTAACACATTTGTCACCGGATTGCAAAATGCGTTACAATGGGCCCGCATTTGTTACCTTTTTAAATCATTTTGTTACTGGGTAACAACATGCGCTGGGGTAACAATATCGGTGGTTACAGAGCTGTCTCATTTATATGAGGCATTCCTTCGACTAAATGTACCAACTTATGGAGTTTCATGAAAAAAAATCCACATAATCAAAGATATACTTTAGGGTACCTGATTCATTTTTTGCCTCGGCTTTGTTTCAGATAAAGATTTTTCAAGCACAGTGTCTAAATTTGAACAGTGAACATCTGTTTGGAACAGTATCACAAATTTCCTGTAGTTTCTGAGTTATAGAGTATTTAACATCGTCCTTATCTCTTCTGAGTTTTCAACCAGGTAAATATCACGCTAGAGAACCACTGCTCGAACAGCGCAGTCATCGCGTGGTGGTTGCATTCGACGAGTGCAAAAAATAGAGTACCTAGCTGTTAATAAAGGTAATATTTTGGTCAATATTTTACTTCTGAAAATATTTATTACGATATATTATCACTTATAAATCCAGCTGTGTATCTGCTTAACAACATTTTGTGGGTTACGTGATAGGCGCTACAGCGCCAGAGTTATGCATAAAACGTGATTTTTTCCCGGAAAAGAGGATGAGAGAAATTTTTGCTTATGTTCTGGAATTTATGCTTGCTTTCGATAAAATGCAAAATACCAATCCTTTAATGTGCACAAAGTTTGAAATCTGAGGACAGAACATTTTGGAAGTTTTTCAAGCTTTTCATACTGCACACATAGTTCTGTATATCGGGTGTTCTGGTCCAGTAGTCGAGTGTCTAAATAAAATCAATATGAAACAGTCAACGATCCGACCACTGGGCCAGAACACCAGATATACAGACCTATGCGTACAGTATGAAAGACTTGAATAACTTTCAAAATGCTCTAGCCTCAGTTTTCTAAGTTTTTTCACGTTAGAGTACTTTCATCTGGCATTTTAGCTAAAGTAAGCATAAATTCCAGAACATAAGCAGAAATTTCTTTCATCTTTTTTTCAGGAAAAAAATCTCATTTTTGGCATAACTCTGGTGCTGTAGCGACTATCACTCAACACAGAAACATTGCTTGATTTATAAGTGACAATATTTCGTGATGAATATTGCAGAAGTAAGATATTGACCAAAATAATACCCTTTTAAACAGCTAGGTACACTATTTTGTAAACTCGTCGACTGCAACTACCACGCGATGATTGCCCCTTTCGAGCACAGAGGTTCTCTAGCGTGAAATATAATCAAACGCGCCTGCTAAAAGGCACAAACTAGCTATAATCTTGAATCTTTCAAACATTTTAAACGCAATTGTTACATGTATACTACCACAGAGGTGAATATCAATGCTAATTATTCTGTGCAGATAGGCAGGCTGGTCTGTGTCTTTTTCACAAAATCACCTGTATATGCTTTCTTCAGGTGTCAGGTGTTTAAACCAGCCACAACAAACCAGGATGTACTCCTCTTTCAAAATTGTCCTGATTCTGTGACAGCTGTTTTGCTAACCAGGACATTGACATTGCTATTGATGACTATCTCTCGTGGACTCCGCACAGAGACTACTTGTGTTCTACAATATCATCTAAAACTCATTTCTCAGGCAAATCTCGGCATACGTACATGTACCCCAAAATATTCAAAAGATATCCTATCAAAGTTATATACATCTGCTACTTTATTATGACTGCAACATATGGGGGAACACAGCAGCTGCAAATATTGAACTTCTCTCCAAGCTGCACGTCACATTAACAGAGGGGACATGGAAACTAAAGGACCTGAAGATCCTGAAGCGCTCACCTGATCTCCATAATAATGTTAAGATATGTCATGGTCAACTTAGGCTTATTATTATTATTATTATTATTATTATTATTATTATTATCATTATTCAAACAAGTTTTGTTTTACCATATATGGGAATGCTGGTCATTTTCGTGTGACCTAAAATAAATACATTTATCATATTTATATTGTGTTTTTTCTACTGAATAGTATTATACACCATATGAAACTCAAGTTCAAACAGCAAAGAAACGTACGTGGCAGTCCAAAATGAGTGACATTGGATTAAAGGTTAGCTTGACCTTTGGTGCTGTCTCATTAGGTTTAACATTTCTTGGAAGTATTATGATTTCCACTTAAACAGCTATAGAAACATGATCATTTTTAAGTTTTTCCAATAGAAGTACATAAGGAATTAAACTGGCATTGCCGTAAAAAGGTCAAGGTCAACACAGATTTATCATTTGTGCAACCTGGTAGGGCCCACATCCCCAATGCTACATACCAAGTCCTAAGGCCATTTGTCTTTTGGCTCCAGAGAAGGAGATTTTTGAAGGATTTTTACCTTATATGGACATGGTGGCCATCTTGGTCATGTGGCCTTTAATTTTGTTATAAATTTACTCATCTCAACTTATGGAGTCTCCATATGAAATTTGAGTTCAATTGGCCTCGTGGTTTCTGAGAAAGCTGTTTAAATATAGTTTGATGGGACTCCAATATAAGAGACCTTGGCTGAAAGAGCAACGGTCAACCTTGGCCTTTGAAACGTTTTTACCTTATATGGACATGGCGGCTGTCTTGGTCATGTGGCCATTAATATTTGTTATAAATTTATTCATCTCAACTTATCGAGTCTCCATTTGAAATTTGAGTTCAATTGGCCTCAAGGTTTCTGAGAAAACTGTTTTAATATAGTTTGATGGGACTCCAATATGAGAGACATTGGCTGAAAGATCAACGGTCAAACTTGGCATTTTTGAAAATATTTATAGCTATTGTCTCATTAGGCTTAACATATCCAGTAAAAATTATTACTTTGGCTTCAACAGTATTCAAAGATACAACTTGTCAAAAAATTTCCAAAAAGAATGCATTAGGAAGCAAATTTGACCTTGATGTTAAGTGGGTCAAGGTCATCATTTGAACAAACTTGGTAGGCCCCACATCCTTAGTGCTACATACCAAGTCCCAAGGCTTTGGGCCTTCTGGTTCTGACGAAGGTTTTTAAATTGTTTACCATATATGGGTATGTCTGCCATCTTGGTCATGTGAAAAGAACGTTTTGTATAAATTTTGGCTAACTTGTCGAAAGGAGTCTTCATATGAAAACTCATTTCAATTGGCCTAATGGTTTCTGAGAAAACTATGTTTTAATATATTAATGGGACTCCAATGAGCGACTTTAGCTAAAAGGTCAACTTTGACAATAGCCATTGTCACATTAGGTTAAATATATCAAGTGAGAATAATGACTTTGGCTTCAACAGTTTTCAAAAAATTAACTTTTCAAAAAAGAATTCCCATTTAAATGCATTAGGAAGCAAATTTGACCTTGACGATAAGCAGGTCAAGGTCAACCTAGGATCATCATTTGAACAAACTTAGTAGGCCCCACATCCTAATGCTACATACCAAGTCCCAAGGTCATCGGCCTTCTGGTTCTGGAGAAGAGGATTTTTAAAGGGGTTTTACCATATATGGGCGTGGCGGCCATCTTGGTCATGTGACCAGGACCATTTGAAACTTTCGTTCCCGCGTGCAAAGGAGTCTCCATATGAAATTTGTGTTTAATTGGCCTAGTGGTTTCAGAGGAGAAGATGTTTGAAAATGTGGACGGACGGACGACGGACAGATGGACGCCGGGGTGACTGGTATACTATTAGCTCACCCATGTGCCTTCAGCTCAGGTGACATAGGATCTCGTTTCCATGACATAATTATTTTGTTCCCACGATGTGAGTTCTCACTAACACGGCATAATTATCTCGTTCCCACGACAAAATATCTCGTTCCCACGAAATAATATCTCATTCCCACGACATAATTATCTCGTTCCCACGATAACAAAATACTTTAATAAAGGAGGATGTATTGAAACAGGAGTTTCCGATTTGTTTATGATTAAGACATCTCAAACATATTTAACAACGCCTTCAAGGAAGAAACTCATACGAGGGTGATCCAAGACCATCTGTAATTTCTTTCAAATTTGCTATTATCAAAAATGGTTTACCTGTATATTATGATATATTATTAATTCTTTTAAAGGTACATAGTCTGTAACTTTGATCTTTTAATTTTAGAAACAATGTTTCTATTTTTTAAGAACACAGTAAAAAAACTAAAATTCAGGTATACATTTGACCAATTTCGTAAATCTTAACAAATTATCAGTATCAAAACAACAGCATTTATGTTAAAAATTAACTGCCTATAATTATTGGAGGGACTCAAATAATTACCAACAAGGGAAAAACACGTGTTTTGATAAGATAATTCACTTTCCATGCAGTTTTCAGCTATAGTGAACAGATTTATTGTGAAAACATAACTTTAGTTGTACTTTTACAAATGATTTAAAAAGAAAAGAAAATTTTTCGAAAAATGTTCATAGTTGCAGACTTAGTCTCTTTAAATCCGATTACTTTTTTCAATATATCACATGGCAACTTCTGTTGCGCAACAACAAGAGAACATAAGGTAAACGACCTTGGCCGCGCTTAAAAAAGGATTTTAAAGATGAAATCCTGTGTCATACGTGCAGCAAAATTATGTCTTTGTTTGTTTGTTTGATTTGATTCTTTACGTCCACTCAACAATCTTTCAGTTATGCGGGACGTGTCTTCCTGGGTTGAACCAGTACTAAGCTAGGATAAATGTGTCTTGCTCAAGGACCACAACGCAGTGACGCCTGTGAGGCTCGAACCCGCGGCCCTTCGGTCTCGAGTCAAGCACTCTACCACTGAGCCAAAAAAAAAAAAATATGTCAATAATGATTTCATTTGAAAGTATAATGGCCCATTCATTTAGTAGATTTAGTGTACACAGCAGGATGAGCTAAGCGCTACATAAGTAAATGCGATTTTACTAGCTTTACCCCCTCAATTATTTGACGCTTTTGACTGCTCAAAACAACCCAAGTCTCTATATCCCTGTTTGGAAGCCCAAGGGAGTAAATTCTATAACTTATTTTCTGAATCAAAAGGCTTCGATACATACTTGTATAGCCATTTCAACCGATGTTTTCCCTTTTTCTGTGCCAGATATGCATCCAAAATATGGGATTTTTTTTTCAAACCAGATGAATATTGTGAATTTTTTGTCATCTGGCGTTGCTAGGCAACATAGAATAGCACGTGGCGATCTTAGTGCTTTATTGTTTTATGGATTTTCAAACTTAATGTATTACAAACAAAATAATGCCAATGTTTAAGTATATAATCGATGCTTTCAAATTTTGGACATCAATTTTTCCCCTATACCCCGAACAAAAATGAAATTTTCAATAAATTTCGCGGCCATGCTGAATTTGGTTAGGCAAATCAAATCCTCCTTTAATCGTAACCCATCATTGGAACTTCTTGATATTACACTTGCCTAGTACACATATGCATACTTACTAACTGGTAGAACTTCAAAGCTGGGTCTACATGTATAAAATGTTATACATGTGTTCGCATTACTTCTACGATCACCCTCGTACAAGGACAGCTTTCTAGATCATGACAACTTCATGGCTATCGTATGATGCGGTCACGTTGTAAGGAATATATAGAATCAACATCAAAATAAAATATGCTAGCTTGATACTACACTATTTGGATCCAGCCAGGGTAGTTTCAAGATTTGCGAGGCGAATGAGAAGATGGGGTTACCATGCTTCCGGACCAAAGTTCACATGGCATTTTGATGGATATGATATTGGTTTGTGTATAAATGGTTGCATTTGTGGATTTTCTCGCAAAATTGAACAACAATGACCCAAAATCATTGGTGACTACTTGTTAGAACCTGTTACACATAATGGTGGGTGCTCTCGAAAAATAAGGACATACTACGGAACAGAAAACGGACATGTAGCAGCATTTCAACAATTTCTATGGCGCAACTAACCTGATGATGACGGACCATACATACAGTATATGGTAATCTAAGGACTAAGAACTGTTTATTTGCGAAGAGAGCACATGCGATTCGGACTGAATTAAGCACCTACTGCACAAGACATTTGGAGTTTCACTGAAGACGTTTGGACAGGAATCTTGTATTGTTCTGTTGCATATCATTAATTTAGGTAAAAATTACAAATCACAAATATACTGAGTTTATTTACTGTTTAAGATGAATGTCAAATATATTTCGTCAAGTGCGAAGAAAAATCAGTATTGTCACGAGTGCGTAGCGCAAGTGTATCTGCTGATATTTTCACCACACTAGATGAAATATATTTGGGATTTACCAAAAAAGTAAATTGTCTCTTTATTTTATACTCAGGAGAATTACAGAAAGCAAAACCAACTTTCTGGTCGTTCCTTGTTTGATTTGGCAGTTTCAGTGTGTTTATAGAGAATAAAACAGTTCACACCTAGAAAATGGCTTAGAAGAATATTTTAACGAATGACACTAAATACGTCCACCTTTTAAGAAAGTCTTACAAGTTCACAAGCCTAAGGACTGACGTCATGTGCAAACTAATAATAGCCAAGCCAAAAATGACATCATTTGGTTTGAAATTGACGTCATACCGCCGGTAGTTTAATATCTGAAAAATACGTTTCATTAAAAACTTTTTTGAAAAAGTTCTCGTCAAAAACCTTGCTTGGCTATAGAGAAAAGATATGTAGATGTCATTTTTGTATACAATATTTTTGCACTTATGACGTCAAGCATGATCCTACATGATGTCATATTTATGATGACGTTTCATATTTAGTTTGTCTTCCAAAAGTGAAACCACAGGAGATGGAGTTCCTAAATATCCACCGCAGACTACACCTTCATGTGCTGCAGCCACCAGTGAAGTTTCATGACGTAGTCCATAACTAAGAGAGATATTTAAAATACTGAGTCACCTTTCTTATCAGAGATACAAGAGGTATTTCATGTTTATTTGAACAATTTGAAATTGTTGTTACTCATTTATTTTTCATGATATTTTGTAATTAATAATTAACATAGGTTAGTCTGATCTCCAGAAATTCACAATCACCAAGAAAATAGCTCTTAACTTTATTCGCTGGTTTGAAACAGTCTCTGAAGATAAGTAGTCTAATTTTAAGCGTATAAAAATGCTGTCTGAAACGAAATGTTTTAAGGACATATGCTACTAAATACTTCCCGTGTTGAAATCTGTTCAATACTTTGCAATAAAAAGGATGTGTCACCGTGCTTATTTGTTCATAATTTCATCTGGAAGTTTTCCCAATTTGATCAATCTTCTAAACAGATTAAAGAGTATCACTAGTCCTAAATATCGAGCTAAAATTGTTGTAATCTTCAGCCAGCTTCTTTCTATTAACTTAAATTATTGCCCATGCCCTCAAACCTTTTAGAAAATGTGCAAGTTTATTCGTTTTCCCAAGTTTTGACAAGGTACTGCATGATATATTTAGGCAATTTGTCGAAAATTGGAATTTGTTTTAAATTTAGAATAAATCATATATTAAAAAAATAAGATGTTGAAAATCTCAAGAATTTGTTTTTATTTCATGGAGTATTATAATACCTTTCAGAAAAAAGAATAAAAATCTGGGTCACCGAACTAATTCTCTTTCAGGAGGGCTAAATTTAACCCCACCCCCATAGGTTTCATGCATAATTCAATATAAAAAGTTCCGAAATTACCATTTCAGTCATTGTGATGATGCCAGTTTACTAATTTGAAGCAATGTAACATTAAAATACTAAAAAAAGAAAGCAAAAAACAACAACACTGAAAATAGGTGCGCACCCGGGAATCGATCCAGGTTCTCTAGTTTCTTAACCAGACACGCTAACCACTAGGCCACGAGGGCAGGTCGTGCGCCGCTTTAAATAACTGTTGAAGTAGGTGAGACTCGGCCACTTTCATAGTTGTAACCAGAGGAAGTGTGTACGTCGTTTGATTTCGTCTGAGCTACATTCATCTGTCTTTGGTACTGAGACAATAAGTTCTGATAGAAGGACAATATGTATTTCGGACACACTTTGATTACTTTATTTTGTCAAGAAAATGTCGGAACATCGATATGACATAAGGATTTCTGAAAGCTGTGTTGATCCGAATCCGTAAATGGACTTAAGACAGGACCCAGACAACTTTACCTGTGTCCCGACGCGAGAATGATGCGCATAAAAATAAGCCGCATATGTCTTTATATGTCTTTAAATCGTTCTCGAATGATTTCTCTTAAAGAGATGAAGTTTTTATTGAAACCTATTGTAAATTGTACGTCAATAATTGAAGTATGTTCTGTTAGAAAACAAAGCATTTCAGTTCGATATTTACTTTGTGGAAGCACAAGTCTTCCAGGACATATTTTATACATGCAATACCCATTTGAGCACTTTTATGGTAGAACTTATTAAGCCCAGTTGTCAAGAAAAAAAAACAGGCGCACAGACGCTGTTTTTCATTTGAATAATAGACTAAGTGATCATCTAAACGTAAAAGAAAATTGTGCACTTAAATACGTGTTTTCATGAAAGATACATCCGGTTTAGCTCTTAAAATCATTCAAAGGGTGTTCGGTGTGTATTTTGGGGCTCCGTGGCATTGTTATGTTTTACATTGCTATTTATTTTGTCTATTTGGTCATAACAAGAACACGTCCGTTACTTATGAGAAAGTAAAATGTGTTTGTTTTATTTATATGTAACAGCAAAAAGTGACATTCACATCTGTTCAAATAAACATGAAACAGGTCTCATACATTGTCTTTATATGACGCACCAGCCTGTCAGGTTACATGTTATAATTACAGATTGTACTTGAGATATGATTCGGAAAAGGATCACATACCAAGGGAGATAAACCGCTGACGTTTTGCAATAAATAGCCAAGCAAAAACAAGGGGTTTCTATGAAAGACCAGTGGTGACTTCATACTTCATCCTTCATAGTTTGAAACAAAACGTTATTCAGTGAATGGCAGACAATGGAAAGTGACAATCACGAACTTAAAGAATGAAGACAGAAAGCCAGACTTACTTTGGAGGTAGATTAATGGTAGTAAATGTTCGAATGGCTAAAGCCCCGATCCCAATGAGCTTGCGACCTCACTGCGATAAAAATGACAATCACAGAGAGGTTGCAGAGGTCGCGGCAAGGCTTTACAAAGGCCGTAACAAGGTCGGAGCAAGGTCGTCGATCGGTCCCCGTAAAAAATCAGTCGCGGCCAGTCTTTTGAGCATGCACAAAAGACTAGCCACGACTGATTTCGATCGCTGACTAGTTGCAAAGGTTTTCTAGAAGTCAGCGAACAGTCGCCGAACAGTCGCCGATAGACCGCTGATCTGTCGCCTACCGATTTCATGAATACGTTGGCTGTGAAATCTTCAGCAAATAGTCGGCGAATAATTGGCGACTGATCGCTGACAGGTTTCAGTGCCAGCTTCAGCATGAGGCTATCTTGCCATCCTGTAATCATTTCACCACAAGCGTTGAAAGTGTGCATCATGGGGCATAGAGGTGGTAAAAAAAGACAGCAGTATCAAATCAGATGGTAAAAACTACTACTGATATTCAGACTTCTGATTCTGATGATGTAGAGACGAATTAAGCCGGATATACCAAATGATGACAATGTAAACTCAGAGCAAGTAGGCCCCAGCAATATCATCACAACCACACCTGCAGCGTTCCGATTTGTTGTAAGTGAAACTTTATCTAATGATATTATCAGAAAGGGTTTTATTATTTCCGAACACTTTATTTAGGAGTGCAGGATAGATCGTACCTCAACCCCTCCCCTAAGCTTATAGTTTTACGTGATTTTCCCTCATTTTTGTAAGTTTTCATGTATATTCATGAATATGCAAATGAGATATTATTCATGTAGGACCAGTGGATGAATGGACTTGTCAAATTGTACCATTGATTATATCAAAAACTTGCAACAATGACAATATTGGGATGAAATCAGCCTATTTATACTTTTAATGATTTTCCCTTATTGTTTTGCGTTTTTATTAGTATTCATGAATACACAAATTATGCAAATATGATAACTTGTATTTTTGACCATGGAATGAAAGACCTATGTCTTAGCTTTCATTTAACACAAATTTTAGTAATCTATGGATAAAAGCAGCTCAGATATTATTGAAATTGTACATATACCCCCATCTGTGTATCACATTTTTAAAGTTTTCATGAATATTCATAAATATGTTAATTAGATCATTTACATATGCACACGGGGACAATAGGCCTATGTCTAAGCTTTAATTTGATATTAAGTTTAGTAGTCTAGGATAAGTAACAGCTGAGATATGAGTACTTTTGTAGGCATACCCCCATTCTCAAATCCGCTTTGAGTTGCCATGGAAACCATGCATTTTCAGATAGCTCAAACCAAATGTTTTTTAGGACACCTTCGTTTCGCATCCTGGGGGTCCCAATGGTCAATTTGGCTCTATGAAAACCTGTCTTGGGGGTGCAAGGTAACCTAAATTGGATGCCGGGGTAGTAGGCTCGGGTAATTTTTTGGGGTTCAAAATTTTGAATTTCAATTTTTTGGGGGGTTCTCAGAAAAAAATACCTTTTTTTGGAATGAAGATTTTGTGGATATTTTTGGGGGGTCATCACAAAACTGTACTTAATTTAGTGGTCAATCCTATACATTTTAGGGTATTTTTTAAGGTCAAGATATAGAATCTAGGATAATTTTGGTGGGGGTGCCAAAATTTCAAATATTTTTTTGGGTGCTTGAAATTCCTGATATTAGGGGATGAACGGTAGATGCTAGGCCCGAGCCTACGTTTGAAGAAAAAAATAGAGTACCACCCCTCTCCCCCCCCCTGGGAAATTAATAAGGAACTTCAATTTATTTCAGCCTTATTTTTTTTTAATTCACTGACAGACTTAATACATGTTTAGTCAACAACTGCTATGCAGATACTCAGAATAGCTTATGTATCATTTGGTAACACATATAACAGTTAAAGCTCAAGGCATTTATTAAATGAATTCTTAAAATAGGTAACCTTGTTAAAAGAAGTACATAAATTTGTGCCAGCATGCAAATATATAGGAATACACTAATCGAAAGTTCTAACCGATCACTTGCATTTTTTAAAGCAGGCAATAATCGAGGTTTATAATTGAAATTCACCCCAATCGGTTCGATACGGTAAGAGAACATATTGTTTTAGGACTAAACATGAAAAAAATCGATGTACTATGTGCTAAGCATTTTGCTTGTCAAAAATATGCAGTTTTCTAGGAAACAGATTTTAAGACTGATCGGTAAGAACTTTCGATTAGTGTAAACAGGGCTTGTTAGAGACATAAGTTTGAATGTTTAATGCTATTATGAGGGTAACATACGTAACATGGGCCTGAAAAAAGTGTAAGCGACCATAATAAGGAACTTTAAATCATTTAAGTAGCAGCCATACAGATTTGCTATATTCTGTGACAGATGTAATACACGTATAGTCTAGGACCCAATATACTGGGTCCGAGCGAGGTATAGTCAATAACTACCATACTGATACTCGAAAATAACGCAAGAAACAATAAGTAACGTATACAACTGTAATAACTCAATACATGTATAAAATTAATACTTAAAATATGTAACTGTGTTATAAGAAGTTCATTAACCTGTGTCAGCATGCAAATATGTACGAACATGTCATGGTTGAGACTGTATCAGGGACGTTTAATGCTATTTCGGGCGGGGGGGGGGGGGGGGGGGGGGGGGGGGTGATAACGTATATAACGTGATATTACAAGTTAACGCTGCCACTCTTAGATGGCTAACATCTTTTATTTTGTGTCTTATATAAGGAAGTTTCAGACAATCATAGTGTACGAAATTTTCCCTACAATGCATAGGGAAAAAAGGAAAATCTGAGGAGAACGTTATTTTCTCTACGAAACACCTGTTCATGTTAAGGCACTCATCTGAAAGCGTCTATAGTCAATTCTAATGAGCACATAGGCCGTGAAATGTATTTTGGAGTGATCCGACGTTACACTGATGGGAACAGTAGAGAGAACAACAAAAGACGAAAAGAAACAGTCTCAGAATGGTTTATTGGATTCCAAAACAAATATGAAATGGTTTGTAAAAATAGTGCCAGAAATGAAAATATTTTTATTGATATACATGTAGCAGATATTATAGATCAAACAAGTAAACATGTCGCGTCAAGGGTGACTTTTGGTTCCGTTTCCGTTACTTTGTGGTTAAGTACAGCTGTATAGTACAGTTTCGACCTCAGATGGACAAAAGATTGGTAGCTCGTAGCTACTTAGTAGCTCGTGAAAGGTTAATCAGATCTAAATGGTTATTTTTTCAAGCCTATAGTCCGTACAGAAATTCAGTGAACATCGTTTTTCTTTTTTTAAAATGTCTTTAATGATAAAATTTTTGACCAGAATTTTGCACATAAATATAATAAAACACCGCCTAATATACAATTGCATATTTGAATATTTATGATAGGAAAATAAGTCTGGAATCTCTTGTAAAATAAAATAACTTGGTCATTTTCGATTTAGAAAAATCCTTATTTTCCCTCAGTGTATTTCATATAGGTAACACGTGGTTTATACAGTTCAATGAATACCATGTTTACTTTCGTATATGATAAAGAAAACGGTCCCCAGCAGGATAACTCTGAGTATGTCTATATACATGTATTCACTGAAAATGCTTTGAGAGACTGCACAAATTACAATTCTGTCTGAGTTATCATATTTCACGATAATCAAATTTCGCATCTTGTTTTCTTATATGTGTCATGGTTAAATGACATATAGCAATTGGACCGCGACTGAGAAAACCTGTCTTCGGTGATTTGTAATAATAAAGGCCCAGACCAGCCTGCGCATCCACGCAGTATCATCAGCAACTTTGTTGTCTGCTTTTTGAGAAGAATAATCCCTAGACTTGCCTCCTGCGAAAAAAAATCAATCTTCTATCGAGCCTGTTTAGCCGAAGGGACTGGTTTAAGACTCGCTATGTCGGAAACCCAGAAGACAGTTTTTCTCGCGTCGTGGCCTGTGTTGCTTGCTCGACAGCTCTAGGACAAATACATCAAGTGCAACAGATAATAATATTAAAAACAGAGCCAGTGCTTGAGATCTCCAACAATGTGTTATGTGGGACCAGCAAAGCCTCAGATCAGCCTGCGCATATGCGCAGTCTGATCAGAGCCTTTGCTAGTCACTTGAGTATTCTATGATTGTTAGGCTACTGACTGAACACCATTTGGAGTTTCTAAGCTTCAAAAGGAGGCTGCAGAGGCTCGTCCGTGTCTACATTTGTCAAAAAGTCAAATTGTTGGAAATCCCATGCACTGGTTCGAGGCTTTTCATCGGATATATTAACGGGAATCACAGTGTTTAATTGCGCTCTACATCGTCTAATACACAAGTCATTTGTAACTACATCCCACAGAGCCGGGGAACGGCGGGGGCTTTGATTTTCTGGCCACAGGTCCATGGTATGACCATGTACTAACAGCGTATTTGCCCGGCTTGTGCTTGGCTACAAATGACTGATGCACATAATTTCTTTCGTCTTTATGCACCAGTCATTTGTGACCCCACCCCAGCTCAGAGGAATGTTGAGGACTTTGACTTTGTGTCTGCAGTTCCCCATAGTAACCACCATACAGAGGGGGCAGCTAGATGGCAAAACAATGACAGTTCTCCCCCGCAGTCTGTTTTTATACTGCACAGCAATGTTTGTCTATGTCTATCAAACCCCTACATTTCCTCCGCATTGTGGAGACAACGTTCAAGTGAAAACACAGCACATTATATCCCATCCTGCTCAGAGGCTTGGGTGAAGCAGTGGTTACAAATGACTGGTGCATTATTTATAGCCTATGATGCACTTCGCATGAACATTGAGTTCTCAGCCACCCCAAAAACATCCGCTGGTATATTGTTCAACCTATTTCCAAGCACATTCCCACACCATCACTAGTTTTTCTTTCCAACCTCAGCATTATTTTTATTGGGTGAGTCTTTTTATCACTTAAATCACACCTGATGGGTGAGCCCTATGATTATTTTATCTTATCACTTATAGTTGTCCGGAATTACGTTTTGGCATGTATGTTTTGCATTGTCTGGTGTCAACAAATCAGTATTTGGAATAAACCGATAGAAAGTTCAATTTAGTAAATAAAACAAGTTTGATTTTTTTTAAAATCTGATGATCAGAGAAGGAGCAGGGAACACAGAAAATCAAGATTTTAAATTGAGGAACAGGGTACCACAGAGATTCATTTCATAGGAACAAGCGGACGGGTACCAACTGGGAAGGCCTCAATATTTTCTCGTATGCCAAAATTCTGTGCGCCCAAACTATTGCCATAATTTGCATTTGATTTAGATATGATAAGAGTACATTCTCCTTACACGTTACTTAGTCTTATAAAACCGTATAATTATTCATCGATAGTAAACTAAAGGTAGTGATCCATACAAAGGTGCATTTAGGGTAAATTAAAAAATACAGATGCTCAAATGAGGACAAATTCCATCATATCACAGCCCATTTGACAATACATTTTGTAACGAAAAAAAATATCACCAATTAGGCGGTGTATAGATGTATTAAATTCTGATGGTCATTGTGCGATCAGTCCGCACATAACGAAATAAACGCAAAAAAGCGATGTTCACTGAATTCCTGTACGCACAGTAATACCAGTCCTACTGTTCGTGCTATCAAAATTAAACTGAAAACTGATATAACCATCCAGATTGCCATTTCACGTGCTTCACCATTGTGATCCGCTCAAGGTCAGAATCGGACTATAGCCATTATGGAGAGGCGTTTTTGCCATAAATCGCTCAACTGATTTTAACAGTCTCAATATTGAAAGATGAACATGCACAACCATGTGAAATGTACAAAATGAGAGGAGTGAACCCAGGAAGCACTGAAGCACGTGAGAATGGGCCACCATCGGCCCGCCAGCGAAACGCCATTCAAATGTCGTTTCGCTGGCGGGTCGATAGTGCCCGAGGTTGCATGCTGACTGGGCACTGGCTCAATTGTACAGTGCTCGACGTAAGATCGAGTGGTCGCTGATTCGAGCCTTACCAGAGGCACTGTGTTGTGTCCTTGAGCAATATACTGTATCATCTGCTAAGTACTGGTTCAACACAGAAAAACATCCCCACATGAAAGAAAAAAATGTTGACTGGGACGCATCACAAAATATGAAACCTTTGAAAAATTACAAAAAAATGTCCTGCGATTGGGACAGTAAAAAGGAACATTTATTTGAAGCAGTTCAATTCTTGTGTATGATGTTGGCTCATTCTTAATGTACCTCGATTTCAGCTAGACAATTATACAGCTATACGGGTTTCATATTTCGTACATTTTATGCAGTTGTAAACCTTAACCCTATTCTTTCTGGATACCTGCAAAACAAGTTCTTTTGCAAACAGTGAAAACCCAGTTGACATACCACATACTGTGGCATATCACCAGGGTATGCATGCACGTGTTCTATGTTAACAAGCATGGGTCGCGGCGCTTTTCATTTGCGCACTTCAGTATATCTTAAGCGCACTTTGATTCCTTCATTTGCGCACGATTCTGTATATCATTCGCGTACTTTTTTCAAACCTCATTCTGAATTTATTAGGTGTTATTAAGCCTGTTGTTAGTTCGTTTTAAAGGTGCATTCAGCATTCATAAACACTGTATGCATAGCTACTTCAACGTCTATGTGAACGGTGGTAGGTTCCAGGGTTTTACGTCTTTCACATAAAGAACTTATGGCACTCCACATGCTACGGTAAAATACTCTCTGACTTTACAGGCAACAGCATGATCACTAAAACAACATAATGTTCATTTTATAGTCCATATAAATGTATATTGTACATTTGAAGAAAGAACTATGCACAGCATCTAAAAATACCATCAATGAAAACGTCACTGACTTTATTGCACAGGCACGGTTACCTGTACAAGTCATCGTTTCACGGCCACTAATAACTAATTGCTCCTAATTGGGGTGCGGAAATAGTGCGCAATTGAAATCGCAAAAAGTGCGCAAAAGACATCATCGCTTTTTGCAAAACGTGCGCAAATGCAAGGCGCCCATGGGTCGATGGTCATCTCATGCGACACTAATTGTCATCTGATATTGTATGATTTTGGAAGGTTCTGAGACAGCCACTCTGTGATCTGGCATGCATTTGTTTTTAGCGAACATGTGCTGCTCACTTGCCCTGTAAACAGGGGGCTGCGGGTTCGATCTCCGGCTTCTCCAGTATGTCAGACGAGATTTCAAGCCGTGGCATTATACCCACATGGATGAAAGTTTTCAGGACTTTTCCTGAACTCAGGATTTTAAAGCTGCCTTTCCAAAGTAAGTCGGCCTCAAAATGCTGAATTAGGGACAGTGTAATAGCTCTTTGATTAATGTTCACATTATCTAAAGACAATCAACCAATAAAACAATATATTATTCATTTTTGTAGGCATCTAGTACGTTTAAAAATTCGATTTTCTTAAGTTCAGGATTTTGAAAAGTATGAACCTTCACTCATGTACCCATATGACCTTAGCTGTTGGTGGTAAAATACAGTTTCATTTTCGGGAACAGCAGTGGCTTATTGGTCGAGTGATAAACTTGAGATCGAAGGGTCGAGACTCACCGGAGGTACTGTGCTGTGTCCTTGAGCAGGACTCTTGATTCTCTGCTTAGTACTGGTTAAACGCAGACGACGTCTCTAAATGACTGAAAAAAGTGTTGACAGGAACGTAAATCATCAACACAAACAAACAAACAAACCAACAATACATGTGTTTAACAATAGCCATTGTGCTATTTTGTCGACAAACAGTATATTCAAAACATGAAAACAAAGATTAAAATAACAAAGCTATTAAAAAAAATAAGAGGAAATTTACAGCTTACAAACAACATTATATAGGTAAACAAAATTAAACTGGCACTCATGCATATTCCGTATGAACTCGTATGAATCCGTTATTCTAATATTAGATTTTCGAACTTAACAAAAAGTATTGGTTTCAGAATGATATATTTTCTCATGTATCCTCTTTGCATCACTGCCCCGATTAGAGCTGTGGACAAAGCATTTAGCTGCTAAGGTTGAAATGGTGAGTTCGAAGCTCACAACATGCCTTTTTATTTTTTTTTTTAAAAATTAAAATGCCTTTCTTTTTTTGTTAACATTAATTTGCTAGTAATTTGCTCGTGAAATATACCTACATCCGCATGCATATCAATATATGAGTCGGTGCACGAGATTTTGATACTTATTACGCATGCAGGTTAGACGTAGATGAAGGCTCGGACAAAAAAACACTTTAACCTCTGGTTGCCATCATGCCCAGATCCAGGAATTTTTTTTCGGGGGGGGGGGGGAGGGGGGGTCCAGGCCCGATGGCCAGAAAAACAGCCTGGACAACGTTTTTATTTTAGTTCTCAACTTATTTTAAGTTTACAGAGGGGATCCAATGATTTTAAGAGAAAACTTTACTTTTCCAAGGATCCAAAGGGGGTCCAACATGTTCCAGGGGGCGGGGGGGGGGTTCAAGTTTTTCCAGGGGGAAAATGCATATAGCTTGTGATTTTCCAGGGGGGTACAGACCCCCTGTTCCCCCGTCTGGATCCGCACATGATCATTTTAGGCGTTATAGACATTTGCGCATATGCAATGAGTAACTGATTCAGACGACGGTAGGAGCACATAAACAGCTAGTAACTGCACAACCGTACTGTCAGTGAAACATAGTGAACTGCATTGTCATTTTATTGCATTGTATAAGATTTCATAGAACAAAAACATGCATATAGCAGTTTATCAAATATAAAAATATACAAGAAAGAATGCATAAAACATTATCATAGCTTAAAAAATAATATAAAATAGTGCTTAAAAACTTTACTACATCCACACTGGGAATCGAACCCGCGCAGTCCAGAATATGAGCTAACCACTTTACCACTACATCACTGGCTCATCAGTGTAAGGTTCACTTGCTGATACATACTTGTTCCATATATTAATCAATAAAATAGCCTTGTACAACCCGAACGTAACCGAATGATGTCGAAGATTAATGAGTGTCAGTTTAATAAAGTTAACCTATAAAGTCTGATTATATGACAAATACTCAGAAAAACTAAATACACATGCATTTCACATTTCCAGATATCTGCAATCTAAATTAAGCCACGTTGCAATGGTTCAGATACAATATAGTTCCAAATGGTTAAATTCTCTATACTGAAAAATCACAGACATTCAAAATTGATTAAAACCCATTCTTATAATTTGTATTCCATGATGATTCGCTTCAAAAATCATTGCTGGGTCTCAATCAAAAGTATGACACCTAACTCTGTAGTCATTGTCAATGTTTTAATACCAATATGTTGTCATATTGGATTGGGTATGCCATATCTGCACATTTTATTGAAGGAACCGTCGCGCTATTAAGTGTAATGACTGATAAATGGGTGTAAAACTTTCCTATGCTCGGAATTATAAAATAAGCGATGAGCAGGTCAAACTTTCAGCGAAAAATATAAATGCAAAAATGCTTTCTGTAAAGAGGGTTGTTTATACATTTACGTAGTACTGTATCGTAACCAATGACCAGTATTTTGCTGAATTGCAGATTGGTAGTTCTATCAAATCACAAAAATTATTTGTTTGGAAATTATTTTCTCAGATGTAAAAAAATCAAAATAATTTTAATATCCTTCAATTGTTTTTTCTGAGTATATATAAAAAAGGCAACAGTTTCAATTAGCCAAAGTTTAGAAGAATATCACAGATAACACACAATATATACTCTCAGAATTTAACAAAGGTAAATATTTTACAATATCACAGATTATAAAAAGATCAGCATACAAAAACCTTAATTTAATGTATACACTGAAACGAAGTTATAAGTGGCCACCTACACATTTTTTGCGCCTGTTCAAAAAGTGAACATGGCTCTTACAAAATTTTAATTCCATAAAAATTCAAGGCTTTTTTGAGACTCTGAAAATTATGCCATTTTAAAATGACTGATAGATCTTGTACAGACGAAACCAGAGTAAAGGTACCTTCATTTCAAAAAGTAACACTTTTTACTGTGTCACTTTTTACTGTGATATAAAATATTCCTCGGATATAATATCCATTTATATTTTAATTAGTTTGAAGCTGTTAATAACAGCTGTGATATAAGATAAAAAAGAATTAAAAGTTTTGTGACAATTGAACTCTCGGTTTCTCTTCTACGTTAACATGAAGCCAGTCACTATCAGCAGCTTAATCAGAGAATTTTAGCTTTAACCGTGTAATTTGCATATCAACTTTTCATTGCTCTGTATGCTTTATTATCTGTGGCGATGCCTTTTAATTTTCAGTGATTATCCATTATGAAAAGGCTTCACTGTTTTTTTAGAAATAAAAAATATCTAAGGCACATGCAATTTAAATGACCTTTAAAGTTTCATGTTAAAATCAGAAGTGGACACCAGGCTTGTAAGAATAAATGTTAAAAAATGGGCTGATCAAGCTGTATTGTGTGTGTTCTAACATGTTAACATAAATAAAACGCATACAATGATTTTAGCATGTGCAGTTGATTAATTTTGAAAATATTGGAAAATGCGGAAAATGAGCTTTTTTATATAAGAAAATCATAAAAAGATCATTCATAAGCCAAATACCAGGGGTTTTAGTTTTTTTAAGGTGGCTAGACGGATTTGAAATCACATGTACTTTAATCGAAAAAAAAACACTCAAAACCCTCATTTTCTTCAAAAAATTGATTTTTTGCATTTTTGAGCCCAAAAATTGTGAAGTGATATAAAACTCTTCCAAACCACCAATTAACTTTAGGCCATTAAAATGCACATATTTGGGCAAAAATTCATTTCAATATCAAAAGCGCTTAGTCAGAAAAAATGAAATTGAAAAGTGGAACTTACAACTTCGTTTCAGTATAACAAAGATCACCATGTGTAGAGAAAATTTACAGATAATAAACATCATATAAATCAAAATATATTGTACTCTCCATTTTACAAAATCACAATTAATAGAATGATCATAAATCGCAAACAGCCCCTAAAATCTTAATCTATATACATGTACAATGTACGCGTAAACAAAGGTCACAGATTTATAAGACCACAGTTAACTAAAAGTCAAAGATCACAAAACAACGTATCAAATCTTAATGGGCCACAATCTGTTAAAAAAATAGCCTTAATGACGAAGTTTTCGAAATTTAGTTAATTACTCACACTGGATCTACGAAGTGTTAAGAAGTTATCCTGCAAATGTTTTGAGGTTATCACAATTATTAATGAAAATATGGTCTTCTGAAACTTAACAGTTGTCTAAACTTTAACATGCAACGTCAGAAACGTCATGACGTTACTAATGACGTCAAAGTTAAATTCCTGATTTGCGGGTAAGTCGGGTGTATGAAAAACATACTATTTCTTACATACTTTTTTTTATTATCCTAAGTATGTATGCAATGAAATTCGTACAAAAGTTGACACTGATTCATTTTGCCTAAAGTTTGCATGATCTGAAAACGACTGACCATACTTTAAAAATTCTGACAGTATAAACGTAAGGTTGTTGCCATGGAAACATATGACATGGTAACGAAGAAGTTTAATCAGAAATAATAGCCAATTTATTCTACTATCCACCTGAAAAGGTTTTAAGGCAATATATAAACATGTCAATTTTTTTTAATTTTTGGTGTTTTTCAAATGATTTTTACATAAAAAGTCCGAAATGTCATTAAGGAGGGTTTTACAGATCCCCGCTAAAATATATGTACTGATAAACAAAGATCACAATATTACAAGATCACTAAGTAAGTAAGGAAGAAAGATCACAGATTACAAACAGATGTATAGAAATTAAATATATACTCATAAACAAAGATCTTACTTTTACGAGATCACAATTTAAAGAAGATCACAGAACAACATGAAGAATCTGATTATATGTGAACAAAATTAACAATTTAACAAGATCACAGTTTATAAAAGAGAATCACAGATATAACAATCTGATTATATGTGAACAGACATCAGACTTTTACAAGATCACAGGGAAACACACGCAAAACATTAATGTAACTTTAGCTGATAACAAAAGTCATTACTTTACAAGATCACAGTTTAGAGGAAGAATGAAGAAGACAAATAACAAATTGAATCGGATTTATGTAAACAGAGGTCAAAGTTTTAAAAGATTAGAGTTTAAATGATGATCACATAATAATAAACAATATATACTCGTAGAGATTCTGATTATATGTTACCAATTATAAGAATTTTACATGATCAGGGTTAAGATGAAGTTCACAGATATCAAACAATATATAGAATGTGTTTATTTTTAACAAATATCACAATTTTAAATAATCAGAGTTTAAAGGATGATCACAGATAACAAAGAAATAAGGGCCAGGATATGACAAAAGGTATCTTATGTTTGTGATAATCAAAATCTACTTAATGTAAGGCATGTTAAGTACTGCCTCATAAAAGCATTTTCTGAAAATTTGAAGCAATTTTCTTCAATGTTGACGAATATATGTTGGTTAGAAGCGACATTTGTAATCCGGATTAGAAGCATGCCGTCAAGAAGGACGTTTTGGCTCAGTATTAACATCTAACTAATATTATATTTTCACGTGCATTATCGGTGTAACAGTGTAAAAGCAAATGAAATTGTATGATTTTATACTTTTAAGTCGTATTATAGGCACACTCTTTATTATGCGCCCTTGTATGTGTTCTGCCCTAATTGTTACCATGGCAATATCACTCAAGCAAAATTTTAATTATAATCAGGACCATTTGCTACGTTGGTGATAGCAAGGTATAGAAACATGTTAAAATTTGTAATTTTATGTGCTTTTAAGTGTGTCTTACGTAATAATTGTTGGGACCCTTTTCTCAGATCAACACTCAATTATAGAATCTGATTATGTGTAAACAAAGATCAGAGTTTAGAGGAAAATGTCTGATGTCAAGCACCATAAATAGTGAGACGTGACTATTACAACTACGCATACAACTTTGAAGGAAAAAAATAGTTAAAAGGAAGATCACACCTCAGACGCATGATTCTGATTATATGAAAACAAAGATATCAATTTTGATAGCTCACGGTTGGAGAAACATCATGGATGAATATATCACAAATGAATAAAAACAACAACAACAACAACAATGTAATAAAAATATGAGGCTTAGTGGGAGAGTGTTCGACTTGAGATTGAGGGTTTGCTGGGTTGAGTCTCGTGGGTGACACCATGTTGGATCCTTAAGCAAGTACATTTGTAACTTTATCCTTTACTTAGCACTGAATGAACCCGGGAAACGCCCAAAATGACTGAAAATTGTTGAATGGACGTTATGCATCAATTCAAACAAAAAGCAGCTTATCAAAATAAATATGAGAGGGTCACACTTTTAAATGATCCAAATTTTTAAAATAATCCAAGATGAAAAACAACATTAAAATTTTGCAGTCTAAATATTTGAAAAAAAAACTAGAAGGAATTTTCAGAATAAATCATATTCCCCCATCCATTTCAAAGAGTTATATGAGCTTGCTATACCATTAAGAACACTTCTATAGATGGTTAAGGCGTGACGATCTATACAAGTTGGGTGCCACTTAATGTGATTTGAATGTTGGATATATCAAACCCTCTTATAACATTTCAGGTGGGGCATACCCTCAGTGGTTCACCAGTTTGTGTCATTGGATATGTCTAGTACTTTGAAACACACCCTAAATAATTAAACAAAGAACAGTTTAAAAGGAACACAGTTAAGAGGACGATTGCCGATGACTTCCAACGTATGCAATATGAATGTATAAAAACCAAAGTAAGATAACAGATCAAAAATGCTACTAACATATACAATCTGAATATATGAATAAGAAAAAATAACACAATTTAGAGGCAGATCGCAGGTGATTGCCAACATATACAATCTGATTATATGAAAACAAAGAGCACAATCTAAAATAACACATTAAAGGAAGATTGCAGATGATTGCCAACATGTAAAATCTGATTATATGAAAACAAAGAGCACAATCTAAAATAACACAGTTTAAAGGAAGATTGCAGATGACACACAACATATACAATCTGATTATATGAAAACAAAGAACATAATCTAAACAGATACAGTTTAAAGGAAGATTGCAGATGACAAACAACATAAACAATCAGAGTATATGAAAACAAAGTTCACAATCTAAAATTATACAGTTTAAAGGAAGATAACTGATGACAAACAACATATACATTCTGATAATATGAAAACAGAGAACACAAACTAAAAATAACACAGTTTAAAGGAAGATTGCAGATGACAACAAACATATACAATCTGAGTATATGACAACAAAGAACACAATCTAAAATACAGTTTAAAGGAAGATTGCAGATGATAAACAACATATACAATCTGAGTATATGAACAAAGAGCACAATCTAAAACGAACACATTTAAAGGAAGATTGCAGATGACAAATAGCATATACAATCTCATTATATGACAAAAATATATGATTTACAATTTGACAGTTTATTCACAGTTTTATGACAAGCAATGAATATATGAAAATTGAAGCTCACAATATTGACATACTACAGTTAAGGTCATACAATGTAGGTGCTTATCATAATATTACCGTCCTGACGTGCATGCGTAGCTATAGAGTGGGGCTGGATGTCCACTTGGAGACTTGGCTACTCGCTGATGTAATAGGTACCCAAATTGGGAGTGCTGGCTCAAATCTTTTAAACTGATACATTTTGCTACAACCACACGATACAAAACACTTTCGGCGGGAACAAGTAAAGTCATGACGACGTCCATGACAACAATGTTAATTTTTCACTGAAATACGCAAAGTTTTAAGGTGATACAATCACATTTAAAAGGTCATATGATAAACAGAAGCTTACATGACCATAGCTGTTGACTGGGGCATAAAGAATCAAACCAAACCAAACACTCGTGATCATTTCATATCAAATTTATTAAACTGGGTCGAACTCTCGCTTACTTAATTTCATATTAAATGATCACTCATGTAAGATTTATGTTGATAAGGGATGATTGAGATGTGAATGCTTTGTACTCATCACATATGAGTTATGTCGCTGTTTTAACAGGCATGTGTCGCTATACAGTGGGCCTAAATGCTTACGTTCTGGTCTGGGCCATCTTGTACATCCACATTGAGAGCTATAAAATCATCATATGACGTCGCACGTGAGAGTGATTTAACGCCATGTATTGACGCAATCGATAAACCACTAAAAGTTTACATATTTGGAAACGTTATAATAATGACATGAACCTAGCGGGCTCCTGTTCAAACAGCTTCATTGGGACCCAGCAAGTGCTAATGCATGAAAAAAAAAACTCACGAGTGATAGTGATTCTTGCACATTTTACCTGGTTCCAACGTAAATCACATTTTTTCTCTCGAAAATTCGAACATATTAACGTTGTCATAACGTCATAGCTGTGAACAACGTTTTTTGCGGAAAAACATCGGCGCAATGTTCAGTCTTGGCCGCAATGCTTTCCGTATAACCTAATGCTCGGTGCTCATTTTAAGTATTTTAAAATTGAAACCCATGTTCAAACAGCACATGAATCTCATAATTTGAAGATGGCTTCCAACAGCTATGCGCATAAATATTTATGCAAAAATTTATATATTTAGAAACGTTATATAATAACGGTCATAACAACGTCCCCTATATATGACAAAATCTTGAACTTCTAATCAATCATCTAATCAATAGAATCTAACATTCGTGCTCCTTTACTATTGGATATATTAAATCCGTTGCGGAAGAGCGAAAAAATCTCGTTAATAAATTCAATAATACATGAGCGCTCATGTAAGATACTCTATTTCTCAACTGATTCATTATAATCTGTGGAAGATTGGATCATAATCAATGAAGTTTTGAATAAAATATGTGGTAAGTATCAGCTTTCAAAACTATTAAGGAAACTGAAACTAATGCTTGACAATCATTAAGAAGCTTACAACAAACTAATGGTACTGTGTCACACTATACATGTAGTCTGTAATATTGAATCTTGTAGAAAGGTTGTAGAAGAACGGTATATGTAATATTCTCCAATCTCTAAAATATATTTTGTCGTGATTCTACTCATGTGATTCTACGCATGTGATTCTACTCATGGTTTTCGATTGATATTACTCTTCTCCTTCACGAATTTATACAAAACTCAAATCCGTCACTTCTGAAATATAGAGGACAATAAATTATTAACCCTTTTTATACTAATAGATTCTTCCTTCTGGTTTGTTACAATAAATCTAGGATAGTCCATTGTCTAGGGGTGTCAGGTAATATATATATATATATATATATATATATATATATATATATATATATATATATATATATATATATATATATATATATATATATATATATATATATATATATATATATATATATATATATATATATATATATATATATATATATATATATATATATATATATATATATTGTATTATTTGTCTGAAGATCTATTTGCCTTAACAAACAGTGTATACCCTGATGAAATATCTACAGAGCATTAAAACCCAACGAAAAACGCATCGTATGCAGCGGTGAAATAGAGTTGAGCGACGCGATCACCGCGATCATAAAGCTAGGACGTGGTTCTTAAAGTGGACAGTGATAATAATCAATAGAATCACTCCTGTAGACGTTATACAGCTGTAGAAAATAAAAAAAAACTGTGGACGGGCTTAGCTACATCCGCTGGAAAATAGATGCATTTTGAACTTTGATGAAGGATTGTGACCAAAGTGAGTGTCTCCTGTGAATCAAATATGAATGATATTGTAGATAAATCATATTTGTACGACCAGACAGTGAGAATTCTTGGTAACTCATGACTGTCTTCATGCTGTGTTTTTTTCGAACATACGTATTCTGACCTCGAAAGTACCCTTGTCAATATATATACAAAAATGCCGCTAAAACTAAAAAAAAACATGATACAGGTCCCTGTGAGAGGAACTAGAAACTAAAGCTGTTTTTTCTAACATGTCTGGATGTAAAATAATAATTCAAATTCATTATTTTTTATGCAATTTGATATCCTCAACATCCATTTAAAAAAAATACAGCTGACAATTTTCATATGCTCTCGAAATTGGTCCTTAGTCGTGGGCGGTTGTCTTGGCTTTTCTCCACACCCAGATGATTGATTGTTGTAGTGCTCAATTACAGATCCCTAAGACGGACAAACTATTATTATTTGAACATAAAAGAGATAGATCATATTGTATCATAACAAAAATGGTGCATGTAATGTTTCATGAACCTGCATTCCGAGCATTACTTGTTTTCACACTTCATGTTTACCCATACATGTCGAATGGAGTACCCCATTTAAATCTTTTGGACGAGCTCATAACCACTTTTGGGGGATGTTTTTGGTGTTTTTCTTTTTTTATTCAAATTTTTAGCGAATAACAGTGGAGAACCTGATCTGATGCCACCGTGGTTATGTGGCGTTTGATCTGGGTCTGCACTGTTTGCCAACGTCCCAGAAAAATGGATGCAAGGCTTAAATGAGTTAAACAACACACCCCTGGTGCTTGAGATAACAAGTCGAAATTTTCGAAAACGTAAAAATCTAGAATACAGCTTGTAATACGATTGGAACTATGATTGTGCTAACCCGGATGTATGTCCCTTCATGGAGAATGTGAAGTTCTACTGAAAGCTTTTGTGAACAGTTACCACATTATACATACTCATACAAGGACATTGTATCGAATGTAGAACGTATGGTTGTTTGACGAAAGTAAGTAGGGGAGCAAAGATCAGAATTCGATACAATCAAGTACCGCTTCTGACCCAGGATACCAACGGGAAAGTGACAAACTCACAGTTGGACACCACAAACGAGAGCCAAGGGGTCAGCCCTTTCCCAGGCACATATAAACAGACGCACACAAAGGCATAGCAAACACAAGACAGAAAAACATAAAATATCCACAAAAGAAGTACCGCCTTGGAACGGTCAGTAAACTATTTTACTGGAGGGCTTAAACCGGTTCAACAGCGCCAACCTCACCTTTGATTCAGATGTGGATCAAGACACATAAATATTTGGTTTGCATGAAAGACCCCTAATCAAAGCCCCCTCACCATTGTCATCCCTGGCAGTCATGCAAATGGACGATGACTTACCCGGGTTTTAACGTATGATCTTCGTACGATGTTTTTAAGACAAAAACGCGTCGTAAACTCGTTGATGAAATTGGCCCCTGGATTCATTAATTGTTTCCCTGAGTGCAGCAAGGATCTTTTTAAACCTACTTTAGTTAAGTAATGAAAGATTGCAATCATTTTTAAAACAGCTTTAAGTTGTTCAATAATTACAATGATACATAGAATGATAACTTACCAACTGGCGGCATACAATTGCGAGACCTCATATCTAAAATAGGAAAAAATGATAATTTACAAACTTATGTTCTTTACTTTAGCTAGCTTGTGTGTGTGTGTGTGTGTGTGTGTGTGTGTGTGTGTGTGTGTGTGTGTGTGTGTGTGTGTGTGTGTGTGTGTGTGTGTGTTGGTAAGGCTCAATACAGCCTACTCAGCTACAGAGACTAGCTTTAATATTTTAATTTTGCACGTACAGTAAAATCTGTGTAAAACGGCCACTCAAATTTTGCAATATCTTTGACCTGCATTAAGCGATAATTGGTCTTGAAAACTTTTAGAGTGGCCGTTTTACACAGGTTTTACAGGATTATATTTAGTTTAAACTTAATCCTTTAACTTATTTGTACAGCACATAATCAAATACAAAGCAACACACTAATAATAACATTAAAGCATTATACAAAAGGGATTCAGAAAAAAGTCTGTAGACTTTTTCATATCTGTATCCCTAACATGTTCAATAAAACAGTGTACGCTAAATATTCGCTTATGAAATTTACGATCTTCAGTATTTATTATATTATAATATAAACCGTTGTACATGTACAAAATTCTCACTTAATTGCCATGTGTGTGATCAAAAAAGCAATGAATAGACCACATGTGAGCAAAATCAGGTGGAGAAAGATCAGTTATTTACTCGAAATAAAATTTCAGATATATTTGTTCCAGTGAGACAAGATTTACCTGGGGTTGAGATAAGACTTGTTGTAGAGGTGGCAGAAAGGCTGCTATCTGATCTCTCATAGTTCATATCCGTGTAATCTGTGTTGTCATCTCGGGGTTCTTCCTCATCCGACTCCCGGTGCCGACTAAAACACCAAAATGTTGATTATGACTAAATATAGGAAGTGCCACAATTGCGCATCTTAGCCTATAGCGTACAACATGGGCCACAAACATGCACGTCAGTGTTAGGTCACAAGAAGTGATATCGGGAAGGGTCATTTTTTGACTGAATACATATAAACTGGTTAGAAATGGTTTAATTTTGTGTTCATTTTTCCGTTATTTCCCTTTTTCTATCATTCAACTAGAAATCAACGTTCAAGGACTAGGATAATTATAAACTTCATTTCATTGACGATCTGTATTAACGAAACCAACGTGACCATGCTTTCATCGTTAAATATTTATTTGGTCACATTGTTTGCTATATTCCAGTCTTTGTCAGTAAATGTCAATGAAATGATTCGCGCAGATTGGTTATCAAACTTCAGGCCAATACAGGGCATCGCACAACTGCGTTTCAAAGTCTTCAACATTTGCTGTCTAGAATACCTGATATCAGCGATAATGCAATATTCAACATTTATATTGTTTTTGCAGGAAAGTCGCACACTGTAAAGATAAGTGTAAGTAAACACTAAAAGAGGTGGCAGCTGAGCTTGCATCCCTTTTGTTGAAAATAACACAAATTTACTGCTAAAACAACTCCGGTGATAAAAATAAAAACATTTATAATTGTAACTACATGTACATATTTGAATTATCACCCAACTGAATACTTTCAAACAAAACATAGCTATTAAACAGATGAAAGATTACACCAAAATCTGGGACAGCTCAGCTACCACCATAGTTTTTATAACTTATACTGATTTTTACAGAGCATTTTTACGAGAGGAGTGTTCGGTCATTTTAATCTCAAGTTATTGGTATAAATTTACCACACATTACCTGTCTCCACATTCACATCAACTATTAACCAATCGAAGTCAAATGAACTTGCCTATTCTTATCACTAGGACGAGTCCATTTCCCATTTTAGGGAAGCTGTGTTGCATTCTATAAGCAGGTGTGTACTTATTGTCTATGTCCCACAAAAGGACGCTAAGCTTGTGTAGTTTAATTAACTAATAAAATGCGTGTGCTCATACTCTACGCATGTTGTGCGTATACATGTTTAAATAAGCAACATGACATATAAGATAAGTTGTTACATCAAACTATTTAACTAAAGACGAACCTTCCACCTCCTGGTGGTTTCTGCGCCATGCGTCGAGATATCAGTCTGTAGGCAAGAGCAGCAGCTGATCCCACTGCTGCAACACCAGCAACTGTTGAAACGGCAGCAACTTTACCAGGATCATCTGAGAAATCATCTCCAGTGTTACTATCAGCTTGTTGGCCCCCTTCTCCGTCTTGGCTAGCACCTAGTGCTGCGGCGCTATTAGCTTGTTGCTCACCTGCTTCATCTTGGCTAGACCCTAGTGCTGCTGCACTATTAGCCTGTTGTTCACCTGCTTCATCTTGGCTAGCACCTAGTGCTGGGGCACCTGCAACAACGTGTGTGGTAGTATCAGAGGATATTGATAATAATGTAGAGAGAAGCTTCGTCGTAGGAGTGATCGTAGTTGTGGGTGTGATCGTAGTGGTGGATGTGATCGTAGTGGTAGGCGTTGTCGTTGTTGTAGGTGTGGTGGTAGTTGCGGTCGTTGTCGTAGTCTTGGTCGATGTTGTAGGCGTAGTAGTGGGCGTTGTCGTTGTTGTAGCTGTGGTCGAAGAAGTTGACGTGGTCGTAGCGTTAGGTAATGTAGTTGTCGATGTGGTAGGTGTTGTCGTTGTTGTAGGCGTGGTCGTAGTGGTAGATGAAGTCGTTGTTGTAGGCATGGTGGTGGGTGTGGTCGTTGTTGTGGACGTTGTCGCAGTGGTATGTGTTGTAGTTGTTGTAGGCGTGGTCGTAGTGGTAGGTGTGGTCGTTGTTGTAGGTATGGTCGTTGTTGTAGGCGTGGTCGTTGTTGTAGGTGTTGTCGTAGTGGATGGTGTGATCGTTGTTGTAGGCGTGATCTTAGTCGTAGTGGTAGTAGTGGTAGGTGTGGTCGTTGTTGTAGGCGTGGTCGTAGTGGATGGTGTGGTCGTTGTTGTAGGCGTGGTCGTGGTCGTAGTGGTAGGTGTGGTCGTTGTTGTGGGTGTGGTCGTTGTTGTGGGTGTGGTCGTTGTTGTAGGCGTGGTCGTGGTCGTAGTGGTAGGTGTGGTCGTTGTTGTGGGTGTGGTCGTTGTTGTAGGCGTGGTCGTTGACGTAGGTGCCGTTGTTGTAGGCGTGGTCGTTGTCGTAGACGTGGTAGTAGTTGTTGGTGTTGTCGTTGTAGTTGGTGTGGTTGGTACAGATGTAAAAGTGACTTCTACTGACGCTGTAGTAGCTGCTTGTTGATCGTTTGTATCATGACATATGACTTCTAAATCATATGCAAAGTTGTCAGTTAGATCATTCACGCTAGTCTTTAGCAGCAGCGCCCCTGTAATGATAGAACATACAATCATATCTGGTCAGTTAGAAGTCTTATGAGTCAGAGCTTTTACTTCGCTTTATCAGTAGCTCAATAGAAATAAGTCCGCATTTAGTAAAATAACATGTACTTTGGCAGTACCTAAAAGGCAAGCTAACAGAACTACAGAGGATTGCAGAAGATTCAAGACAAAGTTGGATAAGTGATCAGAGTTTCTTAATTCACGGAGGATTGTGGAAAATTTCACTAATGCGGGTTCTCCTAGAGAAAACTGCCAAAGATAATATCGCTTTGTGCCTTATCGCTAGGAAATCGGATTGTGATGCATGCGAACACAAGAGACACAGAGCAGCCTGTAGATTCGCACAGCGCTTATGTAATTTACTCTTTGTAAAGTATAAAAACTAATCTCACTACATGTACATTATCAATATTCTTGCTTGCCACGGTAGCTGTAAAGATTGGGTTGAGATTTAGATTGAGATTTACCAGCACAGAAACACCGATGACATATTTCGCGAAGATGTCCTTACAGTAATTTAACCCTTTTGATACATACTGAAAAGCAATGAACGGGTATTTTAGCAAAAAGTGCCGACCCTGACTGCGGCATTTCATAAGGATATGCGATGTTTGCTAAGATAAAAAGCAATGTCCAGGGAACTTAATACATAATAATTTGGAAAAGTTTGACCTGAACCCCTTGATATGTGTAATGAGGCATCCAGAATTTATTGTATCAACTCATGTTTAGACGGAAGAACCCATTAGTATAAAAGTGGACAATTTTGTTACCTGTTGTCACATAGAACACTTGAGCTGCATTTGTACATATAACGTCACACGTAAAGTTACAACAAGTACATGTATTTGTGATATCTATGTCATACAACTGCACTTCATCAGCACTAACGTCAGAACTGGTGACGTCGATTGTCAGAGACGACGGAATTGTAAACAATGGAGTCTGAAAAAGATATAGAAGTATGAGCATAAAATGCCACATTCAGAGAAAACATATCAAGAAAGAAGCCACTGGAAGCGTAATGTTTCATGGCAAAATATAATTGATATATGAGCTGCGACATGTGATTTCCAACAATGTGGCATTTGACAAGTGTAGACTCTTGGACTCCTTCCAGAATTCGGAAATGTCATTAAAATGGGCCAATATGGCTGCAGGTCTCCTTCCTAAATTCAAATATGGCGTTGAACAGGGACATATAACATGGCCCTGGGTCTCCTTCCTTGAATCGAAAGTGGCGCTGTATGGTCCAATATGGTACAGGGTCTCTCCCTGAATTTGAAAGTGACGTTTAAATGGCCCTTTCCCTCTGGTAGCTGCTTTATTCAAGTCATATCGTTCTTTATTAATCTCTTAACATTAATATACTTTGTTCGACTCTATTATGTAATTGCGTGATGAACCATTAACCTTCCCCCTGCAGAATGTTATAAACTACAAATTTTTGCCATTGAGGTGGTCTACTAGATTGAAAATGCTGTCTAGAAAGATTAATAGCACATCGATTCTATCAGCGAAATTTCTATAAGATGGGGTTCAATATTAGTACTAATGTGCCAGTTCATGGGACTCGGGCTCTTATCTTAAAGCGGCACAGGCTAGCCAGAGTATTCACTGCACGCACAAAAGAGTACGCTTAATTCAGACAAAATACTTGGTACAGAGCGTCATTGGATACACGTAGATGTATATGCACGTTTAACTCTTTCCTTGCTAGCAGCAGCGTTTGCCATCTGCTGATAACCTTTACAAACCGTTTGGACCCAGATCAGGGCCGACATAAAGTAGGTCCTGATCTGGAACCTAACTGATCTGACACTCTGATAGTGTTCCTGAAAGATTTTTTTGAAAAAGTTGATTTTGAAAAAAAGTCAGCAGACGACACAAAGCATGCAAAGAGTTTGGAAACTGCTTAAGTAATAAGAGCCATCTTCTCCTGAACTGGCCCATTCATTTTATTGTGATGCATTGCGCATATTACATGCCATTTGTCATACTCTTTTCAGCTAAAATATTGTACCTACAAATGAGCAAAAAGCAGATGAAAGCAGGGTAATTAGTAAATTAATATCTGGTTTCAATGAACCACAACAGGAGAGAAAATTTCCTTCTATTTTCTGGTACATATTGTAAATTCGAAATTTTCGCGAGCATTTTACTTTCGCGAATGGCGTTAAAAAACATATTTGCGAAGCTAAAAATTCGCGATAAGGGCTTGATTTACTTATGTCAGTAAACGGTCTTGTGATTTCGCCAATTTGTGAGGATTTCATTTTCACGAAACTTCGCATTATGCGAAGTTTCGCGAAAATAAAACCCTCGCAAAAATTTCCGAATTTACAGTATTGTCGAATTCTGTTACAGATTTCTATAACCCTTATCTCGCCAATAGTTTTTGTCCTGACAATGTTGTCTACTATGACGTCTGCTGAATACATTTAAATGCACTCTTCAAACTGGACTTTATTGGAGAAGCAAACACTATGAAAAATCCTTATTGCCCTATAAGTACTCCAATCTGGAGATCACTTACTTGACTTTCAGCCATGATGGCCACATTGCCTTATTGTTTGGAATGAATGCAGCCTTTATTATTCTTATACCCTATAAAAACATATCTGGAATACACTAATGGACCTTCAACCATGATGACAACATTGCCATATTTGGAATGAATGTAGTCTTTATTATTCGTAAACCCTATAAGAATGCATATTTGGAGTACACTAATGGACCTTCAACCATAATGACAACAGTGCCATAATTGAAATGAATGCAGCAATGGCCACATGACCCTAATATTTTGGAATCAAACATACAGTATTAGAATTGATATCTGGACTTCAACTGCTGGCTTTTCAGCCTTAATGGTAACATTGCCATATTTAGAATAAATCAAGCCTTTAATTTATTATCATTATGCGCGCGCGTGTGCGTGCGTGCGCTTGTGTGTGGCGCAAGTTTAGCTGTTACCGTGCAGTCTGTATTTCAACTATCATCATATCGACAATTACGACGGTATTTGACCATTTCAGCAGGGAAATAGTCCTAGTTGGTCACATACACTCTTCTATTTTTCAATACTGACGACAATTGATATTTCCTTTGCTCGATAAGGATTACTAGTATCGACCCTTCATGCACTGGCCCAGCTATTTCACAAACCGGGACAAGGGTGTCCGATCAAACCCATACTTGTTTTCTCAAAAAAAATCTAGAATCATTCAAGTGATTTCCCAATTGGTTTTTATTTATTTATTTCATGATTATTTTTATGTTGTTTTTGTTGCCAAAATTTTAGGAGTAATGAGTTTACAGTGCCTATTGTGAGTTGACTTACCGTCCCTTCAACAATTATAGTAACGTTTCCAGAGTCAGGACTTTCACAGCTATTGATACTGATGTCAAACACAAGTTCATGTGTCACACCTCCTGTCAGACATCTTGACACCAATATATCTAAAAAGAACCAAAATAGGTAGAAATTCACTGATGTCAAGCACAAGTTCATGTGTCTCACCTCTTGTCAGACATCTTGACACCAATATATCTAAAAAGAACAAAAATAGCTAGAACTTCACTGATGTCAAACACGAGTTCATGTGTCACACCTCCTGTCAGACATCTTGACACCAATATATCTAAAAAGAACAAAATAGGTAGAACTTCACTGATGTCAAACACAAGTTCATGTGCCACACCTCCTGTCAGACATCTTGACACCAATATATCTAAAAAGAACAAAAATAGGTAGAACTTCACTGATGTCAAACACAAGTTCATGTGTCACACCTCCTGTCAGACATCTTGACACCAATATATCTAAAAAGAACAAAAATAGGTAGAACTTCACTGATGTCAAACACAAGTTCATGTGCCACACCTCCTGTCAGATATCTTGACACCCATATATCTAAAAAGAACAAAAATAGGTAGAACTTCACTGATGTCAAACACAAGTTCATGTGTGACACCTCCTGTAAGACATCTTGATACAAATATATCTACAAAGGACAAAATAGCTAGAACTTCACTGATGTCAAACACAAGCTAATTTGTCAATCCTCCCTTAAGGCATCTTGAAACAAATATATCTACAAAGGACAAACTAGGTAGAACTTCACTGATGTCAAACACAAGTTAATTTGTCAGACCTCCTGTAAGACATCTTGACACCAATATATCTAAAAGAACAAAAATAGGTAGAACTTCACTGATGTCAAACACAAGTTAATTTGTCACACCTCCTGTAAGACATCTTGACACCAATATATCTAAAAGAACAAAAATAGGTAGAACTTCACTGATGTCAAACACAAGTTAATTTGTCACACCTCCTGTAAGACATCTTGATACAAATATATCTACAAAGGACAAAAATAGGTAGAACTTTACTGATGTCAAACACAATTTCATGTGTGACACCTCCTGTCAGACAGTTTGAAACCAATATACATTTTGTATCTACAAAAGACAAAATAGCTTGTAGATAAAGACTTATGTAAAAGTAACTTTACTGACCGTTCCAAGGCGGTGCTTCTTTTATGGATCGTTTTTGTTCGTTATGCTTCATGTTGGTGTGTGTTGTAATGCTGTGTCTGTCCTTTGTAGCCTTGTGGTCATCTGCTGGGAAAGGGCTGACCTCTTGGCTGTCGTGTGTGTTGTGTTTTGTCACTTCCTGGTCCACATCAGAATCAAGGGTGAGGTTGGCGCCGTAAAACTGGTTTAAGCCCTCCAGTAAAATATTTTACTGACCGTTCCAAGGCGGTACTTCTTTTGTGGATCTTTTATGTTTTTGTTCTGTCTTGTGTTTGCTATGTTTTGTGCGCGTCTGTTTATATGTGCTTTGTGGTCACCTGCTGGGAAAGGGCTGACCTCTTGGCTATCGTTTGTGGTGTCTTCTGTGAGTTTGTCACTTTCCCATTGGTATCCTGGGTCAGGTGTGGTACTTGATTGTATCGATTCCTGATCTTTGCAACCTTATTACTTTTAAAACTATCCAGGGGATCTGATGGTCAAATTTTGGTTTGGCCCTATACGCCACAGGGAAATACTATATGGTCACATCTTAAAAGTTCACTTTTTTTTTTATTTCTAGAATATGCATATGGTTTGAAGATGCGTTACGTATGAGGATAACAAAGTATTGTTTAAAGGCGCAGTAATAACGTGTTAAGTTTATCTAAGCTCCAAGGTGGCTTACGCTGCTGTCCGTTCTATGATGGTGGTTCTGTTATTGTTGATTTATTATTTATTGTTGCTAATATTGTTTTGTGAGGGTTGTGTGTTTGGCGCTTGTTTGTTGTGCAGTACTTAGTGTCAATTCTAGTTTTGCAAATCATCTCACTTGGGAAAAGAGAGCTGGTTGCTTTACTTTGATTGCATTTTGATAGAAGTTCTAAATTTGCCAGTATCAGACAATTTAGGCTAGTTGGTGGGATTTTATGTGTCTTAAATGCGCTGACACATAAAAGTATGTGCAATCAAAGTCAATATTTAGCTTGTTTATTTATGCGGAGCTAAGCAACTCAGTTGTAAGGATCTGCAGGGAACAGCTGATGTGAGAGACTTGTCTAGATTCGTCACATAGCGTAATATCTTCTTTTCGTCTATGCAAACATATTAAGCAGAATGCATGCAATATAGTTTATTGGATTGTTCTGTTTGAAATAAGGGATTTATAAACCTCGGGAGGTAAAAACAATTAAAAATGGTCTAAATACAAGTTTTGAAAATAGTATACAGTTTTAGGAGATGTATAGCCTTTTTAAGCATATGGTTACTTGGCGAGAAGGAGAAAGGTCAAATAGAAACAGTTACTTTGATATTTCTATCATTGTCCATGCTCGATAAGAGTAGGGTGACGAAACAGATTTACAGTTAGAAGCATGAAAGAAAACCCTTTATTTGTCCAATCAGGTGAATAAAGTACCATAACGTGACCAACTACGTAATTCTACTCTTATCGAACAAGGACTATACAGATTTTATAGGATTTTCCACTTAAATCTGATGTAAACAAATGGTTTTTTATGCAATGACAATTCTACGAAGGACTTTAAAAATTCGTTGCATCTCGTTTTGATCATATCCATTTTGTATAGAACACATTTTATTGGAATATCTGTATAAGTGTCTAAAAGCAAAAATTGGCAACCATCGTTGATGTTAGGTTGGATGTCCCCTTTACTTTCCTAATCTATTAAATATAATCATTTCTTTAAAGTAAGTACGGGTGCATAGATCTTAAAATCATTTTCATAACTCAGACCTGAACATCAAAATATTTTTTTCAACTGAAAATAAAAATACATTTCTTTTTTCTAAAACTGAAAGCAAAGTCATAATAATAAGTTAAGATAAAAAAATCTGATAAGTTCGTTTGTGTGAACTATTTCTACTTAAAGCTGCATAGTCTGTAACTTTTGATCTTTTAATTTTAGAACTAATGTTTCTATTTTTCAAGAACATAGTAAAAAACTAAAATTCAAGTATACATTTTACCAATTTCGTTAATCTTAACAAACTATCAGTATTAAAACAACGGTATTTATGTTAAAATTAGCTGTCTATAATTATTGGAGGGACGCAAATAATTACCAACAAGAGAAAAACACACCTGTTTTATAAGATAATTCACTTTTCCGTGCAGTTTTCAGCTATAGTGAACAGATTTATTGTGAAAACATAACTTAATTCGACTTTTACAAATGATTTAAAAAGAAAATAAAAAAAATCGAAAAATGTTCATAGTTGCAGACCTAGTCTCTTTAATTGCAAAAGAATGTTGCATAAAATTCATAATTTGTCAAGTTGGTATACCACCTCTGTTGAGGATGCAAAATTGGACAGCCACCTTGAGACTATGTCCTAAATTTTGTGTTTTCTAAGCCCCATCACATTTTTTGAGGCAAATTAGAATGATTGACTGCAAAATAAGTGCAAAAAAGACAACATATTTACTTGCAAATGTATGACCTTAAAATAATTCAGTTTAAAATAGACTGCAATTTTTAGAAAAACCAAAGATGATTGCCACTTTATAAATGATGACCATATTACATTTTCACTTTGACAGCCATCTTGGATGGCATGTTGGATGCTATCTTTTTATCCAAAACCATTAAATAAAATTTTCTTGAGTTTGCATAAATTCAAACTAAATTCTTCCAATTCCAAATGAAAGCAGATATTATGTTATGATTTGTACATTGGTAACCATCTTTTATACCATGTTGTAATGATAAGCAACAATATAGCCATGCTGATAAGTAAGTAACTTGTTAAACGGGACTTTTTCTACTTGCACGAAGTAATTTGCATCAAAACTTATAACTTTGTAAAGTTCTTATATAAATGTACAACTGCACTTTTTAGATACAAAAGTTGCGGTCATCTTTAAAATACAGCCTCAATCTTTACTTTTTTTTAATTGAAAGATGATTTTAAGGTATTTAGTTATAACTGACGGCTACTTCAATAAAATTAACTGAAGAAAACATCATGTTTGCAAATAAATAATGACATTATAATGAATAAGTTGAATAATATGACCATTTTGGAAAAGAACAAAATGGTGGCCATAAGAGGACATCTTCGGCGTGGCACTGACCCTTAATTTCTTAGTATTGATATCAACTAGCAATCTATCAAGTTTCATGCTTTTATCATAAAATGCGCGATTTTTCTCAAAATTGTAACATATTAGCTCTACTATGTATGGGGTTTCCCAAATACAAGGGGTTACAGGCCATTTCACATATACACCGAAACCGAAACCGAACCGAAAACATGCACAAATTGGTGTGTTTTTTCGGCCAAATTTCATCAAATACGACAGTAAGTAAGTAAGTAAGTAAGTAAGTAAAGACTTTATTTTATGAGGGTGACAACATTTAGCATACAAAGACTAATCTTCCAGAAGGCCCTCAGTGAATAATACATAATTTATACAATTTTTACAGATAACACAAAATATATACATTAAAATGTTAAGAAAAAGACTACCATATTTACTCATCAAAGATCTGTGGAACTGCGATTCATGGGCCCAACAAAAAGCATTCTTAAAGTATAATGTGGGTGAATACTATAAAAGTGTCGTGAAGGCATCCTCACAACATAAGATCATACCCCTTCAACAGGATAACTTAAACAGCATTAAGGCCATTTCACATGTACACCGAAACCGAATCGAAATCGAACCGAAAAAATAGAAAGCCTTAAAGTCTATGAGTGCGTTCAGCTATACGCTGAAACCGAAACCGTACGCCCAACCGAAATATGCATGAATTGGATTTTATTTTTTCCGGTTGTGGCGTCCGAATTTTAGCAAATATGACAGGTTTATACAGCATAATTTTAATAGCACCTGCACATACACAACCATGTGCGTTGTATGTAATTTAGTAATTATGGAGGCCATTGACGGATTGTCCAGCGAGACAAAAGTGAGATTATTTTACAACTACAAGACTACAGACTACAGACTTTTATGGGACAAAGCCCAGAGCGACAATAAAGACTACGGACTAAAGGCGGTAACATGAAATTATATCAGGAAGTCTGTAGAATTACCAAGTTTGTATCAAATTATACATGCATTTTCTTAGATTTCATCCGCGGATAGGTTCATATGTGAAAGGTCTGCGGAAAAAGAATTGATGCAATTCGGTTTCGGTTCAGATTCGGTGTATATGTGAAACGGCCCTTACACAGCATAATTGTAATCATACCTGCACATACATGTACACAACTACATGCGCACACAACTAAGTGCATTGTATTATGGAAGGCATCGATGGATTGTCCAGCGAGACAAAAGTGCGATCATTTTACAAGGATTACAGACTTTTGTGGGACAAAGCCAAGAGCGACTATAAAGACCACGACATAAAGGCAGTGGCATGGAACAATGTCAGAAAGTCTGTAGAATTACCAGGTCTGTGCATTTTCTTAGATTTCGTCCGCTGATTCGGTAGGCCTACAAATGTACATATGTGAAAGGTCTGCCGAAAACAAAACAATGCAATTCGGTTTCGTTTTCGTTTCGGTTTCGGTGTATATGCAAAACGGCTTCAAGCTTGTGTCCACGTGAATGCCTACTTTTGCAACTACTCTGTAGAACTTACCATTGTTCTCGTGACTGAGTTCAAAATCTTGCGAGCTTGTCGCAAACGATATTTCATTATCCTTGATCTTTTTGTCTCTCAATGTGTGCACAACAGTGTCCACTTCTTTACTGCTGCTTACTGTAACACTGGCACCCAGATCCACTGGAAAAAAAAATATAATTTCAAAATTGCCTTCTCGCAATAAATATAGTAACATTCAAGGGAGGTCATTTAATGTGATAAAAGTGATTTTTCATACTATAAGGAACTGCTCCTAAAGGAAAGAATTCGCTCCCTCTGGGAGCAAATTCTTTCTTTTAAGAGAAGTTCCCATTTGAAAAGGGACGCAATTGAAGAGTATCATTGCTTGATCAAGTAGTCTCCCGTTGACGTACGTAACTTTATCCGTGAGCGTTCTGGCTACGCCGTTGTACATTATACGGATATTTTAGAAAAATACGAGGCGGGAACCGCTCTCAGCAGTTTGAAACCTTCCAACATCATTTTATCTCTTTTAATTGTTTACCGCATTATTAATATCAAAATTAATGTAAATGCTGATCGTGGAAATTTACACATTCGCCTTAAATACCTTTAATACACAATAAATAGAAAATAACAATAATAATAAAACATCTATACGTACAGTTGCAATCTTTTTTGGCATGACTATATCTTGTTCCAAGTGACAAACACAACAGCGCAAACACGTTTAATAAAAAGTTTTTATCCATTCTCTTTAAGCTTTAACATTGTTCCATAAGCAGATAAGACGGTGCATTTAACTAAAAACATTCAGTTTCAACCAACGAAGCTTATATATCGGTGACACTCATTAATAATCCTTTACCCGCTGGTTTCTGATTTTGACATTTGCTGATTCCTTTTTCAAATAGTTTGGACCCAGATCAGACCCGACAAGACGTTGGGTCTAATCTTGACCCAACCTGTTCGACACTGTGATGATCATCCTGAAAGATTTTTCTTGAAGACTTTAATTTTAGAAAAATCGGCAGACGACAAAGATAAACTAAGTAAAATTGTCCAGCAAATAAAAGAGTAAAGATCTTCACTGAATAATTGTTATCTCTAATATAATCAATATTTTTTTTATTAATCATTGATGATCAGGGGTGCTATTTAAGTCTAATATATATCTAATGTATTCCATGCTGCGACACCTATCATTTGCAGCAGGCGACATTTGAAATCTAGAAATTATTTGCACTAGCTGAGAAAATAAGTCCTGTGTTTCATTTGAACCTTCTGCCGAATGATACAAAGTTAATGTAAGAAAAGATATTTGAATTTGAAAAAGGGAAACAAAATGGGCTAAGGCTCACCAGAGGCTCACCGGAAGCACGTCGTTGTATCCTTGAGCACGACACTTTATTCTCTGCTTCCCAGCAGGCACATGACGTATAAACAACGTCGTATCGACGTCGATATGACGTTGTTTAAAGGTTGTGTGCCTGCTGGGTTATTACTGGTTCAACCAAGTAAGCAGGAAGATGTCCCGACATGACTGAAAATGTGTTGACTGAGACGCAATGCATCGTCAACAACAACATAAATTGCAGTAAAAACTAAAAAGCGTCATCCATATACCAGATAATTTTGCAAGTTTTTGTTATGTGCAATTTTATTTAACTGTTTTCAAGAAGAAAAAAAAACATTGTCAAAGGTTTGGATCCAGGCCCCCAGATTATTTAACTTGTTTCGTGCTCAACTAAGCTGAGCATGAAATTACAATAGCTCGTTTATATAAAACTAAAATGCTGAAAAAAGACTTTTCTTGCTTTGAAACTCTCAGATGGTGTATTTGATATGCTGATGAATGTTAAAACGCCAACATTTGCTGCAATTTTAACATTTATGAGCATGATTAATTTCATGCTCAGTTGAACCAAGTCTTGGGCAAAACAATTTAAGGGAAAAACATTGCGGTTTTGTCGTCTATTGCAGTCATAACAAAGTATTTTACATTTTCAATGCCAGTTCAATCCGCAGTTGAAAATGTCAGCTCGAGTCGTCCTATCGATTCAAATAGTGCAGACCCATATCAGAAGGCTCCATACCTTGAACAACCTGGTCTTGGCTCTCGCGGTTTGCCATAGAGGCTTACAAAATAAAACAGCAAACAACAAGGCAGAGGACTTAAGTCGTGATTGGTATGGCGAGTATTTCAGTACCGAGGGTGAAATAACCGATAATCTTAACATATTTAAGCGTCCTTTTTATGGAACATAGTCAAACAGTGCAGACCCAGATCTTGTAGTGCCTGATCAGGATCTTCGCTGTTCGCTAACCGAAAGCTCTATTAGAATTTTGATAAAAATGAAAAATACCACCAAGCAGCCCTTCAGTTAGAAATAAACTGGTCAAATTAATAAAACTGGAAAATTCCATTAGGCTTAAATGGGTTAAAGAAGTATCGCCACTAAATAATAATAATAATAATAATAATAATAATAATAATAATGCCGGTTCAAAGATAGATGAAAATACAAAAATATAAACTAATCCAGGTAATGGGTGCTTCATCGGCGCTTTTCATTTGCGCACTTCACTTTATCTTTTACGCACTTTTATTCCTTCATTTGCGCACGATTCTGCATATCAATAGCGCACCTTTTTCACACCTCATTAAATTAAAAATTAATTAGGGGTAATTAAGGTAGTTATAAGTCGTAACAGCTAGATACAACGCGTTAAATATGAAATGGGTTGGATGAGATGCGTAGAACAGTTCGTTAAAGTGAGTGTTCATCTCTTCAGAGGGAATACCAGAACACATGTCTGGAGTAAACTTTGCGTCAAATGCCCCATAGTTCTCCAGAAGATAGTCAGTTCTGGTCGTCAGGGCAGTCTGTCATAATATCATCTGTGAAACTATCCTCAACTTCAGTTTCTGTAAGTTCCACTCTGGCTGTCTTTACCAAGCCCTATAGTGTGGATCTTCCGCCACCATGCTTGGCCCATTAGTGAAATCTGCAGCACTTGATAGTAGCTGACGGAATAGCTTCTTGAAGCACTGCATGCATAGCTACTTCGAAGTCTATGTGAACAGTGGTAGGTTCAATGGTTAAATTACGTCTTACACTGCATAGTCCTTTGAAGAAAGAACTTTGAACAACATTTAAAAAGTTTCCTTGCACATGCATTGTAGATTAAGAACAAAAAGGAAAAATCACCAAGTACGAATTAACCTGTACAGTTACATGCACAAAACTTTGTTTCACGGCCATTAATCACTAGTTAATCCTGTTTGGGATGTGAAAATAATCCGCAATTGAAATCGCAAAAAAGTGCGCAAAAGATATCATAGTGCGAAAATGCAAGGCGTCCTGCTTCATATAGGTATACGAGAGTATGTTATACGGCCTTTACATGTACTGATATATTAACCGTTATTTACCCGTTTTTCTATGAAAATGGTAAAGTCCTATTTTCATGCATCTTTGAACTGACAGTAATAATAATAATAATAATAATAATAATAATAATAATAATAATACATCTAATATTAATTATGAATAATCATGATTTGGATACATACAGTCGCAACTCTTTTTCGACTTAGCCGTCTTAGCCTTTTTGTGACCATCGCATGTTCCGAGTAGAAAAATCAAAAGCGCTAAAATGTTTAATAAGAACTTTCTATCCATTTTCTCATAGAGTCCCGGACAGACAGGAAAATCACAAGTTAGTGTATTCACAGTTTCAAGTCGGTTATATGCAACAATATATATAAAGATTAAAGTCTATCTGTCAATGATAATCTTTAAGCGCCGATTGCTGACTGGGAAACTCTCACAGAGGTAGTTATTATGAACACGGTCAGTTCATGAGATTTCTTTCGTACATGTACAAATGTACTTATTGTATATTGGTACTTGTCCATAAATGCGACCAGAAAAGGCTCAGTAAGGCGGCAAGTTCCCTTTTCTCATTTACCTGCCTTTTTTAATCAAGGTCATTTATATTACCCTTACAGATCCCAGTTTCTTTAGTTCTTTATCTGAAAATGTCGTGTGTAGATTACCTTTCATTTGCAAGCAGTTTGGACTCAGATCAGGCCCGACTTTCAGTCGGGCCTGATCATGGTCCTAACTATTTGACATTCTGGTGAAATTCCTGATACTTTCAAAGAATCTTTCAAAAGTAGTTATTTAAAAAAAGGTAAAGGACAATTAAAGCAGTCAAAATGTGAAGGTAAATTTAGGCTTCATATGACATGTGTTTTTTCTGTGGAATAGTTAGTTCAAGCTCAGATGATCCACATGAAATACCATGCGCACACATTTCACAAGAAAAATAAAGCACATGCGTTAAAGCTAGGACATAGTCATGAAAATCGAACTAAGATTATTCACATAAAGTATGAACTCTGGCAATACACATGAATTATCAAGTTAAGACACATGGACAATTCCAATAAAATATCAGGCTGAAGTGAGGTAATTGTGATATTAACCCTTAAAGCGCCAATCACGACTGCAGCATACGACATTTTTTCCCAATTTTGGAAGAAAATAAGGCATGATATTTCATGAGAGTTGTCTGCCGGCAGACAATTCTCATGTAATATCATGCCTTATTTATGATTTTTGAAAAAGCAGCAAATTTTGACATTGTCGTCTGCTGCAAATTATAGGTGGCGCTTTATGGATTAACCCCAGTTTAGCCTTGCGCTTTTCTGGGACATGGACAAAAGTGAGGCCTTTGCTAACATTACGTTCCACTAAAATTAGAATAAAAATAATCACACCAAACACCCCTGAAATAGAAATGGACTTATCCTACTGATAAGGATGTGAGGGAGTCCATTCGGCTTAAATGGGTTAAAAACCTCGTCTTTCAAGAACTATTTTTTTCACACGAAAAGAGACAATTCTGGAGACGTAAATGAAGTTTTAAGTACATCATCTGAGTAGAAAAATTTGGTAAATGTACATGTATTAAAGTGCTCGACTTTACTCAAAAAGTACGCCAAAGCAACCTAGATCTGCCAACTTGTAAGAAAAGTGAACTTATCATAAGACGCTCGGGGTCTGTGGAACGCAGAGAGCTATATAAAAAAAGTAGGTTCAACTTTGGCTGCTACTGGCAACTCGTGTCGTCTGCTACATTTTGGATCCAGATCAGGCCGACAAAATGTCGGGCCTGGTCCGGATCCAAACTGTTAGTCACTTTGACGATATTCCTGAAACATTTTTTGTTGTTGAAAAATTAAGTTTAAAAATGAAAAATCAGAGCATGAAAAAATCACCAGCATGCAATTAGTTAAAAAATTCGGCATACGAATGTCGTCATTAAACGACCGTTTTATTCCGCCTTTTTCATTTTTCATATAATTCAATAAATTGCTTTAATAATAGTGGTAGAGCTAACTTTATAATATACATTGTTCATCTCTAAAATGGAAGTACTTAAAGATGGGCTAACGCATTATTATAATAATTTATAGTATTAAAATCGACTCTACTTACAAATTGTGTTCGATATAATTACTATATCAAACACAATACGATTTTGATTTTTAAAAAGAAAAAAAGGCTTGTGTGAGAGTGTAACGAGATAGATGAGCGCTCGCAAGACATTGTTGCTCCCAAGATCCCAAGAGACCCGGTGGGAACGGAACTAATTGATCATGATGAGATCGTTCGGATGCATTCGTGACTTATCTTAGAGTATTATATATAGGTCACTGGCTGGATATGGTTTACCTCCCCCAGGGGGAATTTTAAAGACCATACTTTTCTTAAAGTCCAATGTCTTGCAAGGATTTTGCAACACGTTAGCCCTCTGACAATGGCAGCGTTAAGCTGTATCAGCCTGTTATATACGTTACCCTACAAAATATTTGATAATTAACATGATTATTTTTAAGACTTCAGAAAAGTGCAAAAGATAAGGTAAGATTTCCAAATTGGTTATATATTCTAAGTAAGCTATTACTAGGCTACAGATATAGACCTTTGAAAACATATATAGTCACCCCCGATGTAGTAAATGTAACATTTTATCACTGAACCCCCTTTTAAATAATAATCTAATATAGTTTGGCTTTAATTCATTAAAACCAGTTTATGTTCACTGATTTGGGTAATATACTTAAACGCAAAAGAAACGCAACTCTTTCTAAAACAGTTGTTTCTTCTTTTTCATCAAAAAAATTAGCCAGCGATAATGTAATCGCTAAGTATCGTTATTTGCCTTGCAAACAGCACCACAACCAGACCGCTGTGTCTTATGGTTTGCGAGCTGCAATGAGAAGTGTAAGGCAACCCTCATTTTTAAAGTCACACAGTTCAAAAATTGTGCCTATTTTGCGAAAAAAAACGTTTTAAACCAATATCGGTTTTTGAAAGCAAAAGGGTCAGGTACTTTTGTATTTCTGTCAACGTCCATTTTGTCAAAATGACGTCTTTATTTTTTGGCGTAATTTGCCATTTTTATCCAAACGAATATCAATAATCGAAAACTTTTAATGTCACCATATAGCCCTCACTACATTGCATAGAAGACATAAGTATCGCGACATGATCGAACAAAATGTGTATGTTATGACTGATTTAAAAAAAGTAGGTTGACGTCAATAAAGAAAAGCAGCAACGCAGCGACTGGTAGCATTGATAATCAATAACTTACAAACCGTTTTAAAGTTTTTCTTTAGTTAAGACATCTAGCTATCAGATCTAGCTGTTTGTTTTCAAATTGAATGAGACATCATTTTTTTAGACTCAATTTGTTACACTTTATTTACGTCATTATAACGTCAGAATGGAAATCGTGAGCAAAACCATTTTACGGCAAATTATTACTTAATGCGCAGGAACAAAGGACATAATCAAGAAATTAGCCTCATGTGATACATGTGGAAGAAAAAGTGGATTGAAAGCGGCTGCGTTTCTTTTGCGTTTAAGTATATTTAAGAAATTTTATTTGCCTTTTTAAAACTGCAAGCTTTACATTTCTATCTTATATACTTTTTGAGTTATTAGATGTTGAGCATATCAGTCTCATATCACACAAAAATATGTCAAATGTAATTCTCTAGGCCTTGCCTTGTGCTGGCTATAGACCCCCTTCCCCCAGGGGGAATTATTTACACTATGATTTCCTAATACTACATTATATAAGCCACAAAGTTAAATATGTAAGCCCTCTTAGAGTCACAGCGTTAGCGTGTAACTTCACGTTACGTACGTTACCCGCAAAATAACATTAAATTTCCCTGATAATGTCTCCAACATGACATATTCACACTTTTTTAAATTTGAAAGAGGTTTAAGAACTTCTTATAACTTTTTATAACACATATTCATATTTTAGCATTCATTTTATAAATGTCTTGAGTTTTTGCCGTGGTATATGTTACTTAGTGTTTCATATGTTATTTCCAAGTATCGGTATGGCAGTTATTGACTATACATGTATTACATCCATCAGTGAACATAGCAAATCTATAAGGCTGCTATTCAAATAAATTGAAGTTCCTTATTATGGTGTCTTACACTATTTTTACAGCCCAGGTTACTTACGTTACCCTCTAAATACCATTAAACGTTAACGATAAGGTCTTCAACACGACCTGCTTGTACTTATTTGCGTGCTGGCACAGGTCTATGTACTTCTTTTTACCCTGGCTCATTTGCTGGGGAAGTAACTCGAAACATAAACTACCATAAACCCTCTTTTCTTTTATAGAGATATCAAATATAGTTAACATAATACTCCTGGAAAGTTTGTAGCATATAGTGCAATATGTGAGTAACAACTTAAAAGATCAAAGAAAATCCATCAGATAGAAGTTATATATCTGTTTCTTGCCAAGCTAGTAACTCTTCGTATATTATCCGAGGGTTTAAAGAATTTTCCAAAACAGCTTATTGATCATCTATCAGATTTATCTTGCAAGGATTTTGCAATATGCTAGCATTCTGGTAATGTCATCATTACCTTGCTACAGCCAATTACATATATCACCCGTCAACATCTTTGAGGGAGCGCAGTGGCTCAGTGGTAGAGTGCTTGACTCGAGACCGAGAGGCCGCGGTTTCGAGCCTCACCGGCGTCACTGCGTTGTGGTTCTTGAGCAAGACACATTTATCCTAGCTTAGTACTGGTTTAACCCAGGAAGACCTGTTCCTGTTTAACTGAAAGATTGTCGATGGGACGTAAAAATCAAATCAAACAAACAAACAAAATCAGCATCTTTGATAATTTTATTAAATGACATGACTTCTGAAAAGTGCAAACGATAAGGTAAGATTTCCAAATTGGCTATGTCATCTAAGTAAGCTTTTTTTGCATCACAGATATGGACCTTTGAAAACAAATATGCATCCCCAAGTGTTACGTATGTTAATTTTTTTCATTATTCCTATATAAATGATTTATGAATCTAATATTGTTTGATATTTTTTTTAATGTGAATGTGCTTGCTAATTCGTTTTGTATTAAAGAATGTTTATGTACCTTTAGGAAACTGCAAATATTATGTTTCTATCTATTATAAGGTTTGAGTTGTTGGTTTTTGAACGTGGTAACCCCATATCACACGAAATGTGAAATATAATTCTGTGAATCTTTCGTTATGGTACAATCAAGTTTTTTTTCACCCAGAGTTACTCGATTTTCTTCCCATTTATTTTCCGCACATTTTGTCCATATCTAGAAAGCCTTACTTGCTTTCAAGGGAAAGACTTGATAGTTCAAACTTTGTATGTACATCTCAAGGACAGAAAAGCAGGGTGGAAATAAGCTCATGTTAATGCCATTTGGAATAGTCAGTATTATGTATATGGCTTTGGTACTTTTTTCAGAAACACATCATACTGCAGCTTGTTCACATTTATATAAATAACACATGTTAGGGCTTCATATCAATGATGAGTGCCTAGAACCATTCTTTGATTGTTTTCCTTCCCTTGAACTAGTGGGGAGGAATTCTCTATCAGTTTGATAGGAACAACATTTCCGTGGTACTAACACAGTGGCACATTAGTAGTGTCATAATCTGTTAAACAGTGCATGACTGCAAATCTCTTCCTCCATATTATGGTGTTGACATTCAGAAGGAGCACCTTTTGTTGCATACATCAGTGTTGAACAAAAAACCCAGGTTATCCTCTGCGAGAATGTTTGTAAGATTTTATAGACTGCTGCTTATACATTGTATATATGTATCAGTGCCAAACCAACATGCCCTGCCTTTAGTGCCCGCTTGAATACTGGTTCCATCAGATCCTTGAAGGTGACAGAAAAGCTATTATGCTCTGTAGTTTGGCATTACCAACTTGAAAGCCTCAAAAGTTTAATAGCTTGTAGCATTTTATAGGGCTGTGAAAGACAGATTTTCAACTAAAAGTGAGCCAATGAAGTCTGCAAAAGCCTTGCTGCCAATGTTATCAGCATCAATAAGATCCTTAGCTATGCCAGGCTTAGCAGGAACACCGAAAGATAAAAAATACAGTTCATTTTTTCAAAACTAGAACTAAAAAGATTGGTGAAGCCAGAAACTGTCTCTAGTACTATTTCTACTTTGCATCTGAGCAGATTGAATATTTCAGTTCAGTGCATTGAAGAGTTGTTTTAATATATTGAGCTCTGATGTGATGAGCAATACACCATTCCATCTTTAGTATGAAGCGTAGTTCTAGCTGCTGAAGCATATTGTTTGCCTGATAGTTATGTCAAAAGCATTTCTCAAACAAAGGCCAATGTCTGTGACACACTAAACCCATTTTGTTTGAAAAGTTCTTTGCATCTGCGATGTGTATCAGACAAGTTTATGAGTGTAATCAGTTACACAGATACATATTGTGCGTAGTTGTTGTGATCGTGTGCAATGAACATTGGGAACAATTCATACAGATAGAGCTGATTTGGTTTCCTTGTAGCCCTAATCAGTGTCAACACTATCTGAATTATATCCATATACTTTGCCCAGATCTGAGCTGTTTCACAGTGAATGTCTTTCAGAACTTCTGATTTGAATGCATGGTATCTACTGTTTATGTGTGCAAACAGCGAATGTTGATAGATCACATAATAATAATAGTTTAAGTCACCATAAATTAATAAGGAACTTCAATTTATTTCAGCCTTATAAATTTTCTAAATTCTCTGACTGACTTTATACATTTATAGTCAACAACTGCTATACAGATACTCAGAATAACTTATGTACCATTTGGTAACATACATAACAGTTAAAGCTCAAGGCATTTATTAAATGAATACTTAAAAAAGGGTTAACCTTGTTAAAAGAAGTACATTAACCTGTGCGAGCATGCAAATAAGTATAAACAGGGCTTGTTAGAGACATTAACTTGAATGTTTAAAGCTATTTTGAGAGTAACATACGTAACATGGGCCTGAAAAAAAGTGTAAACGACCATAATCAAGAATTTTAAATCATTTAAGTAGCAGCCTTAAAGATTTACTATATTCTGTGACAGATGTAATACACGTATAGTCAATAAATACCATACTGATACTCAGAAATAACGCAGGAAACACTAAGTAACGTATACAACGGTAAAAACTCAAAACATTTATAAAATTAATACTAAAAATATGTAACTGTGTTAAAAGAAGTTCATAAACCTGTGTCAGCATGCAAATATGTACGAACATGTCATAGTTGAGACATTATCAGGGATGTTTAATGCTATTTCGGTCGGTAACATATATAACGTGATGCTACACATTAACGCTACCACTCTCAGAAGGCTATCATCTTTTATTTTGTGTCTCATATTTTGTAGATTCAGGCTCTTCCTCGCGGTGCCACGGGTTTGTCTGCAGTTTTGATGGTGGTATATCCTGATAATACTCAATTACTATTTTCATAGACGGTTTGAACTACGGATGGATTTTCTTCAAGTTTACTGCAACTACCATATATTTAAGGGGCAAACAACACACCACCTTGAACACGGCTGATATTAGGTGACGCAGTTTAATATGTGGTTAAAATATTTCCTATCAAGGTCAAAGAAACAACATTCCAAAACATAGTGAAACTCGTTGCTGAAAATTCCCGAATTACACAGATTATATTTTATGAGTTTCTATCGTGCCTATTTCTATTGGAAGTTTATGATTCTGTAAAGGATTTGCACATTCTTGTAAATGACATTCTAATCAATACATGTATATAGTTTTCAAATTTATGCTCTTTCTTAATAACGACCGTAATGTGCTCGTCCTGTAGTGAACGTATCGATAGATTAATCGGTATCTGGTGCCAGAAGGAATGTATGGAAAGCAAATTGGTCATTTCCTGCAGAATAATGCTTAATTAGATTAAAATATACCATGTTGTTCGAGAGTTAAGATTAATTTCACTTACTGACCACGGACGGACGGACTCACACAAGTGTCTGATTATAAGATGAGTTGTTTTTTCAAATTCTAATAGAGTGATTTAGCTTGTTGATCTTATTTGGGCCTCGACGAGAGAAAATGTGTCTTCGGTGGTTTGCGAACAACAAAGGCGCAGACCAGCCTGCGCATCCGCGCAGTCTGATCAGCGCCTTGGTTATTCGCTTATATCTAAACTTCCTACGACCGAAATTTCAATTTTCTAGCTATTCTCTGTAGCTGAGGAGACTGGTTTGAGTATTGCTTTGTCGGAAACCCGAAGACAAGGTTTTTCGCGACCGGGCCCATTTTAAGATGGGTGAATTTCTCTAAAGAAACATGCGTTTGAATTGCATGGGTACTTGCAGCATGGACACTGATAAAGTTCTGCAACTCTTCAGCTAATATATGCATGTACATTCCAAATAATGCTAACCTGTATAGTTCAGAAATCGTATTGAGTAGCAGTGTCTAGACAATATTAAAACATAAAAGTATGCAAAACTTTATCAAAATATACCATGCAGTTCAAGAGTTATGAGCATTTTGACTAAAAGACCTCGACGAAGCCGTGTCAACGTTTTGCATACCATGCAGTGGCTGGTTAAAAAATAAGTATGCAAAATTTGATCCAAATATACCATGTTGTTCAATGAGCAGTTCCATTAACTGACTACGACTCCCTGGACTGATGCTCAGCAAAGCCTCGTCCATCAAAAATGTTGACATGCATACGTATGCAAAATTTGATAAAAAATATAACATGTGGTTTAAGAGTAATGTGCATTTTTATTTTATCAACAGACGGGCTCACGCAGTGATTATTTTGCACACCTGCGAGCTGTGCAATTCACTTTGGCAACTCGTTTCATGATGCTTAATATGGCTGCCTATATTGGGCCAGACTGTTTGTGACAACCAAGTGCTACTTTGGGGATGCTGATATTATACAAATATTACATTCCCTGATTGGGTGATAGTCGAAAATATCATCCCGAGGAATATATTTCGAGGGATGATATTTTCGACTATCACCCAATCAGGAAACGTAATATTTATTTTATTTTAACGAACATTAGATCCTTTATTTCTACCATCTTAGGCCAACCATGGTGAGGGGAACTCCAAAGGGAAAATAATGCACAGCCTCTATGCATGAATGAAAATACATCTTTCATAAAATGGTTCTGATCACAACGTGTTCCCCTCGTCCTTACTAAGAAAATGAGTACCCACACTTTATGTTTCTGACCATAAACAGCGAAGTTATTGGGAGTTGAAAGTGGCCCAATCATGCCTCTTGTCCGCCATTGCTGTTGAACGTCTCCTGACATGAACGAACCGTGCGCGCATCGGCGTTGCGCATCAGACGAACGACTTCACCCGCTGCTATGGCAAACAAGTGACAGTATTCGCCGTCGCTATAGCAGCGGGTGATAGCGTAAAATATCAGTCGTTCGTCTATGGAAGTTTTGTATGGGAAATTCACGTGAGGTATAATAAATCCAAATATTGCTCATACCAACGTCATCTCAGATAGATTTAACATTTTGTAGGTAAGGAAAGTCATATTAGGTGTTAACAAAAATATTACACAAGACAGAATACATTCTAAGCGCTAATTTTGATGCTTTGTCTAGAAGAATTTTGTCCAGAAACTAAAAAATCGTTTCTTAATTTTGACTGATATTGGGAATCCGCCGAGTTCTCCGTACCTTTCTAACATCAAGTTATTTAAGTATATATTTTTAAAAAAAGTCTGTATGAACCTTTTCAATAACACTATATCGCAGCCATAAGTTTCAATAGGGATAGTAGGGAAATTAAACAACTGGGTCGATGGAAAAATAAAACATGGAAATCTTATGTTAGAATATAACATGCCACTGTTTTATTAATGCACAGGAATCGTAAAATGTAATGTATAAATGTAGCACATTCATTGTAGTTACACATTATTGAAGATTTTAGGTAATCAATTCGATGTCTGGATTATGTTTTCCATTATCAGAGATGCACACGCAAGGACACAGCGGAGGCCTGGGCCCGGAATTACATTGCCTCCTTAAAGTTAAGGAAGACTTAAGTAAGTATTGATTTTTAAGGATGCGAAAAATAGCGTTTCAAACCAATTAAAATCAAAATACAAAATGTAGTTTCATTTTTTCTGTAGGTCACAATGATATATTTGAATACAAGTACTGCATCGATCCTGGCAATTTATTTAGTATCTAATATAGGACTTTGAAATACCAATACTTAACTTAAGTCCTCCTTAACTTTAAGGAGGCATTGTAATTCCGGGCCCTTATGGAGAACATTTGAATATAGCCAAGGGGGATACATAATGGGGAATCAGCAAGGTTGATTGAGAATGTTGGACATTTATTCTTAATATAACATTCTGCTTCTTCATTGTACAGGCAATGATATTGATCAGTTTAAAAATATTATATAAATAGGCTTTTCACATGACGTCTTGGAGTGATATTTCGCCATGCAATAAAATCGATAAACTGCTTGTGGTTTACATATTCCGTAATGTGATGTAATGACGTCAATTATAACGTACGTAAAATATGACAAATTCTTAACATTTTCATTCCCGAAGTGCAGTTTTGAAGTTATTTTAATGTCATGTGATAAAAAGAATAAAGCATTCGTGCTCTTGTCTTATTGAATTTATTAAACTTGTTGCGAAAAAGCGATAAAATACTCGGCAAGCCTCGCATTTTATCTTTTTCCCCAACTCGTTTAATAAATTTAATAAAACATGAGCACTCATGTAAGATCCTCTATTTAACTGTGCCCGTGTCCATACAGCCATAAAATACAAAGTGGCATATCCAGCATGTACATGTAAATGGATAAATAGGGAGTTGATTGGGTTTATGAAAATTGATGATGGAATCCGGGGGCGGACTGACCACTCGTTACCCTCATTCAAATGATATATCGCATTTCTCAATTAGATGATGATACACACTCGTCATTCATTGGCGATGGCATTTTTGTAAATACAATTCATGTTTATTTGTAACCCAAACACACGTGCTTCTTTTTTATTATCAAAACATTTACGTTAGGAGATTAGTTTGGTCCTGACGTTAAATAAGTAGTATGGTATTTAGACTGGTACTCTCCCCTACACTAGTTAATGTAGGAATAGGTTATCAATAATCCAAACGGGCAGAAGCCCGTGTCATGGATTTTCACGGATCTAGTGAGATTTTATCGTCGTTGTCAACAAGTTCTATACAGGCTACAGAAAAAAAGCTTATAAATATCGCTATATCATTTTCCTTTCTATGGCGTTTATTGTGTTTGTTACGCTGCATTCAAACCTGTTATATTGTGTTGGCATGGTTTTCATGACGTCAACGTCACGTTATCAATGTAAATCCTCAATGTACGTCGAAGGTCTGATGGAAACCATAGCCATTAACCGTGATTGGGTTTAAAACCAGGCATGCAGACTGTCGCATGATATCCAAGTTATATCCAACCCTTATATAACGTTTTAACAATCTTTTTGAATTGATCACTAAAATTAGATTTTCCAACAATTCGTTTGAATTTATAAACTAAATCACCATAATTTATAGGTTCTGATATGCCTTGTTGCGAAGAGTTTATGTTGCGAATATGATGTATGCAAGTTTTAGCATGCGGCCGTCTCAATTAACATTTCAATATGGTTGGAAACCCTCCATATTATCCAGGCTTAACGAAAAAACAATCAAGCCAAATAGACCAAAAATAAGAATATCATTGTTTAATATAGTGAAAGGGTGCCAATGCATAAATTGATCTTCAATGTTTATATATAATTGCAAACATGCTGTATGCTAGGTTAAGCATGCGGCCATCTCAGTCAAAATTTCAATATGGTTGGAAATCCTCCATACTATCAAGTCTAATTAAAAATCTATCTAGATAGTGAAATAGACGGAAAATTAGAATGTCATAGTTTAATATAGAGAAAGTGATATTGCTATAATAACGTGAAAAATGATGATTTTCGTGTGAATTGTTTTTGTTATAATATTGCTTGCTAGCTTTATTGTAAATTGCGTCTGTTCTTGGGGCACAGCGTTTCACGTTTTCCTTTAATATTTCATTTTTTACGAAAAATAGACAAAACAAAGATCTAAATGACAAATGGTAGCTTAATCAAGGTCGAAAGAATTATAGAATGCTCCCCTTGGAGCATTCTGCAATACTTTAGACCAGCATTTAGCAATAATTAGAATTGAAAACCAATTTTCGGTCTTTTTGAGAGTGGCCGTTTTACACAGGTTTTACTGTACAATATGAATAGGTTTTCTCACAATATGGATCAGAATTATCATGATATGAGCAAGTGCATGGGATTTTAGTATTCATCGCATTTGTTGAACAACAAAGGCACAGATTCGATTCTCGCCTATACAAAATGAAAGTCGGGCAAAAATTTAGACCAAAGAAGACTCGGACTAAAGCAGTCCAACTGGATACATAAGCATGAGTGTTAATTGGAGGATTTTGCAAATGCGATAAATACTAAAATCTCATGTACTTACTCATATGGATCAACTATCGCTTACCTCCACAGTTTGGCTTCGGTGCGTCGCCAGGATGTTCTAACATTGCTATAGCTGTATCGCTGCTATTGCCATCTATTCCACCATTTTTATTATCGTTTTCGTCAAAGATTTGGTTCGTGTCATTGGTTGTATTATTGCTGTCTTCGTCACTTTGAACTCTTGTTAGTTTTGAACTTTCACCAGTCTCTCTACTCTCACTATCATTGGTCATTGACTCATCACTGTCGCTATCGCTGTTACTTTTGCTAAAATTATCATCAATGTGGGTATTACTGTCTCTCTCATTTGTAATGTCACTATCACTGCCATTTGTATTTATAGTTTCATCCATATTACTATTGCTTTCAGTTCTAAATGTACTTGTGTCCATTTTGCTATCACTATTAATGTCATTGGCATTTTCACCAGTGCCAGTATAACTCTCTGTTTTTGATGCATTTCCATCATTGTCATTAACACCGTCAGTTTCAACTGTGTTTTCATCGGTGTCGCTATCAATATTACTGTTACTGATATCGCTGTCGTCGTTGGCTGTGTTACCATCAGCAGTTTCATCACTGTTGTCGTTGGCTGTGTTTCCATCGACAGTTTCATCACTGTTGTCGTTGGCTGTGTTTCCATCAGCAGTTTCATCACTGTCGTCGTTGGCTGTGTTTCCATCAGCAGTTTCATCACTGTTGTCGTTGGCTGTGTTTCCATCAGCAGTTTCATCACTGTTGCGGTTGGCTATGTTTCCATCAGCAGTTTCATCACTGTCGTCGGTGGCTGTGTTTCCATCAGAAGTTTCATCACTGTCATCGTTGGCTGTATTTCCATCAGCAGTTTCATCACTGTCGTTGTTGGCTGTGTTTCCATCAGAAGTTTCATCACTGTTATCGATGTGTGTGTTCCCATCAGCAGTTTCATCACTGTCATCGATGGCTGTGTTTCCATCAGCAGTTTCATAACTGTTGTCGTTGGCTGTGTTTCCATCAGCAGTTTCTTCACTGTCGTCGTTGGCTGTGTTTCCATCAGAAGTTTCATCACTGTCATCGTTGGCTGTGTTTCCATCAGCAGTTTCATAACTGTTGTCGTTGGCTGTGTTTCGATCAGCAGTTTCATCACTGTCGTTGTTGGCTATGTTTCCATCAGCAGTTTCATCACTGTTATCGATGTGTGTGTTCCCATCAGCAGTTTCATCACTGTCATCGATGGCTGTGTTTCCATCAGCAGTTTCATAACTGTTGTCGTTGGCTGTGTTTCGATCAGCAGTTTCATCACTGTCGTCGTTGGCTGTGTTTCCATCAGCAGTTTCATCACTGTTGTCGTTGGCTGTGTTTCCATCAGCAGTTTTATCACTGTTGTCGTTGGCTGTGTTTCCATCAGCAGTTTCATCACTGTTGTCGTTGGCTGTGTTTCCATCAGCAGTTTCATCACTGTCTCTCTCATTTGTAATGTCACTATCACTGCCATTTGTATTTATAGTTTCATCCATATTACTATTGCTTTCAGTTCTAAATGTACTTGTGTCCATTTTGCTATCACTATTAATGTCATTGGCATTTTCACCAGTGCCAGTATAACTCTCTGTTTTTGATGCATTTCCATCATTGTCATTAACACCGTCAGTTTCAACTGTGTTTTCATCGGTGTCGCTATCAATATTACTGTTACTGATATCGCTGTCGTCGTTGGCTGTGTTACCATCAGCAGTTTCATCACTGTTGTCGTTGGCTGTGTTTCCATCGACAGTTTCATCACTGTTGTCGTTGGCTGTGTTTCCATCAGCAGTTTCATCACTGTCGTCGTTGGCTGTGTTTCCATCAGCAGTTTCATCACTGTTGTCGTTGGCTGTGTTTCCATCAGCAGTTTCATCACTGTTGCGGTTGGCTATGTTTCCATCAGCAGTTTCATCACTGTCGTCGGTGGCTGTGTTTCCATCAGAAGTTTCATCACTGTCATCGTTGGCTGTATTTCCATCAGCAGTTTCATCACTGTCGTTGTTGGCTGTGTTTCCATCAGAAGTTTCATCACTGTTATCGATGTGTGTGTTCCCATCAGCAGTTTCATCACTGTCATCGATGGCTGTGTTTCCATCAGCAGTTTCATAACTGTTGTCGTTGGCTGTGTTTCCATCAGCAGTTTCTTCACTGTCGTCGTTGGCTGTGTTTCCATCAGAAGTTTCATCACTGTCATCGTTGGCTGTGTTTCCATCAGCAGTTTCATAACTGTTGTCGTTGGCTGTGTTTCGATCAGCAGTTTCATCACTGTCGTTGTTGGCTATGTTTCCATCAGCAGTTTCATCACTGTTATCGATGTGTGTGTTCCCATCAGCAGTTTCATCACTGTCATCGATGGCTGTGTTTCCATCAGCAGTTTCATAACTGTTGTCGTTGGCTGTGTTTCGATCAGCAGTTTCATCACTGTCGTCGTTGGCTGTGTTTCCATCAGAAGTTTCATCACTGTCGTCGTTGGCTGTGTTTCCATCAGCAGTTTCATCACTGTTGTCGTTGGCTGTGTTTCCATCAGCAGTTTCATCACTGTTGTCGTTGGCTGTGTTTCCATCAGCAGTTTCATCACTGTTGTCGTTGGCTGTGTTTCCATCAGCAGTTTCATCACTGTCGTTGGTGGCTGTGTTTCCATCAGAAGTTTCATCACTGTCATCGTTGGCTGTGTTTCCATCAGCAGTTTCATCACTGTCATCGTTGGCAATGTTTCCATCAGAAGTTTCATCACTGTCGTAGTTGGCTGTGTTTCCATCAGCAGTTTCATCACTGTTGTCGATGGCTGTTTTTCCATCGGAAGTTTCATCACTGTTATAGATTTGTTTATTTCCATCAGCAGTTTCAGCACTGTCGTCGTTGGCTGTGTTTCCATCAGAAGTTTCATAACTGTTATCGATGTGTGTGTTTCCATCAGCAGTTTCATCACTGTCGTCGTTGGCTGTGTTTCCATCAGCAGTTTCATCACTATCATATTTGGCTGTGTTTCCATCAGAAGTTGCGTCACTGTTATCGTTGGCTGTGTTTCCATCAGCAGTTTCATCACTATCATCGTTGGCTGTGTTTCCATCAGCAGTTTCATCACTGTCATATTTGGCTGTGTTTCCATCAGAAGTTGCGTCACTGTCGTAGTTGGCTGTGTTTCCATCAGCAGTTTCATCACTGTTGTCGTTGGCTGTGTTTCCATCAGAAGTTTCATCACTGTTATCGATGTGTGTGTTTCCATCAGCAGTTTCATCACTGTCGCCGTTGGCTGTTTTTCCATCAGCAGTTTTATCACTGTCATCGTTGGCTGTGTTTCCATCAGCAGTTTCAACACTGTTGTCGTTGGCTGTGTTTCCATCAGAAATTTCATAACTGTTATCGATGTGTGTGTTTCGAAAAGCAGTTTCATCACTGTCGTCGTTGGCTGTTTTTCCATCAGAAGTTTTATCGCTGTCATCGTTCGCTGTGTTTCCATCAGCAGTTTCAACACTGTTGTCGATGGCTGTGTTTCCATCAGAAGTTTCTTCATTGTTATCGATGGATGTGTTTCCATCAGAAGTTTCATCACTGTTATCGATGTGTGTGTTTCCATCAGCAGTTTCAACACTGTTGTCTATGGATGTGTTTCTATCAGCAGTTTCACCATTGTCATTGTTTGCTGTGTTTCCATTAAAAGTTTCATCACTAATTTCGATGGGTGTGTTGCTATCAGTACTTTCATCACTGTTATGGATGGGTATGATTCCATCAACTGTTTCAGCGCTGTTATCTATGGCTGTGATGCTATCCGCATTTTCATCACTGTCATTGCTTTTGACCATGGCTCCATTTGCAGTTTCATCATTGTTATCGATGGGTATGTTGATATCAGTATTTTCATCACTGCTATCAATGGATGTGTTTTCATCAGCATTTCCATCACTGTTATCGATGGATGTGTTTTCATCAGCATTTTCATCACTGTTATCGATGAATGTGTTGCTATCAGCATCACTGTTATCGATGGATGTGTCTCCATCAGCATTTTCATCACTGTTATCGATGGGTGTGTTGGATTCAGCATTTTCATCACTGTTATCGATGGGATTGTTACTATCAGCATTTTCATAACTGTTTTCGTTAGATGTGTTTCCAAAAGCTATTTCATCACTGTTATCGATAGGTGAGTTACTATTAGCATTTTCACCACTTGTATGGATGGGTGTGTTTCCATTAGCAGTTTCAGCACTGTTATCTATGGTTGCAGTGCTATCTGCATTTTCATCACTGTCAACGCTGGCAGTGTTTCCATCATTACTGACCATGGTTCCATTAGCAGTTTCATCACTGTTTTCGATGGATGTGTTTCCATCAGAAGTTTCATCACTGTTGTCGATGGATGTGTTGCCATCAGCAGTTTCATCACTGTTGTCGATGAATTTGTTGCCATCAGCAGTTTCATCACTGTAATCAATGGATGTGTTGCTATCAGCAGTTCCATCACTGTTGTCGATGGCTGTGTTTCCATCAGAAGTTTGATCACTGTTGTCGATGGATGTGTTGCCATCAGCAGTTTCATCACTGTTGTTTATGGATGTGTTTCCATCAGCAGTTTCATCACTGTTATCGATGAATGTGTTGCCATCAGCAGTCTCATCACTGTTGTCGATGGATGTGTTTCCATCAGAAGTTTCATCACTGTTATCGATGAATGTATTTCCTTCAGCAGTTTCATCACTGTTGTTGATGGCTGTGTTTCCATCAGAAGTTTCATCACTGTTATCGATGAATGTGTTGCCTTCAGCAGTTTTATCACTGTTGTTGATGGCTGTGTTTCCATCAGAAGTTTCATCATTGTTGTCGATGGATGTGTTTCCATCAGAAGTTTCATCACTGTTGTCGATGGATGTGTTTCCATCAGAAGTTTCATCACTGTTATCGATGAATGTGTTGCCTTCAGCAAGATCATTACTGTTGTTAATGGATGTGTTGCTATCAGCAGTTTCATCACTGTTGTCGATGGCTGTGTTTCCATCAGAAGTCTGATAACTGTTGTCAATGACTGTGTTTCCATCAGAAGTTTCATAACTATTATCGATGACTGTGTTTCCATTAGCAGTTCCATCTCTGATGTTAATGGCTGGGTTTCCATCAGCAGTTTCACCACTGTTGTCGATGGATGTGTTGCCATCAGCAGTTTCATCACTGTTGTCAATGGATGTATTGCCTTCAGCAGTTTCATCACTGTTGTCGAAGGATGTGTTGCCATCAACTGTTTCAGCACTGTTGTCGCTGAATGTGTTGCCATCAGCAGTTCCATCACTGTTGTCATTGGCTTTGGTTACAGCAGAAGTTTCATCACTGCTATCGATAGATGTGTTTCTATTAGCCTGAGCATTTTCATTACTGTTATCGATGACTGTGTTTCCATCAGAAGTTTCATCACTGTTATCAATGGATGCGTTTCTATTAACCTGAGCATTCTCATCACTGTTATCGTTGGCTGTTATTCCATCAGAAAATTCATCACTGTTGTAGATGGGTGTGTTTCCATCAGAAGTTTCACCACTGTTATCGATGTGTGTGTTTCCATCAGCATTTTCATCACTGTTGTGGATGGGTGTTGTTCCATTAGAAGTTTCATCACTGTTATCGATGGATGTGTTGCTATCAGCATCACTGTTATCGATGGGTGTGTTTCCATCAGCAGTTTCATCACTATTATCGATAGGTGGTTTGCTATTAGCATTTTCATCGCTGTTATCGATGGGTGTGTTTCCATCAGCTGTTACATCACTGTTATCATTAGATGTGTTTCCATCAGCAGTAACGTCGCTGTTATCAATGGATGTGTTGCTAGTAGCAGTTTCACCACTGTTATCGATATGTGTGTTTCCATTAGCATTTTCAACACTGTTTTCAATAGGTGTGTTTCCATCTGCATTTTCATTTCTGTTATCAATGGGTGTGTTGGATTCAGCATTTTCATCACTGCTATTGATGGCTGTGTTGCTATCAGCATTTTCATCGCTGTTTTCGTTGGATGTGTTTCCAAAAGCTGTTTCATCACTGTTATCGATAGGTGAGTTGCTATAAGCATTTTCACTACTTGTATGGATGGGTGTGTTTCCATCAGCAGTTTCAGCACTGTTATCTATGGTTGCGGTGCTATCTGCATTTTCATCACTGTCAACGCTGGCTGTGTTTCCATCATTATTGACCATAGCAGTTTCATCACTTTTATCGATGGGTATGTTGCTATCAGCAGTTCCATCACTGTTGCCGATGGCTGTGTTTCCATCAGCAGTTTCATCACTGTTGTCAATGGATGTGTTGCTATCAGCAGTTTCATCACTTTTATCGATGGGTATGTTGCTATCAGCAGTTCCATCACTGTTGTCGATGGCTGTATTTCCATCAGCAGTTTCATCACTGTTGTCGATGGATGTGTTTCCATCAGAAGTTTCATCACTGTTGTCGATGGATGTGTTTCCATCAGATGTTTCATCACTGTTGTCGATGGACGTGTTGCCATCAGGAGTTTCATCACTGTTGTCGATGGATGTGTTTCCATCAGAAGTTTGATCCCTGCTGTCAATGGATGTGTTGCTATCAGCAGTTCCATCACTGTTGTCGATGGCTGTGTTTCCATCAGAAGTTTGATCACTGTTGTCGATGGATGTGTTGCCATCAGCAGTTTCCTCACTGTTGTCGATGGATGTGTTGCTATCAGCAGTTTGATCACTGTTGCCTATGGATGTGTTTCCATCAGCAGTTTCATCACTGTAATCGATGAATGTGTTGCCATCAGCAGTTTCATCACCGTTGTCGATAAATGTGCTGTCATCAGCAGTTTCATCACTGTTGTCGATGGATGTGTTTCCATCAGAAGTTTCATCACTGTTATCGTTGTATGTGTTGCCTTCAGCAGTTTCATCACTGTTGTTGATGGCTGTGTTTCCATCAGAAGTTTCATCATTGTTGTCAATGAATGTGTTGCCATCAGCAGTTTCATCACTGTTATCGATGAATGGGTTGCCTTCAGCAAGTTCATTACTGTTGTTTATGGCTGTGTTTCCATCAGAAGTTTCATCACTGTTATCAATGGATGTGTTTCCATCCGAAGTGTCATCACTGTAGCCGATGGGTGTGTTTCCATCAGCAGTTTCATCTCTGTTGTCGTTGGCTGTGTTTCCATCAGCAGTTTCATCACTGTCGTCGTTGGCTGTGTTTCCATCAGAAGTCTGATAACTGTTATCGATGGATGTGTTTCCATCAGAAGTTTCATCACTGTTGTCGATGGCTTCGTTTCTGTTTGAAGTTTCATAACTGTAATCGATAGATGTGTTTCTATTAGCCTGGGAATTCTCATCACTGCTATCGATGACTGTGCTTCCATCAGAAAGTTCATCACTGTTGTCGATGGCTGTGTTTCCATCAGAAGTTTCATCACTGTTGTCGATTGCTGTGTTGCCATCAGAAGTTTCATCACTGCTGTCGATGGATGTGTTTCCATCAGAAGTTTCATCACTGTTATCAATGGCTTTGTTTCCATCAGAAGTTTCATCACTGTTATCAATGGCTGTGTTTCCATCAGAAGTTTCATCATTGTTAACAATAGATGTGTTTCCATCAGAAAATTCATCACTGTTATCAGTAGATTTGTTTCCATCAGCAGTTTCATCACTGTTGTCGATGGATAAGTTGCCACCATATGTTTTATCACTGTGGTCGAATTCTTCGTTTCCACCAGTAGTGTCATCATTGTTATCGATAGATGTGTTTCCATTAGCCTGAGCATTTTCATCACTATTATCGATGACTGTGTTTCCATCTGATATTTCATCACTGTAATCGATGGATGTGTGTCCATCAGTAGTTTCATCGCTGTTGTCAATGGATTTGTGTCCATCAGTAGTTTCGTCACTGTAATCAATAACTGTGTGTCCATCAGTTTCGTCACTGTTGTCGATTGGTGTGTTTCCACTAGAAGTTCCATCACTGTCGTCGTTGGCTGTGTTTCCTTCAGATGTTTCATCACTATTATCGATGGATGTGTGTCCATCAGCAGTTTCATCGCTGTTGTCAATGGCTGTGTTTCCATCAGAAGTTTCGTCACTGTTGTCAATTGCTGTGTGTCCATCAATAGTTTCGTCACTGTTGTCGATTGGTGTGTTTCTATCAGAAGCTTTATCACTGTTATCGATGGTGGTGTAACTGTCAGTATTTTCATCACTGTTATCCATGGCTGTGTATCCATCAGCATTTTCATCACTGTTGTCGATAGGTGTGTTGCTATCAGCATTTTCATTAATGTTGTCGATGGATGTGTTTGCATCATCATTTTTATCACTGTTATCGATGGATGCATTTCCATCAGCAGTTTCATCACTGTTTTCGATAGGTGTGTTGTTATCAGCATTTTTATCACTGTTGTCGATGGATGTGTTTGCATTAGCATTTTCATTACTGTTATCGATGGATGTGTTTCCAACAGCAGTTTCATCACTGTTTTCGAAAGGTGTGTTGTTATCAGCATTTTCATCACTGTCGTCGATGGGTGTGTTTCCATCAACATTTTCATCACTGTAATCGATGGGTGTGTTTCCATCAGCATTTTCATAACTGTTATCCATGGCTCTGTTTTCATCAGAAGTTTCATCACTGTTGTCGATAGGTGTGTTGCTATCAGCATTTTCATCAATGTTGTCGATGGATGTGTTTGCATCATCATTTTCATCACTGTTATCGATGGATGTGTTTCGATCAGCAGTTTCATCACTTTTTTCGATAGATGTGTTGTTATTAGCATTTTCATCACTGTTGTCGATGGGTGTGCTTCCATCAACATTTTCATCACTTTTTTCGATGGTAGTGTTTCCATCAGCCGTTTTATCACTTTTATTGATGGGCGTATTGTTATCAGCATTTCCATCACTGTTATCGATGAGTATAATGCTATCAGCATTTTCATCACTGCTATTGATGGCTGTGTTGCTATCAGCATTTTCATCGCTGTTTTCGTTGGATGTGTTTCCAAAAGCTGTTTCATCACTGTTATCGATAGGTGAGTTGCTATAAGCATTTTCACTACTTGTATGGATGGGTGTGTTTCCATCAGCAGTTACAGCACTGTTATCTATGGTTGCGGTGCTATCTGCATTTTCATCACTGTCAACGCTGGCTGTGTTTCCATCATTATTGACCGTAGCAGTTTCATCACTTTTATCGATGGGTATGTTGCTATCAGCAGTTCCATCACTGTTGCCGATGGCTGTGTTTCCATCAGCAGTTTCATCACTGTTGTCAATGGATGTGTTGCTATCAGCAGTTTCATCACTTTTATCGATGGGTATGTTGCTATCAGCAGTTCCATCACTGTTGTCGATGGCTGTATTTCCATCAGCAGTTTCATCACTGTTGTCGATGGATGTGTTTCCATCAGAAGTTTCATCACTGTTGTCGATGGATGTGTTTCCATCAGATGTTTCATCACTGTTGTCGATGGACGTGTTGCCATCAGGAGTTTCATCACTGTTGTCGATGGATGTGTTTCCATCAGAAGTTTGATCACTGCTGTCAATGGATGTGTTGCTATCAGCAGTTCCATCACTGTTGTCGATGGCTGTGTTTCCATCAGAAGTTTGATCACTGTTGTCGATGGATGTGTTGCTATCAGCAGTTTCCTCACTGTTGTCGATGGATGTGTTGCTATCAGCAGTTTGATCACTGTTGCCTATGGATGTGTTTCCATCAGCAGTTTCATCACTGTAATCGATGAATGTGTTGCCATCAGCAGTTTCATCACCGTTGTCGATAAATGTGCTGTCATCAGCAGTTTCATCACTGTTGTCGATGGATGTGTTTCCATCAGAAGTTTCATCACTGTTATCGTTGTATGTGTTGCCTTCAGCAGTTTCATCACTGTTGTTGATGGCTGTGTTTCCATCAGAAGTTTCATCATTGTTGTCAATGAATGTGTTGCCATCAGCAGTTTCATCACTGTTATCGATGAATGGGTTGCCTTCAGCAAGTTCATTACTGTTGTTTATGGCTGTGTTTCCATCAGAAGTTTCATCACTGTTATCAATGGATGTGTTTCCATCCAAAGTGTCATCACTGTAGCCGATGGGTGTGTTTCCATCAGCAGTTTCATCTCTGTTGTCATTGGCTGTGTTTCCATCAGCAGTTTCATCACTGTCGTCGTTGGCTGTGTTTCCATTAGAAGTCTGATAACTGTTATCGATGGATGTGTTTCCATCAGAAGTTTCATCACTGTTGTCGATGGCTTCGTTTCTGTTTGAAGTTTCATAACTGTAATCGATAGATGTGTTTCTATTAGCCTGGGAATTCTCATCACTGCTATCGATGACTGTGCTTCCATCAGAAAGTTCATCACTGTTGTCGATGGCTGTGTTTCCATCAGAAGTTTCATCACTGTTGTCGATTGCTGTGTTGCCATCAGAAGTTTCATCACTGCTGTCGATGGATGTGTTTCCATCAGAATGTTCATCACTGTTATCAATGGCTTTGTTTCCATCAGAAGTTTCATCACTGTTATCAATGGCTGTGTTTCCATCAGAATTTTCATCACTGTTAACAATAGATGTGTTTCCATCAGAAGTTTCATCACTGTTATCAATAGATTTGTTTCCATCAGCAGTTTCATCACTGTTGTCGATGGATAAGTTGCCACCATATGTTTTATCACTGTGGTCGAATTCTTCGTTTCCACCAGTAGTGTCATCATTGTTATCGATAGATGTGTTTCCATTAGCCTGAGCATTTTCATCACTATTATCGATGACTGTGTTTCCATCTGATGTTTCATCACTGTAATCGATGGATGTGTGTCCATCAGTAGTTTCATCGCTGTTGTCAATGGATTTGTGTCCATCAGTAGTTTCGTCACTGTAATCAATAACTGTGTGTCCATCAGTTTCGTCACTGTTGTCGATTGGTGTGTTTCCATCAGAAGTTCCATCACTGTCGTCGTTGGCTGTGTTTCCTTCAGATGTTTCATCACTATTATCGATGGATGTGTGTCCATCAGCAGTTTCATCGCTGTTGTCAATGGCTGTGTTTCCATCAGAAGTTTCGTCACTGTTGTCAATTGCTGTGTGTCCATCAATAGTTTCGTCACTGTTGTCGATTGGTGTGTTTCTATCAGAAGCTTTATCACTGTTATCGATGGTGGTGTAACTGTCAGTATTTTCATCACTGTTATCCATGGCTGTGTATCCATCAGCATTTTCATCACTGTTGTCGATAGGTGTGTTGCTATCAGCATTTTCATTAATGTTGTCGATGGATGTGTTTGCATCATCATTTTTATCACTGTTATCGATGGATGCGTTTCCATCAGCAGTTTCATCACTGTTTTCGATAGGTGTGTTGTTATCAGCATTTTTATCACTGTTGTCGATGGATGTGTTTGCATTAGCATTTTCATTACTGTTATCGATGGATGTGTTTCCATCAGCAGTTTCATCACTGTTTTCGAAAGGTGTGTTGTTATCAGCATTTTCATCACTGTCGTCGATGGGTGTGTTTCCATCAACATTTTCATCACTGTAATCGATGGGTGTGTTTCCATCAGCATTTTCATAACTGTTATCCATGGCTCTGTTTTCATCAGAAGTTTCATCACTGTTGTCGATAGGTGTGTTGCTATCAGCATTTTCATCAATGTTGTCGATGGATGTGTTTGCATCATCATTTTCATCACTGTTATCGATGGATGTGTTTCGATCAGCAGTTTCATCACTTTTTTCGATAGATGTGTTGTTATTAGCATTTTCATCACTGTTGTCGATGGGTGTGCTTCCATCAACATTTTCATCACTTTTTTCGATGGTAGTGTTTCCATCAGCCGTTTTATCACTTTTATTGATGGGCGTATTGCTATCAGCATTTCCATCACTGTTATCGATGAGTATGTTGCTATCAGCATTTTCATCACTGTTATCGATGGGTGTGTTGCTATTATCGTATTCAACACTGTTACGGTTGGATGTGTTTCGATCAGCATTTTCATCAATGTTGGCATTGGATGCGTTCCCATCAGCATTTTCATTACTGTTATTCATTACTTTGTTTTCATCAAAAGTTTCATTACTGTTATCGATGGACGTGTTCCCATCAGTATTTTCATCACTGTTATCAATGGGTGTGTTTCCATTATCGGTTTCATTGCTGTTATCGATGGTTGCGTTGCTATCAGCATTTTCACCACTGTCATTGATGGGTGTGTTGCTATTAGCATTTTCATCACTGTTATGGATGGGTGTGTTTCCACCAGTATTTTCACTACTGTTATCGATGGTTGGGTTGCTCTCAGCATTTTCACCTTTGTTATCAATGGGTGTGTTGTTATCAGCATTTTCAACACTGTTATCGATGGGTGTGTTTCCATCAGTATTTTCACCATTGTTATTGAAGATTGTGTTTCCATCAGCATTTTCATCACTTATATCGATGGATGTGTTGCTATTAGCATTTTCATCACTGTTATCGAAGGATTTGTTACTATTAGCATTTTCATCACTGTTATCGAAGGATGTGTTGCTATCAGCATTCTCATCACTGTAATCGATAGGTGTGTTGCTATCAACATTGTCATCACTATTAACGAAGGACGTGTTGCTATCAGCATTTTCATCACTGTTATCGATAGGTGTGTTGCTATCATCATTTTCATCACTATCATCGATGGATGTGTTTCCATCAACTTTTTCCTCTATGTTATCGATGGGTGTATTGCTATCATTATTCATATCACTGTAATCGATGGGTGTGTTTCCATCAGCATTTTCATCACTTTCATATCTGGCTTTGTTTCCCTCATCAGTTTTATCACTGTTGTCGATGGGTGTGTTTCTATCAGATTTTTCATCACTGTTATCGATCGATGTGTTTCCTTCAGCATGTCCATCACTGTTGTCGATGGGTGTGTTGCTATTAGCATTTTCATCACTGTTATCGTTGGCTGCGTTTCCATCAGCATTTTCACCACTGTTGTTGCTTGGTGTGTTTTCATCACTGTTATCGATGGACGTGTTGCTATCAGCATTTTCATCACTGTTATCGTTGGCTGTGTGACTATCAGCATTTTCATCATTGTTATCGATGGGTGTGTTTCCATCAGCAGTTTCATCACTGTGATCGACAGACGTGTTTTTATTAGCAGTTTCATCACTGTAATCGATGGGTATGTTTCCAACAGCATTTTCATCACTGTTATCGATGGGCGTGTTGCTATCTGTATTTTCATCATTGTTATTGATGGGTGTGTTTCCCTCCGCAGTTTCTTCATTAATGATGGGTGTGTTGCTATCAGTATTGTCATCACTTTTTTCGATGGGTGTGTTTCCATCAGCTGTTTCATCACTGTTATTGATAGGTGTGTTGCTATCAGCATTTTCATCACTGTTATCGATGGATGGGTTTCCCTCAGCATTTTCATCACTTTTTTCGATGGATGTGCTGCTATTAGCATTTTCATTACTGTTATCAATTGGTGTGTTTCCGTCAGCATCTTCACCACTGTTTCCGATAGGTGTGTTGCTATCAGCGGTTTCATCACCATTATCGATGGGTGTGTTGCTATCAGCTTCTTCTTCACTCTTATCGATTGGTGTGTTTCCAACAAAATTTCCATCACTGTTATAGAGGGTTGTGCTATTATTAGCATTTTCATCACTTTTATTGATGGGTGTGTTTCCATCAGCAGTTTCACCACTGTTATCGATAGATGTGTTTCCTTCAGCAGTTTCATCGTTGTCATCGATGGATGTGTTGCTAGTAGCATTTTCATCACTGTTGTCGATAGGTGTGTTTCTATCAGCATTTTCACCACTGTAATCGTTCGGTATGTTGCTATCAGCATTTTCATCACTGTTATCGATAGGTGTGTTTCCATCACCATTTTCACCACTGTCATCGTTCGGTGTGTTGCTATCAGCATTTTCATCACTATTATCGATAGGTGTGTTTCCATCAGCGTTTTCATCACTGTTATCGATGGGTGTGTTTCCTTCATAAACTGCATCACTGTTATTGATGGGTGTGTTACTATCAGCATTTTCATTACTGTTATCGTTGGGTGTGTTTCCATCAGCATTTACATCATTGTTATCAATGGGTGTGTTGTTATCAGCATTTTCATTACTATTGTCAATGGTTGTGTTTCCATTAGCAGATTCATCACTGCCCTCGTAAACCATGCTTCCATCAGCATTTTCATCAATGTTATCGATGGGTGTGTTTACCTTTGCATTTTTATCGTTGGCCATGCTTTTATCAACAGTTTCATCACTGTTACTGATGGTTGGGATTACCTTAGTATTTTCATCACTGATATCGTCGGCTTTGCTTCCATCAGCCTTCTCTCCTCTTTCGTCATCCTTTGTGTTTCCAACACTATTTTCATCAATGTCTTTGGAAAGGTCACTATCAGTATCCTTAGAATAGCCACTTTTCCCTTTTGCTTTGCTTCTACTTTTGCTTTTAGCATCGGTTCTCCTTTCATCATGAGAATATATAGAATGATCACTTTTACTTTTCGCTTTGCTTCCACTTTTGCTTTTAGTTTCTTTTCCACTTCCGTTTTCAACCGATTTGTCATCAGAATCTTTAGAATGGTCACTCTTGCTTGTCGCTTTGCTTCCACTTCTACTTTTAGCTTCGCTTCTACTTCCTTGTTCAACCGATTCGCCACCAATATCTTTAGAATGGTCACTTTTACTTTTCTTTGTGCTTCCACGTTTGCTTTTAGCTATTCTTCCACTTCCATCATCAGAATCTTTAGAATGGTCACTTTTACTTTTCGCTCTGCTTCCACTAATGCTTTTGCTTTTAGCTTCACTCCCACTTCCGTGTTCAACTGATTTGCCATCAATATCTTTAGAATGGTCACTTTTAATTTTCGCTATGCTTGCACTTTTGCTTAGAGCTTCACTTTTACTTCCGTGTTCAACAGATTCGTTATAATTATCATTAGAATGGCCACTTTTAGTTTTCTTTTCGCTTCGAATTTTGCTTTTGCTTTTAGCTTCACTTGCACTTCCGTGGTCAAAAGATTCGTTATCATTATCTTTAGAATGGCCATTTTTACTTTTCTTTTTGCTTTCACTTTTGCTGTAAGCTTTGCTTCCACTTTGGTCATCAGTATCTTTAGAATGATCACTATTACTTTTCGCTTTGCTTCCACTTTTGCTCTTACTATTAGCTTCGCTTCCACTTCCGTGTTCAAACGATTTGTCATCATTATCTTTAGAATGGTCACTTTTCGCTATGCTTCCACTTTTGCTTAGTGCTTCGCTTCTACTTCCGTAATCAACAGATATGTCATCAGTATCTTTAGAATGGTCACCTTTACTATTAGCTTTGCTTCCACTTTTGCTTTTGCTTTTAGCTTGGCTTCCACTTCCGTGTTCAACAGACTCGTCATCAGTTTCTTTAGAATTGCCACTCTTACTTATATTCTTGTTTCCAATTTTACTTTTATTTTTGCTTCCATTTTTGCTGTTGCTTTTAGCCTCGTTGCTGCTACCTTCTTCGGCAGTGTTGTCATTATTATTTCCAGTATGTTTACTCTTGCTGCTGGTCATGTCGTCACTTTTGCTTTTATCATCATCGTTACTTCCTCCTTCTATAGTTTTATCTTCATTATTCCCAGTATGTTCCATTGTACTTTTCTCTTTTGTTCCACTTTTTCTTTTGTTTTTAGCACAGCACACTTCCAGAAAAAGAAATAGTATTCCAATGGCGACCAAAATCTTAGTAGCATTCATTGTCGCTTGTAAGTGTGAAACTTGTTAATTCATTCCAACATCACTCTCGACGATTAATATAAGTTGTCCAACAAACATACTGCTTTTTGTATTAATAGAATGACGCTAATTATTACGTGTCCGGTTCTTTTGCTCAATGGCATTGAATCAAACTAAAAAGTTTTTGGGGAAATTAATCAAAACGTGTCTTTTTAGGTGGTCCTGGTTATCTCTTGGTTTTATCATGATGTCTGTTTTAATAAGCTCATTTTATAAATGATGCTAGACTATGAATAGGCAGTGAGAGCGCGAACTATGCAGTAGCACTTCTTTGACATGCGTAGTGGTGCCTTTAATTCTTGGTGCGGCTAATTTTCAGGGCAGTGAAAAAATACCTTAAGCTTTATTGTCCAGGAGGGTGCATGCTATTATGTATTTATCCCTTTACTGAACTTTCAGATAAAATCACCCTTCTCCCATCCCCTCCATCCCCCTAAAGCTTGAAATATGCACACGGGACAGATTCTTCGATTTCTGTAATCGTTCGTGAATGTGCTTCCAAGTAAAAAGCGAATGCTTCTGGATGGAAAGGTTGTACGGGTCGTAATACTCCCTACATATTACATTTTAAAAAGCCAACAGTTTGTGTTTGACGGAAAGCAATGTTCTGATCAGCATGTTGCAAAAAAGCCTGATCTTGATTTTCGTCAGCCACATTTTCTCCAGAGAAGATTTCATACGTCATTCCTGAATATTTGAGCCATATCACTTCAAAGTTCAGAGTGGTGTTGATTTTGTATTTAGACACAACGACTGTGCGAACTCAGACCAGACTGTGCGGACAGTCTGATCTGAGTTCGCACAGTCGTTGTCTTCGTTGTCTGTATATCTGGTGACACTGCGATCAGGCAACAAGCGTTCTGCTCAGGCTATGCGTCCGTGCACACTGATCTGGGCCATAATAGCAAAATGAAACTAACAGCACAACGTGCCATACAAAGAGAGTTTGGTACCAAGAGTGTATCGCATAGGCTAATATCAGTCTGTACATTATGTACAGTATTGTAAGAGCCTTCGCTACTGGTGCACAGAACTTGTGTGAGTGGGTGAAGGTTCTAGCCAAAACCAGGAAGTCTAGCGCCCGTGGATTGCTGCGTATGCACGTTTTGAGAAGGACAGTGCGCATGTGCGGTGAGTACCCTTTTCTCACGTGGAGGCCTTTTGATTTATTAAAAAATGACTTTAAGGAACCAAAATGATATTGTTCTCTTATCAATTAATACCTAATAACCCGTTAAATTTTTCAGGCCGTGTATCTTTTGATAAAGAATTTGAGATTTTTTTTGTATTTCAACAAAAACGGTCAGTGAGAAAAATTAATTGTGATTGATATAATTAATGGTTGGCAGCGAAAAGGCTGAAAATCTGTATTTTAAAAGCAAACAAAATTTATACTTTGGACGCCTCCAAACTGCGTCATGTTCTAGACAGCATAATGCTCCAAAATAATGACAGCAATCTGTCAACCTCGCGTGCGCAACATTTGCAAATGATCAGCCTAATGTTTATTACATACATTTACGCGACCGCACAGTGTCATCAGAGCACTCTCTGCTCGCACACTCGAAGTATGGTTTTAAGTAATTTTAGAATCAGTCAAAAGTTTAGATATTTAGCCCATCTGGATACATTAGCACCATCAAATGAGAGATTCCGGTACCACACCGGATAGGCGGCAATCGAAAACACTCTTAACAATCGTCGAGTCGAACGTGGATCAAATATCGCTAGAAACAGTGTTTTCAATTGTCATTTGTCGCCAGTCAGGCGACAAATGGCAATCGAAAACTCTGTTTCTAACGATTTTTATCTAAGTTCGTCGATAGTATTAACGTTTTCGATTGCCGGCTTTCCGGTGTGGTACTTATCGCATATGCATGTAGCGAAGCTTCAAGGTGAGCTTGCGCAAATTATCTTTCGCTGCTAGCATGCTAGCATACGGATGCCTAAACTTTAACCCAAGACTTCATCAACGGCCTACTTTTGGGCGTTGATGAAGTCTCAGGTCAAATGTTAGGCATCTAGCCTCACTAGATAGCTGTACATGTATGTATAAAGAATCTTTTGACGCATATGCGATAAGTACCAAAGTCCCATGAGTTTGCTCATTTGTCCGCGGTATTTTATTCTACAATCATAACAAATCACATATGCTACAAATGTGACCAAAAACGTAACAGGTAAAACTATCTTAAAAATGCGTTTGTCCGAAAAGTGGTTTGCATAAGAATCACATTCGTAGCCAAATATGCTACATTTGTGCTTAACACATGTTACGTTTGTGGTAACATCCGTAACATGTGTTATATGTGTGATTTGTTATAAATGGGGTCTAACAATGTTTGACAATAGAAGCTGTGTGCAGCTATCTGTGTGTTGTCCTTTTACTGACAATGAAGTTACGGGTCCATGTCTTGTGCGCAACACATCGTATCTTTGTAACGTTTGGTCTGACACACACAAAATACACCATTTCACCATTGACCTGTGCAGCTGGGAGATCCGACCGTGTGTCCAACGTGTACTCGCGACATATAGTCTTTTGTTACAAATATTTAAAAAATGAAAAATTCACTGAGATGGCACGAAAAAACGGACAGACAGACTGACGGACGTTCAAACTAGAGAGTAAATATGTGGCGACCCTCTAGTATTCACGCTTGTTAATTTAACAGTTGCCACATGAAAGGCGTTAAAACGAAAATCACCACTTAACTCTAGGCATACAACCACCCTCTTGTAAGTACAGACAGTCAAACAGACGACTCCAAGAAGGGTCTATCTATAATGTTAGCTGAGAAAAATACTCGAAGGGCCGAAACAGCCATAACTATAAAGGGACGGGAAAAATAAGTACTCGTAAGTAAAAATTCACCATTAGAACTCCATACCTAATATCCCAAATTGATAGTCGAGGATTTTCGTAGACAAAAACAAACGAAAAACAATAAGAAGGACTGACAATAGCAAGTACTCATTACGACACCGGGTAGGCGGCAATCAAAAACGTTAACACCATCGTTAGAAACAGAGTTTTCGATTGCCATTTGTCGCCCGGCTGGCGACAAATGACAATCGAAAACACTGTTTCTAGCGATATTTGATCCGCGTTCGTCGATTGTTAAGAGCGTTTTCGATTGCCGCATATACGGTGTGATTGCAACCAAAATATTTCCCTATCAGACCATAATGTGTCCCTGATGTGAATATAAAAACGGTAAAATCGATGGATGCTCCCTGAACTGAACTTTACCAAAGGGTGACCACCCTTTGGCCTTATGAGGGACAAGCACTCCAAAAATTAAGAGACATAGAGGCTACAGCTCTTGTGCAATGCACTTCTCACTAACGATAATTATCCATTGATAAAGCTTCACGACAGCGGCCTTTATACCATGCTGTCGCCAGTCAGGTGTTGAATGGCATATGGTAACATATTCAATTTATCAAAGGGCAGTAACTCAAAAATTTAGAATAATGGAGCAACAGCTTTTGAAGATTGTGTTTCTCTACAATGCGATATATTGCCATATGAAGCTTCAAGTTCTTAACTCATAGTCTATAACTTTAAGTCTGGTCCATGAAATTTTCAAAAGGGCAATAACTCCAAAATTGTAAAGGTAGAGTCGCAGTTCTTTAGATCCATTAATAATGGAGTTTCGTGTCAATGCCCCTTGTAGTTTATGACATTATTAAGCATGGAATTTACAAAGGGAGACTTTCTTCAAAAATGGTATTTGTGCAGAACAGACAACGAGTATTAATGATGCGCGCATGCGTGTTAATTGGTATAGATGACCAGATCAGACGCCCTATGTGGTATCTGAACGGAGCCAATGCGACCATATGAAACACACGAAAATACCCCATTCACATTGTTAGTGCGCAAGCGCCAAACTGTCCAGACAAGTCTCGGTCTGCGTTATTTCGGCGAGATTACAATCAAAGGGACAATCTTTATATTGACTACATACTGGACTATGACAAAAGACAAAAAAATCGCAAATAAAGATGAACGAAAATAAATATAACAAAGAAGAAGGAAATGGTGCCGGTAATTAATAAAAGTGCATGTCCACAGGTTTATAAAAAATGAAACTGTAACATTCTAAACCAGGACTCTCTTGTTCAAATAGTTCTTTTAAAAGACTAACGTCATACTTGGCAAAAGTTTAATTAAACGCTTTTCAACTTTCTGGACTAACATTGACATCTTTCAGTCGTACTTAAAAGGACCTACATTTGTACTTAAAAGGACCATCTCGTAGGAAAAAATAATCAATTCTTGGATAAAAAAAAAACCTATTCCTTTTTATTTTAGCTAGATCTACTGATAACTCCAGGTGAAAAGTTCGAATTTTCGCGGAGTTTTAGTTTATGAGAGTCTTCGATATCATGCAGGCTGATCTCCGCGGGTTACTCCTAACGTTGAACACTTATCGTTTTGTCATTCAGATTAATAACTTTTAAATGTACCCACTAATGGATTTTTAAGTAATTAAAAATACGGAACTTTGTTAATGACGTGTTTTCATTGATGGAATATAAAAAGCACAATTGTAGTATAGGTCACCCTTTTCTTACAATATTTTCCTATATTTCTTCACAATTCCACACTCTATTCAAAACCCGTATATTAATAATAATGAATAAAAAATACAAATAGTAGACGGTCAAGATCCCCTGACATTTCTGAATTTTTATGAATATTAATTAAGCAGCCCAAATAGCGGTTTTATTTGAAATGCCATCATGACTGTATTTCAAGGCTGTTGGTGGGAATGCTTGATCCAGACATGACTGCAATCTGGCCCGAGGTTATAAAACTTTTTTTCATGCTCAACTCAACTGAGTGTGAAATTTATCCTGCTCATAATGCTAAAATGTCAACAATTGTTGGCATTTTAACATTTATTAGCAGGAAAAATACATCACCTGAGAGCTTAAAAGCAGGAAGTCCCTATATCTTTCAGCATTTAAGTTTTTATGAGCAGTTGAAATTCCATGCTCAGTTTAGTTGAGCATGAAAAAAGTTTATAAACTCTGGACCTGATCACTGCTTACCCGATTTACACCAAATGAATTTTCCCATTCATGTCTATTGGACCGATGACTTTTATTACAATAACTATTATTTGTTTGTGATGATGTTTTACGCCCCAATCAACAATTTTAGTCATATCGGGGCGATTTCCTGTCTCCCTGGATTAAACCAGTGCTAAGCAGCGTCTTGTTCATTGACCCAACACGGTGACTCCTGTGAGTCTCGCACTTCATCCGTATATTATTAAAGCCTTGTACCTATCGTTGTTTTTGCGCGATATTATGAAATGTATGCATATATCAAAGAAATATAATGAGAATCACGGTGGGAGAACAATACTAACTATAAGAAAACATGCGAAAACACTTACCAAAGTGTGTCCAGCAGGACAACGAAGGCACAGGCCTCTGTTTGTGTTTAATGGTTAAAGTTACCTGGGATAATATAGGCGCATGCCTCTGCTTGTGCTTAAAGTTAGGGTTACCTATGGTTAGGGTTAGGGTTAGTGGATAATTTCCCTTTGACCATGCCTGTAGGGTCTGCGCTAGGGTTAGGGTAGGCTCAGGCCTTGGTGCCCTGGACCTGAGCCAGGTTGAAGAAGACATGTGGTTGGAAGCCATAAACACTCTTAACTACGTGGAAACCTATCTTCGATCTCGAAATTAACAACATCGTATCAACATCGATGCGACGTAGTCAAATCACTATATATAATCATCGACGGTGATACGACATTGAAACGTTTTGAAAACCCTCTACAAAAGTAAAGTAAAAGTAAAGTGCTCGTTTATTACAGTGTTACCCCTATTGAAAGGGCCAGCCATTTCTGACTAATGAGACACCTCAACTTGTCACATTTACTTCCCAATTCCAATCATTTTACCAGGCAGGCAGGCTAGGTATGGTAACCATTCGTTTAAATAGCTGGCGGCTCACCAACCGGCCATATCAGAACGAACCTCACTACAGCCGACACTGGGAATCAAACCTTCGACCTCCCGCTTCTGAAGCGGCTATGGGGACTACATATATATATATATATATATATATATATATATATATATATATATATATATATATATATATATATATATATATATATATATATATATATATATATATATATATATATATATATATATATATATATATATATATATATAGACAGATAGATAGATAGATAGATAGATAGATAGACAGATAGACAGACAGACAGACAGACAGACAGACAGACAGACAGACAGGCAGGCAGGCAGGCAGGCAGAATAAAGGTGTCGCCGAGTTGTCTCACGGTCTGTCGCCGGGTTGTCTCAAAAATGTGTCGTCGACGACCAAAGACACGATAGCTGCGCAGCTAGATCGCACGGCGAATATATTGCTAGCTGGCATCCAGTTATCTTCCTTGAATAACAATGTCTTCGAAAAACGAAGTTGTTGTCGTCGCCGCAAAGAGTGAAAGAAAGGTGTTTTCTGGTATAAAGTGTGCAAAGTCAACTCGTTGATATCGATAAGTGACATGCTGTAAAAATTGCAAGGCCTATAATGGTCGTCTTTGTAACTTCTATTACTTGCTAGCTATTGATATGTTTATGTCGCGAAAACTGATGACTTTGTAGTGACAGTGCCATTCCTAACAGCCTCGCTGTTGGGTTAACTCTTTAGCGACATGTTTAGAGTGCTCGCCTGTCACGCAGGAGTTCTGGGTTCGAATCCTGGCGGACCCAAAAGATTTTCCCTTTGGAATTACTTCACTGGTGGCAGTGGTAATTTGGTAGTGCCCGAGTCGCCTCTGGGAGCGGTAGCGGGCTAAAATGAGTTGTGGTTGATGCCCGGCTCTCAGGAAATATAAGGGGGAAAAGTGTAGTGACAGTACCATTCCTAACAGCCTCCCTGTTGGGTTAATTCTTTAGCGACATGGTTAGAGTGGTCGACTGTCACGCAGGAGTTCTGGGTTCGAATCCTGGCAGACCCAAAAGATTTTCCCTTTGGAATTACTTCAACTATTTTCCTAGACTGACAAACATGAAATTCTGTCTTATCAATAAACTATACAACACCTGTAAGTTAACTTTTGGCTCTATTTGAGATGTTCTTGTGACCTGTTAGTACCCCCCCCCCCCCCCCCCCCCCCCTCAGATTGCAGACAGGGCTCTCGATCACCTGATTTTGGGACCGAAATTCGGCCTCATTCCCAATGCCAAAAAGCATGTTTTCTTCCCAATTCCAGGCAAAAATTTCCCAATTCGACAAAAAAAACTTTTTTTTTTGGGTTCTCCATCTTTATTTCATATGATACAAATACTGACGATTAAACTTAACTATCTCAGGGTTTTACACCAAGTTGAATATTTGGGGGTCCTTGGGACTCAACTTTAAATATGATAGGGGTCCCATCATTGAAATTTGGGGTCCCATCTTTTTATATAAGCTTCGAATTTTGGAAGGTAGTACATCCTTCCGTGAAGGCTCAGTGTTGTCCCCAGGTTAGTAATTTTGAGGGCTATGTTTGGCCCCCTTCCGATTTTTTTGGGGGGCAATTTGAAATTTTTGAGGGCCACATATTACCATCAGTGAAACACAAAAGCTGAACTTGTCCCTATAATATGCAGAGACCAAGCTAGCCCTTAAATTTAGGGAGAAGACTCCAGTACAAATAGGGAGAAGTCATAGATTGCTGCATCCAGAAGACAGAAAAAAACAGTCTCTGATCAGACTGTTCTCTAATTGAGATTAAAAAAAAACACAAAAAAAACAGACACTGATCAGACTACTACTTGCTTTCCATTCTGAGAATTTGGTTGGTAAATTTGAAATACACATTGTATTCTTTCTATCTGTCTACAAGTCTCCACTTATCTGAAGTCTCTGGTATCTTCCTTCAGTGATTTTATTTAGCCATTTTTGAGGCCGTATATGGGAGTCATTCCCAATCCAAAAATGGCCTTTATTTTCCCAATTTCATGTATTTTAGCTCTTATTTTCCCAATTTTAATAAAATATTTTCCCAAATGTGTAGGAAAAGGTAGCTTCCCAAAATCCAAAATAAAATCACTGTCCTTTATCTTTGCCGACTTGAGCCTTTTCAAGTGAAAAAGTTACGTAATTTGGCATATACAAAAGAAAGAAACCTGTCAAGATAATTGCCTTTTCACGCTTGAGCAGTCGGCAGAGTCACACCATGAAAAAATCAATACACAAAGTCAGTGGTGGACAAATCAGTATACGTTTTCCATGCTTTTTAGCAGAGCGGACCTGAGAGAAAGCATGGTATTTTACGACTTTCTTTCACCGCCGATGTTTGCATGGATGTTTTCACTGCTCGTTTACCTACGAGGTCAGTGCAGCAGTCTAAAACAACAGCACCTGTCCTATTTATTTATAGAGAGCCTGAAAACCCGAGTCGTTACAAAATAACTTTGGAATTTGGGATTTTAATGAAAGGCACAACAAACACATCTGCGTCCCAGCGGACGCAGGTAAGGTGAATTGACGGGTCCTACCTAATGATTTATGCGTATAAGACGCAGGATATTGCGTCCTGTAAAACCCTGCTGTCTAATTAATTATATATCAAGAAAAAAGGTAAGTTTAATTATTGGAATCAATCTAGCAATGGAAACGTCATACATAAGGAGGATGTCAAATTTCCCAATTCTAGTTAAACGCCGCTAACTTTTCCAATTCAATGGGCCCTGGCCCCATTCCCGAAAAAGGGTGTGAGAGCAGACTGACTAGAATTTCTTCTTTCTATAAACTGCCAGACCCTCTTTTGAGTATTATCGGCAGGTGTACTTTGTACACTCCGCTTTGCAGGATGCAAGCCTACAAGTAACCACATCTAAACTACTGTAGGGTTCTTTAACCTGCACAGGGGGTGACTTTCCCTGCATGGGGGAGTGAGGGGACATCCAGCTGAAGGATGATGCACTTATCTGGTGTCATCCCTGCAAATGACTTTAGAGAAAGCGTGTTTGGACACCGAAATTTTTCTCCCAGCGAGCAGGGATTGAACCTGGGACCTCTAGCACCAGAGGCAAGAGCCTAACCACTGAGCTACCGCGCTGAATTCTGTTGTTAAGTCATCTGGGTATTTTAGGCTTTATGTAAGCCCACTAGGACAAAAGCCCACAGGACAATATCCCACTGGGCAAAAACCCATTGCTTAATTTGGCAGGATGGACAAAGCCCACTTCTTTGAAAAAAATAGGTTTAAGTCTTTTATAAAACTGTTAACCCTGATCAGACTGCTCCTTCGGGGTAAGTCACACCCACAGTGTGTTTTCACTGACATTATCATTTCTCCTGTATGTTGTGACAAACAACTTAATTTGGGTGTTAAAAGCCATTGATATTTGAAGAAAATCAGTTTACAGTTTGGGTCAAACAATTATAATTGGGAAACATATGTCTAATTGATCCAAATGCCCTTTGATATGTCTATTGTGCCAAAATGTCTATTCCCAAAATGTCTACTCCTTTGGTAAAAATGAATTAATGATGAACAACTGAAATACTTCTTAGATATTTGGAAATAAGTATGTTCTGCCATGGATATAATCGTTATTTAGGTCAATGCACACACAGACGAACGCCAGTTTGATAGGTATACAATAAGCTCACCTTGTGAGCCTTCGGCTCAGGTGAGCTAATAACTGAAACTTTTTGGACACCATAAAATTTGCTACATAATGACACTGTATAGTAAAAGCCATTAAATTATTTGAATACTTCGGGCGCAAACACGGACAACCGCCAGTTTGATAGGTATACTATAAGCTCACCTTGTAAGCCTTCGGCTCAGGTGAGCTAATAACTTAAACTTTTTGAACACCATAAAATTTGCTATATATTGACAATATATAGTAAAAGTTATTAAATTATTTTGAATACTCAGGACGCAAACACGGACGGACACCAGTTCAATAGGTATACTTTTTTTCATTAATTTATGTATTTTTTGTAAATAGTAGACATTTTGGGAATAGACATTTTGGCACAGTAGACATAATGGGAATAGACATTTTGGCACAGTAGACATTACGGGAATAGACATTTTGGGAATAGACATTTTGGGAATAGACATTCTAGCACCTACCCCCCCTGGGGTTTGTCCATCAGTTCAAACCTATCCCTGTTAAATGCATATTAGTGGGCTTTTGTCCTAGTGGGCTTTTGTCCCAGTGGGCTTTTGTCCTACACTCGGTGAAAATAATGCCAGACGCTTATTGAAAAGCGTTCAAGATCTTGAAATTTAAATCAATAATATGTCCAAAAATATGTCGGTCCAAATATTTTATAAAAGAAATTTAAATCATAGTTCTAATTAAAACTGAAAATTTCAACGCAAAAGTTTGAATAGTTTTAAAGATATTGCAAGTTATAATTTTAGACGCTGACCTTGGGGACAGAGTATGACTAATTAAACAAGGTTAATAGACAGTTTCTAAGCTGTCAGTTGTTATTTCCCTACTTTCATTTTTGTCTTTAATAAGATAACGTAATACATTATGATTTATTTGTTGTAAATACAAGGCTGCTATTTTGTTTTAATGTTTCCTAAAACATCTATATATTCAGTAAACCTCCCAACTAATTTTTTTGTGAAATGGTCAAATTGTGTTGGTTAGCTTACACCTAAAGATGTAGCTTAGAGCATTAATCTATATAGATATATTTGTTTCTTGACAAATAGGGCCAAGTGGATGAAAATGCAAATCTTAATTGTTTACCACCTTCTAATTAAAAACAATTAAAAAAATATTTGCTTTTCTGTGAGAAGTGATATACAGTCAACCCTCTTTACAACGACCATGTTTGTTCCAAGCTATCTTTGACGTTAAAGGGAATTTACTGTTATAATGAAATGCCGACCAATACCAGGCTTCCACATAATAATCATTTGCAAAAAGGAAAATATTATATTACAAATGAATTTTTTGAAGTCTATTATTCCAAATGAATACATCAGTTAAATTTCATATTGCATCAAAATTCACAAAGCTTCCCTCTTATCAAATTTGACAGAAACCATGCAAAATAACTTGTCCTGTTCATCAAATTGACTAACACATGGTAAAAATTCTGTTATAATGAATTTATTTTCAATAGAAAATGTATATCTGTTCCGAGAACTTAATGTCAGTGTCGATAAGCGAATATTCTGTAATAAAGAGGGAATTTTAATGGAAACAGATCCGTTCCCTGCAAATTTATATCGGATAGTGAATATTCTGTTATAAAGAGGTTTGACTGTATTCATATTGTATTTTTAATGCCATGTGGAGTGTGTAACAAAAAATTAAATTTCTTATTTCTATACCAAAACATATGTTGTGGGTACTCAAAAGAACCGTCTCAATGAGACAGTTCTTTTGAGCACCCAAAACATATGTTAAAATTGATGGGTAAGAAAATATTTACAATTTTACGCTGAAATTGTTTGTTTTTGTTTATCTAAACCTGTGCATGTACTCTAAATGTTCTTTTATTGGCTACTCTGTGGACTATAATTACAGGTCCAAAGCGAGCAGTCCACCAGATACCAGAAGAGATCTTGAATGATGTAAGACTTCAGCAGGCTGTAAAACAGGTAAACACCAGAGTCAGAGAATAAGAAGAGTTCACCATATGAGCCGTGTCATGTGATTTCCAACAATTTGGCATTTTGACAAGTTTAGACTCCGACGAGCATGTGCAGTCTCCTTTTAAGTTTACTTTTCCGGAAACTCCCGAATGCTATTCGGTCAGCAGCTTACACTCATAGAATTTTCAAACGACAAGTAATGGCTCTGATCAGACTGCGCGTATGCGCAGGCTGGTCTGAGCCTTTGCTGGTCGCATATACCACATTGTTGGAAATCTCATGTCATGGCTCATATATAACCAAATTTTGAAGTCGCAGATTGATTGAAAGCACTACATCAAAATTTGGCCTGTGAATCATTTAAAAAAAATTTGAAATATTAAATTTACTATTTCAAATAACTCAATTGACGTCATGAGGCAACTGCATAATTTTACCTAATTAGAAATTAAAAACTTAATAATTTGGTAACTATTTGGATTTTTATGGGGTTTTTCGCAAATGTTTTTGCACTTTAAGGATTGTGCCACACCCCATTCTCAAGTTTTACCTATTAAAAGTAAAAGTGGACCAGTCCAAATTTCATGGTCATAAATTAGTTTAATTTGTTTGGGTTGATGTTTTATGTCATAGTCAACAATTTATCAGTACAATCAGGACATTTCTGGGGCTGAACCAGTACTGAGCAGAGGACAAAATATTATGCTCAAACTCAAAGACAGTTCTACACAATGCCCTCAGTGATGCTCTAGCAACCCCTCATTCTCTAGTCCAGCAAACGATCTTTGAGCCACTGTGCTCATCATCATGAATTGTTAGATTGGGTAAGGTACATTTATCATGTGACAACTCCATTTATTAAAATTGATAAACCTCTAGTGGTTTACAGATTTTTGTAATGTTATGAATTGACGTGTATAACATCACATAAATATGGCAAAAACGAGACAAATTCACACCGAAATGCAATTACAAAATAGAACCTAGTATTCATGCTCCTGTAGTATTGAATTTATGAAACTTGTTGCAAAAAAGTGATAAAATGCTTGACAAGCCTCACATTTTATCCCTTTTCCTCAACTCGTTTAATAAATTTAATTTAACATCAGCATAAATATGTTAGATCCTTTATAATCCTATTTTACAGCTTCCTGAGAACTATAACTTTGAAATCTACAAAACAATATGGAGGATCAAAACAGCTGGGGCTAAAAGAGGTAATTCACTTTTCTAGTGAAAAATACTATATCAGTTACCCATCAGTGAACTCTTCTAACTGGCGATTATGGCCTAATTATCGATTATCATGTTGATTCAACGTCATCAACATCATTCATAAATTGCAATGTGATGTTGACCTGATAAAGCAGGGCTTGCACAGGCTTGAAAAATACTTGAATTTATAGGGCTTTCTTGAAAAGTCATTGAAAATTCAATCTGCCTTGAAAAGTACTGGAAAGTCACTCAAAGGAAGTGAAAAGTCCTTGAATCCTTCTATTTTCTGTAGAACACTGTTGATAGAGATCTAAATCAGTATAAAATTGTTGTGCCTTTATTTGGTGCAGCAAGTGCTGCACCAAATAAAGGTACAACAATTTCATACTTATTTTCTAGTACTAATTTCTCCTTTTATCTCAGTCTAGCATTTTTGAAGAAGAATATTAACACTTCGATCAGTATTTTTCCTAAACTTTTAGTCCTTGAAAACTGTAAAATAGTCTTGAGAAGTCCTTGAAAAGTCCTTGAATTTTATTTAAACTTCCCTGTATGAACCCTGTAAAGATAACTGCAATGAGATAGACAATATTTATCAGGTCAACGTGCATTGATGCAGGATACATGACCAGTAACTGATAAAAAAGTGTGCCAGCCGGTTGTTCACAAAGATTAGTCACATTGCCTCTAAAGTTATCTTGCTTGCACAATTTACTGCAAAATGTTACATCATCTGCCCAACAATCCTCAAATGCCCTAGATTAAGCATGTTGAGAAATACAAAAGATGTGCAGGGATATGTGCATGAAGGGCCTCGAGTTTATAAAACTTTTTCATGCTCAACTCAACTGAGCATGAAATTTATCATACACTTAATGTTAAAAAAATGGCATTTGAACATTTATCCCCATGACAAATATAACTACATCTGAGAGTTTGATAGCAAGAAAAGATTTTTTCCAGCATTTGGTTTTTATGAGCAGTTGAAATTCCATACTCAGTTGAGTTGAGCATGAAAAAGTTTTATAACCTTAGGGCCTGGTGTTAGAAATCTATTTTTGTATTTTCAGTTGCCTTGCAGTTCCCAGAGGGACTTCTCTTGTATGCCTGTACTATTGCAGATATCATTGAAGAGTAAGTATAGCACTTCATTCATAGGTCCTGATATACGAAAACTTTGAGCGTATGATTGTGAATATTTTCTTATCCATCAGTTTTAACATTTGTTTTGGGTGCTCAAAAGAACCCTCTCAATGAGATGGTTCTTTTGAGTACCCACAACATATGTTTTGGTTGAGAAATAAAATGATTTTTAATTATGCACTCTGATCTAAAGGCTTGTTCATTGTAGAGAAGTATGTGGTTTAGAGTTCAAACTGAAAAAAAAAATTAAGATAGGTAGGAATATGTTTTTTTTTGGGGGGGGGGGGGGGGGAGAAATGTTTCTCCCTCATAGACTGGCTCCAGTCCTTAAAACAATTTTTCATCTATGTGTCATATCATATACTGGTAGCCAGTCTAACTCTGATGGCTCTGTTTTAAAACAGAATGCATATACTATTCACTGGAATGCTCAATGTATATGCCAGTGAAGATCTATGCATTCTGAAATAAGAAAAAAAGAAAAATTGTTGAAAACTATATTCATTCTGGATACCAGTAAGCAGGTACTTTGGCAAACAGTGAAGACCCAGTTGAACTGCCACATAAGGTGGCATTTTATCAGGGTCTGCACTGTTTGTTCAGATAAAGTCAATCTCAGAGACAGAAATATACATCCCTTTATAGAAATTTTGATTGATGATACAAAATGGACTATTCCATATTTTTTGGGTCAATATGTGCGGATAATCCATCAGAATGAGGAGGATTAAGGAGTTAGTTCAATATGTATATCCCTTTAGATTTCTTTTTCAGATTAACACTTTCTGAATCATCATTGATCATTTTTATGCCCTTAAGTTAACTATGAAAAAATTGAAGAGGCATATTTCTTTCGGCTTGTTTGTCTGTCTGTACTTCTGTAAATTGACATACACACCTTGTTAGCAGAATATCTCATTAAGCTGATAAGAGGTGATGAGTCGATTACCTGTCTGATTTAATTTAGAATTAATTGGAAATATTATGAGAGCTCTGGCCATTGTTTAAGAACAATATAGTCAGGGGCGATCGGGACTCTCGTGCGAATTTGATGCCGATTTATGGTGACCTATACCAAATCAAACTTTAGGGGATAACTTATGAAAATCACCTGGTCACCCATCCTTGTTTCACGTCTGGACGTCATTATGACGTCATCAAATAGCGTATATTGTATCAGTGCAATTTAAACGGTATGTCCATTGTAGTTTATGGGGATCAGGACTTTCTTGCATTTTGTGTGCCAATTCCAGTCGGAATGCACCAAATTTAATCTTAGGGGGTAAAATTAAAATCTTCGCATCAGAACAAAAAGATGACGTCATTGGAATGACGCCTAATATGTAAATACCACATATATATGCATTATGTCCATTTCTAACGCTTGGAAATATTCCTTTAATGAACTGGTAGCCTTATCATGACTGAATGCAAACTCTTTTAAATCGTAACATACAATATATATTCAGATAGGGTGAAGTCAGTTCGAGGGTTGGACGTAAATGCCGTCACGATTTACGAATAAAAAGACAGTGGAGTGAATGAAGAAAAACATTGTTTTTGATTATAAACGGAGTAAATATAATCTCTTATGCTTATATAAATAAAGATGTACTACGACCTCTGACCAATGAACTTTGGGTCTTTCGATGCAGAATACGTAAAATGAGCCAGTCCGGCTAGAACATATGTGCATGTCAAAGCTTTTATAGTAAATGTAAATAAATGCCTGAAACTCTTTTTTCTAGAACAACATATCAATATTGTAAAAAGAGTCACGCTTCAAAGCTTTTGGTTTATCTGTAGCTGCTTATCCTACACCCAAATAAAAGATAGTAGTAATAATCATTTGCGTACACTATCAACCAAACTCATTATAGTCCGATTTTGACCGCTGAAGGATCAAAAGTTAGAAGAGTCTACTTAATAGTTCATGATTTGGAAATAAGGATAAACCCCTCTACAAGTTACCCATTGTATTTCGATACCATGGGCAATAGTAAACTGTTACAATCTGATTTATCTTTCGCATGCTACTAGGTAGAACCGTCTTCAAAGGTCAAAATCGGACAATAAGGCATTCTTGTTGATACGGCTAAAGAAATATCTGAATCCACATGAAAATAGTTGTTCAAAAGTCAGAATCATATTGATCACTGGCAATAGTTTACATGAGTCCTCTTCTGCTTCACAACAACACAAATCAGTACAATATAAATGGTTTGCTTTGTACTTACACCGAGATATTTCGCATACAGACATGCTGCAACCACACTTTATCAGCTGCAGAGGGGTTTCGGGGGCAGGAGGCAACATGAGCTGATCCAGGAATTTTTGTCAGTTTTACTTAGTCCTCAGCTTATTTTACAGTTTAAAGAGGGGTTCCAATTGTTTTATTGCTGAGAAAACTATACTTATACTTTACAAAGGATCCAGAGGCGGTCCATTATTTTCCGGGGGCGGGGGGGGGGGGGGGGGGGGGGGGGGGTGTCCAACTTTTTCCAGTGGGGGTCCAAATGCTAATTTCTATAGAAACCCATATAAGTACTTGTTATTTTCCAGGGGGAGTGTCCGGACCCCCTATCCCCCTCTTGATCCGCACATGGGCAATGTCATCATAAAGGGACAATAATAATCACAGTCCGGCCTCTAACCATATTTGTCAGGCATTGATTTGTCAGGATCAATGACAGGTGAGGTTTTCCAAATGATTCACTGATACTGCGCACGTTTGACACCTTCGAGAAACACAGCTCTTGGAAGTGGTAGTTCTTGCAATTCAGCCTTTTTTTCTCCAAAACATCCACCACCTCAACGCAGTGAGTCGAACATTATCGGTGACTGGCTAATGCAAAGTAAGAAAGACGGCAAAGATCAGGAATCGATACAATCAAGTACCACACCTGACCCAGGATACCAATGGGAAAGTAACAAACTCTTAGTGAGACATCACAAATGAGAGCAAGGAGGTCAGGACAATTTACAAATATATTACTCTAGTGCATCCGCCACAGTGCTTTCTAAGGGCACTGCGCCGAGGTGAAAGAATGCTTCGTGGATAGAGTCTCCAGCATAGCTAAATGCCTGCCAATATAATTTCTTGCTCTTTCCCTGACATTGAACTAGTTAATACCAGCACCTGAAAGTGCAAGTAATTCGATCAGAGTCCTGGTTGTGGCATAATGACACTTTGACATCATTTATAAGTGTCCTGATCTTAGAAACTTGATGATATATGCGCAAGACTGTTTAAGAAAATGTAAAATATCAACACTCTGCAATTATTTTATATGTGTTTTATTTAAGCAGGGAAAACAAAATTTTCTCCTCTGCAAAACTGGGGATAGGGTTGTCCATTAGCTCATATAAGACAAAATATTTAAGATAGAAAAGCAAACTTTGGTTTTGTATTCGTCAATTGAGTATATGTTTGTTAAACCTAATCTAAAACGGTTTGAAACCAACTCAGATCAGTCGTTAAACTAAATGACGATAGCCAAAATTACCACTTTTAAACTATAATTAAGTTCATGTAACGCACATAATACAACATGTAGCCGTATTAATGTTAAACAGCTGTCATATGTAGTAAAGACATCCAGTAATCCGCAGACTATTAGAATGTTCATTGATTAGCTAGTTTAAATGTCTACTTTCTGTACCTCAAACTTTCAATTTTCTTATTCTCAAATTGATAAAATAACTTATGTAACAAGCTGATACAGGCTAACACCCATGCTTACAGTGTGCAAACATCTCCTATTCGACGCACCTTGAATCGGTACATACGATAGAATATGTCTAAAGGGTTTGGGATGGAGCAGGTCATTACTAAGCTTGCAGTCAAATCTTTGTTTGATGATCATTCTGGTTTTTATGATATGAGGAGGACAATTATTTAACCAGAGAAGCAGAAATAATAATCGATATTGTACATGTATATGACTTGGATAAGGATTGGTTTAGAATATTTACATTTAAAAGGACATTTACTAAATTGTACTGTTTAAATGTGAAATGATTATTTCCTATGTTCCTCTAGGATGTATCTTTATTTTAGAATTATTCATATTAAGAAATATTGAAAACAAATATTCATAACATCTGTAACAAAGGTACAGGGGCTTAATAATCATCAAAATACCTAAGATTTAGGCACCAGAGGCTAGAGACTTTAGCTAGGAAAACATACGAATTATATTCATTTTTTCCTGAAATATCATTTCTTACATCAAGTCAATGCCCCTGCTCATTTATTATGTCATGTTACATATGTTACAGCCTTTAACAAGTGATTCAATCTTGTTGTTTAACCTGCAAAATCTATAATTCTTTATAATATGAGAAAGACAATCCCAAAAATGCAAGATATCCAACAGCAGCAAATGTTTTCATATATTTTTACTTAAATGATGCCTACCAAATTCCGCTCCTTAAAATTGGGTGTAGCCTTTGGGTTTTTTTTATAATTGCTCGTATAAGACACTTTATTTAAAGTATAAAAGCAAACCTTGGATTTTATCTAACCCAAATGAGTTTGTTTGTATAAAATAATCAAAACATTTTCGAAAATGCACATATCAGCTAAAAAGTAAATGATATTGGTCACATTTTTCATGTTTAAAGGGTAATCTAATTAAAGTAACGCACATAACACCACAGAAAGCTGTAATTTTGCTCCAAAAGAGTTTATATGTAGCTAAAGAAGTCAATATGCAGACCATATGAGTAATTTAAATAATTAGCCTTCTTACTGTAGCTCAAACTTTTAATTTTCTTTTTTTTCTAAATTTAATATGGTAACATATGTAACAGGCAGTCAGAGACTAACGCCCCGGCGAACGTAGTGCAAACATCTATTACAAGAGGCAGCTTGAAATCCTCTTTTAGATAGGATAAATTCGCGAAATTCCCGAGTGGGGGCAATAGCATTCGCAGCCATCAGTCTAAAGGCGGCCAGATAAGCTGGGTATTCATAGGAAATCTACGGTAATTTGCATGCAAAATATAGTTATCGAGAAATAATTCATTGTCAAAGTCAGGTAAAGCATTGATGTAACCATCATATGACTAAAATAATTGATATTATGTTAAAAAAAGCGTTTGTGTTGTATAAATATGACCATACCACAACAAACCATAGCTTTTATTAACGAGCAGTTTCTCATTATGGTCGCCATATTTATGACGTCATAACTAGCCTCAGACGCGGATTTGAGATGGGTGACCACCTTTAAATCAAAGGTAAGACTTCATTGAAGGTTTTGATATAGGTCACCCTAAATCGGCACACAATTCGCACGGGACCTATTTTTTGTCCCTAAGGGCCCTGACTAATAACCAACCTTATGGACGGAGCACACTGTTACACAAACTTATAGACGGATGGCTGAGAATGGGTTTGCTCCCCCCCCCTAGGGAATTTTGCAGACATATCCTATCTTGTAGAGAATTGAAAGCCGAGTCTTTTAAGAGATGTTTGCACTCTGTGCTCCGGGGCGTTAGTCTGTAAGAGCCTGTAAAATACGTTACTTTATCAAACTAAGAAAAAGTAAATTGAAAGTTTGGGCTACAAATTAAAGACATTAAAATGTTTATTTTTAAAAATCATTCATATAGTCTGCATACTGGATATCTTAACTACTTATAACAGCCATTTGAACAAAATTGTGGCTTCCTAAGGTGTCATATGCGTTACATAAATCAGATAACCCAATAAAATTTGCAAGTGTGGCTAACATCATTTACATTCACAATCTCCCTGTGTGTTTTGCAAAATGTTTTTAACCCTGTCTGACTAGCTTATGCAATTGGCTAACAGAAAAATTAAAGTTTGTTTCCCTAGCTTAAATATTTTTTCTGAAATAAGCAATTAAACAACCCTACCCCTACCCAGTTTTAAGGTGAAATGTTTGGTATTAAAACTAAAGTAAAAATAGTTAAAAAATATTTGCAGTTGATGAATGTGTTTCATTGTTTGGGATTTATTTGCTTATATGAAAAGACTCATAAATCTGCAAGTTTGTTGCAAAATTTTTAATATCAGAGGCTGTAACATATGTTACCTGATGTAATAAATGGGCAAGCTCATTGTCTTTACGTAAGATATGCCTAAAAATGTTTTAATCTCCTCGAGGGAATTTTGCAGACATATTCCTTCTTATAGTACAACTCAAGCTGCATCAAATAAGGGATGTTTGCACTCTCTATGTTGGGGTGTTAGTCTGAAACAGCGTGTTACATGCGTTACTATATCAAATAAAGGAAATGTAGTTTGAAAGTTTGAGCTAAAATTGTGAAAAAAACTGGCGGCTGTTGGACATCTTACATTGTTTAGGGATTTTAAACTGGCTCCTATGATAAAGACTTATAGATCTGCTAGTTGTCATCAAGTTTTAAAAATCAGAGAGCGTTACATATGTTAGCGTGATAAGTAAAATCATCAAACAGTATTTTGACATCAAGCTGAGTAAGGGCCTGCTCCATCCTAATCCCCTTTGGAAATCTGCAGACAAATTACATCTTATGTAACCATTCAAGGTGCATTTAATAAGAAATGTTTGCACTCTGTAAGTCGGGGCGTTAGCCTGCAACAGCTTGTTACATATGTTACTAAATCAATTTGAGAATAAGAAATTTGAATGTTTGAGCTACCAAAAGAAGACATTAAAATTATCTAATAAATTGACATTCTTATAGTCTTTATACTGGATGTCTTTACTACATATGGAAGCTGTTTAACATTAATACGGCTAATTGTGGTGTTATGTGCGTTACATGAACCTAATTATAATTTAAAAGCTATAATTGTGGCTATTGTCATGTAGTTAAACAACTACTATGACTTGGTTTCAAGGTTTCAAACTGTTTTATTAGATTTTACAAACATATACTCAATTGATGAATAGGAAAATCTAACTTAAATATATTGTCTTATAGGAGCTAATACACAACCCTACTCCCAGTTTTACAGAGAAGCGAATTTAGTTATTACCGTTTAAGTAAAACACATGAAAGTGAATACAGTGTGTGGATATTTTTCATTTTCTTAGTTAGTCTTGCTCATATATCTACAAGATGTCATTTAGTTAAAGATCAGGACACTTAATGTGTACTTATAAGTCTTTGGTTCCAAAACACTAGAAATTATATTCATTTCTGATTATCAAGCCCATGGACTGGTGTTACAGATGTTATCAATGACCTTTTGGACACATTTCCTAATACTGTGCATATAATGCTAAATATAGAGCCACAGATAGAAAAGATAGCTTTACATTTTCACAAGATAATACAATAAATGAAATTGTCCAAACTATTTCTCATCGATTTAACACTCATGTTAAACGTTTGTAGTTGTCTGCTTCTGTGGTAATCATTATTATCACACGCCTCCTTGCAACTAGTAGAATCATCACACAATATTTCAATCATTTACTGTTATTCAATTTTACCACCAATCCACTCAAAATTGATGAGCCATTATCAACTTTCCAATTTTGCCATTTATGGCTTGGAACATTTGGAAACTGATATGAATTCCTAATAGTTGGCTCTTTGTGTATGTGTTTCAAGTGATACTCTGCAAGTAGGAGAAAGACTAAAGCTTTACAAGGAGGAAAACTATGCCATTAAGAGCAATGAGAACCTGGACTGATGTACCTTGATATTTCTGTGATAAAGAATCATATCTTAGCTGGTTAACTTTTATGAATGTAGCCTTTCCATACATGCAACCCACACATTTTCATCTAATAATGTCTCTGCAGTTATTATCTTTCCCCAAGCATTCAAAAACTTATTTGAAGTCTTAGTACTTCTGAAGTGCTGAAGCTGAGGTAACTCTTTCCCTTCAGATAAACGAACTAGATGTATCTCAGCAGGTAAAGCAATGAAATGCAGGATGAACAGAGCGCAAATTAGACCCTTTCAATTCAATGATTCACTAAGTTTCTAAGATAAGAATGCTTATTAAAGGATGTAACATATATAACTCGTCATAATAAATGAGCAAGGGCATTGTCGTGACATCCTTTTTGATTACACAGTCAGAGGCAAGTGTTTTCAATTTCAGTGTTTTCAATGGATCATGAAATGAGGCACCTTATCAACTTGTTTACTCTGTATAAATCTTCCATACAGCATAATAAAGAACTACTGATTATCCCATTCTACCTATAGTCCACTTTCCTTCTTTTGAATGCAACAGCTAATGATATGGCTGCAAAAACTGAGAAATCATAGGTTTTACATTATTTTAAGACATGCTTCAATGTAATGACATCAAAAAACAACCAACTGCAAACATAATTGATGGCAATGTCCAACTTCATATTCTTTCTCTTATACCAGATAACTTTCAAGGTGTAACAGAAATTGTTTCAGACGGTCTGCCAAAACAATCAAGAGTCAACATTGTAACTAAAGAAAACTTATAAAGTTCTTTGGGCGCAGCAAAATACTATTGATCTAAGACCTGAGGACTTGAGCACCAAAAGACTGGATAGGTTCCATGGCAAATGATGGAAAAAAGCAGCCTGTCAGAAATCTTAAAGAATTCTTAGAGGTACACGGTAGAGACATAGATTTTGCAAAATCAGAGCAAAGTTATCATTTGACTAGCACCGATGAAGAGGCAGCTGCAGTTAGATTGCTCTTGCCACTTCACAGGAAGAGATATATACCAGAGTCATACTCCATTGTATGCATATATGTGAAATGGCATTAAACCCATATTTAATCAGGTGTTTGATCCCATGACACTGACATACTGTTTCTGCTTTTGAAGAATGCTAAAAGGATTCAAGTTTGGCTGAGTCAAGTTGTTTGACGCTGACACTGGCCACACATACAAAGAAAATTAAGTCTTTTGATGGCTAAAGAGGAGGATCACATGAAATGCTTATAAGTGATGTTTGTCACAATTACCAATTTTAAAAAGTAATCCTAATTAATGTAACACATATAACACCATAGAAAGCTGTATATTTGTTAAAAAATCTTTTCTTATGTATCAAAGGTATTCAGCATGCAAACTACATGAATAATTCAAATAAATAGATAGTTTTATGTCTTCTATCTGTTTCTCAGACTTTAAATTCATTTATTCTTAAATTGATATGGTAACATACATTACATACCATTACAGGCTAACCCCCTAGTTAATAGAGTGCAAACATCTCTTATTTGATGCAGCTTGAATTGTTCTTTAAGGTAGGATATGTCTGCACAATTCCCAAAGGGGTGGAGAGGAACAGGATTGTATTCAGTTTGCAGTCCTAATACAATGCCATGATTCTACTGGTTGTGATGAAATGGGTGATTATTTTGCAATAGAAGCAGACACAATGATAGACATTGTGAGGGTGACTTGAATAAAGATTGTTTTTGAATAATTTTATTTAATAGGAATATTTATTAAATTGTGTCATTTAAATGAGAACTATTATTTTTTATTTAATGTCTATATATTTTAATATTATAGGCATTAGGAAATAAGTGATTAAAAAAGTTATATATAACATAGGTAACACAATTCCAAGGGCTTGTCATCAGCAATGACTGTAATTACTAAGACTAAGGCACCAGAGGCTAGAGATTAATAGGAAAACATGTGAAAAACGGTATTTTTCTGAAATATCATCTCTTACTTCCAAGAAAATTTCCTAGCTCATTCATTATGCCATGTAACATACGTTACATACTTTAATAAGTGCTCTGATCCTGATGTCAAACTTGCAAATGTATGATTCTTTATTGCAGTAGCAAGACAGTGCCAAAAATGTAAGATATCCACGAGAGTCAAATATTTTTATATATTTTTCTTCAATAATAGATACCAATATTGGATACTTAAAATTGGGGGTAGTGTTGTTTAATAATTCATATAAAACAATGTATTTGAGATAGAAAAGCAAACTTTGTTTTTTCTATTAGTCAAATGAGTACTTTAGTAAACTGAGACTAAAAACACTTGTAAAAATGCACAAATCGTCTGTAAAATGAATGATGTTAGTCACGATTTCAACTTTCAAAGGGAAATTTAATCTATGTAACGCATATAACACCATTGAAGGCTGTAATTTTGTTTAAAATGCTGCTTTTATGTAGCTTAGGCATCCAGCTTGCAAACTATATAAGAAATTTGAATAATTAGATGGTTTAATGTCTTCTTTCTGTAGCTCAAACTTTCATTTTGATTTTTTCCTTAGTTTGTTACAGTAACATATGTAACAGGCTGTCAGAGACTAACGCCCCGGAGCACAGAGTGCAAACATCTCTTAAAAGATGCGGCTTGAAATTTTCTTCAAGATAGGATATGTCTGCAAAATTCCCTAGGGGGGGGGGAGCAGGACCTTTTTTAGCTCAAAGTCTATTAACAGTATAACTTATAAGCCCCCTTCACACTCAGACGAAGACCATGTAGTCCGCACTACATCCTGTAAAATTCTTTCAAATTCAATGAGTATAGTGGGGACATGGTCAAAGATGGTGAAATACAATATTTTCACTTTCATACTAAGTTGTTACTACGCCGCTGCCATGTTCTCACTGCGTCTAACATGTTCATACTAGGTTCTTACTACGTGCCCATCACACCCGCACCAGGTCAAACAAGTTCTTACCAGGTTCTTGCTACGTCAAAGAAGATCCCATCACGTGCTTACCATGTTCTCACTGCGTCCTTCCACTCTGACAAGTGCTGCTCTACCTCATTCAATATTGAAAATTTAATGTGTGAACATCGTGTTTGAAGTATGCCACCGAAGAGAGACTATGTACTAGGCGTCAATTCTGCCAGCTGCCAGTCAAAATGACTTTTTCTGAAAGCCAGCAAGATCTGCGTCTTCTTTTGGCCCGTATACGTCGACTTCTTTGAGACCTGTTCATCAAGCAGACTACATCCCTTGAAGGAGACAAAGTGGCAGTACTGATTAGTAATTCAGAATTTTGTACAGAGTTCATGTGACTGTACATATCGTTGTTGAAACAGAAGTGAGTGTCTGAGAAAATGAATCAATTATTTATACTCAAATCCCTGACACAGTGAGAACCTACTACAAACGTGCATGAACATGGTAAGCATGAACAGAACCTATTAAGAGCGTAGTGCCGTCTTCTCCAACGTGGCATGGACGTACCATGGTCGTAGCAGAAGTTTGGTAAGGTCATAGAGAGATTTCTATGGTCGTAGCAAGGACGCAGTGGCAGTGCAGTGAGAGCGTAGAGCAACCTTTCTCATCCCTGCCACGCTCACACCACAACAATGAAGTTCCTACTACGACCGCATACGTTGCCACTACTTCCATGCCGTTCTTACTACGCCCTTACTACATTCTTACTGCATCCTTATTCAGCCATGTCCTCGCTACACTTTTTAGCTCACCAGAGCCGAAGGCTCAGGGTGAGCTTATAGTATGGGACTCGAGCCAGCGTCCGTCCATGCGTGCATCCCTCCGTCCACACTTTCAAACATGAATATCTCTGAAACCAGCTGGCCAATCATAATCAAATTTCATCAGTAACATCATTTGGTTGGGGGATTGACTGTTTTAGGTTTTGGGTAAGATCGAATCAGAATTCTGGTTTCCATGGCAACAGATAGCTCCCATATGGTTATAACGGGGAAAATCTTGTGACCACTCTAGCTCCTTCATTTTTGATTTGTTCTTCTTTATTCTTGCAGGTAACAAGGACAACCATAAAATCTCGAATGGGTTCGAAATTCGGCTGGATCCGACCAGGGACTTATGAGTCACCTGCCCTTGAGCGTCTGGAAAAATCCCCATAGACTTATAATGGGAGAAATATTGTGACACTTTAGTACCTTCATTTTTGGATGGATCTTCTTCATTCTTGCAGATAACAAGACCAACCATAAAAACTTGAATGAGTTTGAATTTCGGCAATATTCCATCACTGACCTCAGAGTTAGCTGCCCTTGAGCGTCAGACAAATTAATGAATAATGTTGTGACCACTCTAGCTTCTTCATTTTTGATTGGATCTTCTTCATTCTTGCAGGCAACAAGTAAACCCATAATATCTGGAATGGGTTTGAAATTAAGTAGGATCCGACCAGGGACTTATGAGTTACCTGCCCTTGAGCGTTTGGAAAAATCCCCATAGACTTATAATGGGAGAAATGTTGTGACCACTCTAGTGCTTTCAATTTTGAATGGATCTTCCTCATTCTTGCATACAATAAGGACAACTATAAAAGCCTGGATGAGTTTGAATTTCAGCAAGATTCCATTACTGACTTAGGAGTTAGCTGCCCTTGAGCGTCAGAAAAATTAATGAATAATGTTGTGACCACTCTAGGTCCTTCATTTTTGACTGGATCTTCTTCATTCTTGCAGGCAACAAGTAAACCCATTATATCTCGGATGGGTTCGAAATTCAGCTGGATCCGACCAGGGACTTATGAGTTACCTGCCCTTGAGCGTTTGGAAAAATCCCCATAGACTTATAATTGGAGAAATGTTGTGACCACTCTAGTGCTTTCAGTTTTGAATGGATCTTCTTCATTCTTGCATACAATAAGGACAACTATTAAAGCTTGGATGAGTTTGAATTTCGTCAAGATCCCATCACCTACTTTGGAGTTAGCCCCCTTGAGCATCTTAAAAATTGATGAATAATGTTTCGACCACTCTAGCTCCTTCATTTTTGACTGGATCTTCTTCATTCTTGCAGGCAACAAGTAAACCCATAATATCTCGGATGGGCTCGAAATTCTGCAGGATCCGACTTGGGACTTATGAGTTACCTGCCCTTGAGCGTTTGGAAAAATCCCCATAGACTTATAATGGGAGAAATGTTGTGACCACTCTAGTGCTTTCAATTTTGAATGGATCTTCCTCATTCTTGCATACAATAAGGACAACTATAAAAGCTTGAATGAGTTTGAATTTCAGCAAGATTCCATTACTGACTTAAAAGTAAGCTGCCCTTGAGCGTCAGAAAAATTAATGAATAATGTTGTGACCACTCTAGCTCCTTCATTTTTGATTGGATCTTCTTCATTCTTGCAGGCAACAAGTTATATCTCAGATGGATTCAAAATTCAGCAGGATCTGACCAGGGACTTGTGAGTTACCTGCCCTTGAGCATTTGGAAAAATCCCCATAGACTTATAATGGGAGAAATGTTGTGACCACTCTAGTGCTTTCAATTTTGAATGGATCTTCTTTATTCTTGCAGACAATAAGAACAACTATTAAAGGATGAGTTTGAATTTCATCAAGATCCCATCACCTATTTTGGAGTTAGCTCCCCTTGAGCATCTTAAAAATTGATGGATAATGTTGTGACCGCTCTAGCGTCTACATTTTTGATTGGATCTTCTTCATTCTTTCATCTAACAAGGACACTCATAAAAGATTGGATGAGTTTGAAATTCTGCAGGATCCAACCAAGGACTTATGAGTTAGCTGCCCTTGAGCATGTGGAAAAATCCCCATAGACAAATAATGGGAGAAACGTTGTGACCACTCTGGTGCTTTCAATTTTGAATGGATCTTCTTTATTCTTGCAGATAAGAAGGACAACTATAAAAGCTTGAATGAGTTTGAATTTCATCAAGATCCCATCACCTATTATGGAGTTAGCTCTCCTTGATCATCTTAAGAATTGATGGATATTGTTATGACCACTCTAGCGCCTATATTTTTAATTGGCTCTTCTTCATTCTTGCAGGTAACAAGGTCAACTTTAAAAGCTTACATGGGTTCAAAATTTGGCCAGATCAGACTTGGGACTGAGGAGTTAGCTGCCCTTGAGTGTCTTAAAAAATCCCCATAGACTTATATTGGGAGAAATGTTGTGACCACTCTAGTGCTTTCAATTTTGAATGGATCTTCCTCATTCTTGCATACAATAAGGACAACTATAAAAGCTTGAATGAGTTTGAATTTCAGCAAGATTCCATTACTGACTTAAAAGTAAGCTGCCCTTGAGCGTCAGAAAAATTAATGAATAATGTTGTGACCACTCTAGCTCCTTCATTTTTGATTGGATCTTCTTCATTCTTGCAGGCAACAAGTTATATCTCAGATGGATTCAAAATTCAGCAGGATCTGACCAGGGACTTGTGAGTTACCTGCCCTTGAGCATTTGGAAAAATCCCCATAGACTTATAATGGGAGAAATGTTGTGACCACTCTAGTGCTTTTAATTTTGAATGGATCTTCTTTATTCTTGCAGACAATAAGAACAACTATTAAAGGATGAGTTTGAATTTCATCAAGATCCCATCACCTATTTTGGAGTTAGCTCCCCTTGAGCATCTTAAAAATTGATGGATAATGTTGTGACCGCTCTAGCGTCTACATTTTTGATTGGATCTTCTTCATTCTTTCATCTAACAAGGACACTCATAAAAGATTGGATGAGTTTGAAATTCTGCAGGATCCAACCAAGGACTTATGAGTTAGCTGCCCTTGAGCATGTGGAAAAATCCCCATAGACAAATAATGGGAGAAACGTTGTGACCACTCTGGTGCTTTCAATTTTGAATGGATCTTCTTTATTCTTGCAGATAAGAAGGACAACTATAAAAGCTTGAATGAGTTTGAATTTCATCAAGATCCCATCACCTATTATGGAGTTAGCTCTCCTTGATCATCTTAAGAATTGATGGATATTGTTATGACCACTCTAGCGCCTATATTTTTAATTGGCTCTTCTTCATTCTTGCAGGTAACAAGGTCAACTTTAAAAGCTTACATGGGTTCAAAATTTGGCCAGATCAGACTTGGGACTGAGGAGTTAGCTGCCCTTGAGTGTCTTAAAAAATCCCCATAGACTTATATTGGGAGAATTGTTGTGACCACTCTAGTGCTTTCATTTTATAATAGATCATATTCATTCATGCAGATAAGAAGGACAACTATAAAAGCTTGGATGAGTTTGAATTCAGTCAAGATCCCATCACCTATTATGGAGTTAGCTGCCCTTGAGCATCTTAAAAATTGATTGATAATGTTGTGACCACTCTAGCGCCTTCTTTTTTTATTAGATCTTCTTCATTTTTACAGGTAACAAGGACAACCATAAAAGCTTGGATGAGTTTAATTTAAAGTAGAACCAAGTTTACACTGTGGAGTTAAATTCCCTTGAGCATCATAAAAAATCTGCATAGACTTACAATGGGAGATCAGTTGTGACCATTCTAGCACCTTCATTTTTGAATGGATCTTCCTCATTTGTAGGTAACAAGGACTTATATAAAAGTTTGAATGAGTTTGATTTTCCTCCACACCCATCCACCAGCTACAGAGTTAGCTGCCCTTGAGCATCTAAAATATAACTATATAATGTTGTGACCACTCTAGCACCTTCATTTTTCATTTGATTCTCTTCATCCCTGTAGGTTACCAGGACATACATAAAATTATGGATGAGTTTGAATTTCGGTCAGATCCCATAACTGACTACGGAGTTAGCTGCCCTTGAGTATCTGAAAACTACACTTTCACCAGATTTCCAATGCAATTTTTATTCAGATCTTTTTATACACCCCACAAACTTTGTTTGTGGTGGGGTATACTGTTTTCACGTTGTCCGTCCGTGCGTCCGTCCGTCCGTAACATTTTGTTTCCTTAATATCTTGAAGAGTCATTTCTGGATTTTAATCAAACCTTGCAAACATTTTCATATATGCAAGACAAACACTTTAGACAAAAAAGTAAGGGCTAGGGGCCAATTCTATTAGAGTTATTTCCCTTTGTAGTTCTAAATGGCTTTTAATATAGGGTTTTATGCTTATGCTATTATAGGCCATACAACTCCTACCACAGCTTTTGATGGAACAATTTGATACTTTGCCTATACAATGTAGACACATTGAACATATGCATGAAGGAGTTTGGTTCAGAAAAAAATAATTTTTAGAAAAAATGACAGTTGTGAGAACTTAGACAATTTTTCCCTAATAAGGTGTTTGTATATGCATAGATGGTGCCTTCATGGGCCGATCAACTCCTACCACAGCTTTTGATGGAGCAATTTGATACTTTGCTTATACAATGTAGACACATTGAACATATGCATGAAGGAGTTTGGTTTAGAAAAAATAATTTTTGACAAAATGACAGCTGTGAGAACTTAGGCAGTTTTTCCCTATTAAGGCTTTTGTATATGCATAGATAGTGCCTTCATGGGCTGATCAACTCCTACTACAGCTTTTGATAGAACAATTTGATACTTTGCCTGTACACGCTTAGGGAAGTCTGTTACTACACAAAGTGGCTCTGGACGACAGTATGTTGGTTCTGGACGACATTATGTTACAGGTTCCTGACGAAATAAAGAGTTATGTAGTGAACGTGTAATTTGTTTGGAAGCCTTGACGCATACTAAACCGCAATAATCTTATTTTGTCGTTGTATATTTGTTCAGAATACTTATCAAAACTTAATTAATCCAGTGGCAAGGCAAATTTATCCAGTTTACACTTACCTGATACAATTATTGCTCCTGAAACTATATTTTACTACTACATATGCCCGCATATGCTTATTTTGGGCAATCACTTTCGTTTTCTTTGTAACTTTTATGACTTGGTATGATGAGGCATTGCATTGTCTATCACATAAGCGAATTAAGTTTTCTCTTGTAAATCAGCTTACTTTAAACAAACACGTTTTTAAAACCAAACTGCAGCTACCTCAGTCATTTTATAATGTTACAGGTGTGTAACGACTTCAAAACGTTTGTTACAGGTTAATGTCGACAGCGTTACAGGTAGAGACGACAGTCTCATGGAATCTCTGGATTTTATTATATGAGATATCTTCTATTTTGGGTGAAGGTGAAATGCCCTTTAATATTTTCGCTAATGAGGGACATGCTGTAGAAGTCTTTGAACGAACTGAGAATGTGTACAGTAGTTTGAACATTTGCGAAATCCTAACTATCCTGGTAAAAGGACCACTGATAGTGGTAATTAATTCACAGTGCCTATATGTTTGGAAAAAATCAAAGTTGGTCAAATGTTTTTATCTACATATATGGTCTCGCTGTTAGTCTCTATTTCAATGGATATACAGATTTATTTTTGAGCTAAACTGGTCCTTTTTTTGCATTAAATGTATAGGAAAATAGAAAACTTTTTTAGCACCATTCCTCCCCAACCCGATACAATGTATATAGGTTATCATGTGTATTCTTTTAAAACTCTTTTTTTTTCAAATATAAAATTTTATAATTAGTACGAGTAAGTTTCCTTTACATAGCTCCTTAGTCCTGAAATATATCAGCTTTTAGCATATTTGTCTTAGATTATGAAAATTGGCTTTTTAACGCTATTAAATTCTGTTGTTAGATGATTTTGTACTTACACTTACAGATAAGCTACATGGCCCCTGAATAGGTGTACTGTATACATGGATGAATTGTTATGGTACATTGCTGCATAAAATTACACTAGGTATACATTGTCATCAAGGTAGAACATACTTTATTTGCACAGAACAAACAACAACAACAGCAACAGCAGCAGCAGCAGCAACAAAAATATTAACGATTTTGAATTTAAAAGACTTCCAAATGTGACTTTAATTCGATATTGATGTTTTAATACCCTTACGCCTGAAAAATAAAATAATACTAAATGTTTTGGTGTAGTCTAACCCCTTTGATATCATCTCCTGTATTGTCACAGGGATACATTTATCTAATTATAACATATTCTCGTTCATAATACGTCAAACTTCTTATTTAAAAGGATACCAGTGACACTTTATACATAGGGAAGTTTTGGTCAGGATCGACAACATGCTATTGAACAATAAGTGTGAAATGCATTGACCTAGTCGCACGAAAATCATATTTTGTCACATGCGAATGTCCTATGCTGACAGGTTCCAAACATTTTGCCACTGACAAAATGCAGGCCTGATCTTGGTCCAAACAATTACCTACAGTTACTGAAATACCTGATAAATCCAGTTGAAATTTGCAGAATCAAGAGCTATATTATCAAGAATACACTTAATGTCGCGGCCCTGTATTTTGAAGACTCGGGCCTTGTATTTGACCAGCGTTGAAAAGGTTTCAGGGCAGTATTTACATCTGCTCAAGATTGAAAATTGTCGTCTCTAACCTGTTACAGAAAATATGACATCGTCTATTACCTGTTACACAGTCGTCTCTGACCAGTAACATTTGAAGAATATGAAATCTGAGGTTTTCACTTTTCTTTAAAGAAGAACATGTTAAAATTGACTGAAAAGTCGTGTGGATTATATTGTTGGACAATTTATGCTAATTCTATTGCGGAAATGCAAGTAAATGACCACAAATTACGTATTTCTGAAAGTTCTATTCCGGACCATAGTTTTACGATTTAACTACAAATATCTACGAAGCTTGTCTTTGTAATGCCAATCTAACAAACATTTAAATGATAGAAATGATCAAAACAAGCAAATAACACTATATTATCATTTTCTGCGACTAATTTGCATGTTACTCCTTTCAACTGTCGTCCAAAACCCAAAATATGTCGTCTAAAACCTGTTTTTTGTCGTCCAGCACAAGAACACAGTCGTCATGAACCAGTAATGGATTGTCGTCCAGAACCACCTTGTGTTGTAACAGACATCCCTAAGCGTGCTGTACAATAAAGACACATTGAACATATGCATGAAGGAGTCTGGTTGAAAAAAAAATTGACAAAGTGACAGTTGTGTGAACTTAGACAATTATTCCCTTATATGGCTTTTGTTTATGCATGGATAGTGCCTTTATGGGCCAATCAACTCCTACCACAGCTTTTGATGGAGCAATTTGATACTTTGCGGATACAATGTAGACACATTGAACATATGCATGAAGGAGTTTATAATTTTTATTTGCATAGATTCTACTGAAATCTTCTTTTCAAAACTAAGGTTTTCTGGTTTGAACTATAACTTGCCAAGTTTTTTTTCACTGACTGTTACTGTGCGGGGGGTATCTAATAAGCATTGCTTATTGACTTTTTTCATTAATACTTGCAGATAACTAGAACTGGCATAATATCTTATGTTTTTGAATTAATTCCTGGTCACTGTTTCAAGTTCAGAGTTATCTGCCTTTGAGCATCGTAAATTATGGTGTTTCCAAACATTATGCTGCTTCCATGGTGAGCAAACGTTGCCCATTGGGCTACTTGTTTTAACATGTTCAAAGGTCGACCACATCCTTCACATCCATGAAGACCTTACTACATTCTTATCAGTTTCTACTACGCTCTTACTACGTCCTACAAGTTCTTACTGCATCCATCATTATTTTCAAGGAAGTAGTAAGAATGTGGCTGAGTGTGAAGGGGGTATTAATTGTAGTTACCACAACTTGCTAATAAACATGCATTTAAGAATATTTTGCTCTATATTAACACTTCCAATGTTTTTTCTGATATTAACCTTATTTTGAAAGCAGCAGTGTCACACAAGAGTAGTAAACATTAGTCATATTAAATGCTTATTTACAGATTCACAGAGGCGGACACATTAATTATGGGTGATGTGACTTACGGTGCCTGTTGTGTAGATGATTTCTCAGCTAAAGCATTGGGTGCTGATCTAATGGTTCATTATGGTCACAGCTGTCTTGGTAAGCTGACATATTAATTATGGGTGATGTAACCTACGGTGCCTGTTGTGTAGATGATTTCTCAGCTAAAGCTCTGGGTGCTGATTTAATGGTTCATTATGGTCACAGCTGTCTTGGTAAGCTGACATATTAATTATGGGTGATGTAACCTACGGTGCCTGTTGTGTATATGATTTCTCTGCTAAAGCAGTGGGTGCTGTAATTTAATGGTTCATTATGGTCACAGCTGTCTTGGTAAGCTACATGTAACATATTAATTATGGGTGATGTAACCTACGGTGCCTGTTGTGTATATGATTTCTCTGCTAAAGCAGTGGGTGCTGTAATTTAATGGTTCATTATGGTCACAGCTGTCTTGGTAAGCTACATGTAACATATTAATTATGGGTGATGTAACCTACGGTGCCTGTTGTGTATATGATTTCTCTGCTAAAGCAGTGGGTGCTGTAATTTAATGGTTCATTATGGTCACAGCTGTCTGGGTAAGCTACATGTAACATATTAATTATGGGTGATGTAACCTATGGTGCCTGTTGTGTAGATGATTTCTCAGCTAAAGCACTGGGTGCTGAGGGCCAAGTAGCACATTTGATAACGTGTCTGGCTGCAGATATGTGTCTGACTGCAGATTGAGGGGTCGCGAGTTCAACCCCGACCCGGTCGCATACTTTTCTAATGATTTATCATGAAATCATTTCTACGGTCATTCTCTTCCCTTCCATAGATTCAAGAAGGGTTGTTGTCAGTCACATGCGAAAGTATGTGCACAAAGTATTAGTCAAGCTTACCCAGAAAAAAAGTGTAGTTAGGTGAATTGATCATCTGAACATGCCCATAGCTGTTGACTGGGACGTAAAGAATCAAACCAAAATTTTGGTGCTGATTTTATGGTTCATTATGGTCACATCTGTCCGGATAAGCTGACATGAAGGTTTTTTTCTTGCTTTTGTTTTTATATATATTCATGTATTAAGTTTTTGTTTCTAATAAGATATGAAACTGTGCAAAGCAGATTTCATTAAGGAGTCTTTTCTAAGAAACATCAACCAAACAGCGTCACCAAAAATGTGCAACATTTTCAAATTTTTCTCGTAAATAACTCTTGATTAAATGTGCAGATAACATTTTTAAGTGTTTTTTTTTGCAAATACGACTTGATATTTCATATAAAATGTCAATGTGAGACGATTCATGCATAATGACAAGTCCTATTTTTCCTGAAAATACTGAAGCTATCACAAAATGTGTAGTCAGCACAATGGAATGACCTAACAACAAACATTCTGTAGGAAAGCAAAGCTTGATTTACACAGAGAGTCTTGATCTGGGTCCAGACTGTTTGACACAGAGGGTACTCCTGAAAGTAATTTTGAAAAAAAAAGAAATAACAGATGCCTAAAAGGCATGCAAAATAACCCAGCATGCAAAGATATTAACAAACTGTTGGTGTGGCATCAGTTTGTTGAGTCTTGGCCACGTCATTATATCAAATTCAATTGAAAATTCCCACCATCAAGAGTTTGTAAAATTGCTTATTTTTTTATCTTCTTTAGTTCCAATAGACAGAACAGAGGGTATCCAAATGCTTTATGTATTTGTGGATATAAAGATAGACACAGTCCATTTTCTGGAGACATTAAGACACAACTTTTGTCCTGGTACCAGTCTAGCTATGGTGTCTACAATACAGTTTGTAACAACATTACAGGTAAATCAGCATGGCCCAAGATAAGCAGGGTACCAAAATCATCATAAAAGGCCCACATGAGTGAAGAGAGATTGTTTTATGCCTTCCTCACATTTCCATGTATGTCCATCTGTCCGTTAACACCTCTTTTCTGTTCTTTAATGCATATTTTCTCCCAGCTTTGCAAAGAAATCTATATTGGGTAGGATTGGATATAAATAAAACTGTTAGTTTGAATAGTGACTCGACAAAACTTTGAAAAGAAAAGACATTTATTCATTTTGGGGAAAAATATTTTGCCAACATTAAATTTTATTTAAACTTTCTGTTATTTTTTACTGCAATAATTTATGTGGCAGACAGAACTGATTATTTTATTCTTGTTTGTTAAGAGTAATCATGCATGGGTGAAAGTTTTCAGGATTATTCCTGAATTCAGGATTTTGAGGCTGACTTTCCAGAGAAAGACAGCCTCAAAATGCTGAATTAGGCAGATTTTAATAGCTTCTCTCATTTATTTTCAGTTCATCTTTGGACAATCGATCATTTAAACTTGGAATTGTTTACACTTTATAGGCATACAGCAAGTTTTAAGATTTGAAAGTTCAGGATTTTTGAAATTTTGACTATTCACCCATGGTAATGTGAATACATCATTTCTCACAGAAGAAAAACAGCCATGTAACAGGCTGTGTAGCATAAGCTGACATCGAGCTCATTCCAGGCGAGTTAATTATTTACCGCTTATTTCATTGACAGGCAGTAACAGAGCAGCTGAAAAGTGATTACAAAGTTGTGTTGCCGCAGTGTAAGCCACTGTCTCCTGGAGAAATTCTTGGCTGTACATCACCTAAGTTGAAAGATGTCGATAACATCATGTAAGTTTGGTGAGGACTGCTGTTGAAACATAAATATAGATGCTATATTAACCTTAAATATTTAAGCCTTATCAAACAGTGTAAACTCTGATAGGGAGCAGTCTGATGAGGGTTTACATGATTCGCTTTTCGACCACTAAGGAGATGTTTAAAATACCTGTATTGAAAATTGTATTTGGGACATTACACTGTTGGATTCATGCTCACAATTCAGTTATAGTGACATGGGTGAAAGTTTTCAGGATTAACCCTGAATTCAGGATTTAGAGGCTGACTTTCCATAGAAAGTCAGCCTCATAATGCTGAATTAGGCAGATTATAATAGCTTCTCTGTTTAGTTTTCAGATTATCTAAACACTATTAATCATTTAAGCTTGAAATTAATCATTATTGTAGGCATTCTTCAAGTTTTAAAATATGAATTTATAAAATTCAGGATTTTGAAAATTTTGAACTTTGACCCATGTAGTGACTTATCAGCAGAGCCATAAAAAGATTTGCAACCACAACACATGATATACATCATCAAATGAAATGCACTTCCTCCCTTGTTAGATGTAAACTTCTTCATTTAGTCTCAAAATGGAGCATTAAAAGCTGCATAAAGCTGTACTTTATCCACTGAAATAGGGCATAACTGATGTCATATTTGCAACATTATATCACAAGATTAATAGTTGTAAATTTTTAACATTACCCAATCAAACATTGTGAGACATTAGCAGGTGGATAAGAATACCTTTTCAATAATCTCTTCAGATTGTAAACTTGACTTTTTCAAATTATCGGTCAGATTACCAGGCCTTTAGATAAGAGTGTGTAACTAAAAATAATTTTTCTTATTTCTCAACCAAAATGTATGTTGTGGGTTGTGGGTACTCAAAAGAAAAGTCTCAATGAGACGGTTCTTTTGAGTACCCAAAACAAGTGTTGAAGTGGATATATAAGAAAATATTCACTATTTAAAGTCAAAAATTTTAATTATCTTGATCTATGGATATCATAAGGATAATAGAATATTTATGGTAAATGCGGTTATAAATACTAAAAAACAGAAAATATGATATACCAGCTGGGCCTGTTAGTATCCCAATAGTGTATAGCATATTAGCATTGGTAGTCTTAGAGTTGAAGGTTTGATCCCGGATTCTCTAAATTGTCAGATGAGAATTCCAGCTGCGGCCCCATCTCCATATGACCTAAGTTGTTACTGGGATGTTAAACAGAAACACAAGCACAGTTTCAGTCACATTTGTACATAAATACTTTGACAGATTCACTTTTCTATGTTTATCCTTAATTTTGAATTAAACCGTTTTACTGCTTGATGAGGTTGGTCAAATGGAGTATTGGAATGGCTTATAGTGTAAACCCTGATCAGACTGCTCCTATATAAGCAGCCTGATCTGGGTTTATGCTGTTTGGTAAGGCCTATCTCTTTGAATATTAAGGGTTGATACGATATATCACTCCTCCATTGTCATCCATATTGATTCCATGGACCCTCAAAACCTCAGGTGCTTGAATTAATTAATATTTGCTACTTTGTCTGATGCTTAGGGACCTTCTCTTCAATTCTGTCCAAACATTTTGAGAAAATAACAGACCAGGCCAAAAATAAAAATTTTGACCAAACTGAATCATAGAAAAACCAAATATCGGACACAGATATCTTCCAGATTATTTAAGAACCAATTATTTCTACTCCCTATCATTTTTCCCATCTCTTGACACAAGTAAGATGATTCTGTAACACTGCCAACACTGTAAACTGGACATTTTTTCAAAATAAACAGTTGTGGAGTGCATTTTGCCGGGCACCACCATCTTTGTTTACATCTGTGAGGTACTTAGGGTGACGTGGCACCAAACAGTGCGCTAGACATCATACTAGCTCACCCAGACAAGAATGCTGCTTGTTTTGAGTTTTCCTCTTGTTTTTTCTGCAACAAGTTGAGATGGCAATAAAAGTTATCAAAAGTACAGTTTTCTTTAAGTCTCTATTAAAACACATTTTATGGGTATCTTATGCTGGCATATAATGAGTCTGGTATGTAGGTTCAAGTAAGTTGTCTCAGGTGAGCAGGTTGGGCTTACCTACGTCATCTTAGTGGGACGTTAGAAACAAAATGGCGCTCTCCCTCCATTGCACTCAACACCTGTTTGTTTCAGTTTTTTTTTTATGAATTTCTCTGTCATCAGGTTAGTGTCTGCAAAATATGTTTAGGAGACAGCTAAAACTTGTTAATGGGCTGGTGGACAGACAAAAGATCCCGACCTGGCAGAAATCAGCTTCAAAGTGATATGACAAATTTTTGTGTCCTCCCTTGTCATTTTTCTTATGCTCGATTTAAAAGGTTTTTTTATATCCTTAAATCTTCGGCTTTGTCATTTCAACGCACGCTTTATGCTTCCAAAAGGCTAAATTCACACAAAAGTCATAATTTCAAGCCTCTGTGCACAAAACTCATAGTGGAAGACAAGTCAGACAAACCCCACCACCTATTGGCAGTTTTTTGTGCTATTCTGTCTCTAGAATTTGCCATGATCATAGCTTATCATTATGCAAGGGATTTTGTGAGAATTGGTGTAATTGTATTGTAAATGTTTAAACGCTTAAACAATATCATATTTCAGTTACCTTGGTGATGGAAGGTTTCATTTGGAATCTATAATGATACACAACCCTAGTATAGCTGCATACAGGTAAGATTTCTATTGTGCCTTATCCTGGTCTACACAGTTTCAAATGTCTCTACCATAAATATAGGCCACTGAGATAATAAACAATTGAGCCAGCCTACATGTGAGTACAGAGATTTTCCTACGACTGATTTTGGGCAGAACATCGGCCCCTTTTCAATTAAAAAATGAACAAAATCTTCCCAAAATGGTGTATATCATTCCCAATTTCTTAGTTCTACATTTTGGTGAACATTTCATGAAAATCCGAACAAAAATAGCAAGGTTACAGATGCATGCCAATTTGCATAAAATGTGAATGAAAACTTGTTTTCATTCACATTTTTTTGCAAATTTTCAGGAGTTTTTTCATAAGGGCAATTAAAGCAGCAAATGCTTTACACTGCTAATTTCATATATACTTTTAAATCTATTTAAATTGGCGGTCTAGTTCTTTTAGACTGCTTCAAATTTTCCCAATATAGATAATCCAAATGTTTTTTTTCCCCAAATTCATCAGGCCATGACTTCTGAAAGGTAGGAAATCCCTGGAGTAGCAAAGTCCCAGACGAGCCTGCAAAAATGTGCAGTCTCACAAGAGCCTTCACTGCTCACACACACAAAGTGTACAAGTAGAGGAAGGCTCAGACAAAAGAATTAGAGCTCCAGCCCCGTCAGCATGGGTGTTTAAAGGAGGATTTTGAACATGTACAATAAGTACAAAAAACTTGTGTGCTAGCCCAAATATTTACACACATATGATAAATTTACTCTATTTCACATAATATATATATCATATGTGTTTAACATTGTTCCCTATGGAATATAAACAAATATTTACAGTTATCAGCATAGCCATAGATAAGGTTTCTCCTAGCAAAATTTCAGTTTTTGTAAAAAATGCCTGTCATTGGAGGTTTGTTTTGGCCCTGGTCAGCTATCCATCAGTCCCTCCATAGCAGTCAATTGATACTTATGTGACTGCTCTAATCATCATATCATATCATAATCGGATTTTTGATTAACGTGCAGGTGCAGGGGCATCATCCACATCAGTGGGCCCCTTTCCAGGTAACTGGCTAGCTGCACGCATAGCAGATCTCACACCTGATCTCCAGGTGCTCCTTTCTTGAGGGTCAACTGTGGTGAGCTTCCACTCACGGCAGTCTTTCTCTGTCAGTTTCTTCCATGTTTGCTTGGGCCTCCCTGCCCCCCGCTTGCCGTCAATCTGCATGTCATATGCTGTTCTGATTGCACCACTCGAACGCGCCACATGCCCAAACCAGCGAAGCCTTCTCTCTCTCAAAATGAGGTCAAGGTCCTCAAGCTGAAGCTTTGCCAGTAGCTCGCTTGACCTTACCCTGGCCACATCCTCTGGCTTGATACTGCAGATCTGTCTGATCATGGCCCTATCATTGCGTTGCAAGCGCTGCAGGTTCGTCTTGGTAAGTGGCCAAGTTTCACTGGCATGGAGCATGGTGCTCCGTACGCAAGAGCTGTACACATGGCCACGGGTCTTGTAAGAGAGGTGGCGGGATGTGAGAACTGGTAGTAGCTCCCTGAACTTCTTCCAGGCGGTTTTCACACGAGTAGTGACCGCCATTTCACAGCCTCCACCAGCAGAAAGCATGTCACCTAGGTAGCAGAAGGAAGCTACCACCTCAAGCTGATCAGGTCCGACCTGGACTTCACTCTGTGGTCTGCCGTCAATAGGGCGAGCATTTCCCATGCACCGTGCACACCTATAATCAGGATTTGGTGTCAGTCTTTGTAGCCCACTGCATTTCTTATGCACCCAAAGTTTGCAGCCATTGCAGTAGATGCTGTTGTTGCCTACTCCTGTACGACAGACAGCGCATGGGTATTCGCCTGAACTCTGCAAGAGGTCCAGGCCTGTACCACAGATCATGCCTTTTGTCTTTCCTGCATTCACCCTCAATCCCTTCTTCTCCATGGCTTCTTTCCATATCAAGAGCCTCCTGACACATTCCTCTAGGGAGTCAGCAATGATGACAAGATCATCTGCATAAAGGTCCTCCCAGGGAACACCAGCCCGAAACTCACGTGACAAGGCCTCCAGCACAATGATGAAGAGCAAGGGACTGAGTACGGATCCCTGATGGACCCAGACCTTCACCTCAAACTCTTTGCTGAAACCCTCGCCAACACGAACCCGGCTTCGTGCATTAGCGTACATTCCCTGGACTAACCGCACAATCCATTCCTCAATGCCTAGCTTTCTCAGGGCCCACCAGATAACCTTCCGAGGGACACGGTCAAATGCTTTCTCTAGGTCCACAAAGGCCATATAAAGCCGCTTGTTCACTGCTAGGTATTTCTCCTGCAGCTGCCGGACCACAAAGATTGCATCTGTAGTGCCTCTTCCTGGGACAAAGCCAAACTGGGAGTCGTCAATAGACACCACCTGTCTTATGAGACCATCGACAATCCTCTCTAGGATCTTCATGGCCTGCTCAGTCAGCTTGAGGCCTCGATAGTTGCCTCTATCCAAAGCATCACCCTTGCCCTTGTAAAGGCAGACAATGAAACTTTCCTCCCAGTCAGTTGGGACCTTGCCGTCACGGATAATCGCAGTAGCAAGATCTCGGATCATGGTGGCCCCTGTATCACCTGCTGCCTTGATCATCTCCACCACTATGCCTGATGGACCTGCAGCTTTGCCCGACTTCATCTTTGAGATGGCCTTCTTCACGATGTCATTAGTGATTGGGATAGGCGGGCCCTCTAACGGAGGTTCATTGGACAGGTGATCAGGGTCCCAATCAAATTCAACGTTGAGAAGCCTTTCATAATGTTCAGCCCATGCATTCTGCTTTGCCTCCTTGCTCATTGACATTTCCCCAGTGTCATTCTTCACTGGCTTGTCGCCTACAACATCAACATTCTCTTTCCTCATCTGGTTGGCGAGGCGGAAGATATCAGACGACTTGTGGTCAATGCCCTCATAGACCACCTTGTCTGCTTCGTGGCGTGCATGGTGCACCACACGTCTGGAGATGCGCTTGGCAGTGTTATATGATGCTCGTGTGCATTTGCCAGCCTTCCATGCTTTGAAAGCTTGGCGCTTGGCTGTGATCGCATCATCTTCTTCCTTATTCCACCACCAAGTTTCACGTCGCCATCGGTGGGGCTTTGTTGTGCCGCACACCTCCTCTGTTGTCTTCAGCAAACCTGTCATGAGTTTCGCCCAGATTTCCTCAGTAGTAGTAGCCGCTTCAGTTTCCACAGCGGGCACATGTGCCTTGAAGACTTCCTGGAATCGGCTACAGGTTTGAGGATCTCTGAGCTTCCACACTTTTGGACGTGGGGTGAATTTGCGCTTGATTTGGGGCGGCATATCAATCATCATGTCGCACACAAGGAGCTGATGCTGCAGAGCAACCTCCTCTCCAGGAATCACCTTCACATCCATAACAAGTTTGCGCAAGCTCTTTCGAAATAACATGAAGTCTATCTGGGTTGCTGTATTACCGGACCTGTATGTGATGAGGTGACTGTCACGTTTCTTGAAACATGTGTTACCGAGGAACAGGTCATATGCTAGTGCATATTCCAGGATCCTCTCACCCTCACTATCAGGGTCCGGCTTGCCATACCCATAGCCTCCATGAACTTCTTTGTAACCGGAGCCTGTACTGCCTACATGGCCATTCCAATCACCACATGGGATGAGGAATTCCGATGCTGGGATCATTGCAATCACGGCCCTAAGTTGGTCGTAGAATAGATCCTTTACAGAATCACTGAGACCACACTGTGGGGCATAGACAGACAGAAGACAAAGCACCCGCTGACCGACTATGATCTTCACCAGGATGATCCGGTCGGAGACTCGCTTGACCTCAAATACCTTCTCTATCCACTTCTCCGCCACAAACACTCCAACACCAGCAGTACCCTTGTTGTTTCCAGACCAGAACAGTTTGTACCTTGAGTCTTTGCCCGTTATTATACGGCAATGACCACCCCGGTATCTGGTCTCTTGGACACAACAAAGGTCTACTTTTCTACGAGATAGTGTTTCCACCACCTCGCAGACCCTCCCTTTTAGAGTGTTCACATTAAGAGTGCCCACCCTGAAATTTCTCAGATGCTTGCTGGATTTGCCCCAATGGCCCGACCCTGCCCCCCACACCTGAGAGGGGGCCAAGCCGGAGACGCCACTGACAGAAATCTGGTTTCTGCCAGCATCGCCTAACGTGACTTCATTTGTTGATTCTGCCATGATTGTTTTTGGAACTATGGTTTTTCTGGGATCGCCTGTCCTAGCTGACATCCCAACTCAGATCTTTGACGGCCTCTGAGATTCCGCCGTTCCCTCACTCGGGCAGTGTGCCTTGCCGTTGTTCTTATACAGAGTCGTCCGCCAAGCCACAATAGCTAGGATGCCAAACCATCAGCGTGTAGATGGCTGCCATCTAGCTCTGCCACCCAGGCTGTGGCAGCCTCTTAACCCAGAGGTGGGGGATGCAGTTTAACGTCATACCCAGGACTCCTAATGTATTTAAATAAGATTTGTGGCCGTGCCCGAGGTTATTAAACTTTTATTATGTGCTCAACTCACTGAACATGTAATTTCAATTGCTCATTAACTCTAAAATGCTGAAAAATAAAGACATTTCTTGCTTTCAAACTCTTAGATGTTGTATTTATCATGCTAATAAATGTTAAAATGGTATTTTTTAAAAACATTTATGAGCATGATAAATTTCGTGCTCAGTTGAGTTGAGCATGAAAAGTTTTATAACCTCCTGGCAAGGTATTCTAGCTAGTTAATGTAGCTGAGCAGGCTGAATCCACTTCAGCTACATAAACGAGCTAGAATAGTGAAATTTATCACTTTTATACTTTACTTTCCAGAGGCACTGATCAGACTGTTCAGATATGCAGACTGATCTGTGACTGTTATTTCCATGCAACAAAATTAGGTTTTCTTGGGACAAGAAATATATTTGATTAACAAAGGCGCTGATCAGAGTATGCCTAGGTTTCAAACTGGCCCGAGCCTTTGTTGACCCATTTAAGCCAAATGAAATTTCCCACTCATATCAATTGGAACAGTCCATCTCCATTTTAAAGGTTGTTTTCATATTTATTCAAATTTTAGTAGAACATTCTGTGAGCAATCAGTTGAGACCCAGATCAGCTGCAACATTCTGTGGCATCTGATCTTGGTCTCCACTGTTTGCCTATGTCCCACAGAAAGGAAGCTAGGCTTATAGGGGTTAATCATGAAACGAAATCTCTATGTTTTTTTTTTTCAGATATGATCCCTATAGTAAGATATTTTCAAGAGAATACTACGATACCGAGAAGATGCATGAAATCCGAAGGTCAGCTATACTGAAAGCCTCTACAGCCAAACAAGTTGGCATTATACTGGGAACCTTAGGGAGACAAGGCTCTCCTAAAATATTACAGGTAGTTTTCTATCACTCCTTTAACTCTTTGCATGCTGGGTAATTTTTCATGCCTTTGTCGTCGTCTGCTGACATTTCTCAAAATTAACTTTTTCAAAAGTTCTTTCAGGAACACTATCAAAGTGTCAAAAAGTTTTGATCCAGATCAGGACTGACAGAATGTTTGCAAAGGTTAACAGCAGATGACAAAAATCGCCGCTGGCAGGCAAAAGCTTAACATGAAATATGTTTTACCTTATAAGCTCCAATCCTGACTGCTGCTGATGTCAAACTTTGTGATATTTCTCTTGATCATGGTGAAGTTATGACTTAACATTTCTTGTGAATTGATTTATATGAAATATCTTAAGCTTTTTTTGTTTCTTAAAGCAGCCCTGGAGGGTATTTGAAAATTTCTGATGCAAATATTCTATCCGGCGTCACTGCGTTGTGGTCTTTGAGCAAGACACATTTATCCTAGCTTAGAACTGGTTCAACCCAGGAAGACCCGTCCCTGTTTAACTGAAAGATTGTTGATCGGATTTAAAGAATCAAAACAAACAAACAAAACAAACAAAAGCAAATATTTTATGCATATTCAAGAGGTAATTGATTCCCATAAAATAGTGTATCAAGCTTTTGTCCAAAATCAAATTAATAATAAACTTCAAGGATTATCTCATGACTCAATGTCATATATTTCACACGCTGAGTACAGTAAATGTTCTATAATTGCGAACACTTTTCTCTTTTTGTTCTCTTATAAAATGTTGCTAATCAGGGCTGATTATAATGCTTGTCAAAATAGTAAACAGGGAAAACCCTGATCTGACTGCTTCTTCAGAAGCAGTCTGATCTGGGTCTGCCCTTTTTGTCTAGGCCTTTTTAATAGGTAACTGGTGTTAAAAATTTAGAACATCTACCAAACTTTTTCTGTTATATATTTTCAGCATCTACAGGACAAGATGAGAGAGTGCAATATCAATTACATAACAGTTCTATTATCAGAAATCTATCCGGACAAACTAGCGCTATTTCAAGAGATTGATGCGTGAGTATATACAAGTTAGAAAACCTGTTAATTATGACCAAGAAAGGTGCAGACCAGCCTGCACCATGTCATGATAAACAAAATTTTTCTGCAAAAAATTGTCAATATTTGCTTATCCATCAGTTTTAACAAGTGTTTTAGGTGCTCAAAAGAAATGTCTCATTGAGATGGTTCTTTTGAGTACACACAACATATGGTTTGGTTAAGAAATAAGAAAATTAAATTTTTAATTACACACTCTTAGCTAGAGGCCTGCTGCACATTCAAGCAGTCTGATCAGCACTTTTGTTGCTAGGTATGGAAATTGGTTTTAAGTAATACGCCTACTGTATAGAACAAAAGGTCATCCACATGACTTGTGTCCCCTTGTCACCACAAATGGATTACTGATTAGCCCTTTGCCGGCTACTGGCAACTGTTGTCTGTTCATAACCTTTACAAAGGATTTGGCCCCGGTTATGCTTGACAAATTATCCAGCATGCAGAGTAAAACCTCGCAAGCCTGTTACTAGAAACAGCTACACAATTAATTTCAAAGATTTGACAGCCATGTCAATAGATATATCAAAGGTCAGACCATTCATACAAATACCAATAGGGGTTCTGATACTTTTGTAAAAGTCATAATTTGGTATAATAGCCCTAATTACCATTTGGCAAGGATCATAAAAACAGAAAGATTACTATTACATGCTGTAACTAATTAGGCTGCTCATGAGCTGCCTCATCATGGTCAAAATTTCTTGCGTACCAGATATTAAGGACCAGACTCCAAGGACGGATCTCTTTCTGAAGCTCAGATATGATCCCTGAGGGTTGAGCATAACCATGATTGTTTTCTAATTACAGATGGGTACAAGTAGCCTGTCCAAGGCTGTCTATAGACTGGGGAATGGCATTCAATCAACCTTTACTATCACCTTACGAGGTTTGTAGTTTTTGCTTATGTATGTAGTCAATGATCATTAACTGAGTTGGAAGAGTGCAGTATTCATGACCAGGAAGTTGCAGTGGCACAGAGTTGTGCCCTTTAGCAAGACACTTTAAAATCAGTGCTTAGTACTGGTTCAACTGAAGAAAACATCCAGACATGTCTGATAATTTTTTGACTGGGATGTAAGCATCAACTCATGTTCATGAGACCAAAGATATATTCCAGTTGTCAGTAGTAAAGAAGTACCATCAAGACTACAGTAAGACATTGATCTTCCAAAGTTCCCAAACCTCCAGTCTTATGGACTTTGAGTAAGCAAAATTAATTTATAATAACTATTAGTGGTTTCAGAGAAACATATCCCCCCCCCCCCCCACCATCACAAATTTGACCTAGTTAGCTCAGGTGTGATCTTGAAAATGCAAGCTCACCAAAGCCTTATACAGTGTTCATCATTCCCCAATGTTATAGCCATGCAAATTTAGTTCCGATCTGGCCACTAGCTCATGAGATATCTTGCACACCTTCGGTAGGGGGCATAATGAACTGAATTAATAGGAATCACAATAGTGAAAGCCATTTTGGAGAAACAAGGTCAGGCCCCCTAGCAGACTCTCATGAAATTAAAGGTTTTTTATAAAGGCTATTTTAGGCAAAATAAAGGTTGTTTGATTGAAATTCTAACAAAATAAAGAGCAAATTAACATCACTTTTTCTAGCATTTTTATCAGATCCTGATCTTTAAATCCATGTTATGATAGATGGTGATATAAAAGGGATGCAGCTAATCCTTAGCCAATAAAATTATAGCCGATTTATCACAAATCAATAGAAAATCACTTTTGTTGTGTCACTCTCTAGTTAAAAGCCTTAAAGGCTTGTATTGAGCAGTGTTGGATTGAAAAATAAATCACATATTATCTAATATAGAAGGGGGGGGGGTCCGGGGGTCCGGGGGTCCTCCCTCGAAAGAAATTGAAAACCAAGAAAGCAAGAGAAGCCATCTCTGGTCATTTTGTAAAGACAATCTTACCTTCAGTAAATGAACAATTTCAAAGGATATTGCTCCCATTTATTGTATGCTCTTTTTTAAATATAAATTTAGATATGCATATTGTCTGTATTAGTCTTGGGGTGTAGATAACCATGTTTAGATTTGACAACCTTCAACAATGACATTAGAAAATCAGGACATAATTCAATTTCAAAAGTCAAAAACACAATAGACGCTATCCATTAATATTTGTTGGCGCAGTTATTGCAGTTAGTAGCATCTCAAACCTACTGTCTGGGGGGGTTGCATTTGCTGTGGAAGGATTTTGGTTAAGCCAGCCTAGGAAAAGGGTGGTTAGGGTCAACTAGCCATTCCTACATTACCTCAGCTGTTTAGCATGGATGTAAAGCAAGAAATCCACCCAAAGGCATTTATATTTCCCACATTTCACTCTTTTTTTATTGCTGCCTAATCTGAAGCCTCAGAAAAATTGACAATAAGAGTCACTGTGGTGCAAGAGGTAGGTATAGACACAATGGTCTGAGGATGAATTAAACAGCTCAAGATGTCACAGACATTACTTATCAACATATGTATGGTCTTATTTCTTATGCTCAAACGGATCTTGAAAAAGTTAAAGGTTAATTAATCAAAATAAAGGTTATTAAAGGTTTTTCAGCCAAATTAAAGGTTTAATAGGATTGTAACCAAATTAAAGGTTTCTAAAGGTTTTAAAGGTTCCACTAGGCGGCCTGCAAGGTGCCTTTACAGATGTTAGAAAGATGAGCATATTTTTTCTGCATAAAATTTTGATTATTATTTTTATCTATCGGTCTAAACATGTGTTAGGTGTTTTGTATGAGTAATAAGGAAACAAGAGGGCCCATGGGCCCTAAATGGCTCACTTGAGTTCTTGTCACAAGGAGAGGATGTTAACCATAAAAAATAAATCCCATTTCTCAAACACCTTAGTCCATCTTGGGTATCACTCAGACCATAATCAAAGACAACCAATGCACAATTTCAATGTCTGGCCTATCAGAGGTGTGCATAAGGTCAAACTTGCATAATGTTGTACAAGTCTTTCCCTTTAATTTGATATAATATGCATCATGACCTACTTCAGAAAAAAAAAGTTTGACCTTTTGACCCTAGCTAGGGGCCTTGGGTGTATAAAAGGGCAGAATATTTACTTGCATTGTGTTTTCTGCTTCATTCCTGTTTAATTCAACATGCAGCATGATTACTTACAGAAAAGAAAGAAATGACCTTTTGATCCCCCAGGGATCAAGGGTGTATGTAAGGGCAAAAGATTTGCAAGCATGTATGTATGCTTCATTTTTTTTTATTTGATATGCAACATGACCATATTCTGTAAAAGTTAATTTTATATAAGCCTAATATGTGACACACAGGGGCGTTATTTGAACAAACTTGGTAGAGGTATTCTAGGTAATGCTACATACCAAATATGAAGGTTGTAGTCCTTGTGGTTTCAGACAACAAGATTTTATTATGTTTTTCCTATATAAGCCTATGTGACCCCGGGGCAGGCCCATTTTTGGCCCCAGGGGCATAATTGGAACAAACTTCAAGGCATTATAGTCCTTAGAAGATTTTATCATGTTTCCCTTATATAAGCCTATGAAAAACATGTGACCCCCTGGGTGGGCCCGTTTTTAGCCCTAGGGGTATAATTTGAACAAACTTGGTGGAGGTTCACTAGGTGATGCTAGAGCTCTAGTCCCTGTGGTTTCAGACAAGAGGAGTTTTTAATGTTTTCCTTATATAAGCCTATGCAAAATATGTGACACCCGGGACGGGCCTATATTACTGGCTTCCAGAGAAGAGGGAATTATAATATTATTTCTCAATCAAAACATATTGTGTCACCAGAATCTGTAATGCAATCGGTAGCCAGTCTGACTGCAGATCCAGGGGCCGCAAGTTTGATCCCGACCGGGTCACATACTTTCATGGAGCTGGATCATGAAATAATTTCTAGTTAATCTCCTTTTTCTGCTGATTCAAGAAGGGTTGTCGTCAGTTACAAGCCAAATTAAAGTATGTGAACAAAGTACTGGTTAACCTCTTAGTCATTGTGCCCACGAAAAAAGTGTGGTAAGGTGAACAGACCTTCTCGACATGACCATAGCTGTTTACTGGAACATAAAACATCAAACCAAATAAAAACATGTTGTGGAAACTTAACTGTCTTATTGAGGTGGCGATTATAAATTAATTTTCATATTTCTTATCCAAAATATATTTTGTGGGTGCTCAAAAGAACCGTCTTAGTGAGACCATTCTTCTGAATACACACAATTGTAGACTGATGGGTAAGAAAACAATCACAAATTAACAACCAAAATCATTGCCTATCTGGACTTATATCAGTGTTTCTATTTGTAATTCCAGATGTCTGTTGCCCTGGATAGTGTACAATGGCAGACTGTCTACCCAATGGATTACTATTCTAATGACAGTCTTGGTCCATGGACTAATAACAACGAAGCCCACAGACCTGTCCGTCAGAGGAGACCAAGACCTGTAATTGGTAGCAAGGGAGATAAATCTAGTCCTAGGAAAGATAACTCAATACCAGACAAACAAGTATCATCAATAGACACTATGCATTCAAAAACTTGTAAAGAAAATGATTGTGATAAAGAGAAAAACTTTACAAAGGAAAACAGTGAGGGGTTACAATCAGAGACGGGTGCAAGTGAGGAAGTACAATCAGAGAAAAGTGGTGGGCATGTCAAAGTAGAAACAGAAACTTGCTGTAGATCATCTTTGAATGAATCTTGTTTAAAACCTCATTCCAGTAATTCCTGATGCTGAATTTGAGAATAAAATTATTTCTACTGATGATTAGCAAACTACTTTCAATTATAGTATATGACAACACAATGCAGTCCCTTTATAACAATATATTTGGGTCCATAAGAATGGATGGTGTTATAAGTGAATTTTGGGACAATTTTACAAAGGAATTATAGGAAAATGACCATTCCATGGTTATTTTCCTATAATTCCTTTGTAATTCATTTCATGGTCATTGTCCTATAATTCCTTTGTAAAATTCCATGGTAGAAAAATATGGGATTCCAAACATGACCATGTTACATGTATATCCAATATGTTATAATGAGAGGTGTTATAAAGGGACTGCGCTGTATATCAGTATTTGAGTCAGCACACAAGTACTTGGGCATAGGTGACCTGCCAAGCCTAGGTATATGCAAAGTCTGGCTAGATTCTCCGCTGCTTGCATGTATAAAGTATGGAAGTAGATGATGGTTCAAACCTAAAACTAGACACCTTGCCCTACTGGATATTTCAGCATATAAGATTAAAGAGTATCCTAACTCATAAGATATGTATAATAATATCTGTCATTTACTTACAAGGTCGCGTAGGGCAGTCAGTTACGTGTCTGACTGCAGATCCAGGCCTTGAGTTTATAAAACTAGAGTTCATTCTCAGACTCAAAATAAAGGGCAATGATTGGCTGCTTGGGGACAATTGTCCGCAAGCAGCCAATCATTGTGCTTTATTTAGAAACTGAGACTGTATTAAAGTTTTATAATCTATAGGCCAGGGGTCGGGAGTTGGATCCCGGCCCGGTCCCATTCTTTGGCGTTTTTGATTATGAAATAATTTCTACTGCCATTCTCCTCCCTTCCACTGATCCAAGAAGGGTTGTTGTCAGTAGAGCATGAAAAGTAGGTCAAGGTTACTGGTTCATAGTGCATGCTCAAAGAGTATGTTGAGGATAATTTATCTGCAAGGTTTGATACTTACATCTATTAAATTTATTGCTGCAGAGAAATGCAATATTATACAGATTAATGTCACAAGGTCTCTCGATCATAAAAAGTAGGTCAAGGTCACTGTGACACAGTGCATGCCCAAAGAGTAAGTCAAGGACAGTTACTATGCAAGTAGGTCACGGTAACTGTGACACAGTGCATGCTCTAAGAGTATGCCAAGGACACAATTACTATATTATTTATACCCCCCGCAAACTTTGTTTGTGGTGGGTATACTGTTTTCACGTTGTCCGTGCGTCCGTCCGTCCGTCCGTAACACTTTGTTTCCTTAATATCTTGAAGAGTCATTGCTGGATTTTCATCAAACCTTGCAAACATGTTCATATATGAAAGACAAATACTTTAAACAAAAAAGTAAGGGCTAGGGGCCAATTCTATTAGAGTTATTTCCCTTTGTAGTTCTAACAGGGTTTTTGTATAGGGTTTTATGCTTATGCTATTATAGGCCATACACGGGCCGATTAATCCTACCACGGCTTTTGATGGAACAATTTGATACTTTGCCAATACAATGTAAACACATTGAACATATGCATGAAGGAGTTTGGTTCAGAAAAAATAATTTTTGACAAAATGACAGCTGTGAGAACTTAGACAATTTTTCCCTAATAAGGCTTTTGTATATGCATAGATGGTGCCTTCATGGGCCGATCAACTCCTACCACAGCTTTTGATGGAACAATTTGATACTTTGCCTATACAATGTAAACACATTGAACATATGCATGAAGGAGTTTGGTTCGGAAAAAATAATTTTTGACAAATGACAGCTGTGGGAACTTAGACAATTTTCCCCTAACAAGGCTCTTGTATATGCATAGATGGTGCCTTCATGGGCCGATCAACTCCTACCACAGCTTTTGATGGAGTAATTTGATACTTTGCCTATTCAATATAGACAAATTGAACATATGCATGAAGAAGTTTGGTCCAGAAATTTTTTTTTTGACTAAATGACAGCTGTCAGAACTTAGACAATTTTTCCCTAATAATGCTTTTGTATATGCTTAGATGGTGCCTTCATGGGCCGATCAACTCCTACCACAGCTTTTTATGGAGCAATTTGATACTTTGCCTATTCAATATAGACACATTGAACATATGCATGAAGGAGTTTGGTTCAGAAAAAAATTTTTTTGACAAAATGACAGCTGTGAGAACTTAGACAATTTTTCACTTATATGGCTTTTGTATATGCATGGATAGTGCCTTTATGGGCTGATCAACTACTACCACAGCTTTTGATGGAGCAATTTGATGCTTTGCCGCTACAATGTAGACATATTGAACATATGCATGAAAAAGTTTGATTTGAAAAAAATATTTTTGACAAAATGACAGCTGTTAGAACTTAGACCATTTTCCCCTAACAAGGCTTTTGTATATGAGCGCGGATCTGACAAAAGCGTCCTTCGGGCATTTTAGCCGTTTTTGTGTAATCAAAATTTCAAAAACGTCTAAATTTTCAAGATTTTGCATGTTCTTACAATAGAGTAAAATTGCTTCTTACATGTAATACAATCAAAGGCGCAAATAGTTCTGATAAAATTAAGTGATACATATAATGTATGTTGCCATGGCAACAGCTGTCATTTGGACTATACATTACCTTTCAAACAGGATACCTCATTTCAAATGCTTTTGTAAACACGGGATGAGCGTATGTGAGCTATTTGTGCAGTCTATGTAATTGCATACATATCAAATTTACAGAAACATGGAGCATTCTTGAAATATTGCTCCTAGCGTCTTTGTTTAGCGTCATATGTTAACAGAATGGTGTTGACGTCTGAATGTCATTAACAATGTTAAGTGACGTTAAGTTTAAAACGCATCATCTATATGAGTTCAAACCCTCATATCTTTGTTATTTGTAAAGATAATCTCTTCAATTTTCTGTAATTGTTCGCGACAGCTAGGTCTTTCTTTCTCTTTGAATATCTCACTTTTGACTTTTATTGCCAGAAGGTCCCTTCTATCAGATCTTGGCTCATATGTATTGATGGTGCCTTCATGGGCCGATCAACTCCTACCACAGCTTTTGATGGAGCAATTTGATATGTTGCCTTTACAATATAGACACATTGAAAATATGCATGAAGGAGTTTGGTTTGGAAAAAATATTTTTTGATAAAATGACATCTATGAGATCTTAGACTATTTTTCCAGTTTAAGCTTTGACATATAGAGCTTTCAGGTGTGAATAATTTTGTGTATTTGATCTTAACAAATGTTCCAGATTGCATGATTTAAGATCATTTGCACAGATTCTACTGAAATCTTGTTTTCACAGATCCTACTGAAATCTTTTTTTCAAAACCAGGGTCTGCTGGTTTGAACTATCACTTGCCAAAAGTAAGTTTTTTCACTGACCCTTACTGTGCGGGGGGTATCTAATAAGCATTGCTTATTGACTTTTTTCATTCAACTATTAGGTCACTGTATCACCACATGGTATGCAATGTCCCGGTCTCTTGTAATGCTAGCGGAGATGGGAACCAGTTGGGGGTATGGCTAAACAGTGACCTTATAGTTGAATAATACAAAGTTTGACACAGCTATCACTGCTGTAGACTGACGAACAGTGTAACTTGTTGGCTGATAGGCAGAAATTTGAACTGTCACACCCTGCTTGTGACAAATAGTTTCTTCTTGGTAGCAAATAAGGCTTGATATTCCTTGAAATGTCAAGGCATTGAAGACATCACAAAACTTGTCATAATTTTACAGTCATAATTGTCAGACCCTTTTAAGACCATGGAATTTCCCATAAAGTTTGATGCAGTTAAGCCAGGATGGTCCTTTGTATATACTGTGGGGTCACAGGTTATAATCTCAAAAAAAATATATTTCTTTCTCTAAAGATCCATTTTGTCTTAGTAAACGGTGCAGACCCGCTTGCGACATTTCATCTGGGATCTTCAGTTTGCCAAAATGAAAATCCTGATGGAACTTCATTAGTGTCTGCACTGTTTGCTAAAAACAAACTCTAATCAGGGACAGAAATATGTCATGATAAAAGCCTATTATTTATCCATATTGTGTGTGGGACCAAATCATATGACAGCTTAGGTTCAAGATGTTTTGAGGGCTGACAGTGGCTTTGAACTAAATATACTAAAAAGATCAAACTTGGCATTCAATAAATATTTAATTACAAAACTTTTATATGTACAAAATATTTAAAGATAAATACGAAATTCAATGTACTATAAATACAACTTTATTAATAATTAATAATAAGCTGTATATTAACCCATTTACACCCAGATATCCCTCTCCTCCCCAAAGGACAATAGCAAGTAGTGGAAACCCAGATTATGTCTGAAATGTCATCACAGGGTATACACAATCTGTTACAAGTAATCTTTAGAAGCTCAGTGGTAGAGTGCAAGACTTGAGGTCGAGGGGTATCTGGGTTGAGCTTCACCAGAGGTCGAGGGGTACAGGATTGCCACTCAATATCCTTTTCAAAATTCCCTGACTTTTCACTGACTTTGACTTTGACTTTGAAAGGCCGATTTTAGTCATTTTCATTCATCAAACCATAAATATTAGAAAAGGAATGTTTCTGAACATAAATTGCCTTGCAATTTATGTTCAGAAACATTCCGTTTCTAATATTGTTTGCAATTTATGGAAAATAAAATTTCCAGAAGCCCGTTAACTAGCAACTTTTTTTTGGAAAACTTTGAAATTCCCTGACTTTTCCATGACTTTTTTCATTTTTTCTAGATTTCCCTGACTGAAAATGAAATTCCCTGACTTTTCCCTGACCTGGAATTTTTTTTATTTTCCAGAATGTTTTCCCTGACCGTGGCAACCCTGGGGGTAGCTGGGTTGAGCTTCACCAGAGGCACTGCATTGTGTCCTTGAGGAAGACACTATCATCTGCTTAGAACTGGTTCAACCCAGGAAAATTATCCCAACATGACTAAAAAAACTGTTGACTGGGATGTAAAGCATCAAATCAAAAACAAAATTTAAGAGCTCATGAGATTTGGTACTTATTGCACATAGGTCCAGATAAGGATAGTTTGTGCACTTAAATTTGCATTTATTTCCTTACCCATCAATTTAAACATGTGTTTTGGGTGCTCAAAAGAACCGTCTCATTGAGACAGAGATGATAAAGTTCAGGATAAATCAGGATTTCCTGATTGAGCACTCATGCATTTTGGATATAAGATCAAATTTATTATTGCTGTAATTTGTTATAAGAACCTATCATGATCTTTTAATCAGATACCATAAGATAAGCATAAACTGATTGCTTTCTATGGATGTTTAGTTCTTTTAAAAATTTTATTGGTGATTTCTGAACATTTTTGGCCAAGTTCAGGATTGAGCTGAAATATTTTCCTGATTGAGAATTTTGGACTATTTACCACCCCTGTTGAGATGGTTCTTTTGAGTACCCACAACATATGTTTTGGTTGAGTTGCAGGAAAAATAATTTTCCAGTACGTACTCTTATCTGGAGGTCTGTTTCATATGTGTAAAGTCACTCTTTTGTCTTTGACTGCTAGCGGCGAATTTTGCCATCATCTGATTATCTTTGCAAACAGATTAGACCCAGATCAGAACTGACAGAATGTCGATCCTGATCTGGTTCCAAACTGTTTGACACTCTGATAGTGTTCCAGAAAGACTTTTTTGAAAAAGTTAATTTTGAAAAATGTCAGCAGACGTAAAAAAAAGTGAAAAATTACCCAGCATGCAAAGAGTTAAACCAGGGTTTGCACATGCTTGAAAAGTACTTGAATTTAGAGAGCTTTCTTGAAAAGTCCTTGAATTTAGAGGGCTTTCTTGAAAAGTCCTTGAAAATGAAATCTGCCTTGAAAAGCCCTTGAATTCTACTATTTCTTTAGGTCTTAGCACTGTTGATAGAGACCTAAATCAGTATAAGATTGTTGTGTCTTTATTTGTTGAAGCATATGCTGCACCAAATATAGGCACACCAATTTTATACTAATTTTCCAGTACTAATGTCTCCATCATCTCAGTCTAGCATTTCTGAAGTAGAATTTTAAAACTTAGCTCAGTGTTTTTCATTAACTTCACTTTTAGAAGTCCTTGAAAAGTCCTTGAATTTTACTCATATTTGCTTGTATGAACCCTGTAAACATGCATGCTCAGCTAGCCAGTAGGAATAGAGGTCTAATTTGACTGCCTGCTACTTCCTTTATTTCCATTCTTTGTACATGGGGTCAGCCAAGGCTCTGGTAAGACTGCTAATGTGTGCAGTCTCATCAGAGGCTTAGCTACATGATGATGAGATAAGTTCCAAAATCTCATGTGCTGGCTCATATTCTTAGCATTTATTTCTTGAAGTCCCCTATAATAAATAATGGATCATTACAACACAATAAAAAGTCTGAAAATTAAAGATTCCACTCGGCTTAAATGGTTTAATATGGTAGCTGGACGGAACATCATGATGACTTCACAAATTATAAAACAGTGTTGCCAAAAGTCCATCAGAAGACTCTGAGCAGTCTGTTTATCTACACAATATAATAACAATGGCATCTATAGCTATATATCTGTATTTTGATCCCACATGAAAGGAAATCAATATACTATATATTCGACCTAATTCACAGTACATATATCTTTTTCAAAATTGTACATTGTTAATTGTTTTGTTTGTTTGATTTGATTCTTTACGTCCCATCAACAATCTTTAAATTAAACAGGGACGGGTGTTCCTGGGTTGAACCAGTACTAAGCTAGGATAAATGTGTCTTGCTCAAGGATCACACCACAGTGACGCCGGTGAGGCTCAACCCGGCGGCCTCTCAGTCTCGAGTCAAGCACTCTACCACTGAGCCACTGCGCTCCCTACACTGTTAATTTTAAAGAAAATAGCATTTTCATAATTCTAAAATTATGTATTGAGAAGAAGAAAAAATGATGATTCTGTTGAATTTAAGGTCCACCTCATTCACTGGTAACTGGTCCCTCTTCTTCATAACACAGTATTGATCTTAAGCTATGAAGGAAATGGATTGGTAGGTGTGACTGATGGACTCAACATGGAAAGAATGATGAACAAGCATGTTTCTTAACTGTTTCAAAAATGATGAGGTTGTAAAATGTTGAGAATCTATCATGAGTGTGAGGGTAGGATAGAAAATTCCGTCCCGAGGATCACAGTTTGGCATCACCAGGCTTGCCGAGTCATGACACGGTGATATCGAGGGATGGATTTTTCTTTCCTACCCTCACAAGAATAATGGATTCTTTTTCTTGCTCACCACTGTTTTTTTTTTAATAAGCTTCCAGAAGTCCCTGAATATGAGATGCAATTTCACATGATGACGTCACTTTAACCTAACAATGACGTCACTTGACGACCATGTGTGTGAGTTCCAACACAACCAATATATGTAGCCCTCACGTGACAGCCTGGGTAAAATAAGATTTTCTATCCCAGGGTAAAATCTCTATCCGGTGTGCAAGAAAAATGGTAAACCTGCTCTCTTCTAATTATGTAATTTGGTGGCCTATGTTGCAAACAATATGGACCCAGGTCAGATTGCTCAGGATTCATTAAGTTTGCTTCCATGTTGACTGCAGTCGTTTAGATATATGCAGCAGCTGTAGAAAGCAGACAACATTTTCTGGACACAAATATAAGCAGGATAAGGGTTTTCAGAAATAATTATCTTGGTTTTCATTGTTTGCTCACACCTGTCTGTTGAACTTTTTTGAGGGCGTATACAGCAAGGATTTCAGAGGCTGTCCAACTGCTTTTAACTCTTAACCAACTAGTGGCGACTTTGTCTTCTGCTGATAACATTTGCAAACAGCTTGAATCCAGACAAAATGTCAGTTCTGGTCTGGATACAAACTGTTTGGCATTCTGGTGGTATTCCTAAAAAATTTTTTTTCAAAAGTTGATTTTGAAAAAAAAAATCAGCAGAAGACAAAATAACTCAGATCGCAAAGAGTTAGATCCGTATCACAGAAAAGTTTATTCAGGCCATCACAGACTTGGATGTGGTTCCCTTCATGAGGTCTTGTGTGGCACTTTCTCTTGCCTGCAGCATTCTCTGTCGAGCTTTCTTGAAGGCATCTGCAGAAATAATTATATTTTCAGTTAAAGATGGAAGGTTTATTGATAAAGCATTTCAAATTTAACGAGTTCATGTACTCTGGTGCAATTTTTTATCAAAATATTCAGTTAATAAGGAAGTTATAAGCATTTGAATAAGGGAGAATTGGTCTTTGAAAAGCCTTTAATAGTACACAGACTTGCCCATATGAACCCTGTTTTTGTGAGCCTTAATTTGCCTCTTCACTGTAAAAAAAATATTTGCGGGTACTTTTGCCCATACAAACCCTATTTTTGTGTCCTTACTGTAAAACACATATCTGGCTGGTACTTAATTTGGTGCTATTTGAGATATAAACAAAATTGCTAAAATAAGAGATCATGAAATACTGTTTTGATTTCAGTTACATGACAGCAATAAAGGGACACATCCTTGGTATGTATGTACATGTATCTGTATCAATAAAACAATGGAAGGTTCTGTTTCTATGTCGATAAAAATCCCATCTTAAAAAAGGCTACTGTTATAGGAAAGAATGTGCTCCCCAGAGGGAGCATATTATTTCCTTTAAGAGATGTCCCTGTGAGAATAGAAACTAATTTTAAAGGTCATAAAATTGAGAAAACGCCAAAATTAAACTACACCAATATGTCAAGTCTTTTAAAATCACCAAATTTTGATGCTGCGAATATTAAGTGTTTTACAGTATTTAAAGCAAGACTTGAGCAACAATGATGAAATACATGGTTATAATGAATTACTAACCCAGTGATTTTTTTTACCTGCGCATCCTGCATCTTTTGCACATGATTTTTCCTCTAGGATGCAAAGTTTTTATTTCAGCGAGTCCCAGGATGCAATGATATTGCAAACTTGTCATGAAAAATAGTGTTCTGGACTCATAAGTTTGCAGTTGGACCCATTGATATGAGAAACAGCGAGTCCCAGGACCTATGAGCCAAAAATTGTAAATGAATCACCCCTGAGTAACCATATGATATTTTGTAAATATAGGATCTTACACTATTGAATTTATTAAACGAGTCTTCGGCAAGTTTAACGAATGTAATATGAAATAATCACGAGTGTAAGATTCTGTTTATCATATGACCTTTTAAATGTAATTGTATCGGCTTCAAGGTTTATTTCAATGACAATTTGCATTGTTTTCACAGATGTCATCACCACGTTACTTGTTCTTGCTAAAAGTGTTATGTAACATCATTAAAGTATGGTCATAACATTATTTATGACATGATGTTATCCACTGAATAACAGTAACATCATATGATAAAGCTATTTAAAGTACCATTTCTTAAAAAATAAAATAAAATTTGGTTTAGTACATTTTATTGACAAAGGTATACAACAAACAATTTAACCTACCTAAAACATTTGAGATATTCTGTTGAACTGCATTAATCCTGAAAAACACAAGGTGTATTAAAATCATTTCTATCTAAACATGATGTATTTATCGCATTAACCCTTAAAGTGCCTCCTATAATTTGCAGCAGACGACAATTTCAAATTTTGCTGTTTTTCAAAACTAACAAATAAGGCATGATATTTCATGAGAATCGTCTGCTGGCAGACGATTCTCATGAAATATCATTCCTTATTTCTGTCGTAAATTAGGAAAAATGTCACAAAATTTGTCGTCTGCTGCAGTTGCGATTTTCGCTTTAATGGTTAAATGATGCAGTCAAGTTAATAAAGCTTTGTGACACACACATCAAATTCCAAAAATCTTGATCAATTTCAAAATGAAATTCCTCTTGTAACACTCTGACAGGTTTGGCATTCAATTTTGGAGCCAAAAAATGACATGTAGAAAAGTACTCAGTTATGTCCATTTAGTTCTCTCTTTTAGTTTTAGAGCTCAGACTCAGTTGTGGACTGCTCAACTTGAGATCAAGAGGTCCTGGCCCTGAGGTTATAAAACTTTTTTCATGCTCAGCAGCACGGAATTTCAACTGCTCATAAAAGGTAAAATACCGACAAATAAGTTTCTTGGTTTAAGTCTCTCAGATGTTTTATATATCATGCTAATAAGTGTTAAAATGCCAACAATAGTTGGCATTTTAACATTGATGAGCAGGATAAATTTCGTGCTCAGCTGAGTTGAGTATGAAAAAAGTTTTATAGCCTCGGGCCTGGTTAAAGTGTTGTGTGCTTGAGTAAGACACTTTATCCTCACTGCTTAGTACTGTATCCCCATGGTTTGTTGTAGCCATAACAGATGTGTGTTTCAATTTTGCAAAATTTAAAAATTTAATGATGGAAAACAAGACTTCACACAAAAATAGAGACAGAAGAAACAATACTCTTGCTATTCCTATCTAAAATACTGGATTCAGGCTGCTGTTACTGCTTGTTTATTTCTTGACAAAAATATCATGTCTATTAATTGGAAATTAGAAAGGAAAATCAGTACAACTCAAATGTTTTCTTTTACATTTAAAACTAGTTTCGGACTGTATTCCTTCTTCAGGGCAAAATGGTTGATTGATATAATATCACTAGGAAGTGATGCATGACGTTACTATGTGATGTCATAAGCGCCAAATGAAATGACGTCAAAAACGCCAAATTAACTGACGCTATTTAGTGAGGTTATAGTGAGATGGCAAAAGTGCATATAATGATGAATACAATAAGCTGGATCAATGATAAAAAATGTTACTAAAAAGACTTTACAAGTGGAATTAATGAACATGAATATAGTGACAAACAGCATATGTATACATTAAATATGCATAAACCCATACCAAATACTCTTATTATTAAATACTATTAATTGGAAAGAAAAATAAACAGATGTAGGGGAAAATGAGCAGCAAGTTTTTCATGTTCATGCCACATTGGTCCACTAGAAGTCTCACACTTACTGTGGAAAGAGTGAAGAAAACTACAAATTTCCATATGCAACAGGTGTAAAAAAAAAAAATAGTTTATACAAGCACATTGGGTGAAAGTTCTTAATTTCAAAAATCCTAAATTTTAGAAATTCAAATCTTAAAACTTGCAGTATTGCAATTTCAAGTTTAAAGCTGCATAGTCTGTAACTTTTGATCTTTTAATTTTTGAAATAATATTTCTATTTTTCAAGAACACAGTAAAAAACTAGAATTCAGGTATACATTTTACCAATTTCGTAAATCTTTACAAATTATCAGTATCAAAACAACAGCATTTGTGTTTAAACTTGACTGTCTATAATTATTGGAGGGACGCAAATAATTACCAACAAGAGAAGAAAACACCTGTTTTTATAAGATAATTCACTTTTCCATGCAGTTTTCAGCCATAGTGAACAGATTTATTGTGAAAACATAACTTACTTCTGCTTTTACAAATGATTTATAAAAAAAAAAAAAAAAAAATCGAAAAATGTTCATAGTTGCAGACTTAGTCTCTTTAAATGGTCATTGTCTTTTGATAAACTGAAAATAAATCAGAAGCTATTATAATCTGCTAATTCAGCATTTTGGGGCTGACTTTCCATAAAAAGTAAAATCCTGAATTCAGGAATAATCCTGAAAACTTTCACTCATGAGCACTTTTATATATTAAGTGTATTATAAGGATTAATACAATCTGTAGGTAATACTTACCCTAGAGTTTCCAGTAATGATCCCAAGGACTGCTTGTTCGCCTTTTTATCTTTGAATGCCCTGAAAATTTAAACAAATATGTGAGACCTCAAATCCTTTGCTGCTCTGGCATAATATATGATAAACCTCCTAACAGACGTGGACTAGATCAGAAGAGTAGTTCATACAAGTTCGGTTGGAAGAAAAATTCAAGAATCCTCCAACAGATTTCAAAGAATATAATTTCGGGAAAAATTCTGATGAACATTATCATTTTTAACTTCTTGAATGCTAGACAAAAGGATTTAGTATTATGGTGGATGAAACAAAGAGGAAAGGTGAATCTGAGTTTATGGTAATTTGAGATTTTGATACTAATCTTATATGCATTAAATCAATCTTTAAACATGCATGTGCAGTGATCTAGTGACCAAAACTTTGGCCCTCCCCTTCATCTACCTCCTTTGTGTGTGGAAGCAGTGAAATTTCTGTCAACACTGCATGTTTGCTGCTTACATTCGGTCTAAGCCTTTGCTGCTCACAAATGTGATAAGTATCAAAATGTGATGTGCTGGCTAATTTAAAGTATTCTACATGTTTTAGAGTGATTTTACCAAAACAGCCGGAGGCACTGTGTTGTGTCCTTGAGCTAAACACTTTTATCATCACTGCTTAGTACTGGTTAAACCCACAAGACTGATTTTAGATACTGGACAAAGAATATGCATTGAGTACTAGGCTATGCACTGAGTATTGAAATATGCCCTGAGAATCAGGATGTGTACTTTGTATTGGAATTTGCACTTAATATTGGGATGTGCACTGAGTATTTTGATTTGCACCGAGTATATGTTGGGAGTGAATTGATTACTGGGATGTGCACTGAGCACTGTGATGTGCACTGAGTATTTGGGTATGTACTTGGATTTGGGATGTGCACTGAGTATTGTGATGTGCACTTAGAAATGAAATGTGCATTGGGTATTGGGATGTGCACTGAGTATTGGGATTTGCACCGAGTATTTGGGGGAGTATTTGGGACGTGTATTTGAGTGTAAACTGAGTTTTGGGATGCACACTGAATATTTGGATGTGTACTAAGTATTGGGATGTGCACCGAATATTGGAATGTGCACTGAGTATTGTTATGGACACAGCATATTGGGATGTGCACTGAGTATTTTAATGTCACTGAGTATTGTAATGTGTACTGAGTATTTGGATGTGCACAGGGTATAATGATGTACACTGATAAATTGGGATGTGCACAGAGTATTTGGAATGTGCACTGGGTATTTGGATGTACACCAAGTCTCGGGATGTGCATTCAGTTTTGGGATGTGCACTTAGTATTCACAATTGGAATGTGCACTTAGCACTGGGATATGCACCAAGTATCAGGATATGCACTGAGTATTGGGGTGTGCACTGAGTCTTGGAATGGACACAGAGTTTAAGGATGTGCACTGAGTATCAGTTTATATCTTTGGTTTATTCCTGCCCAGGAAAATGAGGCTAGGTAAAGTGCCTGTCTGGATATGACCATAGTTGTTGGCCGCATCATCAAACATAAAAAAGTTACCTTGACTGCAGTATAACGTTTAGTTTGACATTGACACTGCCGGTGGTTTCTGTCTTGAAGGCAAACTTGCTCAGATGGGAACCCTGAAATAACACAAGATAAAAACTATACTGGCTATTTATCTAGATTTGTCGCAACAACTTGGAATTCTAGATATAAATAACCAGTATAGTTTTTATACTGATTCAATATTGTTAAATCTCAATTGTTAATCTTATTTTTGTTTTCCTGATTTTTTCCATTGAAATACCTATGTCATAATTTCTCTCAGCTAACTTGATTGACCAATGACAGTAGATGAGAAGTCTTCTTGAAATGGAACATAGAATACCACAATCAATCAGAGAACAGCATTAGATAAATGGATATACAATTACATACTTTGAATAATGGTAACGTGAATGCAATGGATCAAATATATCTTCTTGTTATTTGCACTTAGTTTTTGAGGCTTCGAAAAGCAAAAAGGAAGATGTCTGTTAACTTTGGAATGTCATTAAGCTACTTTCTAATTAGAGAGTTTGAAGTCATTTGTCATTAGCCGTTTTGAGACCAATGAAATTTATAAAATTTGATAGAATAAAGTCAGGATGGTCCATCGGATATATTGAGGCCACAGATGGCATTTCCATAGGGGCCTTGACACGATAAAACCTGTCTTGGTGCTTTCCAACAAAGCGAGACTTAAATCAGTTTCCTCAGCTACAGAGACTTGCTAGAAAATTGAAATTTTACCATAAGCAAGTTTAGATATGATACTTTTGGATGCTCAGACTGGTCTGCGCCTTTGTTTTTCACAAACACCAAAGGTAGGTTTTCTCGCGTCGAGGCCCATATAATAATGTATTTCTTTATCTGAAGGTTGTTTTGGTCTTAGAAAACCGTGCAGACCCTGATGAAATGCTGCACTCTGTGGTATTTCATCTTGGTATTCAATTTTTGCCAAAGTACCCATTTATGTGATTACTATATGCCAGCCTCCTTTGGGAGAATGGAAACTTTAACTGGTAAATTGTTACCTGGAAAGTGGATGGTATGGCTGTATAGGTAGGATCTTCAAGTTCCGGGGACCCACCAATAAAGAATCTGCGTAGCTCTGATACTATTGTACTGCCTACTGGTCGCCAACAATGTACTGTGTTCTTATGCACACCTGAAAATTGCGCAGAATTCATATAAACTTGCAAATATATCAGAACATCTTGATGGACTTCAGAAAGTTTATTCAGTGACATATTAGACTGTTGACTAAGGGTTTGAACAGCCAAGTCTATGTTAAATTCAAGGACTTCTAAATGACTTGTACAGTTTTCCAAGACTACAACCTTATGAAAAATACCAAAATTCACCTTTATAAAGAAACTTTACAGACACTACACTGTGTTTTGGAGAAATTAGTATAAGAAAATTCCCATATAATTGTCCTTATCTAAGAATTGAAAGTTATTTTTCTGCGTTTCACTGAGGTATGAAATGTCGGGAAAATTACATCTAATTCCCATGAAAACCAAAGGTTTTCACGCTAAAATTAGATGTAATTTAAACGACATTTCATACCTCAGTGAAAATAATTTTCCATTCTTATAATTACAACTTCTTTTATTATTCTTTCTTATTCAGTATTTATAATAATTATGTTTTCCTAAAAATTATGTTTCTAGTTAAAGCGTCTCGCGCCATTAGACTATGACGTGCGTAGGTAGACGTTAGGACGTTGAAAAAAAATGGCCGCCATATTCCAATTCAAAATAAACAACTACATAAAAGCGACTAGAATCCCATTTTTTACATAGTGACAACCGAAAATATCTTTACATGGGTGTTCATTAGAATGTATACGATAGTTACGTCATCGGATATGAGGTCATTCGTTTACATTGGTGACGAAAAGCATCATCTGTCAAAATGGCTTGCAAAAGGAAAAGAAATGACCTCCAGCAAAAAGAAATTGTGCTATCTTTATTCAGTGATTGAAGAAAGCAAAGACGAATTGCAAAAAATGTTGGATAAACTAGGCAACATTCAGTAAGTTCAAGAAACGATTTTATTGCGGGGCTCGACTGAAAACATACAACGAAGTTGCAGGAAAACAAGCACAGGTGCAAGATGTGATCGCATCATTTTGCAGACGGGGAAACTGAATAGATCGCAGTAGACAGTTGATCGGCATGACTACTGTTAACTTAGGCGTCGTATGTAAGTTAATCTTTGCTTTTCCACCTGAAAATATATGTGTAAGTGTAAGGTAAAGTTTCAGTACTTGCAGGCTGTCCACCCTGGGCTGTCCATTTTTCTTCATAAAAGCATTGCACAGTATCACAAAAGTAGTTCTGTCGTGAATGGCCCTGCCCCTCATGAATACGGACCGGGTTCATTGAATAATGAAATACAGGTCAATGCGATCAGATGACCGTTCTTGACCAATCAGATTAACGGATCTCAATAAATGTTATGACAGTTGTAATTATTATACGTTCAATAGTTGCCATGCTTTATATAAAAGTCGTCAACGTATGATGAGCAATCAGTAAGGTCACCTAAGCATTTTAAAATATCATAAAAAAGGGTTGTAGACAGAACACCTCCTTGAGGTACACCTTCCTCCTAATCATAATAGTAAGACAAAGAGGCACCAACTTGGACTTGCATGTTGTGGTCTCAGTCACTGCAAGAAAGCTTTCAATGAATGTATGAAGAAAATTTTCATGAATTTTTGTATTTTCAAAATCAACTTTTTTGAAAAATTCCTTCAGGAATACCTAAACAGTGTCAAACAGTTTGGATCCAGATCAGGCCCAACAAAACGTCGGGCCTGATCTGGGTCCAATCTGTTTGCAAAGATTATGAGCAGACGACATTAGTAGGCAGTTAACAATGAAATTACACTGCTGAGCAGGCTGGAAATCAGAAAATGATTGAGCATTCACGACTCAAAAAGAACTGTGTATGCACCTTCAAAGGCATGTGTGTTTATTAGTTTCACTACTGTATATACCTGGTGTCCCAGGAATGGTGAAGTGGGTGTAGCCTTCTGTCCGGAACCTGTTCCATGTATCTAATGAGAGAACTTCTAACAGCACCGATGGAAAATGGGGGATCTCACCTGTTTAGGGAAAAACAATGATAAGTATAGACATAACAGAATATAAACTCTTTGGCTGCTAACCACTGCCAAAGTCCTCTTGCTGTGAGCGGTCTGCTGTCTCTTTTAAAATGTCTCTGTAACAGACAGTGTGGACCCTGATCAGACTGCTCCAGTAGGAGCAGTCTGATCTGAGTTCACACTGTCCAAAAGTATGCCGAAATCAGTCCTTTATAAAAGCAATTACCTTTAGCAGACAATTTCAGCAGACAACATTTTCAGATGCATTTTTTTCGCAGCAAGCAAAGGGTAAATTTGTAATTTGGAGTTAGGTAAACTGATTAACATAGGTATCAAAAGGGAAACAAGATTAAAACAAGATGTGTTTCACAAACACAAATGCCATTGAAGTATATGCAATTCGCAAATGTAAAATTTTGTAACTATAGCAAAAGTAGGTCAGTTGTCAAGGTCATATATTTTGTTGTTTGAAAGCTCTTCCAATAAGGTGTACACATATAATATCAAAGCTTTATGTGCAGTAGTTCAAAAGTTATTGCCATCATTAAAGCTTGTTGCACGTACACACGCAGAGACCAAAAGCAATATGCCCTCTGAATCTTCAATATTGGAGGCATAAAACATTTTTATGGAGTAGAATTCATTAAATTTGGCTATCATTAAATTCCTGTGACTCTACAAAAGTCGTTATTTTCACAAAAAAATAAAATTTCAAAATTGGAGCCATGAACTAGGGAAGTGATTGTTTTATCATACACTTTATGATCTATTAAAATTGTTCCTCTTGACAAACATAGCAAAGAAAACTGTAATTTTGCCTGATTAGACGAGAGGTACATATATTTGTTTATTACCCAACCGTCTATATAAGGAGTAATTGTCTATTTTTTGCTACATGTACGTTACGAGTCACTGAACTATTCCACCGGTCCATAAAAAAGACTAGAGACTGGCACTATACCATGGGCCTGGTTTCCCGCTTCGATGTTAAAAACACGAAGGCGCTTATCGATAAGAAAACCAGTCACAGGTAAACGCATTATCTTCAGACAGGAAACATTTCTTTAAAATACAATTCTTTCAGCATCGCGCCTGCGCAGACAATACAGGGAAACATAAACATCAGAAATGGCGTCTGCTGATGTGGAGAGATTACCGGAACGTTTTGTTACCATTAATGATGATGATTTAGAGGCTTTGTTGGACACAACGTCTTCTAATAACAGTAAAAAATCAATGCAATATTCTGTGCGGATTCTAAATGATTTTTGTAAAGAGAGAAGTCTGAATTTAGAGGCGATTTCGAAAGGTGAGCTCAATCTACTACTGAAGAATTTCTATGCTTCTGTCCGGACCCAGAAGAATGAGCTTTACAGTAAAAAGTCAATGATCTTGATCCGTTATGGTATCATGAAACATTTCAAGAAGTGCTGTAAGTTTGATATCATAAATGATGCTGAGTTTAAGGAGGCAAATAAAGTGTTTTCGGCAATGCTAGTTCAGGCCAAAAAAGTTGGAAAGGGTGACGTACAGCATAAAAACCCGTTGAGCAAGGAGGACTTACGACAGCTTTATTCATCGTTTGATCTGGAAACGCCCAAGGGCCTTCAAGATAAGGTGTTCGTAGATTTTATGCTCTATTTTTGCAACAGGGGGCGTGAAAATATTCGCGAGTTGACGCCATCCGACTTCATAGTGGACAGAAAAGAACAGTATATTGAAATGAAGGACAGAACAACCAAAAATCACCGTGGTGACATTCAAGATACACAAAAAAGTCAGGGTGGAAGGATTTACAAGTCTGAAAACAATGTTCTGTGTCCTTATACTTCGTTCTTGAAGTACCTATCTGTCCTAAATCCGGAGTGTGAAGCCTTTTTCCAGCGTCCAAACCCAGCAAATACGTCAAAAACTCAGCGGTGTGGTTCGACAACAGCCCCCTGGGTAAAAATACCCTTGGAAATAAGATGAAAACGCTTTCATTGGAATACAGCCTATCAAGACAGTACACAAATCACTGTCTCCGTGCTACTACGATAACACTACTAGACATTTTTGAAGCTCGCCATGTTATGACAGTTTCGGGACACAAGAGTGAGTGCAGTCTACGCAGCTATGCGAGAACAGATGATCAACAGAAATAACGCATGGCTCTTAGAATCCTTGATACCATCACAGGTGTGTGTGTGTTAACATTTGTACCCACTCCCCACCGGCCCCTTTGAATCACTCGTAGAATCCAGTCAATATGCAATCTTGAGCCACAGTCATTTCGCCAATAGTGACCCACTTCATTTATAAAAGTAAATACCTCCCTTGACTAAATCGCAAACTTGTTAAACAAGTTTGTGCTTTAGTCAAGGGAGGTAATTACTTTTAGTTGGAAATTTTGACATTGTGAATCGGTTCCGTATAAATCAGCATACTTTTATCAGACCTGAATAAAATATCGTAAACAAATGGTTAGCACTGAACTATTTATTGGTCTGCAATTTTAAAATGGAATTTTGCTGATAACAAATAAAATCCATTTAAGTTTAAAATTTGAGCAGTATATATATATTCTTAAATATCTTTAAGTGTTATCACTTTTAAACCGGCTTCTATCAACTCTTGGGGTAGGAAGCGTCACAAATAAACTTTCAAGACCTTTTTCGGTAAAGCCTTCTGTTGCTACCGTCACCGTATAATACAAACGCAAACACAAACCATAAAAACCTCCCGGCCCGGTTCTATCTGCTGCAAAGGAAGAGACACAAACAGACAAAAAAAGTTGATGTTAAATGAGAAGCAACAATTTCATAAAATGTAATTTTTATCGCCGTACTATCTCTGAATGATTCGCTGAAGGCTACATTTTAAAAGGGGCTGATCTGGGAATGTTTTGCTTGTTCATGCTTTTCCTGTCTGAGTATGTTGGTTCTGTTGTTGGTTCTGACAATCAAAGAAGTAATGGGGTTGTATGCCACAAAGCACCTCAGCGTTCCCTTTTTTTTGTTTTTGTTTTTTGTTGTTGTTGTTTTTAGATGGCTGTATTTGTTCTTTTACATTATTCTGGGGCAGCCAAACAAGCCGATTCTTAATATTGAAATACCGGATTAACAGAGGATAGCATTTTATCTTCTTTTTGCTTAAACATAAATTTGGGGATTTGTTTGAGCCACCTCAGTGAGGAGGTTCTAACAATTACCCCCCCCCCCCCCCAATCCATGTTTAGGGCTAAAATAAATAAATAAAAAGAATGCATTAATTCACCAAGATTTTTTTATGTATTTTACAGCCATAAAATAACAGAACTATATCATTACATAGGCTTGTTAACATAAAGTATAATAAGTATCTGTGATCTTATTTTTTTAGGAAATGCTGACCAAGGCCACGATGAAGCGGATGGAATAATGGCCGACTCTAGGGAAACCCCGACGTTAGCTATGTCAACCGCATCTCAAATATCGGCATTGGCATCTACATCTACCAATGTCCAGCCAACCTCTGACAAAGGTATTTTATGATTATTTTCACTATTACTAATCTCCCTCAAAATTTTCAATTTCAAAATATTATTATAGTTAGTTGCCAGTATTTGAAATACTATTACAGGTAAACGACAAAATCAGATACTTTGTTGGAATACTATTTTCCCTCCAGAATTGCCTATATTCCCTTTAGATTTCCAATTAGGTAAATATAAGAGTCTAGTTTTATGTTTTATTGGCTGTTGATTATTCATTTTTCTCTTTTTTCTATCCACAGGTCCTGATGACTTTTATCTGGGCTTCCAATTTACAGCATCCCAGGAAACAACACTGATGGCTGATATTCCTGATATGATCGCCAAGGACTGGGGTGTTCCTGCTGGAAGTACATGTGCTTCGACCCAACCGATAGAACGGAGTCCACCGAGAGTTATCTCTTCTAGTCGGCAGATGTCCTCAAGCATTAAACATTCTGCCCCAATATATATCCAGAATTCAACTGTTCATTTCCATTAACTTGTTGGTGTTTAATAGCGTTATTTCTAAAGTTTACTGTTATTTAGAAGCCAAATGAAAATAATTTTTAACACATAATTTCTTACATTGTATATCTCCATAAGAATATAATTTATTGGTGCTCGTTAGGATTACTTGGTGAAGGCAATTCTAACGAGAGTACCTGCAACTTATATTTAATGGAGAAATAATAAAATGTATCAAATACCCATTAAACACATAAGCTACTGTTTTTTCTGTAGATGAAATATTACAAGTGAAATCATTGGTAACAATTAAAATGTGAAGAGAAAAAAAATAATATTGGATCAAAGTAACAAGTTAAATCATTTGTAGTGACAATTAAAATCATAAGTGGCAAATTATTGTGACAATATTGTGGACCTCATAAGTATTGACCAGAAGCTGGTGGTGTTAAGCGAGATGTTAGAAGTGGATACATTGAAGAAATGTCAAATCCCAGCCTAAATAAGATGGATATTTTAGGCTCAAATGTATTCAATTTATTCTCCACAAAACATATATTGTGGGTACTCATTAAAAACTCCTCTGTGAGGTGTTTCTAATGGGTACAAACAATTCATGTTTAATGAATAATTGACTAAACATATCCTCCAAGTATAATTTTTATTGTGCCTTTGGCTAATTTTTGTTTTTATTTTAAAAATTATACTGATGTTGCTCATTAAAATTTGCTGAATGTTTAATTACTTTTGTCTCCAGTGCTACACAGGTTGGTTGCCCCGAGGCGCCGAGGACGACCTGATGCACTATTGCCTGAGCTGCGGCCTCAGGCAATAGTGCATCAGGTCGTCCTCGGCGCCTCAGGGCAATAGTTTCGACTATTCACCAAACAGCCATGGAATAACTGTATACTATTAGACCAAGTTAACTTTACCTCCTATGGAAAATTATCAGGAGCTCCTTGGAATATTTGAGAGCAGTGTACTTATGCAGCAGAAAACAGATACACCTAACCAATATGATTAACTGCAAGAATGAGACTGGAAAACCCCCAGCTTAAAATGCTTTTGTTAGTTCTATTTCTTCAATTCTAACAGTATCAGGCTGTATGTCTAATGATTGATCAGGGCCATTTTTGTGTGTCAAAATCAAGGGAATATAATGTTCTAGAATAGTTACAACAGATTTGGTTGATTTGATAACACTTCACTATAGAGGTTCATGTAGATTTCTTTGTCTGTTAATCTTTAAAACATCAACTATTCTTTACAGCTGACTATATTTTGAGAAAAAGTAGTTTCCATGGAAAAAGTCTGCCAACAGAGCAGCAAAGGGGTTAGGATCATGTTAATAATTGTAATGGTTGCCATGACAACAGGTCTACTCACCTTGCTCTTCCTCATCAAGAGATTCATTTTTGTAGAAAAGTTCAAAATTGAACGGGAAACTAAAATAGGCCACATCATCCTGCAAAGATATACAAAACAATTCATCACAACTGACCCCCGTAAACCGGTACTTTGGTCAACAGTGAAGACCCAGATAAAATAATGTGGCATTTCATCAGGGTCTGCACTGTTTGCTAAGAGAGTCTGCTAAGCCAGAAACAATCTTCAGAGAAAGAAATACAATTTTCAATTTTTAAATGGGTACAATTACAATTTTTAAACAGTTACTTTGGTCAACAGTGAAGACCCAGATGAAATGCCACATAATGTCAGGGTCTGCACTGGTTGCTAACTTAAAGACAGAAACAATCTTCAGAGAAAGAAATACAATTTTTAAATGGGTACTTTTACTTAAAGGGGTACAATTACAATTTTTAAACAGGTACTTTGGCCAACAGTGAATACCCAGATGAAATGCCACATATATGTGGCATTTCATCAGGGTCTGCACTGTTTGCTAAGACAGAAACAGTCTTCAGAGAAAGAAATACAAACGAGTACTTTTACTTAAATGGGTACAATTACAATTTTTAAACAGGTACTTTGGTCAACAGTGAAGACCCAGATGAAATGCCACATAATGTGGCATTTCATCAGGGTCTGCACTGTTTGCTATGAAAGTTTGCTAAGACAGAAACAATCTTCAGAGAAATACAATTTTCAATTTTTAAATGGGTACAATTACAATTTTTTAACGGGTACTTTGGTCAACAGTGAAATCGCAGATGAAATGCCACATAATGTGGCATTTCATCAGGATCTGCACTGTTTGCTAAGACAGATACAATCTTCAAAAAAAGAAATACAATTTTCAATTTTTAAACGGGTACAATTACAATTTTTAAACGGGTACTTTGGTCAACAGTGAAGACCCAGATGAAATGCCACATAATGTGGCATTTCATCAGGGTCTGCACTGTTTGCTAAGACAGAAACAATCTTAAGAGAAAGAAATACAATTTTATTTGGAAATTTTAACCTATTACCCCTCGCTGTATACAATCATCAATCCCAAGTTTATTGTATCATACCAGAAAGAAGAATCAATTAGTCGGCAAAGGATAAACAAACATAATCTTAACCCTTAAAGCGCCAAGAAAAAAATGCATCTGAAAATGTTGTCTGCTGAAGTTGTCTGCTGCAAATAATTGCCTAACATTACTGACGGATTAAGTAAAGAAGCAAACAGCGTGGACCCAGAACAGACTGCTCCTATAGAAGCAGTCTGATCTGGGTCCACACTGTTTGCCAATGAGGCTTCTTAAACATTTCAGCGGACGAGAAAAGCAGACGACTTTTGTTGTGATTGGCGCATTAAGGGTTAAAAACACTTACCTAGAACACTGCAGTGCTCTTTGATCCTTGATGACTGTCATAATTGCCAAAATTTTACTGTAAGCATTTTCAACCTTCTGTATGCTACAGGTTAATGAAGTTTCTTTTCAGCCATAAAGTATTATACTTAACACTGTGCTTGGTATCGTGACTGTCCAACAGTTTGCAACCCACATTAAATTTGATACATTCAGTCCACCTCATTTGCCGGGCAATAAACCAATCACAGTCAACGGTTCAATAGCCAGGGGTGTAAAATTATGTTTTGACTCACTCGCCCTGCCGGACTAGTGGGTGGAAAAAGTTACTCGCCCTCATGACATTATCACTGGCCCTTAACTGATCATACATGTACTTGAATCATATTGATAAACATTTACTCTTTTTCAGTTTAAAAATTATGTATATTTTAAATCATGTATTTTCATAGTCTTCTGCTGAAGCTTCATTTTTCTGTCTCTCATTATCATCTCCCCCTATTTTCTTAAATTCTCGCTGTGACATTTAATTTGGTCAAAAAATGGTACTATCGACCGGTGTTGATGTAAACAAAAATATGGTGTTCAATGTCAGAAATCGCCCACCGTTTTTGAGGACCTATGTAGTAGAAGTCCCCATAGAGGAGGCTCTGCGAATAAATCCTACTGAAATGTGGCTGCTGGGGAGTTAACTGCAACCAGTCTGAAAAGGTGCATGCGTAGTTATTAAGATATAAACATCTGGTTTACGATGAAAAAGATCGACGATCTGATTGTGTTATCCTTTTGTTTAGTCTTCACTAAACTTTAAAGGATAAAAAATATTTAACACGTCAAAAAATGCACTCGACCGTAAGGGCGAGCTTGGCAGGTATTCTACTCGCCCGAACCAGAAGTTAACTAGCCAATGTGAGCGGGCGAGCGGAATTTTACACCCCTGATAGCCATTTCCTGTTGTCATACTGATATTATAACAGGACAACATGGAAACAGGTACGAGATTTTAAAAATCTTATGTTATAATTACAATACTTCCACTGGACTCGTGATAAAAACATAAATAGCCTATACATACCCTTCCTTGAACTTTAGTGGCGCATGTCTGAGTCACCCATGATAACTGTTGATGTCTTTCTGCACTCCAATCTGTTCAAACAGTACAATTCTAGTGTTAGCACTTTGGAAAACAGTAAACTCTCGGTAAATGAAACCCTGATAGCTCAAAGGATCAGCTTTAGTTTAAGTACATTTAAGATATATTGGAATCAGATTATGTTACAGACTATTTTTATCAAAATTTGTCAAGATATCAAGAAGTTATTGGCATTAAAAGTAGCTGATACAGTAAAACGTGTGTAAAACGACCACTTAAAAATAGACTAAACAAAGATCTTCATGACAAATGGTAGCTTAATGTAGGTTGAAAGTATTGCAGAATGCTCCCCTTGGAGCATTCTTGAATACTTTTGACCTGCATTAAGCGATAAATGGTTTGAAAACCAATTTTTGGTCTTTTTGAGAGTGGCCGTTTTACATAGGTTTTACTGTATTTCTCTCACGGAGGCTGCAATATTTGTGAGTGTATGACATTACTTGATATCATAACATCTTAATTAAATTGAAAAAAAATCAAACAAATAAGATTTGGACCCCTAAAATGCCACTTAAAATTTGCTACAGTCAACATTTCTATTGTTCCTGCTTCTATGATCGTCTTCCCTGCAGACAATTCACATTCAATAGTCAAGCCTTATTTTCCAAAAAAAAATCTAAAATAAGTTATTGCAAATATTGTTATTAGCTGCATTTGTGATTGCCTCTTTTGCGATTAGTTTCACCACCAAATTCTAGGAAAACAAAGATGCCAACACCCAACTTACATTTTGGAAGATCTACAAAGAAATGTAGGTATAAATCATCAAACTCAAAGTCCTTCACAGACTCTATCTCTCCATATACAAGTAGCCGTAAAACATTGGGTGGTGGCTGAAAATAGCAAATGGCACTTTATAATATTGAATTTGTATGACAACACGACAAACTTAAAAATAGTTTTGTTTTCCCTCACCTGACTATATGATGGAAGGGTTGATTGTTTTTTTTGTTTTTTTATTATACCCATGTTTGTCAAAATAAAAGCCCTACGTTTAATACATAATATTCAACAACAAATATTTTTTCTAGGTTTATGGAAATGTTTATGGAATGTACTTTATGGTTCTCTTTTTGTGTGTAGCTCATGGGCCAATAGGCATTTTGCGAATATAATTATCTTATATTTCTGTTCAACATAAAAGTGTCCAAACTAAAGTTAGAAATTATTACCAATTCAAATTCATGGCCAACACAAGCAGTAAGGAAATCTTTGTGTCTAGCATAGACTTCTCGGTACATTTTCATCTCTCTGTCCTGTTCTTGTCTGAAATATATGAGGGGTGATCTCAGTCTCGTCAGAGCCTTTGCTACTCACACATACATTTTTGTATGAAGTATGACCATAGAAATTTTAGACCAAAATTTAGCCCCACTATATATCTGTGTATGCACATACTACTTTACACATATGATTATAAGAATGGTATCAAAGTAAGTAAAGGTGCAAAGATCAGGAATCGATACAATCAAGTACCACACCTGACCCAGGATACCAATGGGAAAGTGACAAACTCACAGTAGACACCACAAACGAGAGCCAAGAGGTCAACCATTTCCCAGCAGGTGACCACAAAGCACATACGAGGCTTGTTCAGGAACTATTGAGACACATGCATTTTAACATGCAATCTTTGGCGAAGGCAGTTAAAATTTGCTGTGAAGTATTATTGTCCTCTTATCTTGTCATTTTGCTACGTAATGTCGGATTAACTGCGTCGACTTTCATTCTTCTGTTGCCTTAGTAACCACAGGTAGAAAATAACGGAACACACCAAAAAAAAAAACGCTTTAATTACTTAGAATACTCAATTTAACAATCACCATGGCCTATATATAATCTAAGTTAAATATTTTGCAAACATTGTTCAGCCAAAACTGCCATTCCGAGTGCATCATTTGATAATAGATTTGTAATGTTTACAGAAAAATGAATGGTATATTTGACACATACTCAAGGGTACTCTTTTCAAATGTCAAAATTACGACATCTGGTGGAAAACGTGGAGCACCAAAAACGAAATTACTGAGTGCAACGCCTAAATACAATTTTCAAATGAAACTAAAACCAAATGTTTGATTATATTTTATTTCCAGCTGGTAAAAGTGTTCGTTTGAAACATCTTTTAACAAACTATTCAGTGTTTTCGCTTTTTACTATCAAAAATAAATTTGACATGCCCACATCAGTGGGTTTCCTCGAGGTATTGTTCAGATTTTTCACATATAACAAGTCATGCCTTATATCTCCAAAGTCCATACAGATAATTAGTCGATTCTGCAAATGCAGACACACATATCAATAGTGTATGCACCAAGAATCCCTAAATCGTCAATTTATTATTGCAGCTTAATTACCTGCTTGATAATATTATAGACAATGCACAATCAACGCAAACGTTATATGGCGTGCTCCGATGTGGTGGGGGTATCCGTCATCTAAAAGCTATTGCACCATAGCAATTAAAGATAACTGTAAGATAATGCAGCCCACCTCCCATTGGATGCTGCACTTTATGTGTATGTACTTTGTTTAAAATACTGTTTAGTCAGTCTGACAAAATGGTGATTGTCTCAATAGTTTCTGAACAAGCCTCGTATAAACAGACGCGCACAAAGACATAGCAAACACAAGACAGAACAAAAACGTAAAAGATCCACAAAAGAAGTACCGCCTTGGAACGGTCAGTAAAATATTTTACTGGAGGGCTTAAACCGGTTTAACGGCACCAACCTCATCCTTAATTCAGATGTGGATCAAGAAACATAGATATTTGGTTTGCATGAAAGACCCCTAACTTATCAATGCATCATCTCCTAAAACATATAAATCAAGATATAACAAGGAGATTAAGCAAGGATAAGGACTCAACAGTAAATTAAACTGAATACCAGAGCAAAAGAAATCCAACAGGTAAACCCCCGTGGGCCTGACAAACAGCCAAAGCATCAGGTCCCTACCATCTCATCAATAGATAAGTCTTTAAGTCGGAACCATCATAGAGTCTGAAGTCCGACCCACTGGTGTGCAATTAAAGAGGAAAGCAAAGTTGCCAACCGTGATTGGGTTGACAACCAAGCATGCAGTCTGTTGCAATACATTAATGGTTATTGCCAATCTTTTTATAATGGGAAATTATTTTAAAGATCTGCGCTGAAAAATTATTAGAGCCAACAATCTTCTTCAATTTATACACCAAGTCACCATAGAAATCAGTTTCCGAAAGTCCTTGGCGCAAGAGAGATTTAAGTCCAACTTGGAATTTAGAAATCAAATCATAGTATCGTCTATAAAATTTATGATACCGATAGCCTTGTTTAAGAAGTTTCTGAGTTAACAATTTATTGCGAGTGTTGAAGTCAGCAACATAGCTAGATGCTCTAGCAAAACGAATGAGTTGAGAGATATAGACTCCATAGGATGTAAAACGACGAACATCACCATCTAAAAATGGGAAATTGACAATTTCAAAATCAAAGTCGTCACGTTTATCACATGAACTGGCTCAAACATTTATGAGCATTTGTTTGTTTGTTTGTTTGTTTGCTTTACGTCCCAAGTCAACAGCTATGGTCATTGCGGGACGGTCAGTTCACCTAACCACACTTTTTCCTGGGCAGGCTTGAACAAGCGGTTAACCAGTAATTCGTGCACATACTTTCGCTTGTAACTGACAACAACCCTTCTTGAATGAATCAGCGGAAGGGACGAGAATGACCGTAGAAATTGTTTCATTATCAATCTCCACGAAAGTATGGGACCGGGCCGGGATCGAACTCGCAACCCTTGGAATTGCAGTCAGACACGCATCTGTAGCTAGACACGTTACCAACTGCGCTACGCGGCCCAGTATTTATGAGCATGATAAAGTTCATGTTCAGTTCAGTTGAGCATTAAAGTTTTATAACCTCAATGCTAGACTGAGGCTCTAACTCAGTCTCAGTCATTTATGAGCATGATAAAGTTCATGTTTAGTTCAGTTGAGCATTAAAGTTTTATATCCTCAATGCTAGACTGGGGCTCTAACTCACGATCTCACTCAAAATCTGAAGGTCTGAATACCAATCCATTTTGTTATAAAGTGCTCAAAGTGTCATGTATAAAAACAAATCCTGTACAGATAAATGAAGATAGGTGTTGACTATAGCTATTAAATGCATATCCCACTTTATTGGAAGATGTATCATTGGAAAGAACTAGAAATGTGTCCATAGGACACGGATGCCCTTGCTATTGCCAAATTCGCATAAATAGGGAATTGCCATAAATAAAGGGCAATAACTCCTGAGGGCATGATGCGATATGGGCCATTCTGAAACTTGAAGACATAATGGTACTTAATAATGCGACCAAGTTTCATAGAATTATAATCAAAACTATTCATCTTAGAGACCAGACGTTGTTTCAAACGACAGTTTTTCATAAACTTAGGACAATAACTCCTTAAAGCATGGTGCCATATAGACCATTATCAAACTTGAAGAAGACATCATGGTACTTAACAATGTGACAAAGTTCCATAAAATTCTGGTCGAAACTATTCCATTTAGAGAGCGGACAACATTTAAAACGGTGAATTTTCATAAACATAGAGCTATAACTGCTGAAAGCATGGTGCCATATGGACCATTATCTAACTTGAAGAAGACATTATGGTACTAAACAATGCGACCAAGTTTCATGAAATTCTGATTAAAAGTATTCGAGTTAAAGAGCGGACATCGTTTCAAATGGTAAAATTTTCATAAACAAAGGGCCATAACTACTGAACGCATGGTGCGATATGGACCATTATCGATCTTGAAGAAGACAATATGGTACTAAACCATGTGACCAAGTTTCATAAAATTCTGATCAAAAATATTCGACTTAGAGAGCGGACGTCGTTTCAAATGGTGGATTTTCAAAAACAAAGGGCTATAACTACTGAAAGCATGGTGTGATATAGACCATTATCTAACTTGACGAAGACATCATGGTACTAAACAATGTGACCAAGTTTCATAAAATTCTGATCAAAAGTATTCAACTTAGAGAGCGGACGTTGTTGGGACAGACGTACGTACATAAGTACGTACGGACGGACGGACAGGGGTAACACTTAATGCCCGGCCATTGTCATGGCGGGGGCATAATAAACTGACATGTTCATTTCTTTAAAAGCACCCTCTAATGTATATTCATTTTTGTTTGTTTTTTGTTTGGTTTGTTGCTTTACGCCCGAGTCAACAGCCATGGTCATGTTGGGATGGTCAGTTCACCTAAACACACTTTTTACCTCAGCAAGCTTGAACAAGTGGTGAACCAGTACTTTTGCTTGTATCTGACAACAACCCTTCTTGAATGAATCAGCAGAAGGGAGGAGAATGACCAAAGAAATTATTTAATGACCAATCTCCACGAAAGTATGGGACAGGGCTGTGATCTCTCTCTCGACCCCTGGATCTGCAGTCAAACAAACATCTGTAGTCAGACATGTCACCAACTGCGCTACGCAGCCCAGTATTGTATATTCAATTCTAAGATGTATCAAGTTAAAGAATAAATTTGCCTGTTCATTTCTTAAGAAGCATGCTCTATTGTAAGTCTAAGATGTATCAGTTTTATCATAAAGCATAAATTTACCTCTTGATTTCTTTAGGAGCATGCTCTATAATTGAAAGTCTTAAAGGGGACGGCAACCCTGATGATAACTACTTTTTATATGAAAGATCTTAATAAACCATAAATTTTGATACCAGTTTCATCTAAATAGGTTGAAAATGTGGAAGTTGTTGGCGTTTGAATATTTGCAAATGGACTGTAATGGAAGCGGCCATATTGTAGACTTAGTGACGTCACTCAGCCTAATTAAATATTCGTAATCAAAATAAAAGACAAACCAATGGATTATTTGCATTAATCTTTAATGAAACATTTTCCTTATGTATAAAGCTGCATATCTGCTGAAACACAGATGATGTGATAGTAGTGATAACTAAAAATAAAGCAGTTGAAAAAATTCTGAAAACTAAAGAAATATTCAAAATGGCGGATAAATGTCGGTCATATTGAATTATTTAAATGCCCATAACTTGCCCATTTTTCAACCGATTTTGACGATACTTGTTTCAAAATTCATGGTTCATAGAGCTCTTTCTGATAAAACATACTTATCATTAGGGTTGCTGTCCCCTTTAAGATGTATCAGTTTTACCATAAAGAATTATTTACCTGTTCATTTCTTCAGAAGTATGCTCTATTGTAGGTCTAAGATGCATCAGTTTTACCATAAAAAATAATTTACTTGTTCATTTCTTTAGAGGCATGCTCTATTGTAGGTCTAAGATGTATCAGTTTTACGATAAAGCATAAATTTACCTGTTCATTTCTTTAGAAGCATGCTCTATTGCAAGTCTAAGATGTATCAGTTTTATTATGAAGAATAATTTACCTGTTCATTTCTTTAGAAGCATGCTCTATTGTATATTCAAAAACCTCTGAAATGAAAAAATATTGTGAGTCAATAAACATGTCCATCAATATTAAAATGCTCATTACCAGCAAAATTGTAAATTCAGGAAACTAAAGATACAGGACCAGAAATCCCTAAACGGGTACTTTGACAAACAGTGAAGACCCAGATGACATGCTGCAGGGGCCAGTCCAGTATTTACAGTTTGCCACAAAATATTAATAAGTTTAATGTATGGTCTATTTCAATATAAACTGGTCAAAATAAATTAAGCCCCACCAGAATTTTTCCCATATACTTATTGTGTATACATTCATGTTTGATCTATCATAACATTTTACTGAATAAAGATTTTTTCATAAATTTTTCAGCAAAGTAGCAGCAATATATCTGCTCAAGATAAGCTAGTGTTTCACTTTTATTGATGCTTTTTCTATAGAGCATCACACATTCCAGTAAATGTCCCATTTCATTCCCTATCATTCCTATAGTAAAATTGGAAAAAATATGGATACTCTTGGAAAAATGTTCACATAGCCAAAGAAAATCGGTATTTTCAATTGGAACTTTGTGTAATTACACCTAAGATATTGTTGCCCAGCTTGGGTGGAGTTAGAATGTTCAACTATATTCGATATTTTTGAAATAAATAACTTAACTTTGGGAAATTAACATTATGGCTAAGGAAAAAAGTGTCATGGAGCTCAACTTATTTTGGCCAGTTTATTTTTGTGAAGTGTGACAAGCCGTGATGAGCTTTACCTCTAGCATAATCAACGTTTGATTCAGCAATATAGGCCTTTCTCCCTCTGTTAAAGTCTGGATGTATAGACAGAACGCCACCAGCATCTATCTTTATTGTACATAACACTACCTCATCGTCATCAGTAGCCATTCTGAAATAAAATCAAAGTCAGCCAGCACAAGTGATTTTGGTACTTATCTCTGTGGCAAACAGTAATGGCTCAGACATAATCAATGGGTTAGACTGGGCTCGAGGACCTTGACCTCAGTTTGAGAGGCTTGGCTGGTTTGGATATGTGGAGCAATTTGAAGTGGTGCAGTCAGAGCAGCATGTAATATTTAGCCCTTAATGCGCCAATCGCAACAAAAGTTGTCTGCTTTTCTCGTCTGCTGAAATATTTAAGAAGCCAGTCTATGGCAAACAGTGTGGACCCAGATCAGACTGCTCCTGGAGCAGTCTGTTCTTGGTCCATGCTGTTTGCTTCCATACTTAAGTCGTCAGTAATGCTAGTCAATTATTTGCAGCAGACGACTTCAGCAGACAACACTTCCAGATGCATTTTTTTCTTGGCGCTTTAAGGGAAAGCACCAAGCAGGGAGGCCCAAGGTAACATGATAGAAATTGACAGAGAATGACTATGGTGAGTGTAAGCTCAAGACAGCCGACCCTCAAGAAAGGAACACCAGGAGATCGGGCCTAGAGGTTAGAAAACTTTTTTCATGCTCAACTCAACTGAGGATGAAATTTCAACTGCTCATAAAAACTAAAATACCGACAAATGAAGAAGTTTCTTGATTTAAATCTGTCAGATGTTTTATTTATTATCTATCATACTAATAAATGTTAAAATGCCAACAATTGTTGGCATTTCAACATTTATGAGCAGGATAAATTTTGTGCTCAGCTGAGTTTAGCGTGAAAAAAGTTTTATAACCTTGAGGCCTGGTGTGAAATCTACTATACATGCAGCTAGCCAGCTACCTGGAAGGGCCTGCTGATGTGGATGATGCCCCTGCACCTGCATGTTATTCAAAATGTGGACACATATGTAAAATATTTTCAAAATCGGACAAGGGGTTCATTGTTTGATTTGATTCTTTACGTCCACTCAACAATCTTTCAGTTATGCGGGACGGGTCTTCCTGGGTTGAACCAGTACTAAGCTAGGATAATGTGTCTTGCTCAAGAATCACAACGCAGTGACGCCGGTGAGGCTCGAACCCGCGGCCCTTCGGTCTCGAGTCAAGCACTCTACCACTGAGCCACTGCAAGGGGTTCAGCAGATATGGAGGGGATCCAATTCTGTACATGTGACCTTTGGCTTCCTGCTTTGGTCTTGACTTTAAAGCAGGGTGTCTGTAACCATCCCATTCATGTTGTCCCATTGAGGTTGACATGTGTGAGAAATCACGCCAGGAGTACGGAAGATATGGAGGGGACACAAATTATATAAACTTGACCTTTGACCTCTACCAATGACCTTGAAGCCGGGTGTCTGACATGTTTTCTCTGCAGACTGTCTCAATGAGGCAGACATCAGAGTTTATTCTAGGATTTGTCGAGAAGGGGCCAACTCCCCCCCTGTGTTACTTAAAGGGGGCCAACCTGCAAATCAAATGGGTAATGGAGTTTTTCGACCAGCCCTTCACCCCTTAAAAAAACTAAGTCCACACCTAAAAAAATCGAGCAGGGGTCGTCTTTAGGCCCTGGCCTGTTCTGTGCACCCCCCACCACAATAACCCTGGCCTTCAAAAGTGTTGGACAAAGACAGAGGGAGAAGAGTGGGAGGGGTGTCTGATTTGAATATAAACTAATGTAATCAGAGCACCCTCTTCTCAAGAATGATAGATTTTTGGAAAATAGATTACTAAATGGCACATACCTGATGCGACCATGGTCGGTAGAAGACAATTTAATATTCCTCAGAAATTGCCAGGCCATTCAACGTCTCTGCACTCAAACTTATTTCTTTATTTTCTGTGGGCCAACGAAGTACAATGGTTTATTAGTCTGTAGTTTGATGTTCCTGTATGCCTGTTTGCACGCTGTCATTATCCTATTTCTGCATTTCATTTCGCAAATAAGACAGCCATTTTTGTAAAAACGAAAGTACAAATGTAGAAATGTTCAATTCAGCATCAACCAATTGCAATAGAAATTAAGTCTCGTCAGAAGACGAGATTGTCGGAAATTAACGAAATTAAACGAATTGAATAGAATAAAGGGGCCGAAATGCAAACAGAAAGACCAAAAATACATACAGTCGGGACGCGTAGTGAAGGCGTATGAATATTATCAAACATGCATAGCAACAAAAACGTTCGAATTTTTCGGCATTCTCAGTGAAGCGAGGAACGACACCCCAAATTTAACCGCTTGTTGCACGAATGTCCCAAATCTTATTCTGTAAAAAAATTGGCCACTTGTGTTCGTCGTTTGTTCAAGTTTTCCCATAGCGTATGATTTTTAATCTACGACAACGCTCTTAAATAACAAGATGGGCGAAACGGAAAACTTGCAAGATGGATGTGGCTGTAAAAAAATGGTTCACGTTTGATATCAAATTTCTCATTTTTTCGACTTGGTCCCGCTGTGGCATATATGTCATGAAAAAATATAGGGTTTCAACTACCAATGTGCCAATTTTTATCGAAATTCGTTCTGGAGACAAAATTCGTTCCATTATCTTCGAGAGGTCATACGGTCTTCAAACGGTCAAACTTCCAAGATGGCGGAAAACGAGGATTGGGTGCGACTGGCAAAGCCAATTCATATCGCGCAAAACCAATCTAGACCACAATAAATGTATTAAAATTCAAATGAAAATATGGATCTATTTAATATATTGGATATCTAGGCCTTATTTACCTCGGATAAATTCGTGTTTCACTAATATTCTCAATCAATGACAACGTTATCTTTCCTGACCGTCTGGTTAATGACGACAACATCGATAAATAAATGACGTAAGCAATCTTTTTTTAGTGCACACGGTATAGAAAGCCGTTCCTGTTCAATAATCTTGCATACAATCAGGAAATGTCTTGCACTATTCAAATATAACCCGCAGATTGTTTCTATGGGGGTTGATAAAACTTGCGATAGTCCATTTTACACCCAATTATGCACAAATTAATACTTTACAAACGACTGATGAGGCCCTCCCATGGAGGGAAGATGGTACCTGTTCCCTTGTTCCCCATATTTTCCCTGTTCCCCAATGTTCCCCTTCCCCTCAAAATTAATTGGGCCCTTTGTTCTTCTGTTACCCTGAGATGAATGCTTTTTCCCCCCTGTACCCCAACCCCAGGGAGGGCTTCAGTGATGGACCCCCCCCCCCCCAAATAACACGGACGTTGAATCGACATGAAAATAGTATACCAAAACATATTTGATTTCATTTTCAGAACAGGTTATGTGTAAGCTACAACATTGTTACAGTCCCTATTATTAAAAGTGACCCAGGGTTTTTTCTCTCTATTTAGGGAACATGACCCAATCCCCAGAATTGGGAATTTTTCACATTGTTTTATACTAATTGGGGAAAAACTCACACCATATATTATAATCAAATCAAACAAAACTTAGCTAATAAGAACATTTCAACATTATGAATTAACCAGGTATTATTCATTGGGGTACATTGTCACAAAATAGTGACATTTTTTTGTTTCTTAAATTGGGAATATTCTCCTTAATATTGGAAAAAACATACTTTTTTGCAATTGGGAACATGACTCAATATTGGTCTTCAAAATGTGCCAAAGAATCCTGTTTAGTTTATCAGAAATGTCAAGAAAACACTTACATCTGTATCACTATACATACTCTAGACAGATTTACATTGCAAGACAAAGAATTTTCTGGTCCAAGTTACTGCCTGATTCTTTAAATAGGATGATTACCCATGCCCTAATCATATTTTAGTGTTTACCTGACCCCAACAAATACAAAAGTTATATGATCCAAATATCATATAAACATATGAAACTGTGTTTAGGGTGCTCTTTGAGACGGTTCTTTTGAGTACCCACAATATATGTTTGATTAAGAAATGATTCAATCACACATTAATAGTCTTATCTTGGGGATAGGTGCTTTGGGGAGGGAATGCTATAGAACCTTGGGGTATAAAGTATCCTTCATAATAAGCATACTTAAATTCATTTAAATAGATACATGTTTTTATTGTAAAAGACCTCCTAAATGAAAAAAAAAATCTACAAATATATTCTTCCTAGAGTTTGGTTTAACTCAAAATATGTGTTACACACCCTTTTTTGGACAAAAACAAACTCAGTTTACTCTATTATCATCTTAATCCTTTACTTCATAGGCTATATTTTGATCATGACATTATTTTCTATTTTAGACAACATTGAAAAAATTCAAGAAAATTGAAGCTAATTAGTCATGAATTTGAAAATATAATGGAAAATGGAGCATTTGCTCCAAAAGAGCAAATGCTCCATTTTCCATAATATTTTCAAATACATGATATTTCAAAGGTGTAAAAGGTTAAAGCTGGTTAGATCTTTCTCAAATTTGAGACCATAACTAGCTGGCATCAGTATTTGATTCCTATGACCAATTTTGGGGGTCTCTGACTCTCATAAGCACTGTGCAAAACCAACAGATCATTGAAAAAGAAAATAACAAAACAGACTTAATACTGATATAACAGACTTATTCTGCAATTTGCAGTAATTGAAAGTAAACAAGTTATTTTGACACCTAATACTCTCAGGGCCAGTTATCCATCAGTTTAAACATGTTTTGTGTGCTCAAAAGAACCGTCTCATCGAGACGGTTCTTTTGAGTACCCACAACATATGTTTTGGTTGAGAAATAAGAAAATAAATTTCAGTTACCCACTCTTATCTGGGAGCCTGAAGTCCCTTATAAATATTGGTGATAGATGCTGTGGGGAGGGGGGCTATAGTAGCTTAAGGTATAAAGTACCATATTCTTCATAATAAGCATACTTTTGTACAAATGAAGTAACTATTTCAAAAATGAGGGAAATTGGTGTTCCAGACCAGCTGGCTTCATTCTGATTAACTTTAAATTTTACAGGAACTTTATTCTGTGTAAACAATCATCAGATCAGTTAACAGCTGATGAAATCTCTCTAAAATTTGAAATCAGTGTTTAATTATACTGTCATCCAGTTTTTGAAGTTTAAGGCCAATTAATGTTTGGGAGTCTGACTAAGATTCCTGTAAGACAGTTAAAAATTCTTATTTTGAATCCTAAAATCATTGTTGGTTTATGATAAGAACATGTCTGCTTATTACATGTATATAGTGGTTGGTATGCTGCAACTTTAATACATACTTAATCCACTTTAACTTTTTATCCAGATTGAAAGCAATCTCAATCTACACTTTACAAAAATGATATTAATGAGGCCCAGCCAGTGGTGTTTGTGATATGTTACTAGTACATAATGTTTACCTGCATACATTAGCCTGCTTGCCTTTCCCCAAGAAATAGTTATGTTTTCTTACTAAAGTTGTCTTTGTTCCAAGCCCCAAGCACCTCATTTAAAAAAAAATAAAATGAAATAAAAATAAAGCAAAAACATTTTTCTCTTATTTAGGGTTAGGTCTAGTTTGAAGGTTGAATATTGCATGATTCAATATTAATGATGTATTAATTGGGGTCTGGGTCATAATGGGATGCTTTTATCAATAAATTGTATTTTAATTTCATATTTAATAGCAAAGTTACCACTGACTCTGAAATAAGGGGTATACTGGCTCCCATTTTCTTAGTTTTGTACACCTAGATAAAATGTGAGCTCTGCTATTAGGCTTTTTATAAAATTTACTTTGGGGGGTGGGGGGGGAGGGGGGGAATTTATGAATGGGTCAACTTTCTGTGAAATCAAGTATATGAAGGGATATTTTTGTATATGATTCGGATTGGGGTTGGTCTGAAAATACTGGCTCGCACATCCATACCAAAATTGCCCACAAAAAAAGATAAAGTTTAGTAATCAAAAACAGAGATAATCCTTGCCCAAAATGATGATGGGCCCTTAAAATGGGCCATTGACCCATATATCCCATTCAAAGTCATGCAAATTTCAAAATTTCAATGGGCCTTTTAAAATTTTTATGGGCCCTTTGCAAAATTTGATGGGCCCAAGAATCCTTAAGTTAATATCCACATTAGAGCAAAATTCACATGAAATTTGAATAGAAATTTATATGGGGCCAAGCCAAAAGTAAAGTCCATTTTCTAAAAGCAATAAAACTTTCTCACAAAATGGATTAGGCCCATCCAGGATTATCCCTGCAAAAAATAAAGAATATTGGGGAACAGCTAGGAAAAAAGAAGACATAAGAGCAAGAGGAGGATTGAGAGTGGGGTGTAGGTTAGTAGTTGGTGAGGCCTTCCATGGGTTTTTGGAAACAGGGTAAAGGGGCATTTATTTCAGGGGAACAGAGGAGGTAAGTGCAACTTTTGAGGGGAACAAGCAAACAAAGAAAATGTTGGGGAACATGGAACCCAGGAAAACAAATTTTCGATTTTTGGGGAACAAGCAAGTTTATTTCAGCCTCCCCCCCCCCCCTCCTGTGAGGGCCTCGATGGTTAGTGGATAATTCAGCCAAGGTACAGACATAACCATATAGTTCCTTCTGACATTTGGTGAGCCCGGGGGGGGGGGGGGGGGGGGGGGGGGGGGGAGCTGTTGAATGGTCAATGCATGCGCAGATCCAGATTTTTTTGTCAGAGAGGGGGGGGGGGGGGGGGTCCAAGCCCAACGGCGAGCAAACAGCCTTGATTTTTTATGTTTGTTTTGGGGTTTTTTAGTCCAAAATTTTCTGGGGATGCGGGGAGGGGTCCAACTATTTACGAGGGGGGGTGGGGTCAAAATGCTTATTTCTATAGAATTTGATAGAACTTGTGATTTACCAGGGATGGGGTCCGGACCCCCTACCCCCCCCCCCTCCCTCTGCACATGCATGATATTTAAAGACTAAAGAATAAAGTCGAAAGGGGAAGAATCGGCAGCCCAGGAAGAAGGGAACATTTAGATTTCTCATTTCAAAGTAACGGGAAAGCCCATTTTGAGGCGAACGAAAGGAATTAAAAATGAAATCTGCATACCTAGGATGCACCTCTGAGGCCCCAGAGATAAGGTTTTTGAACATCACAGTTCTTCGCCATTTTACAGAAGATTATGTATTGGCATTATTCCTTTAGAATCACCTTTTCTGGGGCGAACTTATTGATAAATACAAAGATATAAATGCGAATTCAAAGACAGTATTCACAGACTACGCAATGCTCAAATTAGTACATATAGTCCCCATATATTTCTAAAATTCTGTCAATCAAAGGTGGGCGTGGTTAAAAAATTCTTCTCAACTCAGAAAACTTGGACCTAGCTGGTACCTATTACCATATAGATACAAGGCATGCTGGAAACCAGCTAAATCGAAGCGAGAGATTTACGTGACTAATATCGGACACTGTCAATTCGTCATATATATATTTCCCGTATACTAAAGTTTCGAAGCTAAATTGTAATCAAATAACAAAAATAACTTGTGAAAAATAGTGATGCAGTGACCGGACAGATTGATAGAATATGCGTTATATTGGGTAAATTTAGTAACCGTGGATAGATCTATAAATAGAAAGATGCTGAATAAGCCATAACAAATTATTATACCTTTACGAATACAGTGATATACAGATGACCATACCATGGCGCAATCGGTTGCGACGGTAACTGTCGCACAGCTATACTTTTGCATTTAAATGGTCGCAGGTTCGAATCCACAAGGCTTCGGTATTTTTTTTTCATTTATCCCATGTAAGCTAATTTTTAGCAGTATTCTCCTACTATTGATATGCATCGGAAAATGAGAATATTGGGATAGTTTCTATCTCTTTTATTGTAATTCATATATTTTAAATCGAGTACACCTTATTCTGCTAATTATATGTCCTTAAGATTGCATTTACTGGGTGTCCAGGTCCATCTGACATAGAAAATCTCTGACAACGTTTCTTTAGTCCCGAACTTATTTTACAGAATGCCAATGGTTTATTTCAAAGAAAATTATATTTTTTCAAGGTTTCAGAGGGGCTCCAACATTTGCCCCTCCCCCCTCTGGATCTGCGCATGCAATGTTTGGATGGACTGGATGCTGTGACAAAAGTTAGATATAAGAAAAAGTTGTCAATTTCGAACCTACCTGGGTATCCCTATATGTATACAACAACCATAGTGGCCCGACCAGGATCCAAATTGTTTTTCACGTCAGAACTCTTTAGGTAACTCTTTAGGTTCTGACAACTCTGGATCAAATCCATTGTATTTTACCTTTTGCATTAAAATATCTGACATGTCATCTGCCGATAACATTCGCAAACAGTTTTGACCCAGATCAGGCCCCACATTCTGTCCGGACCTGATAGGGGCCCAAACTGTTTGACACTTTAGAGGTTATGACAAGTTGAAGTTGAACTGATGCATTTTAACTTTGCGTTAAACCTTTACATGACATTGTCATCTGCTGATAACCCTTTCAAACGATTTGGAATCAGATCAGCCCCGCGGCATTCTAATTTGGGTCATCAAAGTTTCACATGTGATCGAAAGCCTTTCCTGTACAACATTTTGAGTGCGATAAGCCACTTTATTAAACAAAATTAATTTGACACAAGATTTTGACGCGATAAGCCACTTTTTTTAACAAAATTAATTTGACACAAGATTTTGACACTATCTTATCAGCGATGTGGGTCTTGCATACTAGTCGTGCGTGCGTGTGTGTGTGTGAGGCTGACTGGCAACCAGGCTGTCATGGGGTTCGCTCTTCCAGTCCAGCACCATTCCAAAGTTGAAATTGGTCATGAAATATTTTCTACAGTCATTCTCATTCCTTCTTATTCAAAGAAGTGCAGTTGTCGTTACTGGCAAAACCTCACTCTACGCCATTTTGTAGATCTAACAATCAAACAATTGGTAGATGGGAGCATTTAGGAATGATCTCACTACCTTCGCCTCCTTCTATCAACTGGGCAATACTCTAAATGCGGACGCAGTTGAGTAACGATATTGTTAGCTAACCCAAGCCGAATATTAGTGGGAGGAATAAGAATACCAATGGTCAAACTTTCGTTATCTCATCTTCCGTTCATGTTTTCAAAAGACCATTTTTAGTCAAATTAAATATAACGCATCGTCAGGTTACTGGTAATGAAGGGGAAAGGTCCAATGTGGTTTTTTGGGTTAATTGGATTCGATCTCTGGCATATACACCTCCCATAGAATTATAATGGGAAAACACAGTCATTCCTACATCCATGCTACTGGTGTCTAAACTAGCCATGCCACAGGAGTCATTAGCTTCCATTAATGGGGAGACACTTAAAAATCTTCTCCTCTGAAACCATGATACCCACAGCTTGTAGTCCCATACATAAATACTGCAAGCACTGCCTCTTGGGTTCAAATTTACCAAATACTGATGATCACTTCCATCTCGGATACTGGGTCCGAGCTTCCATATGGCATAATGGAGATTTTTTTTTTAAATCTTCTGTCCACAGCTAATACTTTTAATATGTAGCAAAGTTTAGTGTTTTCTAAACGAATGATCACTATCTCGGGACATTTGCTTTTTTAAACAGAAGAAAAAGACAAATCTTTTCTTAAACAAGGGGAGCGATTAAGACTAATTTAGTCACTTGCTTATAGTGTGCTATTAGTGTTGTAATATATTGACTGTCGGTATCCATCTATCAAGCACCCCCAGTCATGTATATGCCTGGCAAAACGCCGTCATTTTAACCGAAAATAGTAGTAACGCATCATTGAGACCGTTCTTTTGAGCACCAACCCTCAACCCCTCTGTACGCAAATTATATGTTGTCTGAGTGCTTTTGCAGCAACTTCAAGGATCAATCTATTTTTAAATCAAGAAAAAAAATCTAAATATGTAGCCTACTTATATGTGTTAGAAACCATCCAAATTGCTTCTCAAGTGAATACAAAAACAACAACAACAACAAGAAAAAACAAACAAAAGACAATACATATACACTACGTGGATATCTAATGCCCTCTAAACTGGGTGAAACGTTAATGAGCCACTTAAAACGCCCCAGTATAACATGATATTTCATGTTATAGTTTTTCTTGTTATAGATAAAACATATCGATTACAACACGTTTACTCGTAATTGTGACGTAAATATTGGACAACTTTGACTAGTGACTACGTCATTTTAGAGCTTTGTCCCGCGTTTATACTCAGCTGAAAGATGGACGGGGCAAAGGTGAATATGTTTTAATTTATTTCATCAAAATCGGTTCTGGAGACAAAAAACGTTCCATTATATGCCAGAGCTTATATTTCATTTCTGTTTTTAAGTGCCTGACGGTGGTGCATTTCAGAGCTTGATTTCGTTGCAAAGCAATATATCATTAAACACTTTCAAAAAAGGAAATTGGCGATTAAAGGTTGCAGAATCTAAATATATAGCGAGAATACACTGTCATTTATTACAAATTAAGAATAAAGAGCGTTTAAAAAAGGGAATATTTGGCGCCATTTTTCGGCCGCCATTTTGAGGGAATATTTTGCGTCGCGCATTTTTACAATTTTAAAATACTTTAACTCAAAATACGCTCTTTGCGTTCCTACTGATAGACATAGAAATTTTATTTTGTGTCGAAAATAGTACAACATGTAACATAAGCCCAGTAGGGCTTTTACTTCGACAAACAAGAATAAACAAACATTTCTAAAATAACAAGTATCACAGCATGCACATATATAAAACAGTATTATAAGAGACAAAGCACAATGTACAAAATAAATCACAGCATGCAGATTAAGAAGGTAAAATATATATACCAGTAGAGAACATCAGCAGGGGGATTGATGAACCATCGAACCCACTGCTGATGAGAACTATTGGGCACTGAACTATAGCTGGGGATTTTTAATGATGAAATTCAACAAATTTTGATGTTTAGAAATTAGATTGCAGTAAATAGACACCCAAAATAACACAGCTTTTGCAACAAATCGAAAGAAAGCGAAAAAGGAGGGGTTGAAAAGCGAAAGCTTGTAAGCAAAGGGAGTTAAAACGTAACTGCAGAAGCAAAGCAAAGCAAAGCCTAAAATTAACATGAAGGACATCCGCAAATGTCACCATCCCAAGCATGGAGCAGTCTCTTGAACTGAGGGAAGGACTCCGCCAGCCTCAGGTCATTAGGGAGACAGTTCCAGATTCGAGCAGAATGACCTTAGACCATACCTTGTGCTCTTCACAGCTGGAAGAATTGCCTGATTTTCTTCCCTGAAATTGTTATTTGACTGTTTGATATTGATTAAATCTTTAATATAGTCAGGAGCAATGTCATTAACGATTTTGTAGACCTCGGAAGCCATTTGCTTAACTTAAGTCACCCATTATATGCATGACTTGTACTGGCGCTGCTAACAGGTGATTTTTACTCAACATTTCTTTACTCACCTCTCTCTTGGACTTAAGTCACCCATTATGTGCATGACTTGTACTGGCGCTGCTAACAGGTGATTTTTACTCAACAGTTCTTTACTCACCTCTCTCTTGGACTTAAGTCACCCATTATGTGCATAACTTGTACTGGCGCTGCTAACAGGTGATTTTTATCGATTCCTGATCTTTGCAACCTTACTTACTTTACTTTACTTTAAGTCACCCATTATGTGCATGACTTGTACTGGCGCTGCTAACAGGTGATTTTTTTTTTTTTTTTTTTTTTTTTTTTTTTTTTATTTTTTTTTTTTTTTTAACCTTTATCATTTTATTCTCCCCGTCAACTGGTATACAAAGGGTCGGGGAGGGCCATCCCTCTGCATACCTTACAAACTACAAGATGTTTATTGATATAATTTGTTATCTTGCTCACACCTTTCATGCGCCACTCGTACCTTTATGAATATCTTGTGTGTGTTGAAGGGCAATAAGGGTTAAAACGGCTTAGCCAAGTCAAAGTGGACACTTGTGTTTCACAATGATCAATTTTCAGGATTGCATCAATCTTCAAACTTATTGAAATATGGTAGCTATGACCTTTGTGCAAATTATTCCGAAGCCGTTCCTATAGTGCAGCCCATCACATGATATGTGAAAGCTTAAATTGTCCATATTATCTTGGCTAAGCCAAATAAACTATATAAATGAGCATACAATCAAAATATCAGTGTATCTACCCTTTGTATCCATACTTGCTGGTCAAGTCAAACAGTACAGACCCATACCAGATTTCCATATGAAGAACCATGCTTAAGGTCTGCACTGCATTTTATAATGCTTCTGCATTTCTTTCTCCCTGTTAAGGGTCAGCTAATTCTATGTGTCTGGATATTTAGGGTAAATAACAGCCTTAACCCCCAAAGCGCCAAGAAAAAAATGCATCTGAAAATGTCGTCCGCTGAAGTCATCTGCTGCAAATAATTGTCTAACATTACTGACAAATTAAGTCAAGAAGCAAACGAGAAAAACTTTATCCTATAGGAGCAGCCTGATCTGGGTCCACACTGTTTGCCATAGAGGCTTCTTAATCATTTCAGCAGACGAGAAAAGCAGGTGACTTTTGTTGCGATTGGCGCATTAAGGGTTAACATCTAATGACAGGAGTTTCAAATGAAAAAGGTTACATTTATAAAGGAAAATAAAACAGAAAAAAATGGTCTCAAACACTTAACCCTTCTCCCAGCATGGCAGCATCATTTATGTTCCATTTTATAATAAATTTGTTTTTGAGGAATCTGCTTATGTCAAGGGTTACTGTATGTTATATAGCTCATTGCATCGTATCTATCACATCTTTATACTTTGTCCATGCATTTTCAAATTTATCTAACTTGCCATTTCTTAATGCTGTGTGCTGCATCAGCTTATAAAAATATTTTACCTTATTTTGCAGTGCTGCTACAGATAGGGGGTGGTCAAGGCGTTTGGTAGCGTATATATAGTACTTGACAATAATAAAAATATGTAAGTCTGCTGTTGAGTATTTATTCCCTATGTTAAATATAAACAATTCTTCAACAAATATCAGATTAACATTGTTATTAAGGAGCCATCTTTTGAAGTCTTTAAGGAGATTTTTAGTTTCTTGGCATTCCCAGAGCATATGTTTTATTGTTTCTTCCTCTTGACAAAAGTTACATCTTGGGCTAGGTACATATTTCATGTTATATAGATATTTTTTAGTTGGTAGAATTCGGTGGTTTATTCTTGTTTGGAACCATTGCATTTTTGTTCCTAAAGATAGTTTGAAAGGAGAAGAATAGATTGCTTTCCATGTTTCATCTTCCATATTGTAAACACTATTCCATTTATGCTGGGAAGTTGGTTTATCTGTATTCTTGTTTAGAATCATATAAAAGTCTCTCCCTCCCTTCTTTGATTTTATAAGAAGGAGAATATTTGCAGGCAGCAATGGTGCATGTAGTTTTTTAGAAAAGCTTGTTATTTTATAGGTTCCTGCATACGCCATTATTGCTTGCTTTAGACCTAGAAATTGAACAAAATTTGTTTTTATGTTGTAAATACGTTCAAATTCTTCTTGCAAAAGAAAGGCACCTGTTTCATGTATCAGATCATTAATGTTCCTAACTCCTTTCTGGTCCCATTCTTTTATGTATATTGGTTTGTTGCCGATTGTTATCTTATTGTTATGGAAAATTGTACTTGAGAGAATAAAGTGTTCGGTATCTTCACCAATAAGTTGGAGTATTTCTGAGTATGCACTAATTACATCAAACCAAAATCTATTATTTATCTTTTTTTTAGTAGAATCAGTGTAACATTTTCCAAATACCAGTAACTCCTTAAAGTTTATTGTAGTGCTTATGACAGATTGCCAAGGACTATTGGATATAATGAATCTTCTTAACCAAGTTAATTTCATACTATTTATAAATGCTTTCAGATTTACCATTTTAAGACCACCTTCACAATACTGTTTTATAACAACATTTTGTTTAATTTTGGCAGGGCCATCCCACAAAAATTCAAAAAATATATTATTTAATTCCTTAATTGTTTGTTCATCTGGATTTGGTATTGAAATAAATAAATGATTTAACATAGGGAGTAGAAGTGTTTTTATAACTGTTATCTTACCTAATGGGGTAAGATATCGTCTGTTCCAGAGTTTAATCAAAGATCTGATTTTTTGTACTTTTTCTTTGAAGTTTATCTGTTGCATTTTGTCTAAGTCAATATGAAAATTTATCCCTAGAAGTTTAAAGTCAGTTTTACCCCATGATAGCTTCCACCTTGTTTTGATGGATGCAGTACTATATTTCTTAATCCCTATCCATACAGCATGAGTTTTTTCAAAGTTGACTTTCAGACCTGAAAAATGTGAATAATCATACAATACATCAAGTGTTGCATTTAAAGATTTGCTTGTTCCATCTAAAAGAAATAATGTGTCGTCAGCGTATTGAGATAATTTATGTTCCTTGTCATTTATAATTATGCCACTTATGTTTATATTATTTCTGATCATTATGCCTAGAATCTCAGCACAGAGAGTAAATAGAAAAGTTGACACTGGATCACCCTGGCGACAGCCGCGACCAATATTGAAAAAAGATGACAAGTTGCCGCATTGGTTCACACTTAGCTTTACATTGTTGTTAAATGTTTTTATCCAAAAGATGATAGAGTTACCAAAGCCAAAAAATTCCATAACTTTATATATAAATGGCCAAGACACAGAGTCGAAAGCCTTTTCAAAATCTACAGAAAGCAGTAATCCTGGTATATTGTTTTCCTCAGTGTATTGCATAATGTCGTAGATTAATCTAGTGTTTTCTCCTATATATCTCCCCGCAATGAATCCTGTTTGATCACTGTGTATCAGTTTATGTAGAGTACTCTTAATTCTGGCTGCAATGACTCCAGAAGCTATTTTATATGAACAATTGAGTAAGGATATTGGTCTAAAATTTTTAACAAAATGGCGAGGCTTGTTATCTTTTGGTATGCATGTAATTATTCCTTCCCTTTGAGTTATTGATAGTTCCCCCTTTGAAAAACCATAATTAATAGAACGCACTACAAAATGACCCATCTTTTTCCAAAACATTTTAAAAAATTCAGCAGTGAAACCATCTGATCCTGGGCTCCGATTATTTGACATGGCTTTGAGAATTAATGAAGCTTCACGATACGTTATTGGACCTTCTAATGAATCTGATTCATCCTTATTTAATCTATTAATATCAGTGTTTCTAAATAGTTTAAACAAATCAATATCTTTAAGTTGGCTGTCTTTGCTAGCGTAGAGGTCTTCATAGAATCTCTTTGTTTCATTTAAAATGTCGAACTGGTCAGTTATTGTTTTCCCATCATTTGTTTCTAATTTTGATACAATTTTACTTGTGTAGTTGTACTTTTCAAGGTTACAGAAGAAGTTAGTTGGTTTTTCATCGTCTTCAATAATTTTGGCTCTTGCTCTTACCAGGACTCCTTCCATTTTATTTTTTCTTATTCTGTAAAGTTCTTCTTTTAGATTATCAATTTCATTGAGATTTGTATCTGTCAAGTTACTTTCTAGACATTCTATATTACTTATTAATTCCTTTTCTTTTTTATCTGCTGCTTTTTTCTTGTAACTTGAGAATGAAATAGATTTTCCTCTTAACTCCATCAAAAGTGTTTCTAGAAAAAGTTGGTCGTTAATTACAAATTGAATTTGGTCGTCAGGTATGTTATTTATTTGGTCTAAATTATAAACGGGTAATGCATATTGTTTCTTGACTTCATCAATTTTGTCACTCATTGTTTCCAAATAATCTTTGTCAGTTAAAAGAGAATTATTGTGCTTCCAAAGGGGCTTTCCTTTTTTAAACTGCACAAAAGCTATGTCAAGAATAATCATAGAGTGATCAGATCTATAGCTTCCTTCAATTGTGGTCTTATTGACTGAGGGGAGTAGATCTTGAGAAACAAGGAAGTAATCAAGCCGAGCTTGCTTGATGGGAGACTTTTTTCGCCATGTATATCTTCTTAATGATGGGTTGGCATCTCTAAATGGATCAGTCAAACAGTAATTTTCCTTAATTTGTAGGTTTTTCTCATGTGATTTTTTATTATTAATAGTTTTGTAGTTATAGTAATCTAACTTTTCATTTTGAACAGGTGATTTTTACTCAACAGTTCTTTACTCACCTCTCCCTTGGACTTAAGTCACCCATTATGTGCATAACTTGTACTGGCGCTGCTAACAGGTGATTTTTACTCAACAGTTCTTCCGTTGGGTTGTCTTCTATCACATTCAGCTTTGGAACAAATGCATTCTCCCTGAAACACAGTCAGTGAAACAGATTAATCAAAAGACCAGATTAAACTTTTTTTGATTATGCTATTTCCTTTAAAGGTGTGCAACATATGGACCTCGATGCGAGAAAACCTGTCTTTGGGGGTTTGCAAACAACACAGGCGCAGACCAGCCTGCGCATCCCCGCAGTCTGATCAGCACCTTTGTTATTCACTTTTTGGAAATTACCATATTTAACCTTGCTACAGGTGAACTTTCAATTTTCTAGCTAGTCTCTGTAGCTGAGGAGACCAGTTTGAAACTCGCTTTGACGGAAACCCCAAAGACAGGTTTTCTCGCGACGAGGCCCATATGAAACCTGTGCAATTTTCACAGGTTTCATATTTTGTACATTTCCTGCAACTGTGACAGCAAAACAGACATGTGATTTCCAAAAATGTGGCATTTTGACAAGTGTAGATTCAGACGAGCCTCTGCAGTTTCCTTTTAAGCTTAGAAACTCCAAATGATGATCAGTCAGTAGCTTAACACTCATAGAATATTCAAGCGACAAGCGAAGGCTCTGATCAGACTGCGCATAAGCGCAGGCTGATCTGAGGCTTTGCTAGTTGCACATACCACATTGTTGGAAATCTCATGCACTGGCTCAAATATTGTAAGCATTTTAAATATGGAATATCGCAATTGAAAAAAAATAAGAGCTTTCTGTAAGTCAACTTTTGACTGACCCAACCCCGAGCAATAGGGCAGCATTTTGTGTCTCCAAAATCTTATCAGTCCATTCATTTTCATGATCAGATATAATACACAGGTTTAGATAAACAAAACTTTTCAGCGTAAAATTGTAAATATTAATTCTTACCCATCAATTTTAACATATATGTTTTAGGTGCTCAAAAGAACCAGGGTTCTTTTGAGTACCCACAACATATATTTTGGTTGAGAAATAAGAAAATTAAATTTCGATACACACTCCTAACTCAAGTCCTGTAATATTAAGTGGAAATACTCACATATGCAAATGGGTGCATACATTGTATGTAGTCCATGTGAACCCTAAGCAAAAAGCACTTTTACTCATCTAAGCAAAATTTGCATATGTGCAAGTTTACTTCAATATGCAAATTGGTGCATGTGTGGGGCTTTGGTGTATTATCAATTTTAATAATAAATGCCATCACACTCTCAAACAGGACATCATATGAAAAAATGATTATATTTAAATTCTCACTTTAATAAGCCTGGCAAAACCACCAAGACAATTTTCCTTCCTCCATCAACAGTCAAATAAACATTTGATGTCATCAATATATTCATTTAATAAAATATCAAGTACACAAAAATCAAACATTTAATATAAAAAAGATCAGACACATACATCTGTTTTTGATAAAATGTTGGCTAAAAATTCAGACATCAGTTTAGCACCAAAAAAGAAAGGCATTTCATCATTTTTTTCTTAAAATGTAAGCAACATTTTAACAAAGATGATAAAATGTCTGTTTGTTCAAAATTAGAAACTAAATAAATTTTCACTCTTTATTACCATCAATGACTACATTTACTATACAAATGCCAATGTGATTATTTTTAATGGGAATATAGGCAATATTAGTGGTGTGTCTTTTGATATCAAGTTTACCACGCAAGACTTCGAGAACGCTTGTTGAATCGTGAGGCTTGCCGAGCAAATCAACATGCATTCTTGAAGCCGAGTCTGCTAAATTTGACATCAAAAGACGCAAACCTAGTAATCTATTTATCAGTTAATACTGTATTTACGGAAATTTTTGAGAGAATTTTATTTTCGTGAAAAGCGTTAAAAGACATATTTGCAACGTTTAAAATTCATGACTAGAGAGTGATTTACCTATATCAGTAAACCACTGAATGATTTCTCCATATCTTGAGGATTTTATTTTCACAAAGCTTTGCATATGCTAAGTTTCGCAAAAATAAAACCCTCGCGAAAATTTGCGAATTTACAGTAAGTGATTATTGCTGACCTCGTTCAAAAAGTGCAATGTCATGATGACCTGATAAAGGCACATCCCTAATATAGGCAACGTTTATCAGGTCAACATGTAACAATGCAATTAATATGAGAGGTAACTGATAAAATGTAATATCAAGACAATGCGAAAATAAACTAATGTAGTGTAACCTGTAATAATTAACTAAACCTCTTACGGCTTCATCATATAATTATATCTGGTAAATAAATAAGTACTGGTAAGCACATTTTATTAACCCTTTATTCCATAATAACGCTTTTTGACACCTTTGAAATGTCACGTATTTGAAAAAAATATGGAAAATGGAGCATTTACTCATTTGGAGCAAATCTTCAATTTAACAATGTGTATATATACTTGTACTGTTATAATGACTTTAATCTGTTTTATGTTGCATGCACTGTAATATTTGTTATATCCTTTTAATTATGTTTGTCGAAGTAAAAGCCTACAGAGCTTATGTTTGATGCTTATCATATTCAATGTTAAATCTTCAATGTTTATGCTTCATTTTCCATAATATTTTCAAAAGTATTCCAAACTTTACTTAAATTTTTCTTTAATTCTTTTAATGTAGTCTAAAATAGAAAATGATGTCATGAGCTAAAAATAGCCTATGGAGAAAAGGGTCATTGTACATATAGTACTGCAGATCTCAAGGCTGTCAGAGGGGTCTACTGGTCAGATCTTTGCAACATCTAGTGTTATATGCCAAATGAAAATGTTGGGTCTCTAGTTTTTAAAAGTAGTTGATGACACCTCTGATTCTGAGTACTAACCGAGTTATCTCCCCTTGAATTACCCCACCCATTTTGATCATATTATAAGAGGTTATGATCATTAGCTTGTTAAATAATTGAGTTGAAGCGTCCAGGAAGAAAAATATACCCATCATTACTCAAAACGGTACTTGAAAAAGTAGAAAAGTTAAGTTTTGATCAGAGAAATGGGCTTTTGAACTGTTTTGTTGGTCTTTTAAAGTTAAATTATGTGTTAAAACTCCATTGAATAAAAATATATTTGAAACTTTTAATTTAAGAATCTGCCCATTAGTGGTATGTCCTTAGAAATGACTAAAAATTTAAAAATCACTTATTCATCTATCTTATCAGGGTTTCTAGATTCCAATTTCTGTATAGGGAATGCTCTGGGAGCAATAATAAGCATGTAAATACCCCACCCACCTATTACTACTGCAGATCTCATGGCTGTTTGAGGGTGACCTTGGTCATATTTTGCTAACATATGGTGTCAAATATATGTACATATACCAAGCAAAAATGTAGAGTCTCTAGTAAATAGAAATAGTTGATGACACCGCTGATTCTGAGTACTAACCGAGTTATCTCCCCTTGAATTACCCCACCCATTTTGATCATATTATAAGAGGTTATGATCATTAGTTTGTTAAATAATTGAGATGAAACATCCAGTAAGAAAAAAAATGCCCATCATTGCTCATAACAGTACTTGAAAAAGTAGAAAAGTTAAGTTTTAGTCAGAGAAATGGGCTTTCAAACTTTTTTGTTCGTCTTTGAAAGTAAATTTGGTGTCAAAACTCCTCTGAATAAAAATATATTTGAAACTTTCAATTTAAGAATCTGCCCATTAGTGTTATGACCTTAGAAATGACTAAGAATTTAAAAATCACTTATTTTATCTATCTTATCAGGGTTTCTAGATTCCAATTTCTGTATACGGATATGCTTTGGGGACAATACTAAGCATGTAAATACCCCACCCACCTATTACAACTGCAGATCTCAGGGCTGTTTGAGGGTGAACTTGGTCAAATTTTGTTAACATCTAGTGTCATATACATGTTCATGTACCAAACAAAAATGTAGAGTCTCTCGCAAATAGAAGCAGTTGATGACACCGCTGATTTTGAGTACTGACCAAGTTAAGTCCCTTTGATATACCCCCACCCATTTTGATCATATTATGAGAGATTATGGGTGTCAGTTTTGGAATATAATCAAAATCATGCATTCAGGAAATAAGTATAGCCATCACTATTCATGACAGCACTTGAAGAAGTAAATAAATTTAGTTTTAGTCAGAGAAAAAGGGTTTGGAACTATTTTCTTCGTATACTATAGTTATATCCTATTTCAAAACCCAGCTGCTTTGAATAAACATATATTAGAAACTTTCAACTAAAGAAACTGCCCGCTAGATTTTTGTCTTTAAAAATGAATAATAATTTAAAGATCAGTGCCTCAGTTATGTCAACAGGGTTTCTAGATTCTAATTTCTACAAATAGAATGCTCTGGGGCAACTACTAGCATGTAAATACCCCACCCAACTATAAGATGAGGTGAAAACGCTAACATTGATAAAAGTCTAACTCTTATAATACTAAATCACCCAAATTTTTTATAGCCTAAATACGAAGAGAATAATTTCTGACAGTGTAACTGTATTGCAAGTGCATTTACACGATCTTTCTTAAGATTGTCAAGCACACCCAAGAAAATCATTTTAGGTCACTAGTGGCACCAATAACCATAACTCTTGCAAGGCTAAACACAATTTACCTTATAACTTGAATATATGTTACCATTTATACCTGAAACTTACTGGGGTTAATATACTTAGTACGCCAAACACAATTATAATGCATTAAACTATCTAGATATTCTAGGAAGAGTTACTGCCCTTGATTATTTTTACCATTGTTTTGTATGGAAAAATGCAGTAAATAATAGTAGCTCAATAAGTTAAATTTGAAAACTTATTTTCTAAATAGGATTAAATCTATCCTGAACCAATACTATGCCAAACTGCAGATCAAAAGGGGTACGTGCATTAAGATGCTATTTTGGCCCCCATATGAGGTCAAAAAATAAAATTTGCTCTTCAAAAGTTTCTTCCTATTAGTTTATTATAACAATAGCCAAAGTGTAAAGTTCTCGTATTGATTTGACTTTAACAGTTGCTATGGTAACAAAAATGGCCCCCAAAATAGGCTGAAAATAGGAAAATGGCCATTTTGGAGCAAATTTGAGACATGTAACAGAGGAATTAATATAGAGCACAAGCAAATACCAAAAAAAAAATTTAACAGATGATGAGAATTATCACTACACATAATATATGTAAAGGTTTTTTTGGTATTTGCTTGTGCTGATATCTTATTCTTAAAAAATCGGTCTCCAAAATCCTCAAATTTGGCCTAAAATAGCAATTTCTCTATTTTAAGCCTATTTTTTTAGCCATTTTGGTTACCATAGCAACCGGTAAAAGGAAAATAAAGGCAAGAATTTTACACTTGGGCTATTCTTCTAACAAAACACTAGGATGAAATTGGTGAAAGTAAATAAGGGTGCAAAGATCAGGAATCGATACAATCAAGTACCACACCTGACCCTGGAACTTTCAGTTTTTTGCATGTACCGCTTTGTTTCTGCTACATATTTCTATTTTTTGAACCACTAGTTGTCGTCCCTTAATGGCAAGACTCCCACATAGAAACTGGATCTATAATCGAATTTTCCTCCAATAACTTGCTTACTGAGGATCTGATTGCAATGAAATATACGAGACATTTGGTTTTACACATCTTTACAGCATCTTTTGTATTGCTTTAGCGATATAAAATACTGCATGGAACATGCATTATTGCTCTTGATTTTGCATCGTTTTAAGATTAAAAATCAATATAATAGGCCTTATAAATAAATGAATCAATGGTCCCAAAATATTGGTGAAATATTGAAATTTCCTTCATTTTATATAATTTGATGACGTTTGCATTTGTCTTCCTGTATCACCTAACATAAATGTGTATCTGCATTTTATTCTTTCATCAAATCAGAGTAAATGATCATTGACAAAGTGGGTGAGGTACGAATATACTGACTATCTTAATGGCTTCATATTTCCTCAGAAATGATGACTATTCTAAATCTAAACAGTATGTAGCTTTTAAGTTTTCTATATACAGATATTATGTATCATTTTCCTGCTTTGCTTAGATTTTCGTCTATGCTTTGGAAAACTAATGCTTTTTTGTATCTTGTTAGTTTTATGTACCCTAACACTTTAGATAAACCAAATTAATTTGCTAAACATCCTTTTCAGGACGACCCTGCAAGACATATTGTAACCTACAGATTATTTCATTAACCTCAAATGATAACCTTACTAACTCACATTTTCGCGTCAAAAGTCCGCTCTATAAATTAACAATGAGCTGTTTTTAGTCTTTCTTACTTAGAAATAAATGTACTTTAATTTCATACCACTTTCAATTACCTTATTGCAATTGAAGTTATAAATTAATCATATTTTTCCAAGAACATGTTTCTAAAATACACCAAATAAACGGGGCCTGCAAATGGTTGACATTTTTTCTATAAGATCTAGATTATAACACACCAAGATGTAGACAAAATATTGTATGTGTTGAAGTTGAAGTCATTGGTAGTGATGACAGTACAATCAAAATTATGTTGAACCTGTCCAGTTCTCAGAAAATTTAGCATATACCGTATGTATGATGTTTCTCTAATGGCAACGTTTATATAATGGAAACCTCACAGTACTTTGATGCTATTCGCGTTTGTATTCCAAAAAGGTGACAACAATAAATCATAATAAAAGAGAACCACTGGACGATACTACATTGTTCTAGAAGATTTTTTATGTTTTAACTATACAAGCCAATGTAAAACATGTGATCCCACTGGGTGGAGCCATTTTTGAATAAACTTGGCAGCTCCAGGCCTTGTGGGTCAAACAAGAAGGGTTTTGTGCTTTATTTAAATAAACCTATATAGCCTTCGTGGCTTGTTTTTGTCTGCACGGCCATTATTTGAACAGACTCAGTGGAGGTCTACTTTGTGATGCTACATACTAAATATAATGGCGTTGGGCCATGTGGTTTCAGACAATATTTTTTTTCATATTAAGGGCCATAATTTGAACAAACTTGGTAAAGTAGCACTAGGCGACGCTTTAACTCTGTGAATATTGTTTTATGTTTTCCCTATTAAAGCCTATGTAAAACACGTGGCCCCCAGGATGGGTCCATTTTGGCAAAATGGGCATAATTTTAACAAACCTGGTGGAGGGGTCTACTAGATGATACAAATACCAATTATCAAGGCTGTATGCCAAGTGGTTCCAGACAAGAAGATTTGCTATGTGTACCTTATATAAACCTATGGAAATCATGTGAATCCGGAGTGGGCCACAATTGGCCCTAGGACCATAATTTTAACAAAATTAGTAGAGGTCTACTAGATGATGCTACATATTTAATATCAAGGCTCAAATGGTTTCAGACAATATTTTTTCATGTTTCCCATTTTAAAAAAGCAAGTGAGTATGGTCAGGATATACCACAATCACACTCTGCAGACCAACCCACAGCCTATGTAAAACATGTGAACCCAGAGGCGGGACAATTTGTGGCCCCATGGGCATAATTTGAACAAAAAAGAAAAATATTTACTAGATAATCCTACACAAAATATCAAGGCTATCAGCCTTGTGGTTTCAGACAAGAAGATTTTTAAAGTTTTCGAAAATCTATTTTTACCCATGTGATCTAGATATACTATTTCATCAATTATTTAAGAGGGCCATATAAGGACTAATCCTGTCAGCCAAATTTGATTAAATTCAAGCCATTATTTTAGGGTGAGATATCGTTTGAAGCAATTGTTGATGAAACGCGACGGACAACAGACATCCAGTGATCACAATAGCTCACTTTGAGCTTATGACTCAGGTGGGCTAATAAAATATACTAAATATTGAGATTTTAAATATGTCTATTTGACCTTGACCTTTAACATTTAAATAGGTCATAACACAAATTTAACTCTGACATACAAAGAGTGTAGACTATTACTTATTTTGATGAAACAAAATTGACGAAATATGGCAATTGAACTATTTCAATATAGATAAAGATTTTTTATGAAAAGTTTGCATTTTCCTTTTGCATTGAAACTATTTGCAAACAGACACACGGACAAACACAGCTTTGGTACATGTATCATTGGTATTGATAATTTATTTTAAATGTTGTTTTCCAACCAATACCATACAAGTCATAACAATATTGTATTAACGTGTCCTTATGAATAAATGCAATGCTCTAGACCAACTGTATACAGCATATGCATAATCCTATATAACGTGTGTGTACGGTTCAAGGGCCTTAACTGTGTAAGTACTAATCTTCGACGATGTCATTAACTGGATTCTGAAGTCGTACATACAGACAAATATTTTGGTATATATGACGCTTGATGTTAGCACAATCTTACCAGCAAAGTTCATAAGGAGAGGAATTCTGGCCAGTCGTATGTGGTAGTATAAAGCGGTTATCATCTTGACGTGATTCAAACTGAGGCCGTTACGGAAAAGCTCACGCCTCGCTTGATTGGAGGTATTTATTCCCCTTTGGTGGCAAAGAAAAATATGTTGAATTTAAGTATGTAAGACTAGTACTTATAAGTTAAGCTTCAAACAGGCACAAACTATACTTTTACTAATAAACAGATACATAAAATACGCATTTTTTGTGATTTGGGGGGTATGCCTATTTGACCTTGACCTTTGACCTTAAGAAATGTCACAACTTGATTTGAAGCTTGACCTTAAACAAGTGTATGCTGTTGCTTACCTTGATGAAAAAAAAGATGAAACTTGCATTTTGAACTAAGTTATGGTTAAAAATTACGTTTATGAAATATTAGCATTGCCCTTTTACATTGACACTATTTACAAAAAGACACACGGACAAACACACCTTTAGGTATCGTACATGTTGAAACTATATTTCAATGTTGTTTTCTAATCCAATACCATATAAATCATAAAAATATTTCAATTATGTATGCTTATTAGAAATAAATGCAATGCTATCTGCCAACTGTATGCAAAATTCTAATAATCTGTTATAATGGGTATGTACGGTTCAAGGGCCGTAACTCTGTTAGTACTCATCAGCGACGATGTCATCAACCGGATTCTGAAGCTGGACATACAAACAATTATTTTGGTATATGTAACTAGATGTTGCACCGATCTGACCAGTAAAGTCCTTAAGGAGAGGACTTTTGGCCAGTCGTCTGCTCTACTAATAAGTATGATAGGAAAAGTAAAGATATGAGACTAACGATCAGCAAGCACATTTCATTACTGTATATGAATATACATAGAACAAAGCAAGTTTCACTACAAATTAATATCCTCTGCCATTTATTGATTAATCTCAAGATATTTAGCTAAAATGAAGTTCTGACATAAGTAAAGGGTGATTACTGTTGATATTTTTTTGCAAATCCATGCCTACTTAAAAATATCCAAACCTGGATCTTGTTAATATTAATGCATTTGCAAAACTTTGTCAAATTTCATCGTTTCATTCTTAAAATATTGAACAGAAATCAAAATTTTAACATGAGTCAAGGGTCAAAACTTGTTATAATGTTATAATGTTGCTCCTAAATTATTTGTACAAAGTGATGAAAAACAATCCCAACCTAGATCTTGTCAATATCGAAGTGCATGCATAGTTTTGCTATAATATTCCATTAATTAACTCTTAAGATATTGGGCGGAAACAACAATTCTGACTAGAGCCAATGGCCATAACTCTGTAATAAATCTGCCCAAATGCATATGTAAAATTTTGTCAAATTCCATCCATCCATTCATTCTTAAGATATTGAGTTGAAATAAATTTCTTACATGAAACAAGGGCCATACCTCTTTTGAAAATTAGGGAAAAATGATACATAAAGATCCCAAACCAGATCTTGTTATTATTAATGCATTTGCAAAATATTGTTTCATTCCATCCATTCAGTCTCATAATATTGCATGGAAACAAATGAATATCTGATGTAAGTAATGGGTCATAACTATGTTACAAATTTGCCTAAACTGATGCCTAACACTCCTAACCTAGACCTTGTCAATATCAATACATATGCATTTTTTCCCCATACCACTGAATTGGAAACATGTATCAACTGTTAATGTCTTAGGAATATCACCCTCCACTTTCAGCAGGGGATAACAAAGTGAAGAAATCAAAGCAAGAATCAGCAAGCATATTTTATCAATGTTCATGAATATAAATAATATTAGACCAAAGTGAGGAAATTTCAGCAAGATTCAGTGAGCTCATTATATCATTGTACATGAATAACAATATGGGCCTCAAAGCAACAAAACCTGTCTTCAGGGTTTCTGACAAAGCGAGACTCAAACCAGTCTCCTCAGCTACGGTGTTGGCTATAAAGTTGAAATCGCTTCTGCAAGTTTAGATATAATATTTTCCAATAAGGAATAACAAAGGAGCTGTCAGACTGCATGGATGAACAGGCTGGTCTGTGTCTTTGTTGTTTTAATAAATGTTTGCACACCCCAAAGACAGATTTTCTAGTCTCGAAGCCCATATGACAGACCAATGTGCAAAAAATCAGAGCAAGAATCAGGGTGATAGTGTACTATTACATGGTTCAAGCTGGGCCCGGACAGTAGGGAGAAGTAGCTTCTCACCCTAGGAAATTAGGGAGAAGAGACAGACAGATAGGGAGAAGTTATGGCGCAAAATTACGACATTTTTTTGCTCTTATCTGGATCCAAACTGTGTAACACTGATACATGTAGTAAATGGAAGACATTTTGAAAAATAATTCTGCAGAATCAGCAGATGACAGAAAAAATAAACATCTAAAATTACCCAGATTGCAGAGAACAATCATCACTGTGACCACTAAGCAACCCTAACCATGCCTTTTGTTGTCTGCTCTGTCATCTGCTTATTTTCTTATAAAGCCTATATTGCAAAGAATTTGGAAGTTGTCTGATCATAGTGCTTGCTTCCATAATAGGATCTAGTCTGATGCCCACACCTGGATATATCTAGCAGATGACAAAGCCTCTCAAAGAACCAAGCACAGTGCCTCTTGATGAGGTTTGAACCAGCCATCTCTCAATCTCAATTCCAGCACTCTACCACCGAGCCACTGTCCTCCTCAGAACTTATCCCTTTACTCCATCATAACGCCTTTTGAAGCCTTTGAAATATCTTGTATTTGAAAATATCATAGAAAATGAAGCATTTGCTCTTTTGGATCAAATGCTCCATTTTCCATATTTTCAAAAGTATTCACAACTTAACTAAAAATTTCTTGATTTTTTTTCAATGTTGTCTAAAAATAGAAAATGATGTCATGATCTAAAAATAGTCCATGGAGTAAAGGGTTAAGTGATCTTGATGATAAATGCTCAGATAAGCAGAATGCATAAACCCTTAAAGTGCCAATCATCAGACGAAGAGCAAATTTTCAGACAAAATAATCTGACAACTCATGTGACAAAGACAATTAGAGGACTTACATGAAATATAAAGCCTGATTTGTTTTTGATAAAAGCTGTGGTTTTATGCAAATTTTGGTGGCACTTGTTAGGGTAAGAACAGTAAATATACAAATATCTTGTGTACCTAGGGAGCAGAATTACCTGTTAAACTGGCTAAAAACAGTAGAAGATTTCATTTACAATAAGTATTATCCTTTTACTGTACCTATCCTAAATATTAACTAAATATTAAAATAATATTAATATGGAAACATTATCTCTTTGCCTGCTAGTGTCGTCTGCTGATAACCTTCACAAACAGCTTAGACCCAGATCAGTCCCAGCAAAATGTAAGGGCCTGATCTAGATCTAAACTGTGACACCCTGAGGGTAATCCTCAAAGAATGTTTTGAAAAAGTTAATTTGCAGATGACAAAAAAAATCATGAAAATTTCGCAGCATGCAAAGAGCCACAACAAATAACACAGGGGCCAGTCCAGTGTTAACAGTATGCCACAAAGATAAACAAAATTTTTGAGCGTAAAACTGTAAATATTTCCTTATCCATCAGTTTAAACATATGTTTTGGGTGCCCAAAAGAACCGTCTCATTGAGACGGTTCTTTTGAGTACCCACAACATACGTTTTGGTTTAGAAATAAGAAAATTAAATTTTTGGTAAGCACTCTTAACTAAAAGCCTGAGTCTATTTCAATATATTAGCCGAGATGGACTGGACCCTGTGACATATAAAGCCCTGAAAAAATAGTTAAAGCAGACAGAAGTGGCTTAAAATTAAAATGGTTCAACAATTGTCTTTCAATAAGCTGAAAATAATTCAGAGACGCTGTTATAATCTTTTCCAATTCACTATAATATTTTGAAGCTGACTTTCTATGGAGAGCCAGCCTCAAATCCTGAATTCAGGAATAATCCTGAAAAACTTTCACCCATGATAGAGTTCAGAGGACACCAAAACTTTTCTAGGTATGCACATATTATGAGCATGTGAAGGTTTTATATTGAATATGGTATTTTTTTCGCTGCTAAACATGCAAAATGAACAACAAAGAAAGCGTCTTTGCTATTTTGCTATAATGTCTGAAAATAAATATCATGTAACAACATGTGGAATGATTGGGTGAGTCTCTACAGGTATCACTACAGGGGCCAGTCAAGCTTTACAATATGCAATCTTTGGATAATAAATATACTGAAATTGACTATAAAATAGACTTATTGCTTTGTGGCATATTGTAAACACTGGACTGCCCCTGTGGGTATGACAATATATTGTTACTTAAGCCCAGTCTTGACAAGAAGCGCATCAAGCAACAGGAGAACTACTTCTCCATTTTCTGGGATCTAGCCTCGAGGTTATAAAACACGTGTCCGCAAGCCGCCCAATCATTGCGCTTTATTTTGAGCCTGAGAATAAACTCAAGTTTTATAACCTCCAGGCCAGGAGTATCCTTCGTATGCATTGTTGTGGGACAAGGAAATTCAACCTGAGGACCACAAATGTCCAAATTGGATTTTAATTTTTCTGGATTTTTTGCTCAGATGTCCAAAGTGAACTTTTAATTTTGCTAAAATGTCCAAATGGGAGTCTGCCGAGATGCTCAAAGTGGATCTAAATGTTCTGCTCAAATATTCAAAAATGGATTTTAAATGTCTGAAGTCAATTTTATATTTTCTGCTCAAAAGTCCAAAGCTGATTTTAAATGTTCCCCAAAAAAGTCCAAAGTATAGATAAAATTTTTAATTTACAGCTCAAAAATTTCGAAGAGATTTTTTAAAATTCCTTTTCAAGGATCAATTGTCTGTCTTCACACTGTTAAGAGCTTTGTTTGATTTGATTCTTTACGTCCCATCAACAATCTTTCAGTTATAAAAGGATGGGTCTTCCTGGGTCTTCCAGTACTAAGCTAGGAATAATATTCTTGCCTCAAAGACACAAGGCAGTGAAGTCGGTAAGGCCTGAACCCGCCGCCCCTCGGTCTCGAGTCAATCACTCTACCAGTGAGCCACTGCGCTCCCAACACTGTTCAGAGAGCTTATAACTTATAAAAGTGATCTAATAAAGCAGTCACTGTGTCTGGTGAATGCGCTGACAACAGAGAACATAGCCCTAAATAAGAGGAATCACTTCAATTTCTTAATTAAAACATAAATATTTTGTGGGTATTCATTGGAAAGGTCTCATTGAGACTCTTCCAATGAGTACCTATAACATATGTTTTTATGCAGACATAGGAAAAATATCACCATTTAAAGGTTGAAAATGCATCTTCTCCATAAAGATTGAGAAAGATAATTATGTAAGCTAGTGTTTGAAGAAACATACAAAATGACCTGTGCGAATCCTGACCGATCTTTGCTGGGAACAGCCGTCATTTTGTTTGTTTGTCATGTGAGAGCTCATATTCATTTTGGATACAGGTGATGTTCAAAAATCCCGACATTAGTTGCAGGCAAACAGCACAGACCCACATCAGAATGCAGTCTCACCACATCAGACTGCAGTCTGATCAGGATCTGGCCTGTTCTCTTATCTGACAATGTCAAGCATTTTGTAAATTTCAGTCCTGATAACTGACATTTAATTTGAGAACCGAAAGAGTAAAGTGTTAGAAATTTTAGAACATTTACCACAGTAAAAAAGATCTTATTCATGGCTATGATAAATGCATACTTTGATAGCAACATGGGTGAAAATTGCTGGGATATCAATTTACCTTAAAACATTCACAGATTTTTGGCTAAAAGAACAAACACCAAGATCATTTAATGGATAAGACATGATGAGTCACAAATATAAAGTTTAAAATAGCTGCAATTTGATAGAGAAAAATTTTTAATTGTCACTTTTCTTCATAGTTAATTGGAGAGGTTGTATGTCCATACAAAACATAATGTAGTTTAGAGGAGCAAAAGGTACACTTGTTTATAAGAAAGACATTTATACAGGTTTCATACAAGTTTTCAGTGCAATAATCTAAGGGGATTTCAAATGTTTGTTAAGGGCAAATAAAATGATAGTCATATACTGAAGGACTTTAAAAATGCACCACCTGCTTAAATGCTAATTCATGTCGAAAATTGAATATTTTCAATATGTGAAAAATAAAATTGACAAGTTCCTTCATTTAGTTTGCATTCAATACTTATGACTGCCGTGACGTCATGATAATTCTGAGACAACTCAAATTCAAAAAGTCATAGAGTACCAATACCTTCCATTATGAACGAAAAAAAGTTTTCGAACCGATGTTTGTACTTGAAAGCAAAAGGACAGACAAAACCAAATCATGCAGTTTTAGGCCTCTGGCCAAGTTCATTATGTCTACATGACGTCATTCATTTTTGACGTTATTGGCCGTTTATATCCAAAGGATCAGGAATAATCAAAATATGTTTATTGCCAACAGATACTCCTCAATCAGTTGCATAAAAGACAAAAGTATCGCGACATGCGCTGACGTCACCCGTCTGTTATTGATGTTTGAAAATTTAAGACTGACGTTAGCAAAGAAACGCTGTGAGTGGGAGTGTAATAAAAGGATTATTTCTGAAAACTTTTGTGTTTTTCCATTTGTTAAGACATCTGGCTACCACCTAAAAGTGTTTGTTTTCAAATTGGATCAAATTCACATTTGTCAGATGACAATTGTTGAAAAACATTTACGTCAATATTACGTCAGAATGAACAGCATGAGCAAATCAAAATCATGGCGGATAATGGTCCATTTTGCAAGAGGATAAAAAATGATAAAGAAAACATCCTCAAATTAATCGGGTGGAAGAGACAGTGAATGTAAAATGGTGCGTTTCTAAAGTCCCTCAGTATATTTTGATTGCATACACACTTCCCTGTATATTGTTGTTGTATCTGAGAAAATGTGTCTATTTAAAATAAAACCTAAAACTGAAATAGGCAGTTAATTCTGAGGTTTGTCTAATTTCAGAAAAAATGAAAAAAGTCAATAAGCAATGCTTATTAGATACCCCCCGCACAGTAAGAGTCAGTGAAAAAACTTGGCAAGTTATAGTTCGAACAAGAAGACCTTAGTTTTGATAAGAAGATTTCAGTAGAATCTGTGCAAACAAAAATTATAAACTCCTTCATGCATATGTTCAATGTGTCTACATTGTATCCGCAAAGTATCAAATTGCTCCATCGAAAGCTGTAGTAGGAGTTGATCGGCCCATAAAGGCACTATCCATGCATATACAAAAGCCATATACATTTGTAAGGGAATACTTGTGTAAGTTCTCACAGTTGTCATTTTGTCAAAATTATTTTTTGTGAACCAAACTCCTTCATGCATATGTTCAATGTGTCTGCATTGTATTGGCAAAGTATCAAATTGTTACATCGAAAGCTGTAGTAGGAGTTGATCAGCCCATGAAGGCACCATCTATGCATATACAAAAGCCTAATATGGGAAAAATTGTCTAAGTTCTCACAGCTGTCATTTCGTCAAAAATTATTTTTTGTGAACCAAACTCCTTCATGCATATGTTCAATGTGTTTAAATTGTATAGGCAAAGTCTCAAATTGTTCCATCAAAAGCTGTGGTAGGAGTTGATCGGCCCATGAAGGCCCCATCTATGCATATACAAAAGCCTTATTAGGGAGAATTGTCTAAGTTCTCACAGCTGTCATTTTGTCAAAAAATATTTTTTCTAAACCAAACTTCTTCATGCATATGTTAAATGTGTGTACATTGTATAGGCAAAGTATCAAATTGCTCCATAAAAAGCTGTGGTAGGAGTTGATCGGCCCATAAAGGCACTGTCTATGCATATACAAACACCTTATTAGGGAAAAATTGTCTAAGTTCTCACAGCTGTCATTTTGTCAAAAATTATAATTTCTGAACTAAACTCCTTCATGCATATGTTCAATGTGTCTACATTGTATAGGAAAAGTATCAAATTGTTCCATCGAAAGCTGTGGTAGGAGTTGATTGGCCCGTATATGGCCTATAATAGCATAAGCACAAAGCACTATATTAAAAGCCATTTAGAACTACAAAGGGAAATAACTCTAATAGAATTGGCCCCTAGCCCTTACTTTTTTGTCTCAAGTATTTGTCTTGCATATATGAACATGTTTGCAAGGTTTGATGAAAATCCAGCAATGACTCTTCGAGTTATTAAGGAAAAAGCACTATATTAAAAGCCATTTAGAACTACAAAGGGAAATAACTCTAATAGAATTGGCCCCTAGCCCTTACTTTTTTGTCTAAAGTATTTGTCTTGCATATATGAACATGTTTGCAAGGTTTGATGAAAATCCAGCAATGACTCTTCGAGTTATTAAGGAAAAAGCACTATATTAAAAGCCATTTAGAACTACAAAGGGAAATAACTCTAATAGAATTGGCCCCTAGCCCTTACTTTTTTGTCTAAAGTATTTGTCTTGCATATATGAACATGTTTGCAAGGTTTGATGAAAATCCAGCGATGACTCTTCGAGTTATTAAGGAAACAAAGCGTTACGGACGGACGGACGGACGGACAGACGCACGGACGGACGGACGGACGGACGGACGGACGGACGCACGGACAACGTGAAAACAGTATACCCCCTACAAACAAAGTTTGCGGGGGGTATAATTATAACAGTAAAACCTGTGTAAAACGGCCACTCTCAAAAGGACCAAAATTTGGTTTTTAAGACCAATTAGCACTTAATGCAGGTCTAAAGTATTGCAAAATGCTCCAATGGGAGCATTCTGCTATACTTTCAACCATAAATAAGCTACCATTAGTCATTAAGATCTTTGTTTTGTCTATTTTTGAATGGCCTTTTTACACAGGTTTTACAGTACTTTGCAAAATAATTCACTCTTTCAAATATCCTCAATTTGTCAAAATGTTATTGAACTGTATTAATGACATCTTAATAAGTTAAATATTCACACCAAAAACATTCATCATTTTGAATCAAATTGCACTCAGAATTCACTACAATGGATTGAAATGATGGCTATTTTGAGTGCAATATGGTCACCTAGAAAATGAAAAATATCACTTACTTTTCTCTCTTCTGTTTGGCTCCACCAATCCGCCGCTTTCTAACATGTGACATCTTCTCTGTCAGAAATGATGGTTGCTCATTCGGTGACGAGGTCAAGAACTCAGTGATCTAAAAGATATTACTCAGCTATTGTTTGTTTGTTTGTTTTGTTGCTTTACGTCCCAAGTCAACAGCTATGATCATGGCGGGATTGTCAGTTCACCTAACCACACTTTTTTCCTGGACAAGCTTGAACAAGCAGTTAACCAGTACTTCGTGCACATACTTTCGCTTGTAACTGACAACAATCCTTCTTGAATGATTCAGCGAAAGGGAGGAGAATGACATTAGAAATTATTTCAAAATCGATCTCCACGAAAGTATGGGACCAGGCCGGGATTTAAATCGTGACCCCTGGATCTGCAGTCAGACTCGCATTGGTAGTCAGACACATTACCAACTGCGCTACGCGGCCCTATATATTACTCAGCTATAACAGATGGGCCAGTTCATGAGGTTTTGTTTGCTTATTATTGTATAAGCAACCAGCTAAGGCTTAGACTAGCCTGCTCATAACTTTAAGTGCATCTCATCAGGGCCTTTACATCTTCGACACGCAATGAAGGTACATTGATAAAGGCTCAGGCCAAAAATTTTGGCAACTACTGTCCTGCCAGCCAATAGTGACAGTGGCGTAATATTTTGTTTACAATTGTTAAGTAAAACATTAACTTGTACACTCCATTTGAGCTAACGAGAATAGATAGATCACTTGTGTATTAATCCTATCCTGTGGTTAGGATTAATACACAAGTGATCTATCCTGTGGATAAGATTAATACACAAGTGATCTATCGATTCTAAGTCTCGGACATGACGTCACTGTCACTCTAGGCTGGCAGGATAGTACATCAATTACATAGCTGCCTATGCATGTTTATCTCTTTACATGCTGGGTATTCTTGCATGCTTTTTTTATTTTTCTGCTGGTATTTTTCAAAATTAACTTTCTAGAAAAATTCTTTCAGGAATGCCATCAGTGTCAAACAGTTTGGCACAGGTTATCAGCAGACAACAAAAGTTGCCACTAGTGGAGAAAAAGTTAAAAGGATGACTTCATGGATTGGCAAATAAGTAACAAAGCCTTATCAATTGGTTCATATATATATATACTTTGACAGACCATATCTATGCCAAATAAATCAATTTTAATAGGTATCAAAAGATAAGAACAGATCAAAATTTTCAAGTTATCAATATCATGCCAGCAGTGGTATACCGGTATATAGATTATTACACGGTGTTTTTGATCCCAGCCCTGATCTCAGCCCTTGGACAGTATCAGCCCTCGCCCTTCGGGCTCAGGCTGATACGGTCTACTCAGGCTGAGATCAGGGCTGGGATCAAAACACTGTGTAATAATATTTTTATCATATACTTATGCGTGTGAAAAAGCTGGGAAATAATATTTTAATTTCTTTATTTTGAAGCACATTAATTAACAATCACTAAATTAAGTGACTTTATCAGCCTCAACACTCAAAGCGGCCTTGACTGATCATTTGGCTGATCCTTTTGTTTGCGAAAACGTTGCCCAGCTCTTTGACATTGTTGTAAAGTCATGACGTTCAAAAGTTGACGCTGACGCCATTTTGTATGGAGATAATCGGTGTAAAAAATGGATATTTCAATGTTTTTAACGGTGTTTTCAGTGCTATTTTGGTTGGAATAAGGTAAAATGTGCAAGAATAAGTCCACTTTCTTAATTTTTACAATTTTTTGCAGACATTCCCTATTTTTTTCTCCAGGGCGAGATCAACTCCAGGGGAGCGCAGGACAGGTAAATATCGGCCCCCGTATCAGCCCTCTACATGAGTTTTGGTTCGCAGGGCTGGACAGCTCTACTTAAATTGGTTGATACGGCTGGGCCAAAAGTCTAGTATCAAGGGCAATACTAGTATAAGTATGTGATAAAACATCAGGGCAACTACATTAACAAGAGCGATATAATGGCCCAACGATAGTGCTCAACTGAGTCCATTTGAGCACTAGCATCCATTTTGTTCAGTGAGAGCAAAAGTGTGGGCATTTTGGTAAAAGAAAACATAGGGAACAATTGTGTGGAATTATTCTATAACAAGAGGGGGGAGTATATTCATTTAGAAATGGAGCAAAATAAGTTTTTGCAAGGCGGTAAAAATCTTCATATTATATGCCTGGTTATTTGTTAGGCCAAATGAAAAAACACCTGTGTTTAGGGTAACCTACCCTACCTAAATTTACTGGTGAAACCTAGATTTTTTTCCAGGTTTTCTGGAAAAATATAATTTTATGCATTTTGAAAGGCATTTCGCCTTTCAAAATGCATAAAATTATATCTGTCCAGAAAAAAGATATGTGTGCCTTACCTCCTAAAATTCTGATCTGTTACCCGAAACACACTTATTTTTTTATTTGGCCTTAGTGTGATCTAAAAATAGAAATTACCTCATCTTGCTGAGTAAAGGCATCATGGTCAACATAGGTAAAGATTCTGTTTGTTGGCTTTCCTCTGTCCCTGTTAATTACAAAACACTTGGCTTTACCAAGGTTACAGTGCAGACCCAGAATTTTGATGTATCTCATCTTGGCCTATACTGTTTGACAGTGTATGGTAAACTAGCAACCCTTCTAACACAGGTTTAGATAAACAAAAATTTTCAGCGTAAAATTGTGAATATTTTTTACCCATACTTTAAAGCATATGTTTTAGGTGCTCAAAAGAACTGTCTCATTGAGACTGTTCTTTTGAGTACCCACAACATATGTTTTGGTTGAGAAATCAAAAAATATATTTTTCTGTTACATACTCTTAACTAAACTCCTGTTCTAATAAATTAAAGCATGTGACTAGACCATGGCTCTTACTTAGTAGCCTAAAATGCAACCTGCAAATGTTGGGTTACACATAACTGATTGTGCCAAGGGAGATGGCTTTGTTAAACCCAGCTTAGAGATTTGTTTTGCAATTATGGCAAATACAAAGTTACCTGCAGAAATTTTCATGCTGCTGTCTCTCCGTTAGTACTACCCTCTCTTTAAATTTAGAATGTCTACCATACATGTTCATGGATTTCTCAAAGATTGTCAGCAGAAGACAAAAGTTGCTGATAGCAATTTGCTCAAAACCGCATCTTTATAGACAAAAAGCACCTCTAGTTTAATATCATATTTGCGCAAAAACAGCACAAGTCTTATGTTGTCTTCAGAATACATCAGGGGACAAAAGTAGTCCACTAGTAATTACAAGTGAATTCTAGAAAAAACAAGTATTTCTCCACAAAGCTCTCATCCTGTAGGACGAGTGCTTTGGGAAGAATTACTCGAGGAAGCCATATTATATATTACTTCCTTATGTTCTTTATTGCATATTCTTTTAAAGGACAGTGAATTGGTTTGCAGGACAAGTGAGAATTGTAAGTCACTTGTCCTGCAGGACAAGTGCAATATTTAAATATTTTTGTCCCCTGTACATTATGGTACAAAAATAGCACAAGTCTTATGTTGTCTTCAGAACACATTATGGTGCAAAAATAGCATCAGTGTTATATTGCCTTTAGAAAATATCTATGTGTAGCACAAGTCTTAAATTTTATGCATTTACAATACATGTATAGGTTTTGACAAAAATAATACAAATCTGTTAATGTCTTCAGAATATACATGTATTTTGTGCAAAAAATAGCACCTAGTAGCTATAGGTTATTATATTAGCCCTTAAAGCGCCACCTATAATTTGCAGCAGAGGACAATTTAAAAGGTTGCCGCTTTTTCAAAAACAACCAATAAGGCATGATATTTCATGAGAATCGTCTGCTGGCATGTTTTGTCGAAAATTGGGAAAAATGTCGCAAAATTTGTTGTCTGCTGCAGTCTTGATTGGCGCTTTAAGGGTTATTTTCAGATTATATTTCTGTGCCAAAACCTAGCACACATCCTGTATTGTACTTCAGTACTTACAATAGAGCTGTGACCTCATTGTGATACTTCATATCAATAGGTGATTGACAGTTGTCCTTGTTACTGTACTTTTCAATTTCTCTCTGAAATAAGCAACAACCGTGGCCAAAATAAGCAAAAATATTGAAAATAAAATTGCGATTACATGTATCTCCTTATAGATCCCTTCATAAAAACACATGTTCATTGAGACTGAAACTTACAAAAAAAAAATAGTTGATAAATAATGAATTTATATTATTATGACAAATAAAAGCAAAATTTTGAGCCTTAACTTGTGGACCAGTTGTGGTACTCTTCAAATTCTTAATAGCTCAATCTTAAAATATATTTTGGGTACTGTTAAACAGCCAGCTCATTTAACAGTCTTTTGAGTACATGTATTTGGCTTGACAAATAAGAAAATGAATTTGGAGATACCCCTCTTTTATTTAAAATGCCTGTAACACACAATGCCAAACATACATGTACAGCAATTTTCAAAATAAATATAAGAGCATTTTTTCCTTAAAAATACTATACCCTCTTTTGAAAACAGTGTAGATCAGGATCAGCTGGCTTCTGATAAGACCAGCTGATCAGGATCCAGACTCTTTTCCATCTACACTGTTTTCAAAAGAGTATATATCTGGTTTCATACTTGTTTTCAAAAGTTTTTATATGGTTTCACAGGACTTTAGTTAAGAGTGTGTACCGAAATTTAATTTTCTTACTTCTCAACCAAAACATATGTTGTGGATACTCAAAAGAACCGTCTCATTACTCAAAAGAACCGTCTCAATGAGACGGTTCTTTTGAGAACCCAAAACATATGTTAAAATTGATCGGTAAAAAAATATTTACAATTTACGCTGAAAACTTTTGTTTATCTTAACCTGTGGTTTGAGCCCAGTAACCACTAAGCATAGATTGTGATAAACAAAATTCTTGATCATAAGTTTGTGAATTCATGTATGTATTTCCTTATCCATCAATTTTAACATGTGTTTTGGGTGCTCAAAAGAACCGTCTCATTGAGACAGTTGTTTTGAGCACCCACAATTTATGTTTTGATTGAGAAATAAGAAAATTAATTTTCAATTAATATGCACTCTTAACTAAGGGCCTGGGACTAAGGTGATTATAACTTTGTGCATTATCTGTTCTTTGTGACATGACAAGTAGAATTTTCTTTTGACAAGGCAAAATAAAAAAATAAGTGTGTTTCGGGTAACAGGTCTGAAATTTTTAGGTATGGTAGGCACACATATTTTTTTTCTGGAAAAATATAATTTTATATATGCCTTTCAAAATGCATAAAATAATATTTTTTCCAGAAATCCTGAAGAAAATTCTAGGTTTCACCAGTAAATTTAGGAAGGGTCTGTTACCCTAAACACAGGTATTTCTTTATTTGGCCCAAGTATATCATGGAAATTTACTTGTCCCTGGGCAAGTATAGAATTATGCTATTTCCACATCGATGTCTTACCTGACTAAAGATTTTTTGTTGCCATGAAACCACACCCTCTTCATGGTCTTTTATTCCCTGTTTCGCCAGATCTCTCATTTCCACCTGCGATCCTACTCTGGAACCAGGTACCGAACCCGCTGCTGATCCTGCATGACCTTCCCCTCCACCCTGAGGTACTATGCTTGAAGATGTAACACGGTCTAACTTCACACTGAAACAGATTTCAAATGGAAGCTCTAAATTGATGCAAAAGCAAGAGTTTGTGGCCTAAAATTTTTCACCAATTCATTAGATTACCACATTTTAACATTTTTATTCAATCTGGCCCATGAGGTTATAAAACATTTTTCATGCTCAACTCAATTGAGCACGAAATTTTAACTGCTCATATACACTAAAATGCTGAAAAATAGAGGCTTTTTCTGTTTTCAAACACTCAGATGCTCAATTTATCATTCTAATATTATGTTAAAATGCCAACAATTGTAGACATTTTAACATTTATGAGCATAATAAATTTCATGCTCAGCTGAGCTCAGCAATGCCATTAAAAAAAGTTTTATAACCTCAGAGCCAGTAGTTCCAACATGATTTGCTGGTACATGTACAAATCAAATAAAAAGGCTTAGGTTTTAGCTATGGTTTCCTCTTTGATTGCATGACGGTGGGTAAGGCCTCAGACTCAATGACAGCCCTGACGTAAAGCTTTAATCTGTTGGTTGGTGCCAGATGCTTGTCTTTGGCTGGGCCCACTGTAGCTCAACTTGAGGGTTTCATTAGCTCTGACTTTCTGTGAATGTGAGTCATGAGCCATTTCTTTGTTTCATCATAGTGTGTTAATTTGATTAGATTGTTTCTCTGTGATGAATCTGATGATGCACTGCATTAGTTAGAAAGCCTCCATGCGAGCTACATGTAAACATTTTTTTGTGTTTTAACAATATTATCAACAGAATCTAGGGTAAAGATTTTTTCCCAAAATTTCAAAGTTGGCATTCCCTGTGGTAATGATCAACTATTGTTCCGAGACAGTAACTTGAAAAGAAAAAAATATTATAAACCTATATCCAAACGCGACCCTTGGGGTGGGCCATATTTAAACAACTATCACAGAAACATGATTAGTAGCACCGCCCCTATCTCCCGAAACTAACTTCTGTACTATCTCTGATTGCTAAACCCTATATTGAATCAGTAACAGGGAGAGAACAGCTGGGGAAACTATCCCCTGATCAATATCTACGGACAAAGTTTAATATTTGGTCAAAGAAATAATGTATCCTATCACAAATGATAAAAGATGTTCATCCACAGATCCTACACCCATATTATACGTCATTTTTGTTGTAGTCCCACTGTACCGACTTGCAAGTCTGAATATACCAACAATTGTCAGATTGTACCAGCAACCTGATCAAATGCAGAGAATCAAGGATTTATCAAGGTATTTATTCTTCATTTGTATAAGATTAGAGAATTATTTAGCGCTTAAGCGCCTAGTCGTCTCCCTCTTGAATTTTCTTTTCCACTCCATACATTCTGTGGTTCCGGTTGATTGAATAATTATATCATAAGATGAAAAGTTAAAAGTTTGTAACTGCACACTAATTAACTGTAACAGTTCATATTCTAACTTAATACATTCAAATATTATCAAAATTCACATTTTTAACATTGTAGATTTCGCACCAACTGTTAACATCTGCCAAATTTGGACATTCTATTAATTAATTTGGATATCAGCTTCAGATTTCAAACAATATGAATATTTATTAATTAAAATTATACATATGTGATGATGTGCAGTCATGTGCATAATACGTTGGTTCAACATACTTTTTCTAGGTGTATGGATTGATGTTCTATGCAAATTAGAAATCTGGTAGATTGTGATATGGTAAAAGTAGCCTAAAATAATAAACCAATCTTGGTGGTTGACCATGCTTTTCCACTAACAGGGTTTGTAGGCTTGTTGGCTCTGACTACATTTTGTGGCAGCAGTTGGATAATGTCAACGGAGAGACCGGAGTTGCCATACCCAAGTATTTCCAGGCCAAGTCTCCGGTCGAGACTTCTTGGAGAGGAAAGTAATGTGACAATGTGCATTCATGTGCATAATATGTTGGTACGACGTACTAGGTGTACGGGTTGCAGGGACCAAGCTGGCCCAGAATTTTAGGAAGAAGTAACTTCTACCTGCAGGAAAATTAGGGAGAAGTGACAGTCAGATAGGGAGAAGTTATAGCGCAAAATTACGGCATTTTCTGTCAATTTATAAGCATCTTAGCCATTACACATACTATTGCCATTTAATGGAAGGAGAAACATGATTCAGTGGTAGTAGATTGTCTGATAATGTCACCACAGCTTGCATTTGTGTGGTGACAGAATCAAAATGAGTCTCCCTTAAAAAAAAATTTTTTTTTTTTTAAAGGAGACTTCAACTTCTCCCTGGGTCCCATTAAGGGCAAAATTTCGGCCCCTAGGGCGACTATTTTGCCCTAGTTGCCCCCTAGCTTGATCCCTGGGGTTGATGTACTATGCATATTAGAAACCCAGTAGTTTGTGATATGGTAAAAGTAGCCTATTTAAGTAATAAACCACCTTGTTGATGGTTGAGCATGCTTTTCCACAGAAAGGGCTTGTAGGCGTTTCGGCTCCCACTACACATAAATGTCAATCACTATTGAAAGGTCAGAACAATTATATCCACAAGTGGTCAGATCAAGAAAAATATTAATGAATATTTTCATGGCAAAATTGTTTAAACTTGAATAATACAAGCAATTACACATCAATTGAAAAACAACATTGTACGCCATGTTGCGTGTTCAGAAACAGTTCAACATAAAAGTGTCCGAATGTACATACATTGACACTTTAAGACATCTCACAGTTTGTTGCTACAGTAAACAATCTACCCCACCCACCCAAAACTGAACTATGGGTCATATTTTATGGTCCCATTCCGTTTTTGATTTCAAATAACCGTCCGTTTAAACACATCTTTGTTAAGCTATTCTAAAATACTAGCTAAATTTTCAGTCAAACCTAAATTTAATGTTTTTGACTGGGTCTGTAGAGCGATAATATGCTGTCCCCACATCAGGTTCGTGCAGGTCCGCCATCGCGCTAAAGTTATGTATGCTATTAGTCCAACACTCGTGCTAAAGGGTCTTCCTATTTACCGTCAACAACCGCCAAACAACCGACACACTACCGACAACATCTTTTATACCTGTTACACCCTAAAGTGCAGCCTAGGGGTTAAGCGACCGAGTCATAGAAACCCCATGTAATTCTTGAAAACGTCTATCTAGGTTGTTTTTTTAATCCGTTCACAGTTGTAGATGATATTACTCGCTCTGGAAGTCGATTCCATGCATTGATCACACGTTGACTGAAATTATTATGCCTGATGTTCAATCTTGATCTTGGTTTAATTAACTTGAGAGAATTTCCTCTAGTGACAGAAGTATTTAGTTCAAAAAGGCTATTCGAGGGAATGCTTCTAATCCTTTAAGTATTTTGAATGTTTCAATAAGGTCTCCACGATGTCTTCTAAGCTCTAGGGTGGTAAGATTTAAATACTTAAGTCTATCATGATATGGCAAGTGGGATATTTCAGGAATCAACTTTTTTTTTTACCTTTTAACACTTTATTCTCCCCGTCATCTGACATACAGAGGGTCGGGGAGGGCCATCCCCCTGCATGCCTTACAAACTACAGATATGGCATTTTGATGGTTAATTACTACGCTTGCTCACCTCTTTCATTCATCTATCATGCATTTTTTAAGCGATTTCTAGACAGTTGTACACAACCACGTGGGTGCTTTTTCCCATGTGTTTTAGTTTTTGATGGATGTTGTAATAGCTTGATGGTGAATCCATGTAGTGATTTGAAAAAGCCTTAAAATTATCACACTCAATCCAACAAGTGTAATGAGCACAGTCTCAGATACTTCATGCTAGTGGGTGTATTCACTTGTTGGGTAAAAAGTGTAAATCATGGCACCCTTTTGTTTGTGTTATAGAAAAACATTACATAAAGTACATTCAAGGCAATTTATGCACCTACCCTCTACATCCAGACAGATATTTGAGTCAAGCAGTGCAGACCTTGCTCAAACTTCAATATAGAGAATTAACTTGATAATTCTGGGTCTGCATTGCATCTCATTTTGTTATCACCTTTAACTCGCCCTGTTATCTATTGCTAAAGGGTCTATATTGTCGGAGGCAGCAATGTTTAGGGTATACCACTCTATACTATTAAATCAGTGTGTCTGAATATTTAGGGTAAATACTTTTATCACCATGCATATGAGATGACGGGAGAGTCAAATGGAAAGGTACATTTAAAAAATAATAAAAGAAAAAAAATGGATCTCAGACAACCTATTTTTCTGACAGCATGGCAGCACCATTGGCTCTTTATTTATGTAATAAATTTTGTTTTGTTTCAATGTGGATCTGTTTTTGTCCAGGGTTTTGTTCAGTCAATGTATTGTATTTATCAGGTCTTTGTATTTGCTCCATGTGCTTTCAAATTTATCTAAATAGCCTTTTCTTGCAGCTGTATGTTGCATTAGAATGTAAGAGAGCTTTACTTTATTTTGCAATGCTACTATGGATAGGGGGAGGTTGAGACATTTGCAGCAAATATATAATATTTGACGATAATAAAAATATGCAAGTCTGCTGACGAGTAATCAGGAATCAACTTGGTTGCTCTGTGTTGAACTTGTTCAAGTAGTTCTATATCTTTTTTAATGACGGATTCCATGCTTGTATACAATATTCTAACTTTGGTCTCACAAGGCTTTTGTAAAGTCTGACAATGGTGTTTTTATCCCTTGATACTATATGGCGTTTAATCATTCCTAATGTCATATTGGCTTTCTTAACTGCGCTAACACATTGCTTTGAAGGCTTCAAGTCATTTGACACAATAATACCTAAGTCCGTCTCTTCTGTAACAGATTGTAAAATTTCACCATTCATACTATAATCACAATATGCATTGTTATGGCCTATATTTTAAAGAAATATTACCAAATAAAGCAAGATTTTATGCTATTGTGCCATTGAGACTTTTATATAAGGGTCAGGCTACAGGAAAAAAATATCTTGGTGATTTTCATAATGCATGTTTGACCATACACATGAATTTGAATTTGGCTAGTCTTGATGGCATGTTGTTAATAAGTTTTTTATAGCAATTTGTATTTAGGGTTTTTTATCTGATATAATAAGATGTATCTAATATTTCAATAAAATAAATCTATTTCGACTCCTCAGTGAGTCTCATCAGGTGGTGGACCATGTTATCAAATTTTGGGAAGATGATCAGATTTCCCCGCTATAGATTTGTTTTATTATACATTTATTAAAAACTACTAAAACAAGCTGCACACAACTGCTTCACTTACATGCTGTTAGGCCGTGCAAGAGGTGTCAGAGGTGTATATATGTTAGCATACTGCACAAAAGTTTTGACTAACAGGCTGTTGGGCCGTGCCAGAGGTCTACTTATGTGCAGATATATTAAAGATCTCGATACTTAAGTGCCGATATATTAAAGATCTCGGTATAATCTACCAGGCTTGCACAGTCTATGTCTTAACTTGAGGGCTGTCCGGCCACGCCAGATGTATGCAACACTTTCTGTACTGAAGTTATTTCTTTTCATTCATTCAGGAATTAATTATTGTACAGCAGTTTTAACTTACAAGCTGTAAGGCCGTGCCAGAGGTCTACTACATAGACAAAGAAGACATAGATATAGAAGATTTATTTTGACTCAAATATACATATAACAAGTAACATAAGCCCTGTAGGGCTTTTTCGACAAACAAAATTAAAGAGAACAAACATAGAATATATCACAGATCATGCAAAGTAGTATTATAAACATATATATACATTGTAAGACTGAAAATAAACTTGAGTTGTAAAACAAAATTATTTAAAAAAATATATCTCTATAAAAGGTTATTTGTTTGTTTGTTTTGTTGCTTTACGTCCCAAGTCAACAGCTATGGTCATTGCGGGACGGTCAGTTAACCTAACCACACTTTTTTCCTGGGCAAGCTTGAACAAGCAGTTAACCAGTAATCGTGCTCATACTTTCGCTTGTAACTGACAAACAACCCTTCATGAATGATTCAGCGGAAGGGAGGAGAATGACCGTAGAAATTATTTCATGATCAATCTCCACGAAAGTATGGGACCAGGCCAGGATCAAACTCACGACCCCTGGATCTGAAGTCAGCTTCGCATCTGTAACCAGACATGTTACCGACTGTGCTACGCGGCCCGGTCTATAAAAGGTTAAATAGGGGACTAAGAAACTAGTATACTAGAGAAGATGCAAAGCAGACGGTAAATGCAAGTAGCATGCAAGTCTACTGCAGTACAAGGCTGACCTTGTCTGTTTATTGTTGTTGTTGTTGTTGTTTTTCAGAGAAACATTTTCTCTGTTTGAAATATTTTTGACGTTTCGGAATTGTAACTGTCTTATCGACCCTAACTCTTTTTCTGTATTGCGCTGGTTTACTTGCGACTGGTGTTGTTCTTGGAATCACCAGGTTTCCATCCGTTGAAGTGACAATTGTGGATATTTTTTTAGTTCCAAAAGAGATAATGTTTTTGAAAAGAGCAGATTTTTCGGTTTCTTTCTTTTAATTCCAGACTGCTAATGGAACTCTCAGACAGGATGCTTCAGGAGAAAGTTCATAATCACCATGACCGTAAATAGCTCCATGAAGCAATGCTTCTTGCAAAGAAATTTCTCTATGCAGCATCTAAATCAATCTGGTACTTTTGCTGGTTTCCAATTTAAGTTTAATTATCCCCACGCTTTTTTTGAAAAAGTGAAGGGGATATTGTAATCGCCTCCGTCCGTCCGTCCTTCTGTCCGTTATGTTATCTCCTCCAAAACCATTCAACCAAATTTGGTGTGTGATTTACTCACATGAATGGGGCGTGCAATGTCAAACTTTTTGGCCCCGCCCCCTGTGGCCCTGGGGAGGGATCAAAAGGTCAAATATCATTTAATTTCAATTACAAAGTCAATTTCAAAGATTTTTTATGCCAAACTTTGTATGTGTTCTCACAAATGAAAGATACAAAACATATCAGACGGGGTTTTCATTCTGTCACCTGGGTCATGTCCCAGGGGTGGGACTTTGGGACGCTGGAGATGCCCAGGGGGTCAAAAAATTTTTTTTTTCCAAACATGGTCATGTGGGATATCAAATCGACGGGGATGACGAGCAGAACAGAACGCAAGTACAAATTTTATCCTAGTGTCAAACTGGTGATCTTGGGGTGAGGTCAAAAGGTCAAATATCATTAAATTTTGACTACCATGTCAATTCTAAGATTTTATACCAAACTTTGCGTGCGTTCTTACAAAAAAGATAGAAAACATATTGAACAGAATTTTCATTCTGTTGCTGGGGTCATGCCTCAGGGGTGGGATTTGGGGGTGCTGGGTGGGTCAAAAACTTTAGCGTGGGGATTTGCGATGGCGCCACATCGACTGCGCATTCTAGTTACAAAATATGGTTCATGGCTTCACAATGGTAATTCTTCCGATTGAGAGGCAATCTTGTATCAGATTTATAAATTTTGAATACATGTTCCTTGATTGTAGGTATAAGTTTTTCAGTCAAATACGACCCTTCTTTGTCTTTGTAGTTTCGCTCTAAATTGCATGCCTTTTTAGCAAAAGAAATTGTTGTGTCTAAAGATTTCAATCCATCTGTCCCAAATATTTCATTCCCAATTTGTTTTGAATCTGTGTCCGGCATGCTGATTTTGTTTTTTAAATGACGTTTTAAGTTTTCCCCCAAATGTCTAGTGCAAAGTGTCAATTTGGCTTCACAAAAAACTAGACTTAATTGCTTTGACTAGAGCCTTTTCTTCGTCTGAACCAACAATTAAATTGCTTACTCCTAACTCTGTATCGGTCAAAGGTTGATCAACGACAGCAGAAAGATGACTTAAAAATCTTTGGTATATATGGAAAGTTCCATCCCAATGAAAACACAGACCTCTATAAGATCTATGAGAATCCACTGCTTGACAGATTGGAGAAAATTGACCATGGAGCGATAATAGGCGAGATTGACTGTGCAGCACCAGCTTGTGCAGATGATGTGGCGGTTGCCAGTTCTAAATCTGAGCCACTCCAATTACTACTGTCGACCTCTCATGGGTGCTAAAAGAATGGAAGATCGTTTTAAATTTCAATCTTGGAAAACTGTTGTGGTAACAAAACAAGGTCCTAAACTAAATGTCCTGTCTATACTAATGACTGATGTTTTGCTTGCCTTTGCTTAAAGTTTTAACTGATTATCGGTATAACAGATTATATATTGAGAATTCTCACAGTCTGGCCAAGAATGTCATTTCTAGGCGGATAAACAGATTGAATTGGAAACTCGATCACTGTTGCAGCTGCCATCATAGTCCACGGGCTTGAGAACTTTCCCTTACATGCAGCAGCTTAGACTTATGCAAGTCTCCTTCTTATATTATTTTTTTTACTTTTTTTATGAAATATATTTCACTTCATGATTTACTTTAGTTCTCAAAGGCTGAAGAAGGAAGGAGACTTATTTACCCTGCAGAGAGGCTCTGGTCCTCCCCTGAATATCATTTATCTCATCTGACAGTAATGATGTTAAATGTCTTAAACAAATAATCTGAGAGCTATAAAAATTTCATGCAGATTTCCTGGTGATAAAACTGACCAGATTAACCAATTATTTAGCACTATCCAAGTTGTGGCTTTTGTGTATAGCATTATGGCATAGTTCTATATCAGTTTTATTGAATTCACAAAAGTACAAATTTAAAAGAACAAAATAAAATTAACTCTGCTAAATTATTTACGCTTTTTGTTGTCTGCTGTTGTTTTCCTTCGAAATTAATTCTTTAAAAACATTTTAGAAGTCATACAGATAACGTACACCAGTGTGAAACAGTTTTGGTGCAGATCAGGCTCAATATTTTATAGGGAGTGCAGTTTCCAGGCCAGTGATAGTTTTCTTGACTTGAGATTCTGGGGTTGCGAGTTTGAACCTCACCTGTGGCACTGTATTGTGTCCATGAGCAAGGCATATTAAACCCTGCTCAGTACTGATTCGTCCCAGGCAGATCAGTCCTGACATTATAATAAAAAAAAGTTGTTGATTAGGGTGTAATAAATCAATTCAAACAAACAGAAGTCAATATTTTATGTGGCCTAGCTGCTTAATCTTGATTCAAACTGTTTGCAAAGGTTTCTTTCAGAAATACCATCATTGAGTCAAAAGGTTTGGGTCCAGGTCGGGACCAACGTTTTTGTTATCACACTGGGTAGGCGACAATCAAAAACGTCAATACTATCGACGAACGCAGATAAAAAATCGTTAGAAACAGAGTAATCGCGCGCGTAATTGATTGCTATTTGTCGCCTGATTGAAAACAAGCTATAACAACTACATAAAAGAAAATTTATAGTAACAATATATCTGTAAGACAATAATGGCAATAATAGCAAAGCAACCAGCTTTCTCTTCCTCTTCAAGATGATTGCAAATATAAAATGGACACAAAGTAACAAAACAAAGATAAACACAGAACTCCCACACCCACAAACAATAGGAAGTACATAAAACAATAAATCAACAACAACATAACCATCCCCTTAGAATGAACAGCAGCCTAAGACACCGGGGGGGTGCATTTTACTAAATCTTTGCCCTAGATTCTGTTGTTCTTATAGACTTATTTGTATGCTACTAGTCTTATTGTTTGAATGGTAGAAAATATAAAGCAGAAGCAGATTTTGTTTGTGTGTGTTGAGGTGTTGTTGCTTTTTCAAGTCAATAATTTATTTTAGGTGATGTTTTACAGTCCAGTTAACAGTTTTAGTCATGTCAGGATATTTCCTGGGTTGAATTAGTTTTAAGCAGAAAATAAATGGACAATGGCACAATAATTATGTTTTCAGCTAGGGTTTCTAATGATGTAAGGCCCAAATCAGCCTGCTCCACCACTATTGAGAATGGGTCTAGTATTTGGGTGAATCAAAAGCTAAGCGTCGTGTCAGGTTCGTTCCTTTATTGTGTATAATCCAGTTACATCATAACAATAACATCGACGTTACGTCAACGTCAACGTCGTGCACGAGTGCGCCAGAAGCAACGTCGGAACTTGCGCGTACGTCGATGTGCAATCCCCGACAACCACAGAGACTCTATAGAACGTTGCACCCCCTAAAAGTCAGATAATTGCTCATTTCTTATCAGTCTGAGACTGCCAAGATGCACAAGCTAGTATTCGCCTTTGTTGTTTGCATACACCAAAGTTTTCTGGAGACGACCCAAATTGTATTGCTCGGGGACACAACAGGTATAGTGCCTCCTGTGAGTCTCATATCAATGGCCATTTAAATTAATTTAAGTATTGTATTCTACCATTGAGCCACCAAGCTCCTTTAAGCAAATTGGTTTAAAAATCCTTTACCTTGAGCAATTCAGCTTGATTGTGGAATTCTCCATTTTAGGTATCAGCCCATCAAGCTTTAGTGATTGGGTAACATCATCCCTCAAGGACATCTGAGCATGCCTGTGTCGCTCAAAAGTAAGATAATCTCCCCCACATAGTGTTTTCATAGGTTGGTTGTTACTGAATTCATCGTGACCTGATACATGTAAATATTTATGCAGAAATTTGCAGATGTCAACAATGTACTCATTCTTTGCTTCATTTTTCTTCAAGACTCCCATGTTAACCTGAAATATGGCATATAATACTAGCTTTTAGGAACACACATATGTAGTAAATGCTATAAATTACATGTATTAAGCACAAAAACTCACTTCAGCATATCAGGACAGTAATCAAATCCAGGTTGTGTTTTTTCATGGCTAACGTGAAAATAAGAGAGAGAGAGTCTTTCGTCATGTGCACAGCAAAGAATATACAGTAATCAAAGTGATTAGAAGCATATGCATTACTGATTCCTTACCTAATATACATGGTGTTGAGGAATCAATGTACCTGCTTAATGATGAATCATAAAAACTAATTCCTCCATAAATACCAAGATTCTTAGCAAACACCAGCTCAATTAAAGTAGCAATTACAAATGTATCTTAATTCTTGGATTCATCAATTCAATTATTTCAATAACAAAAACTATCATTTGTTTCTTCATTAGTAGCCTACTTCATAAGCAGAAAGTCTGAAGCTGGTTTTTATCCCTTTTCCTTTCTGGTACCGATATACAGGCACTTTGGCAAACAGCGAAAACCCAAATGAAATGTTACATTAGGCTGCATTTTATCAGAATCTGCAATGTTTGCTAAGATAAAAATTATATTTGGAGACTCAAATAAGCCAAACTTGTGAAATGTTGACTTGTGACTTATTCAAACACAAAATGAACAAAACAGTTATACTCATTGAATTTAGACCCTAATGACATAGTGTTTTGTCATAAACATGGGTCATATTATAAGTATAAGTTTTCTTGCCCGCTTTGTACATATAGTTGTCTCTCTGATGAAATCATGTTCAATGTAGCAGCACTGGCAAGTCCATCGATAGCCATTATTTCATTGAAAACTAGAGATTCATTTCTATGCATCAGGGTGTCGCCTAGTCTTGAATGTGGAAACTCTCTGCCGTCTGCAACACCGGAACTTAGTTCCTAGAAGAAAGAAAAGAAGATTTAATTCACCAGAAATGCAGCTTTTATGAGCAATGACACAAACGACAGCAAAAATACTGTATCCCATTAAATTCACCCACGTTTGTCCATTAATTTGCATGTTACATTTCATTCATGTTTGCCTCAAACATATGTTTGACAGTAAAAGGAAAGGGCAAACCTAGACATGTGTTATAAATGCACACCGGCATATCAATATATGTATATTACTAGATCGCAAATGCCCACTTTTTTACCTTTGACCTTGATCGTGGTCTCAAGTTTACATGAAAAGTTGCCCAATACCCTCAACATCATGTGATATATGCACCTGCAAAGTTTGAAGTTGCTATGTCCAACGGTTTAGGAGATGCATTTAAAAGAAAATACAGTATTTGACCTTGACCTTGGCTTTCAATGTCACGAAATATTGCCCAGCACCCTCTATACCATGTGACATATACAGTGTGCACCTGCAAAGTTTGAAGTAACTAAGTTCGACGGTTTAGGAAATGCAAGAAAATATAGTATTTGTCCTTTGACCTTAGGGGTTAAGGTCAAATGAGATATTGCACAGTACCCACTACATCATGTGATCTATGCACATATAAAGCTTGAAGTTGATACGTCCAAAGGTTGAGGAGTAGATGCATTTTCAAGAAAATACAGTATTTGACCTTGACCTTGGCCAATGTCACATGAGATGTTGCCCAGTGCCCTTTACATCATGTGACCTAAGCAGCTGTAAAGTTTTAAGTTGCTACATCCAACGGTTTAGGAGGAGCTGCATTTACAAGAAAATACAGTATTTTGACATTTTGACCTTGATCTTGGGGTCAAGATCACATGAGATGATGCACAGTATGACCTATGCAGTTGCAAATTTTGAAGCTGCTACACTCAATGGTTCAGGAAGATATGAATTTACAAGAAAATACAGTATATGACATTTTAACATTGACCTTAGGGTCCAAGGTCACATGAAATGTTGCTCAGTACCCTCTACATTATGTGACCTGTGCAGCTGTAAAGTTTGAAGTTGTTACCTCCAACAGCTAAAGAGAAGATGCATTTACAAGAAAATAAATTATTTGACCTTTGGAAATGTTGCTCAGTACCCTTTACATCATGTGACCTATTCATCTACAAAGATTGAAGTTACTATGGCTATGTTTCTTTGGCACCAAAACGGCATACGCCGCTACCTCGCCTGTTCCTCTGGCTTACGCCGATCACATGACCAGGGATGGGTAGTTATCCTCTGTAATTGAGCAAAAACGGCGCAACAGTACTTACTTTGTGGTAAGAGGCGAAACAGGCCTCGCCGCTTCCACGCCAAGGTTGAAATTCTGCAAGATAGGCGTACGCCGGTAGTGCGTCTATCGGATGAGCCGCCACGTGATCCAAATCAATCGAGTGCCCCGCCGGTTATGGAATACAACCGGCTTATGCCCGGCGATGCCAAAGAAATGCACCCAATGTCTAACGGTTGAGGAGGAGATACATTTACAAGAAACGTGATGGACGCACGGACAGAAAGACTTTAGTATGAAATAATATACCCTTTTTTTCTGACGAAAAAAGCGGGCTGTAAATTGATGCAAATATGCCACCACCCCCCACCCCCCCCCCCCACACACACACACACACATACACCAACAAACACACACCACCCCGTTAAGTCTACCCAACAACCCTCTTTCTCGTTGGTACTAATAATGTAGAGAAATAAATTTTTAGTTAAAGTGAGAGTGATTTTACCTCATTATTTATGGGAACAGGGTCTGTCTCTTCAGTGCTCTTGGAGGTGGTGTCCACTAATAGCGCTTTCCTCTGTCTTTGACCGCCTGATTCTATTGCTGCTCGTATGGCTGTTGTGTATCCATGTTTTTTTTATATTATTTTTCTCTTGTTGATTCATATGAGCTCTTAAATTTGGACAGGCTCTTATCTATTGTCATCAAACGACCAACACAGCTTCTACAACAAATATCACTATGCCCCTTTTCGGTGATGTGAATTTGAAGCAGTTTTTCTATTAAATCGTAGGTATCTATTCTTGTAGAACCCTTAATTATTGTTTGTCTGTCTTTCTTTTCATTCTTTCTTTATCCACATACAATACACATAAATTGCTTTGTTGATCGTGTCAACTGTATATATGTACCCGAGTTTTCTTAGGAGTTTCAGGCTCCATTGTTTCGAAACCTTGATGAAATTTTGGTGTTTAGTTTATCATAGAAAATTACACATTAATCAATGGATTCCCAAACCATACCCAGAATGTCACTCTAATGTCAACTGATAGTGTGTAGCGACGACTCGGCACATGTCGATGTCCCATAAACAAAATCACATGCGTTCAACTAATTAAAGTTAGTACTAGGTGGATTGATACATACATATACCAACATGTTGGCTAATTTTGCGTGCTTTCCGTTGTCTGCTGGAATGCAATCAGAGTTTCAAACAGATTGGATCCAGATCTAATATAATTTATGCTTCCTGTGAGGACCCAGATCAGACACTACATTAAGCGACATCTGATTAGGGTCGGCACTGTTCGCTTAAAAGATGCATCTACTCTAAAGATGGCAGTTTTCATATATTAAAGCATCAAATGCAAAAATTGCACATATGCACGAAAGTACACAACAACATATAAGTAATCAACGCATTTTATGCAGTTTTATCATATCAAATATGTTGTCAGCTCATTTCTGAAAGTATTGATTAGATACAGTTATCACTGTGCAAATGAATAGAAGGGAAATCTACCTATGAAATGGATACCTTTAAGCCTAGTGTCCTTTTTGTGGGACATCAGCAGACAGTGGCGTCTGATCAGGGTCTCCACTGTTTGCTAACAGAATGACCTATCAGAATTTGAATAAAAATGAGAGCTACCACCCAACAACCCTTAAACGGAAATGAACTGGTCAAATTGATCACAGTGGGAAATTTCATTCAGCATAGAATGAGCTAACAAATATGAAGTAATACTTTGAGCATAAAACAATTTTGTCGTCTGTTGTGTTTTTTCTCTCTCATAATTTCAAAACTAACCTTTTTTTCAAAACAAATTTTTTCAATGTCTTCTAGAAATACAGCCGAAGATTTTCTTGTTTTTTTTTTGTTTTTTTTTTTTCCCTCAAAATTCAAAATTTGCACTCCCTGGTGAAATGATCAAAATTTGATCGAACCAGTATCATGAGAAAGAAAGAAATACCAATACAGCATGCCAAATAGTAAGGGAAAACCATGTCAAATAGTTTGGATCACAATCAGGTCCTATAATTTGTGGGGCCTGATCTGGGTCCAAACTGTTTTCACACGTTATCGGCAGATAACCGGTATTTCCATTTTTTATAAAGCTGTTTAATTTGTATCTGGGTCCAGACTGTTTTCACCACATCAGATAATGACACTAGTAACAGTTTTTTTGTGTTTTGCTATTACCGGTATTCCATTATTTTCAGTCATCATGTTCACTTTAGACAAAATTACGAATTCCAGTGACCCAAACAAAAAAAAATCATATTAGATTATTCATTTGTAACAACACGGAAGGGGACGGAACGGAACGGAATGGAACGAAGATTTAAAGTACTAAAACACGGACATATAAATGAACGGTCTTTGTGTTGTTAGTCCAAGACATTCTAGTCCGAGACATTCTGGGTGGTACTCATCAGAACATTGGTCACAAAGAAAATAATTAGTGTGTGTGTCGGTCATTTTGCAAACACAGTTTAACTGCAATTTTCTATCTTTTTGATAGCCTTTCGTCTTTTACTTGTTCCCTTTGCGGTTGGGAAAGGTCTCATTTCTTTGCCTTCAAGACACTGAATATGATGTTCCCTCAATTTGTGGAAAAATGGAACAGTAGTGGAAAAACAGAACAGTGGTACATAAACACGGAACAGTGGTACAAAATACACTATTCCGTTTTTGTTCTGTTGTAGAAAAAACGGAACAGTAGTGCAAAAAAAAAACGGAACAGTGGTGCAAAAACGGAACAGTGGTACAAAAACACGGAACAGTGGTACAAAATACACTGTTCCGTTTTTGTTCCGTTGTGGAAAAAACGAAACAGTATGGCAAAAAACGGAACAGTGGTACAAAAACACGGACCAGTGGTACAAAATACACTGTTCCATATTTGTTCTGTTGTGGGAAAACGGGACAGAAGTGCAAAATAACCGGAACAGTGGTACGAAAACAAACTGTTCCGTTTTTGTCCCATTGTGGAAAAACGGAACAGTAGTGCAAAAAACGGAACAGTAGTGCAAAAACGAAACAGTGGTGCAAAAACGGAACAGTGGTACAAAAACACGGAACATTGGTACAAAATACACTACGGAGCACATGGAACAGTATTGAATAGGATTTACTTGCATTTACTTATGTACATGTTGTACATGTTGTAAAAAGTTAAAATAAAATGTACTTATGTATGTCCGTCTGCCTTCCAGTTGTCAATCTTAAGTGGATTTTCGGTGCTTAATACAAATTTAATCACCACCAGAAAGACGGAAAGGGATTCTAGTGACAACTTCATTTGACTTAAACAAAGCCAAAGTTTCTGGTGTTGCAATTGGCAATTCCCTTGTGTACTTTTCGTCTTGTGGATCTAGCACTGATTGTGCCATTTTTTATCCATTTTTTATCCGTATATTGGATTTTATATGAATTATTTTAACATTATATTGAGAAAATTCGATTGTTAACGACTTGATTAAAACATATTTTATTCAAATTAATTTGCACATAGTAAATACAACTGGTTTTCCCCTGTTCCGTTAATGCTACGTAGCGTTCCGTTTTCATTCTGTTCCGTCTCGTTCCGTTCCGTTCCGTGTTTTAGTAAAAGCCTGTAACTGGACAAAGCAGTCCAAACTCACTATAAAACTTCAGATGAAATGAAGTGCAAATCTGAACCTTTTGCATGCTGGGTAGTTAAGCATGCCTTTATGACATCTTAGGATTTACCCCAAAAAATTAACTTTTTCAAATATTTCAGGTGCACCCGTGTCAAACAGTTCTGATCAATATCGGGCAGAAGGAATTGTGGTCATGATATAGGTCAAAGTGGTTTACAACAGTTATCAGCAGGCAACACTAGCAGACAAATATACTCAGAAAAACAATTGAAGGATATTAAAATTCTTTTGACTTTAAAACAGTTGAGAATATAATTTCTATACAAGGCATTTTCGTATTTGATAGAACTACCAATATGCAATTCAGTAAAATGCAAAATAAAATTAACGGGTCATTGAGCACGATACAGTACCACACCAAATGTACTAACCCTCTTTACCCAAATTTCACAAGCAAAAAAATTAGCGTTTATATTTTTTGCTGCAACCTTTACCTTGTCATGACGTATGTTCTAATTCTGACCACAGACGAGTGTTCACACCCATTTATCATTAATTGCACCTAATAACGTGACAACTTCTTCAACAAAAATGCAAAGATATGGCATACCCCAGCCAATATGACAACAAATTGGAAGTAAAACACTTACAAAAACTACAAAATTAGGTGCCATCCCTTTGGCTGAGAGCCAACAATTATTTTGGAGCCAGCCATTCTGGAATACAAACGATAAAAATGGGTTTCATTCATTTTTGAATGCTTGTGACTTTTCACTGTAGAGGGTTGCACCATTTGGACATGTACTGTACTTTAATCATTGTAGCGTGACTTAAATTAAACATTCGTTTTGATTGCAGATATCTTAAACTATGAAATGCATGCATAATTAGTTTTGTTTTTATTGTATTAAATGTTAGAGATGGAACTCAATCTTAATATCCTTCAATTGTTTTTCTGAGTATAGTTATATCTGTATTACATTTATTTTCAGCCATAATTGCCCAGCAATTATCCAGAGGTTTTACCAAAACAAATTGTACAAGTTGTTGATAAGGATCTTGCTATTGTTAGAGATTTAGTGCCTCTGCAAATTGGGATAACAAGACATCACATAATGGCTTTCAAAGACTTCCAGTCAAACTGAAAGCTCTATCAGAGAGATAGACTATTAAAAAGTAGGACTCCAGTTAAGTGGGGTTTTTAAGTTGCAGATTTTTTTAATTATCGGTTAGACGGGGGCCAGTCTAATCCTTCGCTGAAAAACAATTTTCTGAGGGAAGGATGGCCGCTAGGGGACGCCACTGTTGGGGAGTTTGGTATCAACCGAACATGTCTACCCGGATCTTCCCGTAGAATAGTGTGCACCTGTTGTCCTTTCGAAATTTAGAATAACCTAATACAGGGAGCTAACTTCGCATTTTCCTACAAGAAAAATGAGAGAGAAACAAATTTTCTCTCGAACTCTGCATCAGCTGGCTAGATCTTTGAGTAGATTAAAGCCTGCACCATGGGAAAAGGTTAGTAGATACAGATTAATCATGATCAGCTTTGCAATATCTTAATTAGAATAGGTTTTCTCCCGTGTTTTGATAACTGTCAATTTCAGATTTCTGTGTAGGTTCTTGGACGGGTACTAGTAACCGATACTTCACTTCGAATACACTTCCTTAAAGCGCAGCTCACGCGCACTTGTCATGTTTTCTCCCAGAAAGGGGGGATACCCATTCTGGCGAACTAGACTAGACAATTCTAAAAAAACTGGGGTCGTATTCAGGTTGGGAACACTTCTATTGATAAAGGTTGGACTAACGTCACAGTGGCCATACAGGAGCTTTTATCGTGACGTACTTCCGGTTCTAAAAATAGATTTGGGATATACTGGCCGTCAACTGTGTTATGTGGATAATAGGGAAAGCAGTATTATTTCATATAATTACCCACTGATTTTAAATTCCCTCGTTGCAATGCGCTATAGTTTTATACAAATGCAAACTGTAAGACATCTAGGCCTAATTATACTTAATCAGATAATAATTAACATTTTCTTGAGATAATTTGTCTGTCGTTGTGTTTGAAATGAATAAAATGAGTGTGAAAACAGACAGTCATTTCTTAAATTGAAGATATCAGGAATTTACCCACATGCATTTTCCGAGTTTTAAAAAGGTGAATATAATTGATAATGAACACAGCTTTGTCAGGACGCACTTCATTTATTTTCTTCAACAAGCATTTGTTAACCCCTTCACTGCCGTATATCATGCACACAATATGCCGGGGAAAATACGGCTATTTTGATGTTTTTATGGTGTTACATATAATTTCATACAAAATCATAGCCACTGAAGGGATTTACACCAAATTTTTTCCTGCCTGTTTGAGACATTTTGAACAATGTCTGCAATAATGTTTTCTAGTGATAGGATATCAAAAAGAAAAAATTTCAACAGCTGAAAATACATGAATATCTACTTTCGTTGTTTTTGGAATGGTTGGGAGACAATGGTTCAAAAATTTGAAAATGACAGGAATTTCCTCCTTTACCATTGCTGATTCCAATTAATATTAATTGTCATCCATATACAAGCCATTTTAGACTTCCTAAATAACCTCTACTTCAAAGAAACACAACAGACTAATGCCACGATCACCTGCCATCTTTGACAAAAACAAGTTCTTCATCAAAAGGGCCGTTTTCCCAGTGAAAAGCAAGCTTTCGGCTGCGGAGCAATGATATAAATATAGAGCAGATAAGGATAATTGAGTTCTGTCCCTTAGATATTACACGCATATAAACAACACAGTGTTTAACCCATGTTTAGCCCGAGCAAGACTCGGGGTACTGGCGTATAGGAAGCGGTATTCACCCCGAGCATGACACGGGGTAAGGCAGTGAAGGGGTTAACTAATAAACGAATGGCTAGCAAGGGTGCTAATTATTCGTTTATGCAGTGGCGTTTTTGACACTTCAACCGAAAAGTCTCAGCAATTTGGTAAAGAACTTCTAAATTATGGAATTATTTTTTAAATCATGAGTACATCATTTAGCCCTAGTTACTGCAAAATGTGTCTTTAGCAAACAGTGAAGACCCAGATGAAATGCCGCATAATGCAAAATGCTGTATAATGTGGCACTTCATCTAGGTCTGTGCTGTTTGCTCAGACAAAAAAATGATCTTAAGAATACTCGTGACCCCTCGAATCATATAATGAACCATCCAAGGTTCACTGTATCCTCGGACCCAGTTGGGTCCGAGCTGTATCAAATCATAAAGAATAATCCATGTATAAAGGGTTAATATTCATGATATTGTGTTGTATGTACAAAATTTCACCATGTCGGCGCTGTGTAGGAATTAACCTTTGCAGGGCTTCAGTTAGGCGGGCGTACGCTGTATATTAGGTCCAAAAATTGGCTGCGTACGCCGCATTACACATCAAAGACGTACCGCAGACTTCTGAAAATTTCTTCGTACGGCCAAAATTGGTTATTGAGACGTCCTGTCTGCAGAAAAAAGCCGCCCACATTTACCAGATTACGTGATTTACATGTATGTCCTGCCTTCGTATTGGAAACTCATTTCCTTTGCTTATTGACCACGCTAGGACGTCCCACTTGACTGATTTCGAGAGTTTTATTGACAGCCAGTGTCACATGTAGGCTTTAGTCGGACGCGTAATTATTAAAGCGTGTCATCCAACAGGTGTGAAACATCAACACATCTTGACAACGGCCTTAGAAACCATTCCCGCGATACAGGCATCCAATCCCTGAGCAATAACTGAGAGCAATAAAGCGAAACGGCCAATCAGTATCTGTTTTGTTTGACAGTTGAGAAATCTTTGAAATACAGAAAGTGCCGACTTGACACTTTGCACGCCTGTGGAATAAAATTTTTAAACTCTGCGTCATAATTTAATAATTGTTTTGTTGAGCCTGCACATGCGAGAATTTAGTACATGAACGCTCCTTCTACACAGGCACTACACCAACGAACATACAATATATTAAAAACGAATGTCATGTTGTTGTTTTTTGTTGTTGCAATTTTTAGCTGTACAAGTACAAGCTTTTAAAAAATAATTGTTACACATTCAAGTACAAGCTTTTAAAATAATAATTGCTACACGACACTAGCAAACTAATATCTATCTATCTATCTATCTATCTATCTATCTATCTATCTATCTATCTATCTATCTATCTATCTATCTATCTATCTATCTATCTATCTATCTATCTATCTATCTATCTATCTATCTATCTATCTATCTATCTATCTATCTATCTATCTATCTATCTATCTATCTATCTATCTATCTATCTATCTATCTATCTATCTATCTATCTATCTATCTATCTATCTATCAATCCATCCATCCATCCATCCATCCATCCATCCATCCATCCATCCATCCATCCATCCATCCATCCATCCATCCATCCATCCATCCATCCATCCATCCATCCATCCATCCATCCATCCATCCATCCATCCATCCATCTATCTATCACATGAATATGAATGCAGGTTACATTCAGGCTCAGCATGGTGCGGGTTATATTGATGAAAATCCTATGCTCAGCTGATCATCCTGCAGTCCAAAACCAGACAACATGGGCATCAAAAATAGTGAGTATGATCAGGAAATAACACAATCACAAACTGCAGACAAATCCGTGGCATCATGAGTAAGAGCAACACAACACACACAAGACACCAGGAAGCAAAGCAAAGCAACCAGCTCTCTCTTCCCCATCTAGGCTGATTACATGACAACTCAGGAGACACCAGACATCCCCTTTGTAGCATTATAAGCAATTGAAATTAAAAATACATTGTAAGGAACAAAGAAGAATTATCTCTGAAATATATATGTTTATTTTCAAAGCAAGTTTAACAATCCACCAAACCGTGACCGTATCACAGAAACAAGTGGTACTTCCAAAAAAAATCAATGGGACTTCCAAATTTTAAAGGTAAGAAGTCTGGACTTCCTGAATTTGAAAGTTAATGGAAGCCCTGCCTTTGCCCAATTAAAGGCACTTAAAAAAGCCCGATGTTTTTTCCTTTTCGGAAATATTATTAGCATGGTTGGTATCAAATTGTACTGAGCTAGTATTGGCATTGATTTCATTGAATTACCGAAAAGACATAAAAATATTTAACTGATAAAGAACAAATATACAGTGACGTTCTTATTATGTCAGACATGTAAAATATCGGAGGGGGGGGTAACTTGGGGTAATTTTGGCAGAGTGTGCGAGCCAGTTTTTTTAAACCTACCCCAATCATATACTTAGTCTTCAAATTCATATACTTGATTGAACAAAATGTTTACATATTCATATACCGTTCTTTGATTTTTACATACCCTCTTTGCTGTCTTTATACACAGTTTACAAATAAAAATTACAATTTTGGTTTCTGAGCTGAATATCTGAGCAAAAATAGTTCCCCCCCCCCAAGTGCGGATCCAGAGGGGGGGACAGGGGGTCCGGACCCCCCTGGAAAATCACAAGTTATATGGGTTTCTATAGGGAATAAGCAGTTGGACCCCCCCCCCCCCCCCCCCCCCACTGGAAAAAGTAGGACCCACCCCTGGAAAATGTTGGACCCCCTCCGGAACCTTGAAAAATGACAGTTTTCTTTGAAATTAACCATTTGACTTCTGTAAAATACGCTGAGGACTAAAAAAACGTTGTGAGAGCTTTTTTATCAGGTTGACTTGGACCCACCCTGACGAAAATTCCTGGATCCGCGCATGTCCCCTGAGTGTAAAATTGTGTTAAATGACCACAGAGCAGAAACCGTCGGCATCTTTAGATATCTTCTATTTAACTACATGACACATTCCTAAGACTAGCTTTTGAAAAAATTGACCAAGATAAGTAATCACTGATTGCTCGCACGTGTGACTGTCAGTGCCCGTGGGGGGTTGAACTCCATTTATTCAACAGACAGTGATGAAGACAGATCTGAGAGAGAGAGAGAGAGAGAGAGAAGGGGAGAAGGGGGTAAAACAAAACTGAAAGACAAGCAGATGGATTCACTCTACTTATCATAAAATTGCATTAATAAACCAAATTTTTATTCGTTAAAAGTTTTTATTTGAAGAAAATATCAGTTTTCTGTCTGGCACTTCTGGACTTCCCGTGGCCCATAAAATTTGCCTTTTAAATGAATAAACGTTTGTTTTTCGGAACCTTTATTTATCTGTAAAATGTATTTTGAATGTATATCAAAGAATACAAACAAGTGTTGATATGACATTGGCTATAAAAGCCCATTTCTCTCAAAATATAAACCCTCATTTAACACAGATTCCATAGAGCTGGCCGTACCGTTGACAGCCACGGATATGCGCATGCGCAAAAATGACGTCACTTTGGGAATTCCTAAAAGCTCCTATTTGTTGATGATGTTTAGTAGTGCTCTGCCGGTGATTTATAGGCGAACCCCAATTAACCGGTAAACAAGGTTGGGCGGTCGAAACCAGGGATGGTTTTAACTGGCGATTTAACTGGCTATAACCGCCCTGGTCAATACTCCAGAAGTGGTCAATACTGGTTGATTGAAAAATTGAATGGTCGATTGAGTTTTTAGGTCATTTGAAAAGTGGGAATGTCTTTTTGGTTTACACTTTGGTGGAATTCATTAAAACGTAATAGATGATATGAGTGCAAAAAAAACTGTTTGATCCCTGCCATAGGTACTCATCAGATCAATATGGCATTAAAGTCAAATGTAACATTTACAGTCATGTCCCCTAACATTGCGCTGCCCCTAACATTGCGCACTAGCCCAAGTGACTATGCCACATTTAATCAGATAAAATCTTTTTTTGATATTTGATATCAGGTTGCTTTTGGAAAGAGAAAAACTGCAAAAGGTTTTCATTTTATGCTTTCACTGCTGAGCAAGGGTGGATTTCGGCAAAAATTTGCTAAAGTTGTTAAAAATTTTCAGACCTAAATTTCAAAAGACCCAGACTTCAAATTATTTATTTTGAATCAAGTTTTTGTTGAAGGAAATTGTTGAGAACAATCTGGTATTACTTTCCCTGGAATATTTTGTAAAAGGAATTCATTAAAGAGAAGTTATTGAAAAATTTGCAGAAAGTGCGCAATGTTGGGGGACTTTTTTCTTTATTCTAAATCAGGGGGGTTGTGCACAAATCAAAGTTGCTAGAGATTTGGAAACTATTTTTCATTTTGAACTCTATGTAAATAATATATAATCATTACTTTATTTGGCTGTGCACACTTTTTTATTTTTGTTTTTTTTCTTATTATATCCAACGGATGTTAGGAGGCTTAGGTGCGCAATGTTAGGGGCCTTCACAGTAATGTGTGAAAACTGTATGATAGAAAATGTGACCCCCCCCCCCCCCCCACCACCACCACCATTTATGTGTGTTGGTTACTCTTTGCCTGCAAGTATCATCTGCTGATAACCTTTGCAAACAGTTTGGACCATATCAGGACTGAAAAAATGTTTGGCCTAATAATATTAGGTAAAACATTTTTTCATATTAGGTCAAACATTTTTTCAGTCCTGATGTGGGTCCAATGAGTTGATTTTGTGTGGTAGTCAGCAGACAACAAAAACGCAAACAACATTACCCTGCGTGCTAAGGGTGTGTCTCTGAAGTGTGTCTTTAATATTGCAGTAAGGTGTGATATTGCAGTAAGGTGTGAAACTGCTATCAAAACAAATGGTCCTTTATATAAACATCTTCAATTAGGTGTTGATCCTAGTCTCGTTAAATTAACCATAGTCCTGCTGAGCACAGATATGCCCTCTGTTGTTTTAGAATAAGCTAGCAGATAGAAGTTTATGTAAACATCTGTTACGTTGCTATTTTTGGTCCGATTTTCATGAAACTTTCACCAAACTGTAGAGCTAAGAAATTGGGAATGTGATTTAATATTTTGGGAAGGTTTTGCTCATTTTTTGATTGGGAAGGGGCCGACATAAAATAGGCATAGGAAAATCCCTGGTTCAATCTATATAAATGGATTAAATAGTGACTTTCACATATGCATTAAGTTCCTTACATGTACGTCCTATAACCCATGAAATGGCCCATACCTGTTATGCATCACTGGCTTTCTTTTATTTTCAGGTGGCAAGACTAGTGTCTCTGTGTCCTACCTTAACTCAAGGAACAGTAACTCTTGATCAGAGAGGCCAAGATGCTGTTATTGCCCTTGGTGTTTACTTTCTGGAGTCAGGCTTACAGGTATTACATTAAAAGCAGTGACCCTTGCCCCCTGGCTATCCTGTGTCCTCTTGAATAAATTGACTTGGGATTTTGTTGTTTCGTCTGCTGTCAATGGCCAGTTAGACAGGTGAATTTTTACCTATATTTCCCCCCAAATGAGAAAGCTGATATTTTCGAATTAATCAATATCCTGCTGAGCCGGGATTTATCCTTTTTGAAAACACTGTAAATCCAGATAAGCTGGCTTCTAATGAACCCATCTCATCAGGATCCACACTGTTTTCCACACTTATTGAAAATGCATGCTTTCAGCTTTCAATACCCGACTGGCATTTGTTTATTACCAAAATGGAAACAAAATGGACCAAATGGTGTGCAATGACATCGCATGTAATTGCATACCGATCGTTAGAATTGCTTTTCCGTACGCACACATTTCATTTTAATTGCTTTTTTGAGGATTTTAAATTTACACAAATACGCTGCTTATCTAGGGTGCTGTATAATATGATTTCAAACTTCAGTCTAAGATTCACTTTTCCGTTGTTATATAAATCAACATATTTAAATTCATTCAAAGGGCTGATCAATGGTCATAATTATATACATATTTGATTTTAAAAATTAACTCATTTAGTTGGATTTTAAGACAACTGTCTAAAGATATCTGCAGCTCTTTACGGATAAAAATCATATTTGCCAGTATTTGTCACTTGAGCATTTTTCATGCCGGTAAATACCAGTAAATGCCACAGTAAAAACTGGGGTGGAATTTACCACCCAACCTCGGTGTCAATCCTTGCACATTTATTGTCTTCAACATCAGCTTTGAGCACACTCTTCTACTTGGTGACCTTGACCTACTTTTCATGCTCCAGTGACTTTGAAGTGTGTTTCAACTGAAAGTGTGAAATCTTTCATAGTAATTGTCTTCAACATACTCTTGTAGTATGGCTGATGTTTTTTCTTTGATCTTTGCTGATGTTTAAATCAGACACCCTAGAATAACGATGAAGGAGGAGCTTTAAACCGTACTCTAACTTCCAATTTTAGTTAAAAAGCTATGTAGGCGGGAACTTCCTAAATAGCGACAAATTAAACCATAGGTAAATGTAATACAATTGACAGCTTAGGCAGGATGCAGGGAGGAGCAAATGTAAATTTCGTCAGGTGTCAGTAAAACATGTTTATTTGCGCCTGCCCCATACTACAAGCTAAATAAAGGATTCTTCCTCGGCTATGCCCACCTGGCGGTTTAGACAAGAAAGCCTCGGAAAAGTATTCTTTATTTATTACTTATAGTATGCACTGTGACCAGGCCTTTAGTTAAGAGTGTGTAACAAAAAAATAATTTTCTTACTTTTGAGCACCCAAAACATATGTTAAAACTGATGGGTAAGAATATATTAACAATTTTACACTCAAACATTTTGTTTATCTCAACCTATGACTGACTGTAATATTTTTACTTACAGTACAAAGAGAAGCTTCTGACCTATCTATTAGAGGTTCTGCAGAGTTTACCAAAGGCCTCATGGGTGGAGAGTCCCAATGGTCTCACTTCAAACAGTAAGTATAAAAGAGCCAGTGCATGAGATTTCCAACAATGTGGTATGTGCGACCAGCACAGCCTCAGATCAGCCTGCGCGTAGGCGCAGTCTGATCAGAGCCTTTGCTAGTGGCTTGAGTATTCTATGATTGTTAAGCTACTGACTGAACACCATTTGGAGTTTCTAAGCTTAAAAGGAGGCTACAGAGGCTTGTCCGAGTCTACACTTGTCAAAATGTCAAATTGTTGGAAATCTCATGCCGCGGCTCAAAATTCTTTTTACCCTAACCAAAATGAAGATGTCTTATTGATACAATGTATCACCATGGAAACATTCATTGTGAGTTTCTTGATGAGATGCTTCTGAAAAGGAACCGTAACATTATATGGGCCTCGTCGCTACAAAACCTGTCTTCGGGGTTTTCGAAAAAGCAAGACTCAAACCAGTCTCCTTAGCTACATAGACTAGCTAGAACATTGAAATTTTGCTTGAAGCAAGTTAAGATATGATACTTTCCAGTAAGTGAATAACAAAGGCGCTAATCAGTCTGCTCAGATGCGCAGGCTGGTCTGCGCCTTTTTTGTTCGCAAACCCCGAAGACAGGTTTTGTCGCGGCAAGGCCCATATTTTGTTGAGAATGAAGTATAACTGGCTACATGAATTATGTGGAGAGGATTAGAATGGTCTCCCTTTAATGTTTTTTCATAGTTTTGGAGAAGACACTTTTTTTCCAACCCAAATTTGAGATACGGGACAGCACACAAGATTTTGGTACATGTACTTGTCGCATATTGGCTCAAAAATAGTGATTATGATCAGGAAATACCTCAGTCACAAACCGCAGACAACCCCATGGCACCGCGAGGAAGAGCCACTCAACCATTACGAGACACCAGGAAGACAAATTAAGCAAAGCAACCAGCTCTCTCTTCCCCATCAAGATGATTGCAATACTAGAATGGACATAAAGTAGCAACAAAACATAGAACAATCACAGACTCCCACAATGGGAGTAACAATAATCAAAAAGTCAACAACAACAGAACCACCGCCTTAGAACAGACAGCAGCCTAAGCCACCGGGGGGGGGGGGGGGGGGGGGGGGGGGGGGGGGGGGGGTGGGGGGGGGCTTAAATGCATTTTACTGGCACCAAATCTTCGCCCTAGATTCTGCTGTTGTTGAAGTACAAGAAATGTTCACCTTATTTGAACGCTCATTCTGATGTATTCAGCGGGCCTAGAGGTCTACATTTTGTTCTGAGTCTTCATCTACATCCATGCTTTGTGTATGAGAGCAGCAAATGCTTTGGTGAGCCTGCACATTTGCACAGGCTAGCTTAAGTTTACATTCCTAAAAAATGCACAGGCCCGTCTGAGCTTTCGTTCCTTGACAGCTTAATAAATATCCAAATCTCATGTGCTGGCTCATACCGATAGATAAGAAAAATAATTTCTTGCACAACTCAAAAATTATGACGTTTTAGCCTGGGATATAAATTCTTATCTTACCCATGTCATCTTACCCAGGCTGTCATGTGAAAACTGTACATTCATGGTGGTTTAGTGATGTTAGTATTGCATCTCAGCTTATACAAGAACTTCTAGGAGCTTATTTTAAAGATAAAATTATGAATTTAAAGGTGAGCAAGAAAAAAAAAAAATTTTGTGAGGATGGGAGAGCAAAATAGTTGCTTGTTTGTCATCACTAGGCAAGCCTCTTTATACCAAACGGTGATCCTCTGGCAGTATTCTGCCAAGAAATTCTATAGGATGGGACAAAATGTCCCATATCCTCAAAATATTGTGGGACGGTGCCGATAAAATGGGGGACAAGTAATGGAAAAATTAAGAAATAGCAGCCTTTCAAGCGGGCCCTACTTTTCCCTACTTTTTTGATTTGCTCCTGCTTTTCCCTACTTTTTCTTAAAAATGCCCTACTATCCATACTTTTTCATTCCAAAATGTCATTTACGCATAAAAATCCAGAAAATTTTCCTCCCTCGCTCCGCTCGCTCGGATTTAATAAATTATCTAATGTATTTGTTCAGGGAGCGTGCTGCAAACATCTCAAAATTTATTTTTATATCCAATGGGCTCTCTCTTTAGCTTGTACTATTGTCACAGCTATAATCCTGCTTATTTAGGGTGAATTTTCTATTTCTAACTACTCATTGTGGTTTGTACTTAGAAAAGCCCTGCTATCCCTACTTTTTTACACCAATAATCCCTACTTTTTCCAAATTTTTATCCCTACTTTTTTGTTGAAGGGCACTTGAAATCCTATAATAATACAAATTTCATGGGACAATGTCCCACTGAACTCAAACAAAGTGTGACATATTCAAATTTAATGTGTCAAATGGTGAAAAAACGCAGCCTTGGCAGAACACTGCTCGAGACAGATTTTTCTATCCCATCCTCAACACTCGTGACAGGTTCTTATATTAAAATTGACCCCTATTATCTGGAGGCCTGATTGTTTGATCTCTCTTTCAGAGTTACCCAGTCCAGAATGCTTCAGTTTCTGTTTAAACTCTATTTTGAGTGATGTGGCTCTCAGAGATCCATCAAGTACTGACAAGGTATGTTCCTTCTAAGAAAAATCCAGAGAAAAAAAACAGAAAAAATTGTTAATCTCTGCCACTGACCTCTATTCACTAATTGACCCTTAAAAAAGCATCAATCATGCCTGCAGCAGACGACAAATTTGCAACATTTTTCCTAATTTTCGAGAAAAATAAGGTATGATATTTCATGAGAATCGTCTGCCAGCAGAGGATTCTCATGAAATATCATGCCTTATTTGTTATTATTGAAAAAGCGGCAAAATTTGATATTGTTGTCTGCTGCAAATTATAGGCGACGCTTTATGGGTTAACATATGTTTAGTTCTTTGCATGCTGGGTAATTTTGCATGCCATTTTGTCATTTGCTGATTAAAAAAGTACTTTTTCAATAACATATCTCGCTTGAACACCATCACTGGTCCATCAGAGTGTCAAACAGTTTGGATCTGGCTTTTTGTCAGGCCTGATCTGGGTCCAAACTGTGTTACTGCCAGTCACTAGTACCTTGATTATACATCGTAGTAGATTTTGCATAGCAATATCCACTCTCTGACATCTGCTTCAGGGACCAAGCTAGGGGGCGAATAGGGCGAAATAGTCGCCCTAGGGGCTGAAATTTCGCCCTAAATGGGACCAAGGGAGAAGTGGGAGTCTCCCTAAAAAAAAAAAAAAAAAAATTTTTTTTTTTTTTTTTTAGGGAGACTCATTTTCATTTTGTCTCCACACAAATGCAAGCTGTGGTGACATTATCAGACAATCTACTACCACTGCATCATGTCTCTCCTTCCATTAAATGGCAATAGTATGTGTAATGGCTAATTTGCTTCTAAATTGACAGAAAATGCCGTAATTTTGCGCTATAACTTCTCCCTATTTGACTGACACTTCTCCCTAATTTTCCTGCAGGGAGAAGTCACTTCTCCCTAAAATTCTGGGCCAGCTTGGTCCCTGTGCTTTATAGTTGATTCTTTGGCTTAGTGGTTAGAGCATTGGACAGGAACAGGTACAATTCTTACAGTACCTTAGTAAATGTGCGTATTTGCGTATTTACCCATATAAATTAAAAAAAAAAAGCAATTCAAATTGGTATGGTAGGGGAAAAAAAGCAAAAGAAATTAAGTATACCCAATACAATCAAATAGTCATGGGTACCGGAGTTTATTACTTTGCTGACTGCAGTTCAGTTCTAGCTCAGAGTGACTAAATTTACACATCCAACTGACTGGTTTTCAACATATATTCAATATGATCTGAGAGACAAAGTCAATTGTGAGCAACATGTTATGTTCATAGCAGCAATAAGACCTAATGTATCAATTGGTATACGTACAGTTGTAATATTTACAAAAACACCCAATTGAAACACCAAAATACCCAAATAAATATTTATTAGAAATGTTGAATTCCCAATTAACATTTGCAATACCCAAATGAATGAAAAAGGAGTGGGTAATATACCCAATTGTTCAAAAAATTAATTAAGGTACTGAATTCTTGTTTGATTTCCAGTCAGGGTGCGGGAATATTTTCAGCTATGCTTAATACTTGTTGCAGTTTTCATAGTGTAAGAACTGTTTGCAAAGGTTATCAGCAGACGGCAAAAGTCATCAGAAGTGGGAAAAGAGTTTAGCAAATTACTTTAAGCTTTATAGCCATATAGGCACCAATTTAGCATTTTATCACTTTGTCTACAAGCAGCGATTTTTGTCATCTGCTATTACTCTTTGCAAACAGTTTGGATCCAGATCAGGCCCGACAAAATGTCGGGTCTGATCTGGATCTAAACTGTTTGACACTCTGAATGTATTCCTAAAAGAATTTGTCAAAAAACGTTCATTTTGAAAAAAATCAGCAGATGACAAAAAACATGAAAAATTACCCAGCATGCAAAGAGTTATACGTTTTAAGCTGAGACAACTCAAGGTAGTTTACTAAGAATGAGCTAAATTGGTCGTATGATAACCAAAGTAATCAAAACCAAGTCTTGTCCATGTCTATACACTGTATATTGATTTCATTGAGCATAGGTCCATAATGTAGGTAAGGAAACCTTTTGAGCGTAAATTTGTAATTACCTTCTTACCTATCAATTTTAACATGTGTTTTGGATGCTCAAAAGAAGTCTCTCATTGAGACGGCTCTTTTGAGTAACCACAATAAGTGCTTTGGTTGAGAAATAAGAAAAATGATTTCAAGTAAGCACTCTTATCTGGAGGCCTGATTGAAACACTTTATAAAGCAAGATTTTCAAAATACTTCTATAGAATTACAGTCTGTAACTTTGAAATGTGGAATGTGAGAATTACAAAGACAGGAAGATTTTTTTAAAACAACTTAAATCATTGCCTACTAGTGTCATCTGCTGATAACTTTTGCAAACAGCTTGGACACAGATCAGGCCCGACAAACTGTCGTGCCTGATCAGGATCCAAACTGTTTGATAATAATTTTTGATCTGGCGTACTGTATCACGTTGAGTGGATGAGGTCATACCATGGGATCACCCGAGACGCGAATAGTCGAGGGTGATCCAATGCAGAGCTCCAGATAAGCTTTTGGGTCAATTGGGTATTTACACAACCTGATTATCCTCAAATGCTTACTCGCAAAATCAATTGCGTATTTTTATTTTTTTAACCCAACTTTTTTGTGGTTACAAAAAAATCTGCCATGTTTTTCTTATTGAATGTTGCCATTGGGAATTTGCCTGCATATACAAAATGTGCATTTATTCACTCACATCTAGAGCCTTTCTAGAGCATCAAACTAGTGGATTTTATCACACCTCTGAAGCTAATCTTGTCCCCTTATTGATATTTATCGCTCAGATACACATTGCTAGTTTCACTTCCATGTTTTTTCCGCTAAATACTTGACTGGTCATCAATATTTTATCCAAAAAACTGGAGTTTACTGCACGCACTCTAGTAAAATAAATTCAATACCCACCTGGCATTTATGTATTACCCAAATGGAAAAGAAATGGACCAAATCGTACGCAATATAATAATTTTATATATATAAAATTAATTTAATAATCGCATGTAATTGCATACCGTTCAAAAGAATTGCTTTTTGGTACGCATGCATTTTATTTCAATTGCTTTTTGGATGATTTTGATTCCGTATTTACGCAGATACGCTGCTTATCTGTACTGCTGCCAATGGTATGGCCTCATCCACGAGACGTAATACTGTACGCCAGATCAATTTACTATTATGATAATATGTTTATTATGTACTTTTTTCTGACATTATATTGATTTTATAACCTGTTTTGGTCTTTACTCTCGAAAAATTGCGGGGACGTTTGCCATTACATTACATTTCTTGACGTCACGTCATCATGTTTTCTGTCTCTAGTTCCATGGTTGAAAATTACTTTACGTTGCGTCACCGCAAAAACAGAAACCGACATCAGCATCGTTTTAAAGGATAGTGATACGGAATCAGAAAACCGACAGTTCAAAACATGTAGCATTTATAGGTAAAATATTCAGCATGACAAGGTTTAAAGGTCAGGATTTTTGCAAAATTCAAGTGTCACCCACAGATTTAGATAAGAGAATACTTTCAGCGTAAAATTGTAAATATTTTCTTACCCATTTATTTTAGCTTATGTTTTGGTTGCTTAAAAGAACCTCTCATTTAGACAGTTCTTTTGAGCACCCACAACATATGTTTGGTTAAGAAATAAGAAAAATTATTTTTCTGTAATGCATTCTTAACTTAAAACCTTTTTTCACCCTTGTACCTTGATCTGTATCTTTGTTTGTAGATTATCGCTACACAAATAGATGTGATAGAAGTATTAACAGAAATATGTGAGGGAAGTGTGGACACCAGTACAGGTAAGATGACACAGGCTTTCTGAGGCTCAATTTGGGGCTGAATATTAACCCCTTCCCAAATTAAAAAAATGAAAAACTTCACAAAATGGTGAAACATATTCACAATAGATCTACATTTTGGTGAAAATTAACCCATAATGCGCCAATCGCAACTAAAATTGGTCTGCTTTCTCGTCTGCTGAAATGTTTAACAAGCCTCTATGGCAAACACTGTGGACCCAGATCAGACTGCTCCTATAGGAGCAGTCTGTTCTAGGTCCACACTGTTTGCTTCTATACTTAATTTGTCAGTAATGTTAGGCAATTTATTTGCAGCAGACGACTTCAGCAGAAGTCATTTTCAGATGCATTTTTTTCTTGGCACTTTAAGGGTTAAATGAAAATCAAACCAAAAACAGCAAAGTTCTAGATGTTTACAATCAGATCTTGATGCAAAGTTTCGTTGGAAGTGGCATTAAGCCCAAAAGAAAGTTTATGTAAGTGCCATTTTAAAAGCCCAAACAAAGTTTTGCAACTGATTAAACCCCAAAACAAACCAAAAAAATCATCCAAGCCATGGACTTTTTTTCGACTAAAGGAAATGGTCTGGAAATTTATGACCTGTGAGGAAAAAGTGAGATTTTGTGTGATTGGCAGGAAAATGTTGGGAAATCATTTTATAATCTACCATGTTTAACATAAATATATGGATACCTTAACTTCTTGCCCTAACTTTTCCTTAACAAGTCTCTTACAACATGATGAGGTACATACAATACAGTGCAGTGTTAGATTTAGGCTTGATTTCTATTGCGTCCCTGGGACCCAGGGCATCAACAAAAGTTGAGTCCCATGTAAATTTTACTGAGTCCCGGAAAGTTAGTTTCCAAACTGATATTTTTTGCAATGTTAAACACAAAAATGTTAACTTAAACTATCAATTAACTTTATGTCAAACATTTTCAGTTTACACTAAGTGATTAAGGATCAATTAAAAAAAGCAAGAAAGAAGCAGACTAAGCAGTGATGGAGTCTTTGACTTTTAAACTTCTTTGCTTTAAAAAAGTCTATACTTGACGCTCTAGATCAAGATTATTTTACATGTGCGTGTTGAAAATTGCTGAACCTGTCTGTGAACGCATTTTTTAACAGACAAAACATCGAATTGTGATAGTATTGGCTTCAGAATAAACAGTATTAAGTTAATTAAATTGTTTCTAGTGTGTTTCCTCGAGACAAACGCCTTTTTTACCCAGCAAATGGATTTTGGGAAAATCGTTAATCATTATTTATAGCAGAGCCTCATTCTGACAACGGATCTCCGAAAAACACAATTGAATACTATTTATAGCAGTCTCTTTGTGACCTTGAAGCGTTGCAAAGTGCAAAAGACCAATATTCAAGGGTTTTAACTGTTTTTACTATTGAGCTGGTTTAAATTTGTTGAAAGTCAACTCAATGTGATCTTGCATCCCATGTACTCAGGCTGCTTGTCTCTTTTTGTACCAATGATTTTCATTGCGTATTTAGATATTATTACGGTAAAGCGTGAACACTGCAGTGTTAAATTGGCAAACAGTGTAGATCCTGATCGGACTGCTACTATCTGGTTTTTCACTGCTTACACAGGCAAATCTGTCTGAATATTCTTGGTAATTCGATAAAAGTGTGTTTACTTTTCTTGGACTATCCAGTTCACTGGTACATGTATAAGATACTGTTTATCATTGACCATTTTAAAGTTATGAAAGTTTAAATTATTTGGATAGAAAGCCCGTGGTTGTCATGAATGTCATCGCAAGGTTACATGTATGCACCAATGTGGTCATAAGACAAGTACCATTGAATAACAGCGATGGCATACGATTATCTGTGTTCTCTACAACCTATTCCTCTTCCAGATACAGTTTGCAAATGCACTGTCCCTGTGTTGTTTGGCATGGCAAGAGCCATTGGGCGATCCAGCGACGACGAAGAGGCGTTGATATCCAAGATGTTCCGAATTGAGAAGCCGACCTTTGTTGACTTGGAGGAGGAAAATGACAATTTAAAGAAGTCCTTTACAACATTTAGAGCTATCCTACCAAGGACAATGTCATCACATATCATCACACCAGACAGTCCTTCCAGTCCATCAGGATTACAGGTACATATTTACCAAAAGGACCTGTTAAGCAAAATTTTTAAGTGTAAAATTGCAATTATTTTGATATCCATCAGTTTAAACATGTGTTATGGGTGCTCAAAATTACTGTCTCATTGAGACAGTTCTTTTGAGTACCCACATCATATGTTTTGGTTGAGAAATAAGAAAAAAGTCAGTTACATACTCTTATCTGGGGGCCTGTTTACCTCAAACCTTTAGACAAGATTCTCTTCCTTAAAGGCAGGAGTAGACTTTGAATTTGAAAGGCAAAATTAGCCACTTATTCTCATAAATCCAATAGCAGCCAAAGAGTCAACATCTGTAGCTCTGTAGCTGATATCTCATTTGATTGGCTTGTAGAAATTACCTGGAAAAAAACAGTTGACAGCTCTTACTAGCTCAGTGACCATGTTGCTTATCAGCTAGTTCAGGTCAAGAGTAGTCTAATCTAATCTGACAGTAGTTGGGTGGGGGGGATCTAGGAATTTTGTATGTAAGTTTACTTTGGCCACCCAAATGACTAGGATGTTTTTTTTATCACAAATTATGTCTTAAAGCTTCAATATTGTTCATATATAACCAAAGAAGTATGTTTACAGTACAAAAGAAAATTGGCAGAGAAGAAAAGTAGGATTAGTGAAGGCATATTCTCAATAAACATACTTTTTTTCATTTCAGACCATGATTGACTATTCTGAAGCCAGGCATGAGAGATCCCCGTCACCCAATGACCCTAAATACACATCAACAAGAAACTCCCCAGCACCAGAAGAGAAAATAGAGCCAGCTTCTCATTATTTCAACAAAATGGGCTCAAGTTTTACCAGGGTCAGACCATGGGGTTTTGAGATTATCCCTGAACAGGATCATCTGAGGTTTTCCATCACACATCTACAGGCCTTGCTTAAATGGGTAATTATATTCTACTCTTGTTATCTCAAACCCCTCAAGTCAACAGGACTAGACATCACTTTTGAGGTAAAAGGATTTGGCAGAGGTGTAAATGCATAGGTGAAAGTTTCAGGGTTGCAGTAAAACCTGTCTTAAGTGGCCACTTAAAAAAGAAGTCCAAAAATTGTTTTTCAAGACCGATTATTGCTTAATGCAGGTCAAAAGTATTGCAGAATGCTCCAAGAGAGCATTCTGCATTACTTTTGACCTTCATTAAGCTACCATTTGTCTTTAAGACTTTTTTTTTGTCTATTTTTGAGTGGCTGCTTAAGACAGGTTTTACTGTATTCCTAAATTCAAGATTTTGAGGCTGACTTTACATAGAAAGTCAGCTTCATAATGCTGGATTGGAATGATTATAATAGCTTCTTGATTTGTTTCTGCACATCTAGAGATAATATACCATTTAATCATGAAATTGTTAATGTTTTGTAATAAGACTTGGAGTTGGTAAAACTTCTCCCTGTGCATCCATATATAGTGTTGATATTTTTCAAATTCTGGTCCTTCGGGAATATCGGGTTCTGACAGAAAGCAGAATACTGCTAAAGCTGGTGCTAGGGGGTGTGAGAATTGTTGCACTTTCCATTAGGTCACATGAATAGGCTCAATAAAACCGAGTCTGCTGTTTTGTAATATTGTAGGTTTTCTCTATTTCTGAAAAATTTGTTTTTCCAGATTGTTTATTCTGATGTGTCGTGTCGGGGAGCGCAGTGGCTCAGTGGTAGAGTGCTTGACTCGAGACCGAGGGGCCGCAGGTTCGAGCCTCACCGGAGTCACTGCGTTGTGGTCCTTGAGCAAGACATATTTATCCTAGCTTAGTACTGGTTCAACCCAGGAAGACTCGTCCCTGTTTAACTGAAAGATTGTTGATGGGACGTAAAGAATCAAATCAAACAAACAAACAAATTCTGATGTGTTGATTTTTTTTCAGACAAAGAGGTTACTAGACAAGAAATTGTTAGACAGATTAGACAAGCTTCTGGAAGATGCTTATGCCAAAGCTGAGGTAAATTATTGATCCTCACATACCATTGATGAAAAGATTGAGCAGGGATCAAGCTAGGGGGCGACTAGGGCGAAATAGTCGCCCTAGGGGCCGAAATTGTGCCCTAAATGGGACCTAGGGAGAAGTGGGAGTCTCCCTAAAAAAAAAAAAAAAAAAAAATTTTTTTTTTTTTTTTGGAGACTCATTTTCCAAAACACAAATGCAAGCTGTGGTGACATTATCAGACAATCTACTACGACTGCATCATGTTTCTCCTTCCATTAAATGGCAATAGTATGTATAATGGCTAATTTGCTTCTAAATTGACAGAAAATGTCGTAATTTTGCGCTATAACTTCTCCCTATCTGACTGTCACTTCTCCCTAATTGTCCTGCAGGGAGAAGTCACTTCTCCCTAAAATTCTGGGCCAGCTTGGTCCCTGTTGAGTAATCCAGGAATTTACTGACTTTGGGCAAAATCTGTCTCGCATCACTGGCTAAGTTTCTAATATGACTGTAAGGAGATAAGAAAAACGTGAGATTAATATCTTAAGTTTTTAATGATGAGTTCTTCCACTAGTCTCGCTATGGGAAATAAATGGTAAAACTGGGTGGTAGGCATATGTTAGAAAAAGAATCAATTATTGGAGTTCAAAGGGAACCGGAAAATCACAACTGCAGATCCACCGTCGAAGCGTTCCTAGTTTGAGACTCCGCGGATGCACTGTATTGTGTTCTTGAGCAAGATACTTTATCCTCTGCTTTAGTACTGGTTCAACCCAGGAAGACAGGAATATGTCCTGACATGACTGAAATTTTTTTAACTGGGACATAAAGCATAAACACATACTAAATCACGTTCACTGTTCCATTGGGAAACGAGGCTGGATGAGTTACATATAGGAAGGGTTGACTCTGGAGTTTGGATTTTCCTGTCCCCACTGAACACTGAAGATGGATTCTATTTATATCACATGAGTGAAAGTTTCAGTATTAATTCTGAATTCAAGATTTTGAGGCTGACTTTCCATGGACAGTCAGTCTTAAAATACTGAATTAGATAGATTGTAATAGCTTCTCTGATTTATTTAATGACTAAGTAAAGACAATTGACCATTTAAACTTGAAATTAAGGATACTGCAAGTTTTAAGACCTGAATTTGAAGAATTTTTTAATTTCTAAAGTTAAGGATTTTGGAAATTTTGAACTTCTGCCCATGATATCACAACTTTGTCCCATCAGAATTGATATTTGAGCTGGCACATGAGATTTTGGACCCTATCCAGGGCTGGAAATTTTTTTCAAAGTCCACTTGTCCCACAGGACTAGTGCAATAAAAAATTTACTCGTCCTTACGTGATTCTGCTCGTCCTGCATCAAATTGCCACAGAATATTTTTTAACCAAAAATCTGACCAAATACATGTAGATAGTTTTTTCCGTTCATTTGATACTGTAGGGAGGTAAATAGAAAGTGTTGAAGTAATATAAAGAGTGTTTTAAACAGTGTTGAATACTTGTTTAGGGCATTTATGACAAATTTGGCAAAATAAAGCACTTGATGTCTCACGGTATTCCATCCAGATCCCCTGTCATTAAAACCTTTCAAAACTCGCTGTCTTTTAGTCCTGCCAACATTTGTTTACTCTTCTTGTCCGGCAGCATGGTTTACGTTTTTTCACTATCCCCACCACATTGTTTTGGCCTCAAAGTGCTTTAATTGTCTCGCTCTGCTTGAAAAACAAGCACATGTCTGGGATTTCCCAATAATACGGACTGGTTTTAAATTTTTCCGATAGATTATTGATTATTCAGTGTGATACACTGTCTGCCTCGTTTTGGCGGTAAGCATTGCTATGGACAACCGTAGTTTACGCATTCATTTTTTCTGACTTTAACGAATTAATTACGATGTTTTCAGATGAAATAAATCAAATTCCTTTGTGTATACAAGACTTTCCTGTTTCTACCGCACTGACCAGGAATTCTTAATTTTCTGAAAGCAATTTTCACTCGCCCTTAAGGACGAGCAAATTAAAAAGTTTACTCGTCAGCGAGAAATTCCACTCGCCATGGCGAGTGGACGAGTAGAATTTTCCAGCCCTGCTATCACATTGGCAAGCAGCGATAGCTTAGACGAGCCTGCCTATATTCACAGACATGCTATACTTTGCTGCTGGCATACGCAAAGTATGGAAGTAGAGGAAGGCTCAGACCAATCATTAGACCCACATGTTTAGATAAACAAAAAATTTTAGCGTAACACTGTGAATATTTTCTTACCCATCAGTTTTAACATATGTTAAGGTGCTCAAAAGAACCGTCTCAATGAGATGGTTCTTTTGAACACCCAAAACAAATGTTTAAACTGATGGATAAGAAAATAATTGCAATTTTACCCTTTAAATGTTTGCTTCACTGGCCCCATGGGTAAATGAGTACACACAACATATGTTTTGGTTGAGGAATAAGAAAATGAATTTTTCAGTACGCACTCTTAACTAAAGGCCTGATCAGACCTCTAGCCCCACTGAGTATGTCGGAAATGGCATTTAAAGAAGGCTTTGCACATATGTTAAGTACCAGAATCTTGTGTGCTGGCCAATATGTTATACCAGGCCGCATAGCGCAGTCGGTTACATGTCTGGCTGCAGATACATGTCTGACTGCAGATCCAGGGGTCGGGTGATGGATCCCGGCCAGGCCCCATACTTTTGTGGAGATTGATCATGAAATGATTTCTACGGTCATTCTCCTCCCTTTGGCTGATTCAAGAAGGGTTGTTGTCAGTTACAAGCGAAAGTATGTGAACAAAGTACTGGTTAACTGCTTAGTCATGCTTGCAGTGTGGTTTGGTGAACTGACCGTCTCGACATGACCATACCCACTCATGCTGTTGACTGGGATGTAAAGAATGAAACCAAACCGAATGGTCATAGCATTTTCTTCGCTGTGTACTCAATGGGTACTAAATGGGTAGCTAAGGGGTTATGTTTTTCATGTAGACATGGAAGATTGATGCCCAGGCCGATCAGTCTTCTTATGGGTGCACATGTCTGTTATGTCATACAAGACAGAACATCAGAAAATAACTTCAGGAAGCCAGTGACTGATGTCATAATGTTCCCAACATCTAATCAGAGTGGCAGGAATCAACATAATGTTGTTTATCCCTTGTCCTGCTGAACCCCAATATACAGTACTGTCCTTTTTTATCATATGACGTCGCGTCTGGGAGTGAAATAACGCCATGCAATAAAATCTGTAAACCACTAGTGGTTTATCGATTTTCGGGAAACGTTATGACGTCCATACAACATTGCCTATATAATGACAAAATTATAACGTTTTTACGGCAGAAATGAGATTTCAAAGTAATCTTAACGTCATATGATAAATAGAATCTAACATTCGTGCTCTTGTATTATTGAATTTATTAAACTCGTTGCTTAAAAGAGATAAAATGCTCGGCAAGCCTCACATTTTATCTCTTTTCCCCAACTTGTTTAATAAATTCAATAAAGCATGAGCACTCATGTAAGATCCTCTATATAACACATCTTGTTATAACATGGATTTGGGTAAAACACAGTCATGTTGTGGCTACCCAATGTTTTTACTACAGAATTTTCCCTCAAACACATAATTGTACACAGTTTGATGAGTAAGAAAATATTTACACTATGTTTGTTATTTTACAGAACGGTAATATGGCTAAATTTCCCTACAAAACTTTCAGTGAAGTATTGACGTTGGTTATCTTGTGTATGCTTCGAGACATTCTTGAACAGGAAAGAGGTAAATTTTTAACCTTGTCAGTCGATTGTCAGTCGAGTTTTACAGCTTTGCTTTTGAAATAGTCTTGTTGTGAGTGTGTACCAATTCAAAATTCTGAGCCACTGGGGGCGAGTGCAAGGCTTACTGTGGCAAGGTTTGGTATGTACCATACGGGGAGGGAACACCCGTATCGTGCTATTATCATTTTAAGTTTTGTATATGATAGAAATGAATATAATACAAGTAATAATTGACACAGAAAAATGAATGTACCTTCAGTGTTAATTTGTCAAAGTAATCTCAATCCTTATAAGTTATGTTTGGTAATAGTATTGATTAAATTATTAGCTGAAGCATCAAAATAGCCTTTACACAGTTCTTGCCAGAACCTACCCTTCCTGCATACAAGTAGTAGGGAAACATAGAAAGGCTCCAATTTAATATTAGGCCGGCTGGGTACATTAGAATGGGCATTTATATAACAACTTTTACATATATGCGATAAGTACCAAAAGCTTCAGTTCTGGTCCATATGTTAATTTCTTTGATTTACAGATTTACCAACTGACTTTGCTAAGGAGATAGAGCTGTTTGTGAAGGCATTGTATGCTGTAGAGCAGAAAGAATTAGAGAAGAGATATCATCACAGCAAGGAAGGTGATAGACGCTGGGATATCAACCCTTACGAGCTAACAGTGTGTAGCAGTGCTGCCTGTGTTGACCTCTTGTTCTGGGCAGTAAGAGAAGAGCCAGGTAAGTCTTGATGGTTAAGAATTAGAGTAGAGATACCATCACAGTAAAGATGGTGATAGACACTGGGATTCAACCCTTACGAGATGACAGTGTGTAGCAGTGCTGCCTGTGTTGACCTCTTGTTCTGAGCAGTAAGAGAAGAGCCAGGTAAGTCTTGGTGGTTAAGAATTAGAGAAGAGATACCATCACAGTATGGAAGGTGATAGATGCTTGGATATCAACCCTTACGAGCTGACAGTGTGTAGCAGTGCTGCCTGTGTTGACCTCTTGTTCTGGGCAGTAAGGGAAGAGCCAGTTAAGTCTTGGTGGTTAAGAATTAGAGAAGAGATACCATCACAGAAAGGAAGGTGATAGACGCTGGGATATCAACCCTTACGAGCTGACAGTGTGTAGCAGTGCTGCCTGTGTTGACCTCTTGTTCTGGGCAGTAAGGGAAGAGCCAGGTAAGTCTTGGTGGTTAAGAATTAGAGAAGAGATACCATCACAGTAAGGAAAGTGATAGATGCTGGGATATCAACCCTTACGAGCTGACAGTGTGTAGCAGTGCTGCCTGTGTTGACCTCTTGTTCTGGGCAGTAAGGGAAGAGCCAGTTAAGTCTTGGTGGTTAAGAATTAGAGAAGAGATACCATCACAGAAAGGAAGGTGATAGACGCTGGGATATCAACCCTTACGAGCTGACAGTGTGTAGCAGTGCTGCCTGTGTTGACCTCTTGTTCTGGGCAGTAAGGGAAGAGCCAGGTAAGTCTTGGTGGTTAAGAATTAGAGAAGAGATACCATCACAGTAAGGAAAGTGATAGATGCTTGGATATCAACCCTTACGAGCTGACAGTGTGTAGCAGTGGGGCCTGTGTCGGCAGTAAGAGAGGAACTAGGTATAGCAACAAGCAAATGAGTTAAGCATGAAAAAAGTTATAACCTTGGAGCCTGGTGTCTTGGAAATTCTAAAATTAAGATTGTGCACTGAAGAAAAAAATCTTAGCCTACCAGTACCAAGCAATTACATGAAAAAAAATTTACTCGAGACCGAGGGGCCGTGGGTAGGAGCCTCACTGGTGTCACTGGGTTGTGGTCCTTGAGCAAGACACATTTATCCTAGCTTAGTACTGGTTCAACCCAGGAAGACCCATCCCTGTTTCACTGAAAGATTGTTGATGGAACGTAAAGAATCTAATCAAACAAACAAACAAACAAAACCATCACAGTTAGGTAGGTGATAGGCACTGGAATATCAACCCTTTGAGCTGACAGTGTTTAGCAGTGCTGCCTGTGTCGACCTGCTGTTCCGGGTAGTTAGAGAGGAGCCAGGTAAGTCTCTGTGGTTAAGAATTAGAGAAGAATTAGAGAGAGATACCATCGCAGTAAGAGGCTTCCTAACTTGTTCAGTGTATCATCACAGTGAAACAATCAATTAAGAAATGAATTCGATTTTTGGAAGGTTCATGGAATCATGAATACTTCGGGTCTCTTGCAAAGTAAGGGAAGCCCGAAGTATTCATGATTCCATGAACCTTCCAAAAATTGAATTTATTGCTTATATTTACATTTTATATTATCAGTCAAGTATCAATTTTCAATTTTCACCTAACTTGGCTGGTTTTCCAGATATTTTGAATTAAATCAGACATAACGTAGGGTTTGGAATAGCCAAAACGCCAAATTTTCGTGCGTAACGTCATAGCGATACGTGTTCAACGTCACACAAACGTCAGTAAACAAGCAACGTTATTGGATGGACTTGACGTTAGCCCGCTCAAATGGCGCGTATGTGGGTGTGGCTTAAATTGATTTGTTCATGAAGGTATGAACCACATCTCAAATGTAGAGGTTCATTTAAAGACTCGCAATGGAAATGTAAATATATCAATATAACTAATTGTGTACACACAGACACCAAGAGTCTTGGTGATTACAGCAAACCTGTGAGTTCTGGTAAATCTACATACTGTTTTGTAATTCTAAAATAGATGAGTCTTGCTAACTCCTAAACTAGATGAGTCATGCTAACTCTAATAACTGGTAAGTCTATCTCCATTTAGTCTTGGTAATTCTTAGGACTGGTTTCTTGGTATTTCTAAAATTATGATTGTGCATTGGAAGAAAAATTTCAGCCAACCAGGACCGAGCTAATTTGTCCACTTTTTCAGGTCCCCAGATAAGAGTGTGTAGCTGAAAATAATTTTTCTTATTTCTCAACCAGAACACATGGTATGGGTCCTCAAAAGAACCGTCTCAACAAAACGGTTCTTTTGAGCACCCATAACATGTGTTTAGACTGATAGATAGGTAAAAAATAACAATCTTATGCTCAATAAGTTAGCTTAACTGGACCTATGCTTTTTATTTTCAGAGGCTGAAAATTTATGTTTAAAGTTGACCGAGAAGATTTCTACAAACACAGAGAAAAGGCTTCTCCTCTCTCATTTACCATTGTTGCTGGTTTCGCTTGAGGTAATTATGGAGCCAATATTGGAGTCAGTATATGAGATTTTTTTACTTAACAAAACTGTGAACAGTGGAGGCTCAAAGCAAGCCTGTGCAAAGTTTCAACAAAGCCTTTTCTGCAGGCACACAAAATTTTAGAATTTACACTCAGGCCCCCTAGTGGAACCTTTAAAACCTTTATAAACCTTTAATTTGGTTGCAATCCTTTAAAACCTTTAATTTGGCTGAAAAACCTTTAATAACCTTTATTTGATTAATAAACCTTTAAATTTTGCAAGATTAGTTTGAGCATAAGAAATAGACCATGAGTATGTTGAAAGTAATGTCTGTGACATTTTGAGCTTCTCAGGAAGCTGTTTTCATCCTCTGACCATTGTGTCTACTTATCTCTTACACCAGGGTGACTCTTTTAGTGGTCTTAAGGTCAGTTTTTCTGAAGCTTCAGATAAGGCAGCAATAAAAAAAAAGTGAGGTAAGGTAAATATAAATGCTTTTTGGTTAATTTCTGGCTTTACATTCATGCTGAACAGCTTAGGTAATGACTGATCCTTTCCACCATTTTCCTAGGCAGGCTTAACCTAAATCTTTTCACAAGTACATGTCCTCTGTGCTCATCTTTCACTAGTAACTGACAACTGTAGCGAAAGAGTGTGCCCAACCTGGGAATAGCTGCAAAACTCCTAACATTAGGTTGGACAAGCTGCCAACTGCAATAACTTGGGTGTCAAATATTAAAAATATCATCGATTGGGTTTATTGACTTCTGAATAATGTGCTGATTTTCTAATGTCACTGTCTATAAGGTTGTCAAATCTTAACATTGATATCTACACACAAGACCAATATAACAGACATATGATTATCTATCTAAATTTATACTTAAAAAGGGCATACAATATAAATGGGAGCAATATCTTCTGAAATTGTTCATTTACTGAAGGTAAAATTGCCCTAAGAAAATGACCTGAGATGGCTTCTCCTGCTTATTGGTTTTCAAAATTTTCCGGGGGAGTACCCCCAAACCCCCCTTCAAGATTAGAAAGTGTGTGATTTATTTTTCAATACAGCACATTTAGTTCAAAGTGAGGTTTCAAAAACTAGGGATTATGAAAACAAGAGTAATTTCCTTTATTGATTTGTGATAAATGGGCTTTAGTTTTATTGGCTAAGGATTTATACCATCATCGGTCTTGAATTTAAAAAATGGGATCCGATAAAAATACTAACAAATTTGACGTTAATTTGCTCTTTATTTTTGTTAGAATTTCAATGAAACAACCTTTATTTTGCCTAAAATAGCCTTTATAAAAAACCTTTAATTTCATGAGAGTCTGCTAGGGGGCCTGTACACTTCAAAGCTCACTTGATAGCTGTGCATACAAGTATAAGTAATATCTTTAGGCATAGATGTGATAAGAAACAGTCTCATGACCTGGCTAATTAACCCTTTTCATTCTGATGGATTTTCCCAAACATATTGATACATTAAGTATGGAACAGTCCATTTTGTGTTTAAAGGAGTCACAGGTCAAAAATGATAAATTACGAAGTATTTATGTTCCTAAAGATTGTTTTTATATTAGCAAACGGTAGAAAATAACTGACCTAATCTGGATCCAAATTGATTGACACTCTGGTGATATTCATGAAAAAAAGGAAAAAAAGGAATTGAAAAATATATAATAATCTGTAGACAACAAAAAAGCATGCAAAATTACTCAGCATGCAAAGAGTGAATGTAACTACTGATACAATTTTAATCAAGTTCTTCAATTTTAGATTCAAACTCAAGATTCATTAAAAATCGTTTAGAAATACAGACAAACTTCAATGGCTTGAATACCTTTGGGACCATGAAAATTTGTATGAGATAGGGGTAGCTTGATCCAAGATAGGGGTATTTAGAGCCAAGATAATTTCAGATTTGGCTCAATCAGGCATTTCTAATGATAACTCATTATATACCTTTTGAAGATGAAACAAGATAAGTCTATCTAAATCACCAAAACATAGATATCTGGAGCTATGGAAACAATTTTCTAAGGACTCAAAAGGGAGTTCGAACTAACCATGGTACATGTAATGAGTCACCTGTGTTCAATCCATTGACTTTACGCTGTATTCTGTTCTCGTTTATTTTCATTGACTTTTCACTGTATTCTGTTCTCGTTTATTTTACAGGCATTAGGAAAGTTAGCCATAAAATTTCCTATATTAACTCCAACCATGGTGTCCTCATTGCGAGATTTTCTAGTGAGCCCATCTCCCATTCTCAGCAAGTTAAACAAATATGCATACCCAGATGGGAGCAACATTCGAATAACTGTGACCGATGAGTCTCATGGCAGTCAGAAGAAAGAACCAAAAGCCAAGTTGATAAAGGCATTACATAATGTTAGAGATTGTGCTATTATGAACATCTGTAGGTGAGTATGGAATGAGTGGGAAAAATAAAAGTAGGAATAATAAAAGTAGGAACTAAAAAAGGGAATAATGCAGTATTACTTGACTTTTCGCTTACTGTAAAGGCGGCACCTCATGAATGCGTAATTAGGACTAGTCAACCTTTGGCATAGGTAAAAGGAGAAAAGGAGGCGTGGTTTTATTCAAAAGTTACCGTATCATCTTGTGCCACAACCTCAGTCATTATTTAGTCCTTAAAAAGCCAGCAAAATAACCGCATCTGAAAATGTCTATTTAACATAAGCAGGGAGACAAACATTGCGGACCCAGATCAGACTGCTCCTACAGGAGCATTCTGGTCTGGCACACTGTTTATCTATGAAGCTTCAAATAGTTTAGTGGACAACAAAATACATACATTTTGTGATTATGCGCTTTAAGGGTTAATAAATGTGAGTTCAGTGTGTATACGGCCAGGATTTTCATGAAATGCAAGCACATTTGCGTGGCTCAAAAAGCTTATTAACTCTTTACCAAATTATAAATAAGACCTGACTTCCCTTTCTTAGCAGATGAAATAGCCGAACCACACCCAGATATGAACATTTAAGTTGCCACCTTTACAGTAAGCGAAAAGTCAAGTAATAATTATTTTAGCCAAATCAATATGGGTATTGTTACTGATAGAGATTGGGCTATTATGAACATCTGTACTAGGTGAGTATGATATGAGTGGGAACAATAAAAGTAGGGATAACAAAAGTGGGACTAATAATAGCAAATAGTTACAGTATAATACAGTAAAACCTGTCTTATGTGACCATTCAAAGAAGGTTTTCAAGACCAATAATCGCTTAATGCAGGTCAAAAGTATTGCAGAATGCTCCCATGGAGCATTTTTCAGTTTTTTTGACCTGCATTAAGCTACCACATGGCTTTAAGACCTTTGTTTTGTCTATTTTTGAGTGGCTGTTTAAGACGGGTTTCACTATATATATTAATAGTATAACAGAGAATATTGTGGTCATTATTTTAGCAAAGTTGATCAAGGTATTATTTACTGTTACTAACTATTTGCTAAGTAGAATTGTTATGTGTAAATCAGTATTTTTCATAAACTTACAGTCCTTAAAAACCATAGTCTTGAAAATTTTTTTAGGAGTCCTTGAATTATACACAAACTTGCCTTTATGAAACCATTTGTGCTATTACAGTAAAACCTGTCTTAAGCGACCATTCAAAAATAGATAAAACAAAGGTCTTAAAGACAAATGGTTTGCTTAATGCAGGTCAAAAGTCTCGTGGAGCATTCTGAAACACTTTTGACCTGCATTAAGCAATAATCGGTAGGGAGCGCAGTGGCTCAGTGATAGAGTGCTTGACTCGAGACTGAGGGGCCGCGGGTTCGAGCCATACCGGGGTCATTGCGTAGTGGTCCTTGAGCAAGAGACATTTATCCTAGCTTAATACTGGTTCAACCCGGGATGACCCATTCCTGTTTAACTTAAAGATTGTTGATGGGACGTAAAGAATCAAATCAAACAAGCAAATAACCAATAATCCATCTTGAAAACCAATTTTTTGGTCTAGAAGAGGGAACCAGTAAAAGTGGGAATCATACACTCATTACCGTTACATTTTATTATGTTAAATAACTAATTAACATTATATGACTGAACTTGATTTTTCTTTCTTAGGGCATTGAAAGCAGGGCTGAATGTAGACCCTGACTGTGTGCAGGCCTTTTTAGCTTCAATCTCTAATAGACTCTACAGGGCTGAGATGAGTGACAGGTAAGGACATGTACATTACTGATAATACAATAGTCTTACACAGGTTTAGATAAACACAATTTTTCAGCGTAAAATTGTCAATATTTTCTTACCTATCAATTTTAACATATGTTTGGGGTGCTCAAAAGAACCGTCTCATTGAGACGGTTCTTTTGAGTACCCACAACATACATTTTGATTGAGAATTAAGAAAATTAAATTTTCGTTACGCACTCTTAAGTAAAGTCCTCGTCCTATTAATTTAGATAGGTCTTGATAAGCAAACATTTTGAGCATAAAACTCATTACTTTCTTACCCCCTGACCTATATATGTTTGTATACTCATTAGAATTGTATCTAAGGTACCCATGCTGTACCACTTTTGGAGAAATGATAATCAGTTTCACAAATAATTCTTCTTTTCAAGATTCTTCATATAACAGTGATCTATATTAATAGTGTTTCAGTGAAACCAACATGTACAAATTGAAACAACATGTACAAATTGAAACATGTACATGTATTATGATAAATATGGTTTCTTAATTTGATCTAACTCACAGCATATCTTAATAGGTTTCTGTGGCACAAAGTGCTAAGTTGGTGCTTTTACTGATATATCGATGTACGCATTTTGCTTGTTATGATGCATTTGACCCTTTCTCTATAAATCTGCATTTTTAATTTTAGCTCATAATTTCTATGCCTTATATGTAGATGCATTTAATTTATATATTGTCAAATGAACTGCTTGATGGTATTGCTTTGTGAAATGCTGTAAGTACTGTATACCCTAAGTATTTGGACAATTTTATTATTGAATATACTTATCCTAAAATTTGTACAAGTCCATTCTACTGAATATTGATTCAATGAAATGGCAAGCAGTGTAGACCCAGATCAGACTGTTCCCATAGGAGCAGTTTGATCTGGGTTTATGCTGTTTGTCTAGACCTATATTTAGGGTGGGTAAAAAATTGGTTCATTCTGTGAATTTTCACAGGCTAGTGGGAAAAATTGGGTAATACTGGTCAAATCCAGGTTTTATCTCGGCAATACTGGTCAATATAGACATAACTGGGAAATAAAGATGATTTTGAAGCCTCACCTCAGTGCAGTTTGTCCAAATATTTAGGGAAAAATTATACCAGTTGTTTAAGGTTTAGATATTAAAAGTCTTAACGGAAATATACATGCAAACCGAAACATTCCTCAATAGGTAGTTTTCTCAATATAATCAAACTGTTAACCTTGTTGCATACAGAGTGGCCAATTTTTTGGAAATTTTGGCCATGCTGAGTGCAAAGTGTTAAGAGAAGTATTATTAGTGTTATTTTAAAATCAGGGAGCAAACTCTTGACTTTTTATAAGCAGTCTTAACCCTAATGCATTCAAAAATGCACAAACTCAATGGAGTTTTGGCATTTCTGGGCGAAATAGGGAAAAGAGGAAGGACTCAGTTTATTTCCCTAAAAGGTAATTTTTTCATCTGAAGTTTATACCTTAAATATCTGGTATATTTTCGATATTGTGTCACATTATCTACCAGCATGAGCATGCAATCTTAAGTTGTAGAGTTTAACCCATTTATGCTGAATGGCATCCTCCATCTTTCAGTATTTTATTGTGTTTGAATGGCTCATTAATTTATTTCAAGGGGTGGCAGGTCTTAATTACCAAATGACTTCAATACACTGAGAATGAGATGGATTGTAAACAGTGCTGATACTAATGAAATGCTACACCCAGCTCTAAACTGTGCATTTTTTTTAAAATTTAATGTGCTTAGGCCAGAATTTTTTATAAGTTGATTTACAGGAAAAAATTCAGATTTAGGGTCGGGGGGACGGAAAAAAAAAAAAAAAAAAAAAAGCTCTGAAAATGACCAGTTAACTGGTCATTTTCAGAGCTTTTTTTTGTTTTTTGTTTTAATATTTTCAGCTTTTTTTTTTTAATATCTACAAAAACAGTAAAACTAGTAATAGGTAAACCAACAGTCTGTATTAAATCTTTAAATATTTTATCATTTTCCTAAAAATCTGGACAGTACAATCACTTTTTACAGTGTCACTCTCAAAAATACACAGACAGAACCTCAAAAAAATATTATATTTTCAAGGAAACAAATAATATTTAGAGTCGGCGGATAAAATTAAAAAAAAATTTTAGAAATTAAATTTTTTTTTCTTCCTTTCCGGAAAATTACAGTAGGAGGGTTTGTAAATCAACTAATAAAAAAAAATTCTGGCCTTAGCATGAATGAGATCTAAGATTCTAAGATCTCCATAAAACCATATTTTAAAAAATACACATAAAGGATACAATATCACCGTCCAAGTTTCCTGCTGTCAAAATTTACCCAACTTAATCCTAATGGAACTCAAACTTCTCATTACCAAACACATTTTGCCAGAGACAAAATTCCTTATGTATTAATTGAGACCTCCTTTGAAAGAAAGAAAAACCCAGTGCTTCTCAAGTTCCACTTATAACCCCTTTGTAGCCAAAACTTCCTACAACCTAGAAAAAAATCTGTACCCAAGATGCAAAACCAAGAATTCACTACAAACACAGTGCTGTTCCTTTTGCAGATTTTTTTCCATAAGCAAGAATGAAAACCAAGATTCTGTTAAACTGTGCCTTCCTAAATTTTGCTGCAAGTCATCCACATTTTCATTTGCACATACTAAAACAAATGAATACATGTAAATGGAACAGAACACAAGATTTTAGCACTCATTGCCAAATGCCTAGAGTCACTATCTAAGCACACACACTAAGTTACGCAGTGGTACTGCAAGTCTGAAATCTGGCCTTGAGGTTATAAAACTTTTTCATGCTCAACTCAGCTGAGCACGAAATTTCAACTGCTCATAAAAACTAAAATACTGATAAATAAAGAAGTGTCTTGCTTTAAGTCTCTCAGATGTCATATTTATCATGCCAATAAATGTTAAAATGTCAACAATTGTTGGCATTTTAACATTTATGAGCAGGATAAATTTTGTGCTCAGTGGAGTTGAGCATGGAAAATGTTTTTATAACCTTTGGGCCTGGTTTAAGCCTTCATTCTCTTCCATATTTTGTCTATGCCAGCAGCGAAGGCTCAAGTGAGACTGGGCAGATTTGCAGTAACTGCAGAGCTTCGGCTGCTCCTAGATGCAATAAGTACCTAAATCACATATGCTGGCTCAGTTTATTTCTACCTGTGTAACCCTGGGAGTTAAGTTGTACGGTGGAGAATCACATGACTTTAGAGGATTAAAAACGGCGGATACTTGTCAAAACCCCTCATTTCAGGTAAGACTTACTTAGATATTTCCGTTAATACAGATCAGATTGACATGGGGTTTGAGGCAGATACCCCGTAAAAATGAAAGCAAAATGTCAATCTTTTGCAACTTTCAGACAAAGATATGGTTAAAAGGCTATTGACGAGCAGCCAAATTTTTCGGTTGCTCGTCAATAACATTTTAACCAGATCTTTGTCCGTAAGTCGCATAGGATGGGCATGTTGCTGTCATTTTTCTGCTTTAAACCCCTTTCCTATCTGATCTGTATTAACGGAAATATCATAGAAAGTCTTACCTGAATCGACGGGGCTTCCAATGGTATCTGCCATTGTTGTTGTTTTGAAGTCAAGTGACTCTGCTGTGGTTGTCTAGCTTTTGATGAAGCCAGCTGAGCAGGATCCACACTTTTCAACCACATGAAGAATCCACATTAATGGTAAAATTACACTTAGCCTACTGATTAACTGGAAATCAAACATTCTTGAATAAATACTTAATAAGTGCATAGCTGTTTGCAGCCATTGTTAATTGAATGAAAATCCATGTTCAAATCATGTGCTGTTTGAAAATGGGTTAAAACTTGACAATACTTAACCCTTAAAGCGCCAAGAAAAAATGCATCTGAAAAATGGCGTCTGCTGAAGTCATCTGCTGCAAATAATTACCTAACATTACTGGCAAATTAAAGTATAGAAGCAAACTGGGTGGACCCAGAACAGACTGCTCCTATAGGAGCAGTCTGATCTGAGTCCACACTGTTTGCCAAAGAGGCTTAAACATTTCAGCAGACGAGAAAAGCAGACGACTTAAGGGTTAAAATTAGCCCTGTTGTCAATGCATGGTGTTACACAGGGAAACATTACATCCCAGAATGATCATTTTACCGATGAATTTGTTCAAGAAATGTTGTGCACAGCAATGATGTTAACATAATGTGATGACGTTTGAAAAGTTGCAAGTTGACGCCATTTTGTATAGGGAGATCCAGCAGTAGAAAAGTACCATTTTCCTGTTTTACTGGCATTTTAGGGTAGGATCATGTAAAATACAAGAATAATGATCACACTGTCATGTTTGTTTCATTGCATTAACCCTTGCGGGGTCTCTTGGAAGATGTTTGATCACTCAGCTTAACAGACTCTTGTTCAAACAGCTTCCTCGGGACTCGTCAAATGTTAATTCATGAAAAAGTAGTCTCTAATTTTGTGAGATCAGAAGGTGAAATATGGTAATTTGTTGTCAGTGCATTAAGAGCATCTTACCAATTATGAGGGTAACTATATGGTATGTGTGATATTTTGCATGTAAAGCATGTTACCCATAATGTAGTGCAGAGGCCCTTTCAGCATAAACCACAGGCAAGTAAGGTTCTGTTGATCCTGTATATAAGCGTTGGCCTGACTGTGGTCTTACTTGTCCATTATTTTAGATAGTATTTTCAATTGATAAATGCTGGCAGAACAAAATGTAGGTCAGAATCAGGATACACAATTACTGTATATATTCCAATAAATGTCATACTGTTGTTGTGATAATCCTGGGCTAATTAGCTGTGTTGGAAGGACTCTTGTACAACATTATGGCTAGTATATTACAGTGTGTCCTCTTATAATGCTACAATAGAGGCAAATCATGATTTGATCTTCAGATGAATTGAGTCTTTTAAGGATGATTTTACAAAGGAATTATTGGAAATTTACTAGATTTTATAGAATATATAAGAAATTGACCAGATGTAACAAAGAAGTTATTGGTAATTGACCAGATTTTTACAAAGAATTAATGGAAATTGACCAGATGTTACAAAGAATTATTGGAAATTGACCAGGGCACGGAATTACAATGCCACCTTAAAGTTAAGGAAGACTTAAGTTAAGTATTGATTTTTCAGGATGCGAAAAATAACATTTAAAACTGATTAAAATCAAAATAGTTTCATTTTTTCTGACGATCACAATGATATCTTTGACCACAAGTACCAGATCGATCAAGGCAATTTATTTAGCATTTAATATAGCATTTTGAAATATCAATGCTTAACTTAAGTCTTGCTTAACTTTAAGGAGGCATTGTAATTCCGGGCCCAGATGTTACAAAGAAATTATTATAGGAAATTGACCAGATTTTACAAAGATATTGTATGAAATTGACCAGAGTTTCATATAAATTATATGAAAAGGACCAGATGTTTTATAGAAATTATAAGAAATTGGCCAGATTGAATACAATAATAGTAAAATGATTAAATGATCTTTTTCCCCTAATTCCATTGTTAAATTCTAAATTTTGGGAAAGAAATTTAAGGAAAATGACCATTAAGATAATTCTTTTTAAATTTGGGGTGTAAATTATGTAACCATTATTCTGCCAATACTTTTGTTCTGAAATTTTTGTCTGCTTATTACACCTGCTGCATATGGGAGCGCAGTGGTTCAGTGGTAGAGCGCTTGACTCGAGACTGAGGGGCCGAGGGTTCGAGCCTCACCGGCATCACTGTGTTGTGTCCTTGAGCAAGAACATTAATCCTAGCTTATTACTGGAAGACCCTCCCCTTTAAAACAGAAAGATTGTTGATGGGACGTTAAGAATCAAATCAAATCAAACAAACAAACAAACAACATCTGCTGCATATATCAAATGCACTTTAGAATGTTTTTACATTGGAAGCAAACCATTGACCCTTTAGGAGCACTCTAATCTGGGTCCCTATTGTTTGCAATAAAGGCTATTAAAGTACACAAGCAGATGAGAGAGCAGACAAAAGGGGTACGTGCATTAAGGGGCTATTTTGGCCCCCCTCTAGAGCCAAAAACTGAAAGTTGCTTTTCACCATTTTCATCTGATTGGTTTATTAGAAGAATAGCCCAAGTGTAAAATTCTGGCATTCATTTAACTTTTACTGGTTGTTATGGTGACCAAAATGGCTGACAAAATAGGCTTATAATAGAGAAATTGCCATTTTAGGCCAAATTTGAGGCTTTTGGAGACCAATTTTTTAAGAATTAGATATCAGCACAAGCAGATACCAAAAAAAAAACTTTTAACATATTGTGTGCCGTGATAATTCCCATCATATGTTAAAATATTGTTTTGGTATTAGCTTGTGTTCTATATGAATTCCTCTGTTACATGTCTCAAATTTGCTCCAAAATGGTTATTTTCCTATTTCCAGCCTATTTTGGCAGCCATTTTTGTTTCCATAGCAACAGCAAAAGTTGGATCAATGCCAGACTTTTACACTTTGGTTATTGTTCTAATAAACTAATAAGAAGAAACTTTTATTTTTTGACCTCTTAGGGGGCCAAAATAGCCTCTTAATGCACATACCCCTTTGTAGTAAATGGCGGGAAAAGGGTTAAAAAGCTATTTTACAATAAAATCAACCCTTAAAGCGTCATATATAATTTGCAGCAGACAACATTTTCAAATTTTGCTGCTTTTTCAAAAACAACAAATTAGGCATGATAATTCATGTGAATCCTCTGCTGGCAGACAAGTCACATGAAATATCATGCCTTATTTTTCTGAAAATTAAGAAAGATGTCGCAAAATTGCAGTCTCCTGCAGTCGTGATTGGCACTTTAAGGTTTAGAGGAAAAAAGTATTCCATGTTGGCATTACAATGTACAATGAAACACATTATAAAAGGTATGCACTGTGATATAGTAGTTATTTGTGTAATTTTCAGTTGCGGAAATTTTATAATTTTAATTTTCTAACCCCCAATTGTGTTTTGTTTTCTTTTTTGTCTATACTTATCAGGCAGGGCATGTCGGCAGAGAGTAGATGGAACCAGCTGAAAATAGTCATGCGGTTTTTACGACCAAACGGGGCTAAACTTAGCCCTGAGGATGTATCAAGGCAATTTACCCACACAAATTTGTAGCCCCTCACACATATTATTATATCTTTATAAAAATTAACAGTGTGTTACAGTGGCTTTTCTGTGATGTTAGCTTTGTATTCATGTTTGGACATTTTCATGCACTCTAGGGGTGGACTTGATTTGGCTGTTTCAGTTACTCAGACCGGACAGAACAGAAATCAAGTGCATTGGAACAAGTCAGCTGAAGTACTCAAGCATACACCATTTACCAAATGTTGTGGGGGATTCCAAAACAGTTATTTGACCTGTTCTGAAACAAGTTGACTTGGCTATTACTGCCTGTACTGAGATTGTTTAGTTTTTTAAAACTTTAAGGTTAATAATTGTTCAGTTTTTGGAAAGGTTTAGTGTGCATTCCTTTTACTAAAGAAAGCGCATTTGCAACAAAGACGGCATATTTTGTAATTTGCAGATATTTTCCAAAGACAGTATATTTACCAAAAACCATATTAGATTTTGATACTTATAGCATATAAGTGAGGTCACTCTTAAAGTTAAAATATACCTAGTGTTGTTAAAGGCCTAATTTTTAGACTGAGCTTTCATCTATTTCCATTATGTATGTAACACAGGTCTAGCTCAACAAAATTTTTGAGTGTTAAATTGTAAATATTTTCTTACCACTCAGTTTAACATATGTTTTGTTTGCTCAAAAGAATTGTCTCATTGAGACGGTTCTATTGAGTACACACAACATATATTTTGGTTGAGAAATAAGAAATTTAATTTATTGTTGTGCACTCTTAAATAAAGGCCTGATGTAAGCAGCAAAGGATCCAATGAGACTGTGCACATGCCCAGTCTCGCCTGAGTCATTGCGGCATGGTTGCCAAAATCTTTTGAGCTTGCCTTTATTATGTTTGGTCAGACCCTAATAATTTTTTTCTCTTGTTGACCTTCTTTTTGTGTTTTCCCCATCTAATTTCAATCATTTCATTTATACTGGAGACAATGGAATACTCCAAAGTGTTCCAATGCACTGGTTTGATGCTTCTGTTCTGGAGTACTCCGAGTATCTTAGAATTATCAAATCAAGTCTACCCTTGAATTTTCATGGTAATGAATAGGTTTGAGGCCTACAAATGTAATTTTGTTCTAGCCAAAGAAGTTCTAACCATCGAAGGTTGTTTTCTGTGAGTGAGGTAGATCAATCACTGACCTAAGAGTGCAAATATTGAATGTGGTTCAACTCTTTCCTTTTGACACCTTTGAAATACCGCATATTTGAAAATATTTTGAAAAATGGAAAAGAGTAAATGCTCCAGTTTCCATAATATTTTAGAAAGTATTCAAAACTTAACTCAAATTTTTCTTGAATTTTTCAATGTTGTCTAAAAATAGAAAATGATGTCATGATTTAAAGATAGCCTATGGAGTAAAGGGTAAATTAATGATCTCTTTTTGATGTTGAGTTAACACACACTGCACAATGTTAACTTTCAATATTTTGAGATTCTTTGTAGTTGGCTTAAGATGATTGATTTTTTTTTTGTTGATTTTTCAGACAAAGTTACAAGTATAAATTAATTTAATAAAACAGAAAACAGAAACTTTATATAGTTATTGATATTTTCTTTTCTGTAAGAATTGGCTTTTTTAATAATTTAAAAGGTGGATTAACCTTAGCATTTATAAACTGTCAGTCTGTCACACCTCAGGGTTTTCATTAACCATATGTTTACTAATAGATTCTACCATCTGGTCTGATACTATAAACATGGAATGGTGCATTGTATTTAAGAAGGGGTCACAGGTTAGAATTTTCAAATGAAGATGTACTATTCAGTCTCAGATGATTGTTTTGATCTTACCTAAACAGTATAGATCTGATGAAATGTGAAATTATGTGGTGTTTTATCTGGGTCTTCACTGCTTGCTAACATACCCATTTATGGTTTTCCACTATACAAAGTGTTAAGAGAACTACCATACCAGCAAGGTTTTTTTTATTGCAAATAAGGAAAGTTATAAATTTTAGGGTTTTATATAGAGGATCTTACATGAGTACTGATTATAACATAATCTATTAAACAAGTTGAGGAAAAGAGAAAAAAATGTGAGGCTTAACCGAGCATTTTATAACTTTTTTGCAGTGCAGTTAATAAATTCAATAATATAGGAGTGCAAATGTGAGATTCTCTTTATCATATGACACTAAAGTTATTTTGAAATAGTGTTTTGGCGTGAAACATCAAGATTTTACCGGCACTGTTATTGGTGTCATTTCTTAACGCTGCCAAAATATGTCATTCACTAGTGGTTTATCGATTTCAATACATGGCATTATTACACTCCCAGATGTGTCATTATGTGATAATATTATTTGGGCCTCGATGCGAGAAAACCTGTCTTCGGGGTTTGCGAACAACAAAGGCCCAGACCAGCCTGCACATCCCTGCAGTCTGATGAGCGCCTTTGTTATTCGCTTTCTGGAAAGTATCATAAGTAGACATGATTAAGGTGCAATTTCGATTTTTTAGCTGGTCTCTGTAGCTGAGGAGACTGGTTTGAAATTCACATTGTCGAAAACCCTGAAAGTAGGTTTTCTCGCGACAAGGCCCTTTTAAAGGCCAACTCCTTTAACTCAAACTACTGATAGCTCACACTTTAACCTAAGCGAATTAATGAGAATAAACTTATTCTGTACAGTCTACCTAAAAATGATATTTTTCAGTTTGATAAAATAGTTTGAGCTATTGTTGAACTTCCAGTTCTACAATGCAGGCTGGCCTCGGCATGTGTTTATATATTAGTCAGATTTAACAGGGCTTGTTGAAGGGCTATAAATAAAACATAAAATTGTAGAAATTTCATATACTTAATTCTTCATTCTTACTAAGGCCGACAAAAAAAATGTGTGTTTAGGTAGCATGGCAGAAAAAATAGGCTGAGTCCATCCACAAAAAAATGTTTGTTTAATATGTGTCAATATTGTCTTGTTTGCTCTGTCTTATTAATTTAAGTAACTTTGGTAGCATTATTGGTCTGTCCCACAAAATGCCAAATTTTTGATGCTTTTGAGAAAGTATGGGGCAATGTTATTAACCCTAGATATTTTAACAGATAGGCTTCATCAGAGTAAACTGAGATCATACTGCTCCTTTACACTATTTGTCATTCCAACACTACTTTTCACATACTTCATCGGGTAGTCAAATGAACTAGTTCAAATTCAAGGCTAAATTTAGTATCCTGAAATTTAGGGTAAAATTAGGCAGAATAAGGCAGGACTGGTTACGGTAAGCACACATATTAATTTGTTTGGCCTTTATATGCACATCATTATTGCTTTGATATGCTAGTCACTGCTAGCTGTGTTTATGTAGCACCAAGCTAGAGCTATTTCTACTTGTTTAAACTAAGTTACTTAACTCACTTATTCTAAAACTACCCATATTTACCATGTTTACAGACTCCGAGTTGTTTTCCTTACTTGCTATATTCTGAAATAGCCCTTTGTTTAATAAGAATAGTTTTTCCCCAACTTTTTTTCTAACTGACTGCTAGGTGTGATTCTGAAATAACCCATACTTTTATAGTTGTTCCCCTCACTAGTTCTTACTATTTATGCTCACTATAATACTAACAGCTCTTTCTAAACACTTCTTATTTTCATAGTTTCTTTCTATTTATTCTAACTCAGCTCACTGTTATTTTAAAACAGCATTAATTAAAACCTGTAAAAAGTGCCACCAAGATTTTCAGCAGACAATATTTACAAATTTTCTGGCTGACTGAAGAATTAAATTGAAGTTTGATATTTCAAATTCACATTGTCTATAAAGCTTAATTTTTCATAGTACAAAGCTTGTCATCTGCTGTTGTCGTGTTTGGGGCTTTTAACCCTTAAAGCGCCAATCTCGACTGCAGCAGACGACAAATTTTGTGGCATCTTTCCCAATTTTCGAAAAAAATAAGGTATGATGTTTCTCATGAAATATCATTCCTTTTTTGTTATTTTTGAAAACACAGCAAATTTTGAGATTGCCGTCTGCTGCAAATAATAAGTAGCGCTTTAATGGTTAAGCATTAATAGATAGTATATAATCATGACAGACATTTAATTCTTTTATAAAGTTTGACATTTTCAGTCTGACTCTTTTCACTCTAAAATGCTGTTCTTTTTATTTCCATAACATAACAAGTAATAGCTTGCTAAAAAGTCAAGTTTTTTCCTTATAATACAAGTACACGCTTCTAAGTAATAAGGTTGCAAAGATCAGGAATCGATACAATCAAGTACCACACCTGACCCAGGATACCAATGGGAAAGTGACAAACTCACAGAAGACACCACAAACGAAAGCCAAGAGGTCAGCCCTTTCCCAGCAGGTGACCACAAAGCACATATAAACAGACGCACACAAAACATAGCAAACACAAGACAGAACAAAAACATAAAAGATCCACAAAAGAAGTACCGCCTTGGAACGGTCAGTAAAATATTTTACTGGAGGGCTTAAACCAGTTTTACGGCGCCAACCTCACCCTCTCATAGTGAGAGTTTTTTTTAAGTCTGCTAATAACATTTTTTTCAAAAGAGGCATTTTTCGTTTTAATTTAAAGTCATAAGTTAATTTTTGTCATATTACACTGACTGTTTTGTCCTTGGACTCTTTAAAAAAAAAAGATTTTTGATTAAAAAGTAACTAACTATGTTCAGCCAAATATGACTTAAAATTGCTGGTTACAAGCGAAAGTATGTGCACAAATTACTGGTTAACCGCTTGTTCAAGCCTGCCCAGGAAAAAGTGTTGTTAAGTGAACTGACCGTCCCGCAATGACCATAGCTGTTGACTTGGGACGTAAAGCAACAAAACAAACAAACAAACAAAATTGCTGGGAGATGATTCACATGACATGTCAAAACTTACAACCGCGCAAGTAGGAAGTTAGCAAAACGACTTCTGTGATCGGTTCATAAAACGGTGTCACTGTCAAGAAACAAAGACGGGCGGACCAACTTTTTTCGTCACAAATGGTAAGGTCAGAAATCAAAGACAGTTGTTAGATTTCTTGTCGAACTGCCTATCAGGTGCTCCTGCGCTGGTTTCAGAGATGATTGACAGTTGTGTCTTGTGCATAGGCGGGTCTATGCCCATTTTCTCTCATGTGATAGGACAAAATCTGTGGTCTTTCCACAACAAAAGAAGCTAGTTTCTCTTAGCGTTTTGAGAATGTCAGCACTCAAATACGAGTTTTCGGTTCTTTATCCATGTTGGAATATCCAACTTTAATATATAAACGTTATTTCACCAACAGAAAATTAGTATTCTGCGCCAAAAGTTGCTCGCAAAGAATCTAGATATTGAAATTAAGTCGCACCAAACGAAACTATGTGTGCGCTAACGGAAGACTCGGATCAGCCTGTGCCCAAGGGTCTTGTTACACTACGCTGTCTGCGTGGAGAAAGCTTAAGATTCTTTAAATAGCTATCAAGTGCCCATAAAATGATCCCGATCAGCCTGTACCACTCGACGTCCTGCTCAGAAACGGACAGATTATTTTGCCACAGTGGGCCACATTAATGTTTACAACCGCTTCGATAGGGAGCGCAGTGGCCCAGTGGTAGAGTGCTTGACTCGAGACCAAAGGGCGGCGGGTTCGAGCCTCACAGGCGTCACTGCGTTGGGGTCATTAAGCAAGACACATTTATCCTAGGTTAGTACTGGTTCAACCCAGGAAAACCCGTCCCTGTTTAACTGAAAGATTGTTGATGGGGCGTTAAGAATCAAATCAAAGAGAAAAAAAAAACGCTTCGCTCCGCCTCCTGACTAAATGATCATGGTTTTTTGACAACCGTTTAGCCCCGCCTACACGCTACTAGTGGGAATGTTCAAATAAAGTCAAATAAATTGGTGTTGCTAAATATGGAATTGCGGTTTCTTTTACTTTGACGAGCTTGTCACTTATTACGCCGTATCTTGTTCGGCGAGTCTTTAAAATCTGACCCAGTGGTCTTGCGATGACGTGACTCCAGATGTGCTTTTTCTAACTTGCTACTTGCGCGGTTGTAATTTTCACAAAATTTGTCATATTATATGCTGCAGTCGTGTTTGGCAGTTTCAGTGTTAACAGGCTAACAGCATGATCTGAGTTTAATGGCTATAATTTAACAATATCATGATATGTAACTACTAACATTTTGTTTATGCAAGCAAATTTTTTTACCGAATACCCTACTATTATGCTTATGAGGGAGAGGAGCATTTTATAGCAGTACATGAGGTCTCGAGGTTATAAAACTTTTTCCATATTCAACTCAACTGAGAATGAAATTTAAACTGCTAATTAATACTGAATAATAAATATTTTTTCTTGCTTTAAAATCTAAGATGTATTTATCTTGCTAATAAATGTTAAAATGCCAACATTTGTTGCCTTACCTTTCCTTACAGTTGGATTGATTTTGAAGTAATTCCATGCATTTACAGTACAATTATATTATTCTATATTCATGCCACCGATTTCGAAAAAAGTTGAGAGAGTACATATTGCTTTTGGCTTGTCTGTTCTGCCATCAACAGGTATTTTGAGAACAATTAGAGCTATGACTTTTATATTTGGTGTACTGATTGGGGCCAGGGAGTAGAATACCTGATTAACTTTTGAATTAATTCTATAACATTTTGTCACAATTGTGGCCCTTTGAAATTTTCAGCATATTTGTCTTATGTACATGTATATGGTTGGAGACACAGTATTTACAAACACTGTTTCTTGTTCTATTTCTGAATTTCTTGCTAGTTTATTTCTTTGTTCTTTGTTGAAATTTGGCTTGATATTTTGATTATGCTCCAAACTTTGAAAAAGATGAGGGGGCATATTGCTTTTAGCTTGACTGTCCATCCATCCTTCTGTCTATCATCCATACCTTGTTAGCAGGTTGTGTTACAAACTATAAAAGCTACAGGCATGAAACTTGGTATGAGATGATATATAAATAGAGGATCTTACATGGGTGCTCATGTATTATTTAATTTATTAAAAGAGTTTGGGAACCGAGATAAAATGCGAGGCAAGCCTTTGCAACAAGTGTGATAAATTTAATAATATAGGAGCACAAATGTTAGGTTTATTTGTCATATGACACTAAAATTACTTTAAAATCACATATTTAGCATAAAATTGTCAAGACTTTGCCTTATAAACATGACAGAATTATGTGTGTCATTTCATAATGTTACAGAGTTATATATTTATTATTATCACATATTCGGGACGCTATTTGCTGCGATAACCCAAAGTCTGCATAGGCGATAAGATCTTTCCCGCCAACTGGTTATCAGCCTGCCGTGATGATAACCGGAAGTCATGCATTTTGAACGGAGAGAGGTTATCATGCCCGGCACGAGACGTTGATCATTAGATGACGTCAGATGTAAACAAGTGGCGTGACGTAACGCAAAGTTTACGTCAATCCTATGTTTTACTTACATTTTGGTACGTTAAACACGTTAAAACAGTGAATTGGAATATATGATAAACAGATTATCTCACGGGGTTTTGGTTATCGCCCTCAGTATCAACCCTCGACCATTATCAACCCTCGAGCTAAAGCTCTCGGGCTGATAATGGGGTCTCGGGTTGATACTTCGGGCGATAACCAAAACGCCGTGAGATAATCTCTAATTACTGCTGTTGGAACATGACCATGGACAAAGCACGATCACAACGATTGTCAGCAGCTCATCACAAAGTCACATGGTCGATCCTGATGGATTCATATATTAGGAAAGCAACACCTAACTGTGTGTAAAGGGAAATGTCACTGTATATGTAACGTGTCAGTGCTCCGAAAATAGCTACTTTTGGGGTGTCATAGATCACAAATATCGGCTCCGTGTTGTGTAGCTTGGTGCACAGTTTTAACTGCCTCGTATAAATTTCAGCATATAACCTTATTCCGCAGCATATAAGCGTAAATTCTTTCCTGGGTCTGTGTAGAAAGATTGTGCTTGCAGTAATCACACATTTCTTACGCGATAATAAAGAGCTCCACAAAAAGAAACAACACTTTTAAAGTTTATACCGAATAAAAAACGACATTTCATGTGAATTGTCTGCTGGTAGATGATTCATATGAAATATCAGGTCTATTTTCTCCCTGAAATTCAAGCAATACATCACAAAAGTGTACATGGCCATTTGTCATGATAGGCGTTTTAAGTGTTAAGATCAAAGCGGTATTAATTTCAAAGCCTTTTCAAGCTCCAGATAAAAGATTTTTTGACACTGACATGATTTTAAATGAACTTATTATGTTGCATAATTATTTATAGAAACTAGTAACTATTTGCATGCTGGATAAGTTTGCATAGTTTTGTCAATATAAAGACTACTTTAGGAACATCACCAGACAGCTACAGATGTTTGGTCGGGTCTGATCTTGGTTCAAACTGTTTGCAAGGTGGCAATCTTTTTGTGTCAATTTCGAGACAAACTGATCTTTTAAAATTGTATGCAAGGGTAATAGCGCCAGCAGGCTAAGTTAAAAACAACAAATCTATTTGCGGACAATTAAGACATTATGTCACCGAGACAGTTCGAAATGTCTGTCTTGAAGACATAAGACACCACAAATCCCCAAAATAGAGCACTGCATGACGTGTTGCATATATATTACACACTTTCCTGCCTTGTCACCCAGACGGTTCGAAGTGTCGCGGTAAATAACTTTACACAGTAGGCGGGATTGAGATTATAGTCAATTTTGTAAAGGATCTAAAACAAAAAGAGATAAAATATATATTATTTGTATTTAGTTTTAGAAATAATATGGTGGTAAGGGTATGTCATTTCTAAACTTTTGGCCACATGATGTCCCACATCATAAGAAAACTTGTCTCTTTCTAATGTAAACAGCAATGGTTTGGATCAATCAGTCCATAGTTATTTGCTGCTGTGTCATAATTAACAGATAATCAGTCAACAGTATGAAACTATTATTTAATGATAACTTATAACAAATAAATAACTTTTTTCAACCTAATACTAAGCACAGGTAACTTATATATCTAATAACTGAGTTTAATTCTGTTGTCTTTGTTTGCTTGTGAGTTTGTAACATTTATTCATAAGTCCTTCAAGTTGCAATGAATTTAGATAAAAAATGATGTGCACACAAAAAAGCCGCAGACTGATCAAGGACTGTGTGTTTGCTCTTTTCAGCAAACTATGTATTGTTAACTTGGATGATCAAATGTTAAGTGACTACAGTAAAACCTGTCTTAAGCAGCCACTTAAAGGAAGACAAAAAATTGCTTTTCAAGACTGATTATCGCTTAATGCAGGTCAAAAGTATTGCAGAATGCTCCAAGAGAGCATTCTGCAATACTTTCGACCTTCATTAAGCTACCATTTGTAGTTAAGACCTTTGTTTTTTAGACAGGATTTACTGTACTAAGTTCATTTCCTATTTGGAGGACTTATTTTGATATTTAATTTATTGCGCCTATGTTGGGCCTCTTTAAATCAGATAGTGAATTTTCATTTATTAATTAGATGCATAAATTATTTCATTTGTATTGCATTTTGCTTGTGTTTCTTGCTTGATTCAATTTGAAATTCAATATATTATTAACCTCTGCTTTGCCCACAATTTTCTATTATCTAATTTCACAATGTATTCAAGACAATATCTCCCAGATCTTCTGGGTTTAGATTTTATCCATTCAAAATGGCCAAAAATCAAGATTGAAGTGTTAAGCTTGTTTAAATGTTTCTGAGACTGCAGAGATCCAGACCAGGCCCAACAAAACATTGGACTTGATCTGGACCCCAACTGTTAGACTCTTGAACTATTTTTAGCAGATAATCTTTTTAACCCTTAAAGCCCCAATAAAAAAATGCATCTGAAAATGACGTCTGCTGAAGTTGTCTGCTGCAAATAATTGCCTAACATTACTGACAAATTAAGTATAGAAGCAAATAGTGTCAACACAGAACAGACTGCTCCTATAGGAGCAGTCTGATCTGGGTCCACAATGTTTGCCATAGAGGCTTCTTAAACATTTCAGCAGCGGAGAAAAGCAGACAACTTTTATTGCGATTGGTGCTTTAAGGGTTAAAAAGCATGCAAAATTACCCAGCATGCTAAGATCTGTTCTGTATTGACCTTTATTCTCTGGCACACCAATAATTATTTTTATCTTTTTCCTCCAGAGAATCAACATTAATATCAACTAATACAATACTGGCACTGGGTCATGTGGCTGTGTCTCTACAAGATACTCCAAAGACAGTTGAGTCAATTCTGCAGATATTTCAGCAAAGATTCTGTTCCCCGCCATCCTCTCTAGATGTTCTCATGGTTGATCAGCTTGGCTGTATGATAATGGCTGGATGTGTGAGTATGATTAGTGGTTATTGACTCAGTTTTATGTTGATTGATCATTTTGAAAGGCAATTTGAGGCAGTGATAGGATGCTGGACTTGAGATTGTGGGGTCCTTGGTTCGAGCCACACTGGGAGCACAGTGTTGTTTCCTTGAGCAAGACACTTTATTCTTACCCAGGAAATGTCCCAGCATGACTAAAAAATTATTGACTGGGATTTAAAGCTTCAACTCAAACAAGATGCTGTTTGATTAGGGTGTACACATAACTCTAACTGTTCACCCTACAGCCTGTTAGATTTAGAGGTCACAACAGATCACACCCTATACCCGGGATGCAACATTTTTGTTTACATCGCAGATCAGAAACAACCTAACACGTCGCGTGCGAGAATGGATTGTGGTAAGATGACGTTGTTTTTACTTTTACAGACGTTAAAACGAGGAGTTGCGAGTCAAGATTTTGCAGAGAAACATAGTGTACCTACCTGTATGTTTTGCCATAAGTAGTAGTTTAAAAAGGATCCCTTTGCAACAGAAATAATATGTTTTTCATGAGAATATTACACCAAAGACACAAAAATCGGTTACACTTGCTAATTGCTCAAGTTCTTTTTGTCTGATTGTCCTTGTCGAAAGTTCAGGCTATACCTGAAACATTCTTTGTTACGTATCATCAGGAGACAATAGTGAAATCAAGCCAGCTTTTACAAAATATGGTGCTAAACACACACAGGGTAGTTCGACTGGGATACTATCACCATCGATGAGTGAATTACCTGGATACAAGCAACATCGGAGAGGTTTTTTTGAAAAATGAAACAACTTCCAGCAAAGAGTACGGCCAAAAAAGATATAGTTTACATCGAAGACTTTGCATATTGAAAAGCGCAAGTTCCACGGACGCCAGAAGTTTCCAGATGTGGTTAGAATGATCTCCATTTAAACTTTACATTTTAGAACAGCTTTGCTAATAGGAGCCGTGACATGTGGTTTCCAACAATGTGGCATTTTGACAAGTGTAGACTCAGGCGAGCCTGTGCAGCCTCCTTTTAAGCTTAGAAACTCCAAACGCTGTTCGCTCAGTAGCTTAACAGTCATAGAATATTCAAGCGAGTAGCACAGGCTCTGATCAGACTGCGCGTATGCGCAGGCTGGTCTGAGCCTTTGTGGGTCGCACATACCACATTGTTGGAATTCTAAAGTCACGGCTCAATTATTTATTTTACCAATGCGAAACACGTACACTTATCTTACGATTCACTTGGTGAACACGTTTTCGTTAAATATTAAGAATTCACGATACACTATTCAATCCATGAAGTAAAGCTTGTCAGAGCTTTTTTTCTACCAGTTGGACCGTGGCCTAACAAGTCCCCTTCCTGATGAGAATTCCTGGATTCGCGCATGTCGGGTCTATTCATGGTCCAAACTGTTTAGAAAGGTTATCAGCAGGCAACACTAGCAGGCAAAGAGTAAATTAATTACTTCATGTGTAAATGCAAGCCATTTGTATGCTGGGACGTTACAGTCGTGAAAATACTGTAAGCTCATGCCAGGGTCGGGCAACAAAGGCAACTTTGACGAAGTTTTGGCTTCATTAATACAAGCACACACGGGTGCTTTACAACCGTTAATATACGGAAAATAATGTTATATCGTCATTGTTATATAGCAGTTCCAAATAATTTGATTCAATTGTATGCAGAACTCATGTAGCGTACAACGAAACCACACTGGATATATAGGCAGCAATCGAAAACGTCAATACTATCGACGAACGTAGACCAAAAATAGTTAGACACATGGTTTTTGATTGCCATTAGTCGCTCGACTGGCGACAAATGGCAATCGAAAACACTCGTTGTAGCTATTTCTGCTCCGCTGTCGTCGATGAATAGCGTTTTCGATTGCCGTCTATCCGGTGTGGAAACAAAACTATTTTTTCAACTTTAAATTATTCCAAGTAGCCCTAGTTTCGGATTGTTTTGGCTACGATTTCAGTATATTCAATAAACACATCAGACAGGTGGCAATCGAACACGTTAATACTATCGACGAGCGTATAAGGTATATATAGTCCGTCCAGTTAAGAAAGACTGGGCGGTTCTTAGCAAAGGCACACCCATGGACATTTCCATATAAAAATCGGTAAATCAGATTGTATTTATTCACCTGTGAAACGCTTTACACCTGTATAAACCTGTAGAAGTTTTGAGTCACATTATGAGAAAAAGGCATTTCGAATTAATGTTGATAACAAGCACACTGACTAGTCTAGATATATGCGCTCAGACAATGTTCGAAATTTTTACTATTCAAATTATCATACTGAATGAAATAAAATAATGGTCCACCATGAAATTTTAGTACTGAAAATTGGTCAGCACACGAGATGATGGTTCTTATTACATCGGCGTGTGGCGAAGGCTCTGATGAGCCTGCATGTATGCATGACCTCGCCAGGGATTTTCGCTTCTCGCATAAACTAAGAATGCAAGTTGAAGAAGACTCCAAACAACTTTTAGACATCTAGTCCCTCTGGACACGTCAGAATGAGCGATTATTAGAGGCTTTGGCGGATATGAGATAAGACCAAATATCATGTTTGTAAGCCCTTTTCTCACGGTCAAGATACTTAACCCTTGTCCCGCTGCATTTTAATTGGTGATTCATTATTACTGTATTGGGCTTAAAAATCTAACCAGTTTTGCCATACAGACAGAATTCGAAGCAAGTGCAAACCTACTATTCCCCACAAAATTTTCACAACATATCTATCCGGAAAATGAAATGCAGCAGGTCCCCAGCAGCAAACTTAAGATAAACGCATGCTAATGTATAAAGTTGGTCACCCTTGTCGTCTGCGCTTCAGTTGGTTGCATGAGTAAAGCGTGCATAGGCTATTACACCCGATTTACTGTAGACTAGTCTTATTTGACAGTGTATGACAGCGCTCTGTCTGACACGCCCAGTCTCTGTTAGCTGGTCGCACTATAACAAAATGCATTAAAAGCCCCCCCCCCCCCCCGGTGGCTTAGGCTGCTGTCGAGGCTCTATTGTAGTGTATCTATTGTTTTATGCTCCTCCCATTGTTTCTGGGGATTCTGTGTTGGTCTTTATTTTGGTATGCATTACTTTGACTTTTCTAGTTTTGTAATCATCTTGACGAGGACGAGAAAGCTGGTTCCTTTGCTTTTATTGACGAGGACGAGAAAGCTGGTTCCTTTGCTTTTTTTGCATTTTGGGTGTCTTGTTACTGTAAATGTCTTGTAGCTTCCTCCCGGTGCCATGGGTTGGTCTGTAGTTTATGATTGTGGTATTTTCTGATCACACCCACTTACTTTTTGGTCGGCGTTTAGGACAAATGCCACCACTACCCAAAAGTACCATAGCATATGGTAAGTGCAGAGCTAACTATGCAAGGAGACGTAATCGCTCTTTAATTCTTACTTACTAGATATGTGTGCATGGGTGGACAGAGGCTGGATATGCCATCTGATCTGTCGTGAGCGATTTTGGTGTGCTTGCGCAATTAAGTACACTCGTGTGTGTGTGTGTGTGTTTTTTTTTTTTTTTTTTTTTTTTTTTTTGGGGGGGGGGGGGTGGGGGTTCAGTCAGGGGCATATCTTCTATAAGTTAAAACATAGGTCATTTAAGCAGTTACTATTATTCCTTTTCACCAATGGTTTCTGCAGGAAGCAAATTTGCAATCAATAAATAAAACCAATCTACGTTAAAGGGGCTAATTTGCTGGATCAAGGGGTTAGACTGGAATTAGTCCAACCAATATATAGGCACTCCTTCACATCTAAAACTCAAACAAAAGCTCGGCTTCCTCTCAGATAGAAAAAGTACTTTTATATACCATAATGTTTATACCACTCAATTCTCTCCAGATTTTTTTAAAAGTCCGTTAGAAATTATCCAGCATGCAAATCGCTTCACATCATTTTTCCGTTGTACGGCAAAATGGGCCAGCACATGTGAGACTAGTACTTCACGCATTTGCGTAACATGAATGTTTAATGTTGGTTGTCATGTGATTCAAATTTAAAATATATATATATATTAGCTGTAACGGTATTCGTATCTTAATTTAAAGTCAGATAATTGTACGTGTTTTCCATTGGTGAAATAACCGCGACTTTAGATTTCCAACAATGTGGTATGTACGCCCATGCGCGGATCCAGAGGGGGACAGGGGATCCGGAGCCCCCCCCCCCCCCCTAAAATGACAAAAAATATAGGGTTTTCTAGCTATACAGGTCCGATCCCCTGAAAAATCGCAAAGCTACCAAGCCAGCATTCAAAATAGGGACATCATCGGCACGCCACCGAAACGCCCGCTTATAGTGGTACTTGGATCCTCCCTCCCCTTATCATAAAAAAAATGTTGTCATATTTTGACCCTCTTTGACAAAACTTTCTGGAACCCCGCATGACGACCCACAAAGGCTCAGACCGCTTATAGTGGTACTTGGATCTTCCCTCCCCTTATCAACTAAAAAAAACTGATGTCAAAGTTGGTCCCCCTTTGACAAAACTTTCTGGATCCCCGCATGGCGACCCACAAAGGCTCAGACCAGCCTGCGCATATGCGCAGTCTGATCAGAGCCTTTGCTACTCTCTTGAATATTCTATGACTGTTAAGCTACTGAGCGAACAGCGTTTGGAGTTTCTAAGCTTAAAAGGAGGCTGCACAGGCTCGCCTGAGTATACACTTGTCAAAATGCCACATTGTTGGAAACCACATGTCGCGGCTCATATTAGCAAAGCTGTTCTTAAATGTAAAGTTTAAATTGAGATCATTCTAACCACATCTGGAAACTTCTGGCGTCCGTGGAACTTGCGCTTTTCAATATGCAAAAGTCTCCGATGTAAACTATATCTTTTTTGGCCGTACTCTTTGTTGGAAGTTGTTTCATTTTTCAAAAAAACCTCTCCGATGTTGCTTGTATCCAGGTAATTCACTCATCGATGGTGATAGTATCCCAGTCGAACTACCCTGTGTGTGTTTAGCACCATATTTTGTAAAAGCTGGCTTGATTTCACTATTGTCTCCTGATGATACGTAACAAAGAATGTTTCAGGTATAGCCTGAACTTTCGACAAGGACAATCAGACAAAAAGAACTCGAGCAATTAGCAAGTGTAACCGATTTTCGTGTTTTGGGTGGAATATTCTCATGAAAAACATATTATTTCTTTTGCAAAGGGATCCTTTTTAAACTACTACTTATGGCGAAACATAAAGGTAGGTACACTATGTTTCTCTGCAAAATCTTGACTCGCAACTCCTTGTTTTAACGTCTGTAAAAGTAAAAACAACGTCAACTTACCACAATCCATTCTCGCACGCGACGTGTTAGGTTGTTTCTGATCTGCGATGTAAACAAAAATGTTGCATCCCGGGTATAGGGTGTGCAGATGTTGTAATGTGACTCCTATAAAAGACCTCCTCTGATTGGCTAAAACTAGCTTTCACAGATTGTAACAGATCTTGATTTTTACCACTGATGAGCTAAATTTAGCCCAGGACAGGTTAACATTTTTTTTACTACTGCCAGACAGCTAAAAAAAGATCAAGCTAAATTTAGCCCTGGAGAGGTTAACATTAAGTTTTTTCACTACTGCCTGACAGCTAAAAATAGATATTGGAAAAACTGACCCAAGAGATAGCATGATTTCTTATGTATATTATATAGGTCAATGTTTCGAATTAAGAATTTGTTTATTTTATGAGAATAATAATTTTAAAAAATGCCATTCTTTTGTATGTCTCATAAGGGTTTCAGAAACTTGAAAAGCAATTGTTAAATAATCTTTTTTAAGTGCACTAGGAACATCTGGATTGAGTGAATTTATAAATATGAAAAGACTTGATATAAAACTAGGAAAAGAAAGAAAGCGTCATATAACAAAACAATTGGTGCATTCTTTTTCGATTAACATCAGGATTAGTCAACCCTCGAAAGTGATGTTCACCTTGGCTTCGCCTCGGTGAACATCACTATTCTCGGGTTGACAAATCTGGATGTTAACCTCAAAAGAATGCATCAATTGTATATTGTTGTGCCAGTGGTAGAATTTTTCACTGTACATGGATATATTTATTTTCAGGAATATCACGCCTACCAATCCATATCCTTCATCACATAAACCAATTGAGTTAAACTTTCTGTTTCCTGTTTTTGAGAGCAAAATTTAAAAAATGACAATGTTATTCGATGAGACACTCATTGAACATTTGGACACTGATATCGGTTTTAAGAGGATATTCTGCTTGACAGTTTAAACTGTTTTTTTCATGAAGAAAAATGGTATTTTTTTCAACTTTAACACACCTTTTATGTTTCAGAATATTTAAGTCATGGACTAGCATTTTCAGAGTTTATTTATAGTATCAGCGTATAGCAGTATGGAAGGTTTCATCAGTATCAAAGGGTAAATTCCAGATCAGCTTGCTTCTAAGGACATTGATCATGAGCTAATACAATACAATACAAGATTTATTTATTGTCGAATATTAGCAACATACAACATATGATGACATGTTTAAAATTCAGCTTCTTAAAATACATGTGGTAGTTATGTTTTGCTGTTACAACCACAGGAAATGTACAAAACATGAAAACTGCAAAATTGATGTAGTTAAAGATCATTTCTTTTGATTAAACAGTTCTTCCCCATCTGAATCTAACAATATAGCATATAAACATATTTGATATGACAAAGGTTAACTCTTTACCTATTCATTAGTTCCGTCTGCTCATAACTTTTGCAAACAGATTGGGCCCAGATCAGGCCCGACAAAATGTTGGGCCTGATCTGGATCCAATCTGTTTGACACTTAGATGGTGTTCCTGAAAGAAGTTTTTGTAAAAGTTTATTTTGAAAAAAAAAGCATGAAAAATTTCCAAGGGTCAAAGAATTAAAATTGTTTCTTGTTTTCAGTCGTCCATCTATCAGGAAGTGATGGCCATGTTTACCCAGATCAGTATACTCAGCAGTGCCCCCTATGGTAATACAGAGAAGGATGAAAAAGTTAAAGGATATAGGTACAATATATGTGACATTCTCAGAGATTTTTAACCATTAGGCATCGTCCAGATTAGCAATCTATTTTGAGCATATTATTGAGATTATCCATCAGTTAAAACATGTGTTTTGGGTGCTCAAAAGAAGCATCTCAACAAGATGTTATACCAACAACATAGTTATGTGTGTGTTTGTGTTAAACGTCACAGCAACAGCTAAGGTCATATGGAGAATATGCCACAGCATAAAGTATCATCTGATAGGGATATAACCCAGGCCCCTGGTTTACAAGGCAAATGGTTTAACCACTACACCAGAGAGGTCCCTCCTTCAACATATGTTTCTGTTAAAAATAAGAAAATTATTTTTATTTTCACAATCTTATCAAGAGCTGTTGCCTGAGGTTATCAAATCAAACCTAATTTGATTTCTTAAAGCAATGAAAATTAAAAAATGCAATTTTTAGGTGGTCCTATAAGACGTAATAGTGACTATGTTTATAATAAGAAAATATTTCTTCAATATTTATTATGTTGTTATTTCAGACAAGTGTCATCAGCAGTGATTAATGCCTTTGCCAACATAGCCGCCAACATTGCCGATGAAGAGAAGCAACAAGACCTGCTGCTACGGCTGCTGGAACTCTTCGTACAGATGGGTCTTGAAGCAAAACGTATAAGTGAAAAACATGCAGGACTCATGAAGGTAAACCTAATACACAAAATAGAGTAGTCCCTTTTTAATGCTGTGTTTGGGGTCCATATGAATGGACTGTTATAAATGAAATAAAGGGACAATTTTACAAAGAAATTATAGGAAAATGACTATTTTATGGACATTATACCCCCCCCCCCCCCAACTTTGTTTGTGGTGGGTATACTGTTTTCACGTTGTCCGTGCGTCCGTCCGTCTGTCGTGAAATAAAGGGACAATTTTACAAAGAAATTGTAGGAAAATGACTATTTTATGGTCATTATACCCCCCCCGCAAACTTTGTTTGTGGTGGGTATACTGTTTTCACGTTGTGCGTGCGTGCGTCCGTCCGTAACGTTTTGTTTTTTTAATATCTTGAAGAGTCATTGCTGGATTTTCATCAAACCTTGCAAACATGTTCATATATGCAAGACAGATACTTTAGACAAAAAAAGTAAGGGCTAGGGGCCAATTCTATTAGAGTTATTTCCCTTTGTAGTTCTAAATGGCTTTTAATATAGGGTTTTATGCTTATGCTATTATAGGCCATACACGGGCCAATTTTACAAAGAAATTATAGGAAAATGACTATTTTATGGTCATTATACCCCCCGCAAACTTTGTTTGTGGTGGGTATACTGTTTTCACGTTGTCCGTGCGTGCGTGCCTCCGTCCGTCGTGAAATAAAGGGACAATTTTACAAAGAAATTATAGGAAAATGACTATTTTATGGTCATTATACCCCCCGCAAACTTTGTTTGTGGTGGGTATACTGTTTTCATGTTGTCCGTGCGTGCGTGCGTCCGTCCGTCCGTAGCGTTTTTTTTTTTAATATCTTGAAGAGCATTGCTGGATTTTCATCAAACCTTGCAAACATGTTCATATATGCAAGACAAATACTTTAGACAAAAAAGTAAGGGCTAGGGGCCAATTCTATTAGAGTTATTTCCCTTTGTAGTTCTAAATGGCTTTTAATATAGGTTTTATGCTTATGCTATTACAGGCCATACACGGGCCGATCAACTCCTACCACAGCTTTTGATGGAACACTTCGATACTTTGCCTATACAATGTAGACACATTGAACATATGCATGAAGGAGTTTACTTCAGAAAAAATATTTTTTGACAAAATGACAGCTGTGAGAACTTAGACAATTTTTCCCTAATAAAGCTTATGTATATATATAGACGGTGCCTTCATGGGCCGATCAACTCCTACCACAGCTTTTAATGGAGCAATTTGATGAGTGCCTTCATGGGCCGATTAACTCCTACCGCAGCTTTTAATGGAGCAATTTGATACTTTGCCTATACAATGTAGACACATTGAACATATGCATGAAGGAGTTAACTTCTGAAAAAATAATTTTTGACAAAATGACAGCTGTGAGAACTTAGACAATTTTACCCTAATAGGGCTTTTGTATATGCTTAGATGGTGCCTTCATGGGCCGATCAACTCCTAGTACAGCTTTTGATGGAACAATTTGATACTTTGCCTATACAATGTAGACACATTGAACATACGAGGGGGGTTCAATATGTAATGAAAACCCATTCATAACTCCATCCACAAATGCGTTAGGATTTTATGCCATATGTCAAACGAAAGATCAAAGCGTCGCCGTTATAATGAAGCATGAAACATTATTTCATCTTACCAAATTTAATAAGTTTCAGACTTTTTAAAAAGCGCTTTAATATACACTGCATATATTTACATCTGAATTGTGAAGACTGATTTTAACAAAGGCAGAAAGGCATGCTGTATTTTCTAAAACAAACATTTTACATGTATGAATCACATACCCATAGATTTATGACTCATTTCCCCTTTATCTGCTATAACGATACAAACTTTTGACCGTACCGATTTCTTGTGCAAACGGTTTTATAACATTACCCCCACTTACGTTGACGTCGTTTAGCGCAATGGACGTAACACTAAAATACGCACCATTCTTGAAAATCGGAAATGTGGATTTGTACCAGGAAAGGACAATTTAGATTGTATCCAAGTTTCAATACACGCAGTGCATAGGCAGCAGACCAGTGAAACGGAAACCAATATCCAGGGGTATCTCATCTGAGTGGTATACCATTTTTGTTTCCTATAATTTTATTGTCTAAAATTAACCAGCCAGATTATGTACATCTAAATACGCGTAACAATGTCCAATTAATGCATCCGAGTGCAAATATCGATGAAACGCGGTATTTCGTCTGATCCATTCAGTGTAAGCCAGAGATAGCATTCTTTAAAGTGATTTTCTTTTTTCAAATGGCGTACTTGGGGGTACTTTATGAGTGAGATTAAATATGGAAATTTCAAAATCGGCTGTATTACTTGCTAATGAACATCAAAGCGACCAGAAAAAATGTTACAAATGATTTTCGTTTAAATTTTCGCTATGTATTAGTTCACGCAAAAAAGACTCTGTCAATGGAATGTTAGAAAATGTAGCATCAAGAAGGATTTTAACCAAAATGGCAGCCTCAGTATTTCATAGAATATGAAGCAATATCAAAAAAAAAATGCAGGTATAAATCACCAATATATGGATTTTTACCACACGAAGAAACAGACTGAAAACATCCCTCGATCATGTAGTTATCTGCTTTTGAAAACATTGTTTTATTTCATATAGCAGTGTACTTCAGAACCAAATCTTAAAAGTGGCTTGTGTAAATTAGATAAGAAGCTGGAAAACTGCAGTTTTACATTTATTTTGCCAAGAAACAGACCTTTTAAAGAAAGTAATTATGAAGTGTGTAAATATAAAACTTTGGGATTTACTGTACTGTTTTCATTACATATTGAACGCCCCTCGTATGCATGAAGGAGTTTACTTCAGAAAAAATAATTTTGACAAAATGACAGCTGTGAGAACTTAGAGCTTTTGTATATGCTTAGATGGTGCCTTCATGGGCCGATCAACTCCTAGTACAGCTTTTGATGGAACAATTTGATACTTTGCCTATACAATGTAGACACATTGAACATATGCATGAAGGAGTTTACTTCAGAAAAAATAATTTTTGACAAAATGACAGCTGTGAGAACTTAGACAATTTTTCCCTAATAAGGCTTTTGTATAAGCATATATGGTGCCTTCATGGGCCGATCAAATCCTACCACAGCTTTTAATATAGCAATTTGATACTTTTCCTATACAATATAGACACATTGAACATATGCATGAAGGAGTCTGGTTGAAAAAATTTTTTTTTTGACAAAATGACAGCTTTTAGAACTTAGACAATTATTACCTTACATGACTGTTGTATATGCATGGATAGTGCCTTTATGGGCCGCTCAACTCCTACCACAGCTTTTGATGGAGCAATTCGATACTTTGCGGATACAATGTAGACACATTGAACATATGCATGAAGGAGATTATAATTTTTGTTTGCAAAGATTCTGCTGAAATCTTCTTTTCAAAACTTAGGTCTGCTGGTTTGAACTATAACTTGCCAGGTTTTTTCACTGAATCTTACTGTGCGGGGGTATCTAATAAGCATTGCTTATTGACTTTTTTCATTTTCCTAGAATTCTTTTGTAAAATTTGTCATAAGAAATATTTGGGAGCCACAGCATGACCATGTTATAACCAAATCTATGTTATAATGAGGTGTGTTATAAAGGGACTCCACTGTACTTAATTTCTACAGTGTAAATGTGATCTTTAACAGTAAAAACAATATTCTGAGACACATTTTACATGCAGCTGCATTGTTTACTTCCAACTCAGGGACACTGAGCTGGGAAATATACAGTACTGAACAGTAAGCTATCTTTAAACCAAAATCCACAATACCATAAGTGTCTTAATCAGGAACAAGATTTTTTATCAAATAAATTGACACAATAAATCAAGTGTATGCTGGTTGTCCCAGTTTTCGAGGTATTAACCTATCAACGTTTCAAAGTATAAATCTAGTTATGACATATTATTAATATTTGAATAAAAATATTTGGACATGCATATCTCCGCTATATTTGATAATCATTACTCACCATTGATGTGCTGACAGGTTAAATCCAGATTGATTCCGGGCTGGGTCACTTTCCAAACAAGCGCCAGTTTTCGTGGTAACCATCGCAAATCTAGGTTTATATAATCAGTTGCCAAATTTTTTGGCAATAAAATGCCACCGAATTATAGTTTTATTCTAATCTAATGCTTTGTCGGTCAATTTTTACTGAAACAACCTTTCAATTTGTTCATGTGACGAAAAATTTAAGCTGCCTGTTGTCATCGTTAGTTTTCTGACATTCGTAAAATGGCGGCTGTCACATTCAAAGATAATTACGTCATAATGACGTCGTTGGTGACATCATGTCGACATGTTGCTGGATATTTATTATACGACGGACAAATTTAATTGTTTTGGTAACTGATGGAATTTCATTGCTCAATTTCTAGGGGTTGATAAATGGTGTGTTTTTTTTCTGTCATACCACGATTTCTGGAGCTACCACGAATACTGGTACATCTACCATATACTATATGGGCTTCATTCCAAGAATGCCTGATTTTATTGCATGCAAACAATTAAGGCAGAATGTTGTTAAATAAATAAAATAGATAAGCTGATAGTAAAAAAATCACCCCTCAAAATATGATTATTTGCCATGCCTTTACTGTGATGGATAATCACATTCCTCAAAGTGATATTTTTTTACTGTCCCCTCAGAAATGTTATATTTATATATTACACATTTGACAGAAAAATACCATGATTTATCAAACTAATAAAATCGGTGATTTTGTTTTTGTCTAGAAAGTTTATCTCCTTATGCACTAGTTTCTTTATCGGATTTTTCACCTCCCTCGGTTTATAAATACCACATTTTAAATATAATCATTGTTAAACTCTATATAATATTTATGATATTACTTTCTTCGATCAGGTCATATTTATAAACCTCTACATATTTTAAGTGATTTTCTTTCAGGCATCTAGTAGTGCAGGCAACCTTGGTGTTCTCATACCAATATTAGCAGTGGTAAGTTCTCACTATTAACCCTTAAAGCACCACCTATAATTTGCAGCAGACGACAATTTCAAATTTTGCCGCTTTTTCAAAAATCACAAATAAGGCATGATATTTCATGAGAATCGTCTGGCAGACGATTCTATGAAATATCATACCTTATTTTATATTTTTGAAAAAGCGGTAAAATGTGTCGTCTGCTGCAGTTGTTATTGGTGCTTTAAGGGTCAAACCTTTCCCTGCCATTCACAACAAATGTTGTCTGCCTTCTCATATGCTCATAATTTTTGGCAGCCTATATAGCAAACAATATGGACAAAGGTGCAGTCTGATCAGGGTTCATACTATTTGCTGGCATGATGAAAGAAGTCTGAAGTGCATTTTAAGATTTGTAGCAGACATATTAAGCAGACAACATTTTTGAAACAAAAAAAACATGTTGGCAGGATAAGGGTTAAAATTTCTTTCAGATTCAGCCAAATCTCAAATAATTTGAAGTCTTCAGCATCAGAATGTTTACTTCAAATCATTAGTTGTTCAATTTAAAGGTAATAAATAATATATGGGCCTCAACGTGACAAAACCTGTCTTCGGGGTTTCCGACAAATCGAGACTCAAACCAGTCCCCTCAGGTACAGAGGCTAGCTAGAATATTGAAATTCTGCTTGAAGCAAGTTTAGATACGGTACTTTCCAGTAAGCAAAAAACAAAGGCGCTGATCAGTCTGCGCATGCGCAGACTGGTCTGCGCCTTTGTTATTCGCAACCCCTGAAGACACGTTTTGTCATGACAAGGCCCATATATAAACCAAAAAATGATTGTTTCCATATTTCCTATGAAAACATGTTGTGGGTGCTTATAAAAATGTCTGGCTGAGATGTTTCTTTTAAGCAGCCAAAACAAATGTTTTGATAGGAAGTCGTAAGTAGAGGATATAACACGAGTGCTCATGTTGTATTGAATTTTGTAAACAAGTTAAGGAAAAGAGATAAAATGCTAGGCTCGCTGACCATTTTATATTTTTTTCGCAATGAGTTTAATAAATTTTATAATACAGGAGCATGAATGTTAGATTCTATTTATCATATGACATTAAGATTACTTTGAAATCTCTTTTCTGGTGTGAAAAAGTTACAATTTTGTCATTATGAACACAGTGTCGTTATGGACGTCATAACGTTTCCCGAAAATCTGTGAACAACTAGTGGTTTATCGATTTTATTGCATGGCATTATTTCACTCCCAGACGCGATGTCATATGATAAAAACTTTTAATGTACACACCCTATTCTCTGATCCCAATGTAATAAATGTTGATTTATGAACACTTCAAACTACAGGAGTTGGAATTATCAAGTTTTTACTGTATACAAGCTATACTGTTCACAAAAAGTAGGGGATATTCATATTTTTCCTGGCCCCTCCGCCACCTTGTTTTATAAATGCATATATATGGTATATCAGTTAGACTGTATATCATGTGTGCACGTTTAATTGTTGTGAACTTTAAAATTCGTGCTTGGATGGCCATGCACGTGAACAATGAATACAGATAGGGTTTCACGTGAATTTTCACACCAATGGCAAACCGGTTTGTTGAGGTTGGATTTTGATAAAATTTTCTGTATTGACTGCTGGAAGGCTATTTATTGACACTTTGAGTTAGTTTTCGCTATTGTCAACATGAGACGCCTTACAGAAGCAGAGCGTTGGAGAGCTATTGGGATGCTCCAAACCGGAAGTACACAGGTACAGACTGCAAACATCATGAACATTTCACAGTCTGTTGTTAGTCGGTTGTGGGCACGCTACCAGAGGAGCGGAGCAGTAGCGGATATGCAGAGAAGTGGGCGCCCAAGGAGTACGAGCCGTCGTGACGACCGCCTTGTTGTCAATCAAGCGCTACGTAACAGGTCGCTTATGTCGACAGATCTCCAACAATACTTACACCGTGTTCGAGGGGTTACAGTCTCCAGGCAGACCATCAGAAATAGTGTCCACGTAGGTGGATTGAGGGCACGGCGTGCACAAGTTGTGTTACCGTTAAAAGCCAGACATCATAGAGCACGTATGGCGTGGTTTACACAGCGTCGACGGTGGAACATCAATCAGTGGTCGCATGTTATGTTCAGTGATGAGTCAAGATTTACCTTGGACTTTCTTGACAGGCGTGGGAGAGTCTGGCGTCGAGTCGGTGAGCGTTATATTGACCCTGCTAGAGTTGCTCATGATCGGTATGGAGGAGGGTCTGTTATGGTATGGGGTGGAATTACCATGACTGGCAAAACTGACTTACATGTGTGTCAAGGTTGAGTTACTGGTGTGCACTACCGTGACAATGTGTTGGCTCCTTACGTTATTCCGTTTGCTCAACGTCACGGCCCAAGATTCATTTTCCAGGATGATAATGCTAGGGCACATCGGGCAAGAGTTGTTTCAGACTACCTTCAGCGACGGAATATTCATACTTTACCCTGGCCTGGGATTAGTACAGACTTATCACCTATCGAGCATGTGTGGGACATTCTCAGTAAACGTGTTCGGAGACGTACTCCTCAACCAAGGACCCTGGGTGAGCTAGGTGCAGCGCTCTAAGAGGAATGGGGGAGGATTCCTCAGATCACTATTCGTCGACTTATTGGGAGCATGTGTCGTCGCTGCATTGCTTGCTATGATAATCGAGGCGGACCTACACGTTATTAATGACGTGTGAAATTTGACGTTGACGTTATAGAGATACCTGTCGTGTATCTCGATATTTGGGGCCATCAATGAAATAAACTAGTGATTGATTTCATCTAGATTTTGATTGTTCTTTTGATTAAATGTCTTTTTTGAGAGGTAAAGTTTTCCTTATTTTCCCAAATACATCCTTAATGTCAAATATCCCCTACTTTTTGTGAACAGTATATATAGTCGTAAAAAATACAGAAGAATCTTGTGAATTTGAAGTCCTCAGGACTAGAGGTTTTATTTCGAATTATCAATAGTTCATATTATAAGGAGGTATACCTAAAATAATTAACCCCAAAAATGATTATAATCAGTTTTTTTTCTCTATCAAACATAAGTTTTTGGGGGCGTAAAAGAAACGTCTCAAGTCGACGGTTCTTTTATGCACCCAAAACTTATGTTATTATAGAAAAAAAATGATAATAATCATTTTTGGGTGTTGATTATTTTATGTATACCTCCTTATAATTTGAACTACTGATAATTTGAAGTAAAACCTCTAGTCCCGAAGACTATTCTCTGAATCCAATGTGTCCAAAATTTATTTCAAATTAGCCAATATTATGAAAAATAGGAAGGTCAAGTTTTTGAGGTTTTACTGACTGTTCTGACTGTTCACCTAGTGTAGCATGTCCAGTCTGTAATATGACTTTTTGGACTACTTTAGTGGGGTTGTGAGTTGGGACTTCTGACAGGCCCTGACTTTCATAGAGATTATTCTCTATTTTAAACTTTTTTCCTACTAGTGTCGTCTGCTGATATCTTTTGCAAACAGTTTGGACCCTGATCAGGCCTGACAAAATGTTGGGCCTGATCTGGATCCAAACTGTTTGACACTCTCATGGTATTCCTGAAAGAATATTTGGAAAAGTTGATTTTGTAAAAATTCAGCAGATGACAAAAAAGCATGCAAAATTACCCAGTATGTAAACTATTGGAAATGATGTTATGCCCTACCAAATACATGTCCATTATTTTTTATTTTATTAATATAGGAATGAAATTTTATTTTTTGTTTTTTATCAAATTAAATTTCATTCCTTATAATTAAATTTCATTCCTTATAATTCCAACTTTGGAACAAAACAGCACATTTGTAAAAGGTTGTTGACAACATTTCAAATTTAAAAGCCCACTGAAGGAAAATAGTTCGTAACCGCTCGTTACCGCTGTCTATGAAAGATGGGGCAGTCATCTTGAAAATAATGTCACTTTGTTATGCTAGATAATAATTAAAATTGCACTTTATTTGAAGCGAGTATATGAGTATGAGCTCAAAAACAACTCCATTTAGCTTGGTTTTCTTTAGCTTGCTGGGCTCATTGAAGAGCATTTAGATTAAGGCCCTTCCAGTCCAAGGAATGACAGGTTTTAAAAAACACAAGTTTACCTTCACAAGCCCCTGCCTAAAATCCCAACATTAGTTGGCCCTAAGCTTTAACCTAAAAAGTTCGTTTTCACGCTGTCAAACTGTATTGAAATATTTTGTTGTTGATGTAGCCATTGTTTTGATGCCGATTCTCTTCGATGACGTGACTGTGTTAAGTGACGTCACATAGCCACGTCATCGGGTTCATTTCTTAGAGTTCCTCCTGTTGCTTTGAAGATGCAAATTAAATTCATTATTTTTTTTTTTCAGCTCGTTCGCAGACTACCTGTCATCACAGATGCAAAGTCTCGCCTTCTGAAACTTTTCCGAGATTTTTGGCAGTATTGTGTGGTTTTCATGTTTGCCGAAGATACAGGACTGTGGCCCCGAGAGTGGTTTGAGGGTGTGTGTGACATTGCAGTGAAATCTCCATTACTTATCTCTGAAGGTCACTTGAGGTCGGAGCTGTTGTTCAACGTGGCTCTGAGGAATGATGCTGTGTCACAAGTAAGTGAATAACTTTGCATGCTGGGTAATTTTTCATTTTTTTTGTCGTCTGCTGACTTTTTTGAAAATCAATTTTTTCAAAAAATAAAAAATTCAGGAACACTATCAAAGTGTCAAACAGTTTAGATCCAAATCAGGCCGGACATCTGTCGGGCCTGATCTGGGTCCAAACTGTTTGAAAAGGTTATCAGCAGACGTCAAAAATCGCTTCTGGCAGACAAAGAGCTAAGAGTCAATTTTTCTGTCTCCCCAATCTCAGAATTAGAGTGTTCGGTTGTGACTGACACAATGCAAGCTATTAACACTAATAGGAAGGGGACAGCCCCTGCCTCATTCTTAACCAATCAAAGCCACTGAAATGTGCATAAAGATGATACAGATGATTTATTTCTTTTCTAACACCTGGCTTAACAACTTTACTACCTAAATAATGTCCAATTCATCTTGTATTTATATTTTCTACCACTTCTTAAAAATTCATAGATCTTTTGTTTACAACATTACATTGTATTGCTTATTAATTTATCACATTAGATTTGTAGTAAAATGTGATTTGAATCATGGCTAAAGATACAAAAGTTAATGTTTAAGGATAAGTGCATATGGGGTTGTTATATAGTAATACAGTAAAACCTGTATAAAACGGCCACTCAAAAGTAGACAAAACAAAAGTATTAATGGCAACTGGTAGCTTAATGAAGGTCCAAAGTATTGCAGAATGCTCCCCTTGGAGCATTCTGCAATACTCTTGACCTGCATTAAGCGATAATCGGTCTTGAAACCCATTTTTTGGTCTTTTTTACAGTGGACGTTTTACATGTTTTACTATAGATTTGTCGTAAAATGTGATTTGAAGCATGGCTATAGATACAACAGGAAATGTACATATGAGGTTGTTACATAGTAATAATTATAATAATATGATTATATTACAGACAGAGCTTCAAGACCTCAGGTTTAGAATCTGTGCCTGGTTGGGGAACATTCCGGAAGTGGATCCTCTTATTAAACAGCTTAGTTTTGCTCAGTGTACATATCTGTTGTCTATATTTAGACTTGAAACACTCAGGTAAATATTTGATGTCTGTTTTCAAACAGTTGTTCATTCCTCACTTTACACAGATGCCTCGATACAGTGCTGTTGTGTTGAGTCTGGGTTGTACAGGAATCAATTATTGAGACCGAGGGGCCGCGGGTTCGAGTCTCACCTGCTCACTGTGTTGTGTCCTTGAGCAAGAACATTAATCCTAGCTTAGTACTGGTTCAATCAAGGAAGACCTGTCCCTATATTACTGAAAGATTGTTTATGGGATGTTAAGAATCAAATCAAACAAAGGAATCAATTATATTTTTGTGGATTATATTGGTATATAAGTCAAACATAAATAATTCCTTTTCCACTCTATCTGAAACATAGAGTAGAAAAAGAATTATATAAATGTCAGGCCTCCGATAAGAGTGCGTATTGGAAAATTATTTTCTTTATTTCTCATCCAAAACATATGTTGTGGGTACTCAAAAGAACCGTCTCAATTTTGAGCACCCGAAATACATATTTAAATTAATGGGTAAGAAAATAATTAAAATTTTACGCAAATAAAATTTCCTTATCTGGACCAGAATGTGTCATCCAATTTTTACTTTTGTAGACATTATAGCTCATTTTAGAACCCGGGTCACCTGTCAACAGTCAAATAAATAAATCAGCCCCTAATCCTTAAATCAGGCATATAAGAATAGATTTTATTGTATACATATGACACAGCTCTCAAGCTTGCCCTTTTCCAGGTACCTTTTACAGGATTCCATATCATACTTGTGACTGATATCCGTATCGAACTTGTGATACAATTTCTAAAGCCAGGCCCATCCTAGGTCAGGTTGGTTTCCTGTTTATGCAGTGATGGTATTAAACATTGTATGGTAGAATGGAACCAGACATATGTCCTCAAATACTTTAAACACTATGTCAAAATATTAAACGTCACATTAATTTTTCTGATGTATACCAATTTTTTTATACAATATTTATTAAAATTAGGATCAAACAAACATATATAACAAAAACATTACAATAAAAGTGACTTCATCTGGCATTTGTATCACCCCTTCATGAATGATTTCATATCTTCAGATCACACTGGTATCTCCATATTTTGTGAGATCCTAAGAGATATGATTTGTTCCTACTGATGTGATACAGTCTATAAGATCAAAGTACTTCTGTATTAATAATTGAGCGAGTGCATGAGATTTCCAACAATGTGGTACATGTATGTGCGACCAGTAAAGCCTCAGATCAGCCTGCGCATACGCACAGTCTGATCAGAGCCTTTGCTGGTCGCTTGAGTATTTTATGATTCTTAAGCTACTGACTGAACACCATTTGGAGTTTCTAAGCTTGAAAGGAGGCTGCAGAGGCTTGTCCAAGTCTACATATGCCAAAATGCCACAGTGTTGGAAATCTCATGCCACGGCTCATTATTATGTTTAGAGTATAGATAGTTGTATGAGTTGACTATCTCGATTTCAGGATATATAATCTTTAGAGATTTCATCTATGTTTCTAATTTCAGAGTAACACATTCCTCCAACCCTAAGGCATTCCATGGTTTGTTTGAATATTTAGAAGACAACATTATCTACAAGGACAAGGCAGGGATGTGGCAATGTATCCATGCTGTTGCACGTATTGTCTTTGAAAAATTCCTCGACAGAATAGCAGAAAAGGTACTAAAAAGTTATCTTATATCAGTCACATTCTAAGAAACATGTTTTCGACATACGCCAGCAAATAGGATGCAAACTAGCATGCTCAGATACAGACTCTAGTTAGAATCTTGAGCTATATGGGCCTCATAGTGAGAAAACCTGTCTTCAACTAAGTAAGAATCAACCAAGTCTGCTGAGCTACAGAGACTAACTAGAATATTGAAACTTTGCTTGTAAGTTTCGCTATTATATATTATACTTTCCAAAGAGTGACTAACCAAGGTGCTTATCAGACTGCACAGATGTGCAGTCTGGTCTGCTAGTCATGTTTGACTCTTTGCTGTGTGTGTTTGTGTTGAAAGCTTGAGCCCATGCCTACCCATTCAGCCAACAGTAAAGACTGATCAGACTGGGTACTTAGTTTAATTGTTGGTTCTATCATACTCGGGCTTATATGGGCCTCGACCTGACAAAACCTGTCTTCGGGGGTTTCTGACAAAGCGACTCAAACCAGTCTCCTAAGCTACAGAGACTAGCTAGAAAATTGAAATTTCGTCTTTAGCAAGTTTAGATATGATACCTTACAGATAGTGAATAACAAAGGTGTAGATCAGTCTGCACGGATGCGCAGACTGGTCTGTGCTTTGCTGTTCGCAACCCCCGAAGACAGGTTTTCTTGCCTCAGGGCACATATGATATAGGCACACTTTTGTTCCATTGCTGAGAATTGTGTAAAGCTGACCTTTAATGCAAGTCTTACCAAACACGATAAATAATAGATATAACAAATTCTAATCCACATCCTAATGTAATGCAAGGTCTAATTGGATAATATCAAAAATTTGCAACAGATAATTCTGCGATATACTGGTGGCAATTCATCATCCACAATTATGTCACTTTTCACTGGATGGCATGTGATTCTATGCAGGCAGCTTGCAATGCTTGGATTATTGACAAAACAAAGGGTATTTTTTTTTACAGAAAACAAGTTAGAAACTGCATTAGGATAGGAATAACTGTATAGTGTTCAAAATTTTCATTGTGGCAGGTATTTCATAAGTTTCCCATACCAAATAACCTTTTATGGCTCCTCTGATATGTCATCGTAAAACGGAATTTTTGACTGTAAAACCAATCATTTACCTCCCCAAATGAAAATTTTGAATACTATCATCTCCTAAATAATTGTTGCTTATTGAATTATTGATTAGGCTGTTATATACAAAAAAGTTATGTCCGCTTGACGTTTATGTCTGCCAGTTCCAAATGTATGAACGCATTTCATTCAAATTTTGACCATACAAACTTTGATCATTTAGAAATTATTTGCATCTAAGAGTAATCCATTTGATAATCAGTGTAGCCGCTGACAAAGCTGTGAACACAAGTACCCTTAAAATCAAAAGTCACAACATTAATAGCATGTGTGTCCGTCATAATCCTGAACTGTTTAAGCACATTAAAACATCACTGAACAGACTCTTTAGTTAGATAAGCTGGCTAGTTGTATGCATTGCTTCTACCGCCACATCCATTAGTCTGTAACATACTCTGACGTCACAAAACATCGATCACGAGCGTGCGTGAAAACACTCACAAATTCATTTTTTATCCAGCATTTTGATAATCAACAAAATCGAACAAATTTGATGTTTTTGCATCATCACAAGCATTTTAACATTAATTAAGACTAATCAGCATCAAAACAATTGATAATGGAAATTCTCTGCTGATTTTGCAGTAAAGGGAGGGGTATAAAACACAAATTTTGTGAACCTTTATGCCCGACATCAGCCATAGTTTTTCTCTATTGTGCAATTGTTGTCATGAACAGACACAACAAATTAAAACAAAAACGGCCTCAAAATGATGTTAGGTTAAGGAGATTTGAAAGTTCTTAAATTGTTATTTGTTTAATTCAAAGGGAGGTAATTTTAGTTAATTTCGTAAATGAAAGATTTGGCACTGCAATTTAGCTCGTTCAATAAGCAGACTTGGGATTTTTAGATGCTTTTTCGTTGTCGGATGCTTCTGGTTACCATTTAAAGTAAAATACGTCACGTTTTGATGATTAACTTCCTGATGATAATGGAAAAAGCTGTGTGCACATTAGGTTTAATAACTCTTTAAGATCAGAAGATAAAATTAAATAATTACCTTTTTTTGTATGTCGGACATTTGATAAACATTTTGGTTCTGTTTTTGTTGCAACATCTTAACTGGATTGAAAGATACAGTACCATGAAAATCGGACGTATCTTTTTTGTTTGGGTATATATAGTAAAACCTGTCTTAAGCGGCAACTAAAAAAACACACGAAAAATTGTTTAAAATACCAATTTATCGCTTGATGCAGGTCAGAAGTATCACAGAATGCTCCAAGAGCATTCTGCAATATTTTCGACCTTCATTAAGCTACCATTTTCCATTAAGTCCATTTTTCCATTGTTTTTGTTTTTTTGTTTTGTTTTTTTCTCAAAATTCAAAATTCGCACTCCCTGGTGTAATGATCCCATGCAATCGTGCCAGTAAAACGAGATAAGACCTTTGTTTTGTCTTTTTTTAAGTGGACGCTTAAGACAGGTTTTACTGTACATCAAACTCACAAATGTACCACTATCTAGTAATGTGGCTTCTTTGTATTTTGTAGGAACGGACGGAGGAGAGAGAGCGGGAAATGGAGATGCATGCCCAGTTTCTGCTAGTTAAGTTCAACCACATACACAAAAGAATAAGAAGGGTGGCAGATAAATTTTTAATTGGACTTGTTGACAAGTGAGTGACTACAATATTTATAACTTCTGGACAGCGTTCACAGAGACCTATTGACTACCCCAGGCCTTACTCAACAGGCACAAAACCTGCAAACAACGTTGTATCTACGTAGATGTGACATCATTATGATGTCACATTGATGTTGATATGACAGTCACTTTGTTTTGATGTTGTGTGCCTGCTGGGTAGCATCCGAGTCCACAAATGATAAAATTTTGCGTTACAAGTTTCTAAGACTTTGTTATTTGCAAACCCTAAAACCCTTTGGTTTATCAGTGTTATATGATACATACTGGTCCAAAATTATCTGCAGTCAAATTTTCCCTGTCACCCAAGATCATCTCAAGGTCAAGGTCACAGACATAGAATTTCATATTTAAGTTTTGTGTTAAAGTTTTTTAGACCTCCTTACTTACAGACCCTATAACTGAATGGGTTCATGTTTTGTAAGATGATACATACTGATCCAAAATTTTGTACAGTACCATCCACACCCCCTAGCTCCTCTCAAGGCCTAGGGTACGGTCACAGACTTTCATGGAGTGCTGTTGTAATTGTACTCGCACTGGCAATAGCATTGGCGTCCACAATTCAGGGTAAAATTTTAGTACAGTTTCTTAGGTTAAATGAATGTTGATTAATATGCCTTTCTTTTGCTGTCAAGTATATTTTACTTTAACTCTTTGCATGTTGGATATTTTTTATGATTTTTTTTGTCATCTTCTGATTTTTTCAAAAAATTCTTTCAGGACAATATAAGAGTGTGAAACTGTTTGGATCCATATCAGGCTCGACATTTTGTCAGGCCTGAGCTGGGTCCAAACTGTTTGCAAAGGTCAGCAGTAGATGACAAATTGCCCAGCTGGCAAGCAAAGATGTGGTGGACAGCCAACATAGCTTCTTTGTTCAGTTGATTTGAAGGAAGGGTTTCTTTTTTTTCCTTTCAGATTTCCACATCTCTTATGGAGTGGGACAGTCCTGAAGACAATGTTAGATATTCTACAGTTGTTGGCAAAATCTCTTGAAGTGGTAAGGCCAGAATATTTTCATTAGTTGATTCAATAACCCTTCTACTGGAATTTTCCGGAAAGTAGAAAAAAAAATTCTAAAATTTTTTTTTTAAATTTTATCGGCAGACTCTATATATTATTTGTTTTGTTGAAAAAAAAAAATTGAGGTTCTGTCTGTGTAATTTTTAGAGTGACACTGTTAAAAGTGATTGTGATGAGATATTTAAAGATTTAATACATACTGTTGGTTTATCTTACTAGTTTTACTGTTTTTTCTGGAGATTTTTAAAAAAAAAAACCTCTGAAAATGACCAGATGACTGGTCATTTTCAGAGTTTTTTTTTTTCGTCTCCCCGACCCTAAATCTGAAAAAAAGTTCCCATAAATCAAGTAATAAAAAAATTCTGGCCTAAGAACGGTTTAGATAACAAATATGATGATTTTATTGGTGATGATTGATTTCTGTTCCGTTACAATGTTAATTAGATGTTTTTTTTTCAGATCAATACTCAATTTAATAGTAATTTGATGAACAGATCTAGAGTGGCTCCATGGTAGAGTGCTAGACATGAGATTGAGGGGTTGCTTGTTGGAGACTCCCTGGAGGCACTGTGTTGTATCATTGAGCAAGGCACTTTATCCTAGATGCTAGATGCTTAGTACTGGTCCCTCAGGCCTGGAAATGTCTCAACATGACTGAAAAATTTTTGATTGGGTATCAGCTCAAACAAACAAAAATAACCAATTAAAGGTTAAAACAATTCCAGTCAATCCAGTGGTATAATTTCAATATTAATATGGTACATTATTATGTTCATGAAATAAGTGTTGATCCTTAAAAGCTGACTCTGATGAGGCCAGCTGATTGAGATCTACATTGTTTTCAGAAGAGAGTGTAGAATTTGAAAAAATTTGGCAGACAGTGAGTTTTGGGGTCAGATAAGGTATTATTACCTTTATTTTCCAGGATCCAAATCAGCATGCTCCAGAATTTAAGATTTCAGGGACAGACTACACACTGAGAGTAGTGGACACCATAATTGATAGGGAGGTCAGTTTACTTTTCATACACATCTAAAAGTACTCTCTGGCCACCAAATTTTCAATTTTTTGATTGCTGGACTCTTGACTATAATTGATGGGGGGGGGGGGGGTATGTTTTCATACACAGTGAGAATGGTGGACATCATAATTGATAGGGAGGTAGGTTAACTTTTCATACACACTAGAGTAGTGGACACCATAATTGATAGGGAATAGGTTAACTTTTCATACACACTAGAGTAGTGGACACCATAATTGAAAGGGAGATACTTAAACTTTTCATACATACTATGAGTAGTGTACACCATAATTGATAGGGAGGTAGGTTAACTTTTCATACTCACTGAGAGTAGTGGACACCATAATTGAAAGGGAGGTAGGTTAACTTTTCATACACACTGAGGGTAATGGACACTATAATAGATAGAGAGGTACATTAACTTTTCATACACATTGAGATAAGTGGACACCATAATTGATAGGGAGGTAGGTTAACTTTTCATACAAACTGAGAGTAGTGGACACCATAACTGATAGGGAGGTAGGTTAACTTTTCAATACACATTAAAGTAGTGAACATCATAATTGATAGGGAGGTACATTAGCTTTTTATACAAACTGAGAGTAGTGGACACCATAATTGATAGGGAGGTACATTAACTTTTCATACACATTGTGTTTAGTGGACACCGTAATTGATAGGTAGGTATGTTAGCTTTTCATACACACTAAGAGTAGTGGATATCATAATTGATAGGGCAGTAGGTTAACTTTTCATACAAACTGAGAGAAGTGGACACCAAAATTGATAGGGAGGTACATAAACTTTTCATACACATTGAGAGTAGTTGACACCATAATTGACAGGGTGGTAGGTTAACTTTTCATACAAACTGAGAGTAGTGGACAACATAATTGATAGGGAGGAAGGTTAACTTTTCATACACACTGAGAGTAGTGGACACCAAAATTGATAGGGAGGTACATTAACTTTTCATACCCACTGATATTAGTGGACACTATAATATATAGGGAGGTATGTTTACTTTTCATCCACACTGAGAGTAGTGACCACCATAATCAATAGGGAGGTATGTTAACTTTCATAGCACACAGACTAGTGGACACCATAATTGATAGGGAGGTATGTTAAATTTCTTAGCACTTATACTAGTGGACACCATAATTGATAGGGAGGTATGTTAACTTTTCATACACACTGATAGTAGTGGACACAATAATCAATAGGGAGCTTATGTTAACTTTCTAAGCACACAGACTAGTGCACACCATAATTGATAGGGAGGAATGTTTACTTTTCATACATATATAAAATTACAGTATTTGCCATTTGGTATAAAGTTATGACCTATATTTGGTATAAAGTTATGACCTATATTAACCATTTGGTATAGATGCAGACCAATATTAATTTTGTCATTTGGTATAAAGTTATGACGTATATTTGTCATTTGGGCATAAAGTTGTGACCTATATTTTTCAATTGGTATAAAGTTATTACCTATATTTGTCAATTTGTATAAAGTAATGACCTATATTTGGCATTTGGTATAAAATTATGACCTATATTTGTCATTTGATATAATGTTTGGTCCTATATTTGTCATTTAGTATAAAGTTATGACCTATATTTGGCATTTGGTATAAAGTTATGACGTATATTTGTCATTTGGGCATAAAGTTGTGACCTATATTTTTCAATTGGTATAAAGTTATTACCTATATTTGTCAATTTGTATAAAGTAATGACCTATATTTGGCATTTGGTATAAAATTATGACCTATATTTGTCATTTGATATAATGTTTGGTCCTATATTTGTCATTTAGTATAAAGTTATGACCTATATTTGGCATTTGATATATAGTTATGACCTATATTTGTCATTTTCCAGAACACTGTGAAGGACTTTGCTTCCCGGAGCTCCCAGATTCTTCAAGAAGCTCTGAAATGGGCCCCTAATACAACAAGATCCCACCTCATAGAATACCTATTAGAGATGGAGAATACAGCTGAAGGGTTGTTTCAGCACAGTGGCTTGTCTCTAGCCACAGAAAGTGTACTCAACTATGCTGGCTATAATAAGAGTGCAGCTGCACTGGGGGTGAGTACCAGTGAACTTAATACAGTAAAACTATGTAAAACGGCCACTCAAAAATAGACAATAAAGATCTTAATGACGAATGGAAACTGAATGTAAGTCAAAGTATTGCAGAATGCTCCACATTCTGCAATACTTTTGACCTGCATTAAGTGATAATTTGTCTTGCAAACCAATTTGTGGTCTATTTGAGAGTGGCCGTTTTAGACAGGTTTTACTGTAGGTCATAGAATACCTGTTAGAGATGGAAATACAGCTGAGGGGTTGTTTCAACACAGTGGCTTGTCTCTAGCTACAGAGAGTGAACTCAATTATGCTGTCTATAATAAGAGTGCAACTGCACTTGTGGTGAGTACCAGCGAACTTGTCATAGAATACCTGTTAGAGATGGAAAATACAGCCGAGGGGTTGTTTCAACACAGTGGCTTGTCTCTAGCCACACAGAGTGTACTCAACTATGCTGGCTATAATAAGAGTGCAGCTGCACTTGAGGTGAGTACCAGCGAACTTGTCATAGAATACCTGTTAGAGATGGAAAATACAGCCGAGGGGTTGTTTCAACACAGTGGCTTGTCTCTAGCCACACAGAGTGTACTCAACTATGCTGGCTATAATAAGAGTGCAGCTGCACTTGAGGTGAGTACCAATGAACTTTATATGTCATAGAATACCTGTTAGAGATGAAGAATACAGCTGAGGGATTGCTTCATCACAGCGTCTTGTCTCTAGCCGCAGAGAGTGTACTCAACTATGCTGGCTATAATAAGAGTGCAGCTGCACTTGAGGTGAGTACCAGCGAACTTGTCATAGAATACCTGTTAGAGATGGAAAATACAGCCGAGGGGTTGTTTCAACACAGTGGCTTGTCTCTAGCCACACAGAGTGAACTCAACTATGCTGGCTATAATAAGAGTGCAGCTGCACTTGAGGTGAGTACCAATGAACTTTATATGTCATAGAATACCTGTTAGAGATGAAGAATACAGCTGAGGGATTGCTTCATCACAGCGTCTTGTCTCTAGCCGCAGAGAGTGTACTCAACTATGCTGGCTATAATAAGAGTGCAGCTGCACTTAAGGTGAGTACCAGCGAACTTGTCATAGAATACCTGTTAGAGATGGAAAATACAGCCGAGGGGTTGTTTCAACACAGTGGCTTGTCTCTAGCCACACAGAGTGAACTCAACTATGCTGGCTATAATAAGAGTGCAGCTGCACTTGAGGTGAGTACCAATGAACTTTATATGTCATAGAATACCTGTTAGAGATGAAGAATACAGCTGAGGGATTGCTTCATCACAGCGTCTTGTCTCTAGCCGCAGAGAGTGTACTCAACTATGCTGGCTATAATAAGAGTGCAGCTGCACTTAAGGTGAGTTCCAATGAACTATACATTAGCCATGTCATGAGAAAACCTGGTAACTGTTTTAACTTGAAATTATTTATTTTTATAGACAAATTGCATTTTTTTTAGTTTTTAATTATTTCTAAAGTTCAGGAATTTGGAAATGTCAGCTTTCAACACTAAGGTACAGATCAGCATGTACATCTGCTCACTACAGTATGATCAGTGCATTTGTTAATCACTGCTTAGATTATCAGGTAGCTCTACCTGTACATGTCAGACCTGATCTGGATCCAAACTATTTGACACTGATGGTATTCCTGAAATTTTTTTTCGAAAAATTTGATTTTGAAAAAATCAGCAGACGATAAAAAAGCATGAAAAAATACCCAGGATGCAAAGAGTTAAATCTAGACTTTCAAGATTCCAGGTTGTCTCCGTTTAAGTACTAGGCCCATGTGTCCAAATATATTTAGGGTGAAAATTGTAAATATGTTGAAAGTTCTTTTGTAATTCAGCAGTAAGATTTACTCTTACAGACATGAGACATGTAGATTTTGTGGAGTATTTCTGGTACGGTAAATGTTCTAAAATTTTGAAACTTTTTCTTTCTGTTCTCAAATAAAATATGATTTATCTGTGCTGGAATTTACAAAATGCTTGTCAGAATAGCAAACAGGAAAGACCCTGGATCAGACTGTAGAAGCAGTCTGATTTTTGTCTGCACTGTTTGCTAAGTTTTTTTGGCAAGCAACTAGTGCTCAACATTTTAGAACATCTACCATATATATTTTTGTGTTTCTTATTTCTGTCACCTTTCTCTTTAGACAGTTTTAGAGAAGGTTAGTGCAGATGCCTTATATTGGCTTTTTAGCTTAAATACTGCCATTGCCCTATCTTTTCATAGGTTTAGATAAGGGGATGATGATACAGGCAATAGTAGTGGACAGCCCTTTATTTGTTGGGTGCATAAAACATTACCCAGAGATCGTTTTCTGAAATCACAATTGAAAATAGATTTAATTGTTTGCATCTTGATAAGGATATTGATGGGTCTGACTCTAAATCCTATCTGACCGGCGCTTCCTACATAGAAACTAGTTCACAATTAAACATGTCTTTTTGTAGTACTGAAAACATTAACTCGATAAACTGTACAAATGATGCATCACCAGAAACAGTCATTTATTCTATTGACACTGACCTTATATTTAGATCCAGGGGACTTCATCTCTACAATCTGAATATAAGGCACTTAGTTCCAAAACTAAACAAATTGCCTATTTTCATGACTCACAATTAATGTCCTGATATTTTTGGTATGTGTGAGACCTTTTTAACTAATTCTGTTTCTGATGAGTATCTTAAATTTAAATTAGGTAAAATATTAAATAAAATAAAGATTCTTTCTTAGAGATCATGCACGAATGCTGGAGGCTTGTTTATGACCATGACCTTTTGTCAGTGAGTCGCATCCAATGAGCACCACACCATTTTTTTCATTCAATGAAAAAATCCTAGAAAACCCTGAACAGTTGAATGTTATGCAATAATACCTCAAGAAAATCTGATTTTGATGCATGCTATCAACAAACGAACAGACCAGCATGCACACAGACTGAAAAATGAATAAGTGAAAAACTAAACTTGATTCATAAAAAAATTCAGTGGAAAAGTGAAAAAGCTGAACTTGCTACATGCAAAATTTCAGTATTTTCACTAGTCTCTATAGCTGATTTAAGTTGGTTTGAGCTTTACCTGGTTGCAATCTCCAAAGACAGGTATTCCCCCAACATGACTCAGTTAAAGCATAACCATATCTGGACCTAAGAATATGAGAATCTATCATGAGTCTGATGTGCAGATACAAAAACCTTTTCTGAGGATCCCTCTTTGACATCAAAAGGCTTGCCAAGTGATTGCAAGCCCTGATTCCAAGAGTCAGATTTTTCTAGCCACCCCCTTACACTAATGATACTTTTTTCTTTGAGCACGCCTTTGAATTTGCAATTTATTTTAAAATTCCACATATTCAGAACTCCAAATAAGAGAATGTAATCAAAATTTATTTTTATTATTTCTCAACCAAAACAAAACAAACTCAATGAGATGGTTCTTTTGAACACCCAAAATACATGTTTGAGTTGATGGGTAAGACGATATTTACGATTTTACGCTAAATTTGTTTCCTTATCTTGACCTTTGAATTTTACTTCAAAATAACCTTCCAGTGGCTCTTGAATTCAGTGAGAGCCAATATTATGTGTTTAGGGGTCAGGTTAAGGTTTGTGAGATGAGATTGTCAGCACAATGAAAACTGTGAAACCCCTATCTGGTATGCATGAATTGGGTTATGAGATGTCCCTACTAGAAGCCTGTATTGAAGCTATATCTACATTTGTACATCAGCTTTAAGGCACCCAAATATGCCCCACAAAAAAAACATGCAGTTATTGCACTTCCCAACTTTAACCAAAAAGTTATGGCCCCTCCCATCTTACCAAACATACCCATATGGTGATTACACTGTTATTTCCCTTCCCTGCTTTCCTAGTTAATTGCCTCAAATGTTTAATCATAAACACTTTTACCGCCAATCATGAGTTTTGTCATCTGCTCTCTCATCTGCTTTGGTTCTAATGTAGCCTATATTTCAAACAATATGGACCCCGATCAGACTGCTCCTGATCAGGGTTTATAGTGTTTGCTTCCATGATAAACATTTAGGCTGATGTGCACTTGAGTATATGCAGCAGACATAAAAAGCAGGCAACATTTTCAGGACAAAAAAGATGGCAGGAAAAGGGTTGACATATGAGGGTTGTCCCAGTAAATCGTGGACTTTTGTTATAACACCAGACTGTGTACAGGTAACTCTATGATATTTAAAGGATGTGTTTATATACATATGGGGAACATCTTGTATAAAAATGGATGGAATCTCAGTTTAGATAACAAATTTATAAACTTTTACTTAATAGTATGTCGGTGTGAGCGGCGCATGTCAAAATATTTTCAATGAAACTCATCTAGTCCAAAAGGTAGCATACATTTAATCAAATTTGGCAGTTGAATTTCAAAACAATGCATTGTCACATCAACTAGTAACTATGCAAGGTAAAGTGTTGAAAACTTGAAACTTAAAATATTTTACATACCTACTACATTTCTATTTTTCAATTATTCACCTTATGAGAATGGTATGGCACAAAAATTAGACTTTCAATATTTTTGGCTATTAAAACATATAAAACTATGTTCTTTTAATGTTAAATGATTGGTTGAACAGTCACTATTATCATACAATGGATTTTGTGTAAAATTATTTTAGTAATATCACAAAGACAAGCTCCGCCAATTTATCAGAACACATGATATTTTTCTGTTAGTTCTGTTAAGGCTAAAAAAAAAGGATTGTTTCTCGGGCCATTTTTTTAAAAAGGATGAGGCAGGCAGGTTTTTTTTTTTTTTTTTTTTATTTCCCCAAAAACAGATGAGGCCATTTTTTTTTTAACAAAATTGAATGAAATTTCTTTGATGCAAGGAAATCCTTGCAAATAGACAGGACTTGATTAAAGAAATTTGCTTATCTGTCAAATAGCTAAAAAGTGGATTAAATTATTGATGCGAGGCAATCCTCGCAAATACACTTGACTTGACAGGACAAAAGTTAAAGTTCCTGTTATTCCCCGGGGGTGGGGGGGCCTTGGTTACAAATGACTAGTGCATAAAAGGTGTTTGTACTAGCCGGGGTGTCTGAAATGCTAGACTGTTGCTCCCCAGTCTGAAAAAATCAATATAGGTGGCACAGGTATTCACTAACCCTCCCCCTTTAACAGTGTTTCTGCAAGACCAGAATTTTTGGGTTAAAAATTTGGGGGTCATTGGCAAATTTAGAGGGTCAGAACTTTTTTATTTACTGTATAATTACTTTTTGTCTGAGCATGCGTCAATATTAAAGGTATTTGAAGAATGTCCCCTATCGTAAGATAAAAGTTCTCGAAATTCGGTGCATGTTTTACTATCAATAGGCATGTGATCAACAGCTTTTGTTACATTTTCTGTTTCATGAGAATTATTCAATGTTGTGTTGCTTGTAGTTAAAGCCCTATCCTCCAGAGGACAAGAAATAAAAGCGTCTGCTCACCAATTTCATTATGGGTCAGCCATTGATGTTTTAACAGTTGAGGGCTTTACGCTACATAATGCCCAAAAATAGCAGCGAGAGCGAAACAAGCCAAAATTATTTGGAACGACACCCCATCTGTGCGAATCACAAATGACTTTTGACATGCGCAGTCGTCGTTTTTGAAATAAATCAGATACGTCATGGAAATACCCAGCAAAGATATTTGTGCGCAGGTCTATTTTCCACAGGAACACTATTTATAGAAGCGTTATCATCGACTCAGATCTCGGCACATAAAGCAGATGAAGTTTCATTCTCGCTGCTGTTTTTGTGTGTGTCACGAAAAACGCACAGACAAACTGTCAGTGCGTCAGCAGTCAATTTATTGCGTCAAAAACGCAAGAAACGCACTCGCGTGGAAACACTGCGCTTTTGGATTTGCTCCACTCCATTTCATCAAATAAACCTGGACCGAAAGGTTCTTTAAGGCAGTTTCTCTGAGACGAAATGTCTTATTGCGTTTTTGCCAAATAAAATTTCTAGTTTTGATTACAACCCAAAACTAGAACACATTCAATGGCGTGCCATCGCAAATCCCCACGCTCTAGAAGAAATCTAATGGTAATTGACCCTTTGACCCCATTCCAAGGTCACCAGTTTGATCCTAGGTAAAAAAAATTTCAGTGTATCCTGGTCTACTGCTCATCCCCTTTAATTTGATATGCCACATGGCCATGTTCAGAAAATTAAATTTTTGACCCCTCCCCAAGGCCCCAGGGGGTGGGAACCCAAAAAATTGTGCAGGTGCATGTGCCATTCATGTAAGTAACTCACACACCAAATCTAGTTTAATTTCGGAAAAAAAAATTTTGACCCCCCAACCCCCATGGTACCCCCAAGTCCCACCCCTGGGCATGACCCAGGCGGCCGAATGAAAATCCAGTCTGATATGTTATATATCTTTCATTTGTGAGAAGATACACAAAGTTTGGTTTAAAAATCTTCGAAATTGACTTTGTAATTCAGATTTAATGATGTTTGACCTTTTGGCCCCTCCCCAAGGCCCAAGGGGGTGGAGACCCAAAAAATGGTGCTGTTGCATGTGCCATTCATGTAATTAACTCACACACAAAATCTGGATGAATTTTGGAAAGAAAAAAAAATTGATCTCCCCAACCCCCTACAGTACCCCCAAGTCCCACCCCTGGGGCATGACCCAGGCGGCCAAATGAAAATCCCGTCTGATATGTTTTATATCTTTCATTTGTGAGAAGACACACAAAGTTTGGTTTAAAAATCTTTGAAATTGACATTGTAATTGAATTTTAATGATATTTAATGATATTTGACCTTTTGGCCCCTCCCCAGGGCCCCAGGGGATGGGGCCAAAAAAAATGTGCCGTTGCACACCCCATTCATGTGAGCAACTCACACACCAAATTTGGTTGGATTTCGTCCAATAGTTTAGGAGATGATAGCGTGACGGACGGCGATTGCAATATCTCTGATGCTTTTTAGCTCACCTGAGCCGAAGGCTCATTGGTGAGCTAATAGTATACCAGTGACTCCGGCGTCCGTCGTCCGTCCGTCCGTCCGTCCGTCCGTCCGTCCGTCGTCCGTCAACATTTTCAAACATCTTCTCCTCTGAAACTACAGGGCCAATTGAACTCATATTTCATATGGAGACTCCTTAGGATGGGGGAACGAAAGTTTGTTCAAATGGTCTTGGTCACATGACCAAGATGGCCGCCACGCCCATATATGGTAAAAACCCTTAAAAAATCTTCTTCTCCAGAACCAGAAGGCTGATGACCTTGGGACTTGGTATGTAGCATTGGGGTTGTGGGGCCTACCAAGTTTGTTCAAATGATGATCCTAGGTTGACCTTGACCTACTTAACGTCAAGGTCAAATTTGCTTCCTATTGCATTTAAATGGGAAAATTTCTGAAAAGTTGATTTTTTTGAAAACTGTGGAAGCTTTAGTCATTATTCTCACTTGATATGTTTAACCTAATGAGACAATGGCTATAAATAAGTTTCAAAGGTCAAGGTTGACCTTTGACCTTTCAGCTTAGGTAGCTCATATTGGAGTCCCATCAATATATTAAAACATAGTTTTCTCACAAACCATTGGCCCAATTGAACTCAAAGTTCATGTGAAGACTCCTTATGATAAGTTTGCTAAAATTTATGCAAAATATTTTGGTCACATGACCAAGATGGCCGCCATGCCCATATATGGTAAATAACATTTAAAAATCTTATTCTCCAGAACCAGAAGGTCGATGACCTTGGGACTTGGTATGTAGCATTTGGGATGTGGGGCCTACCAAGTTTGTTCAAATGATGAACCTAAGTTGACCTTGACCTACTTGACCTCAAGGTCAAATTTGCTTCCTAATGCATTTAAATGGATTTTTTTTGAAAATTTCATTTTTTGAAAACTGTTGAGGCCAAAGTCATTATTCTCACTTGATATGTTAAACCAAGCGAGACAATGACTATAAATAAGTTTCAAAGGTCAAGGTTCACCCTTATCTTTTCAGCCAAGGTCGCTCATATTGGAGTCCCAGCAACACATCAAAACATAGTTTCCTCAGAAACCACAAGGACATTTGAACTCAAATTTCATATGAAGACTCCCTTATGATAGGTTAGCCAAAATTTTTACCAATTGTACTGATCACATGACCAAGATGGCCGTCATGCCCATATATGGTAAAAACCCTTTAAATGTCTTCTTCTCTGGAACAAAAAGGCCAATGGCCTTGGGACTTGGTATGTAGCATATGGGATGTGGGCCCTACCAGATTTGCACAAATGATTAATCTAGGTTGACCTTGACCTACTTTATGGCAAGGTCAAATTTGATTCCTAATGCATTTATTGGGGAAAAATCTTGTATTAAGTACCAAATGTCAAGCTGACCTGTGACCTTTTATCCAAGGCCACTCATTTGGACTGCCACACACCTATCTAAACATCTGTTTCTCAGAAATCACTGGGCTGTTTGATGGATTATTCATTGGATTGTTTAAGTCACTTGACCAAAATGTCTGCAACCCCCATATATGGTAAAAGAAAATTTGTTCCATTCCTTTGACCTATTTTAACATTATTAAGGAGATCAGGTGAGCGCCTCAGGACCTTCAGGTCCTCTAGTTTAAAAAAGCGTGGGGATAATCATGTAGACGCTTTACTGAGCGTTTGGTGAACTTTTGATATGATCTTGAAAGATGCGGTGTTTATTTATTTTTTTTTTAAAGAGAAAAAAGTGTATATGCGGGGCATTTCAACTAGATAGGCGGTGCCCGAGAAACATTTGTATTTTTTTTTTAGCCTAAGGTTATAAAATTTTTACAGTGGTATCTACACCCAAATCTAATACAGACATATGCCCATCAGTCTAAATCTTATATTGAAAAAGAGCATACATTTAATCGTAGCATTTTCCTCTGAAAATCCTCATTTACTTTAAAGTAAAATTGCCCCTGCAAAATGATCAGAGATGGCTTCTCCTGCTTTCTTGGTTTTCAAAATTTTTCGGGGGAGGTCCCCCCCCCCTTTCAGTCTAATGTATGATATTTTCAATCTAACATTGCTCAGTCACCACACAACGCTTAGTTAGAAGTGAGGTATTCAAGTAGAGGAGTGGACACGAAGTGTGGGGACAAAAAAAAGAGTAGTTGTACTACCATAATTTGTGATAAGTTGGTTATGAATTGGTTGGCTAAGAATTTGCTGTACCCCTACCATACCATCATCTATCAGTCATAGTCGGGTTTTTAAGACCAGGATCCAGTAAAATACTTGAAAATTTAATACTAATTTGCTCTTTATTTTTTGTTAGATTATCAGTGAAACAACCTTTTTGTGCCTAAAATGGCTTTTATAAAAACCTTTAATTTCATGAGTCTGCTTACGGCGCCTGTTGCGAGCAGAAGAAAACTTAGTTGTTATATGAAATGTGTACGGTTACTGTGGTAATCAGGTAGGGAAAAAGTAAAAAAAGGTAAACAAATAACTCCTAGTTTTTGCCTCAAACTTCCTAGATTTTTCTAGTTTTTTCCTAGTTTTTTTGTAAATAATTTTCCTAGTTTTCTTCTAGTTTTTTCAAAGATGCTGATGGAAAGCCTGCATAAGGCTTAGAGCCTTGATATTTGGTTTATAGCATCACCTAGTGGACCTCTACCAAGTTTGTTCAAATTATGCCCCTGGGGCCAAATATTTATACTTTAGGACATATGTGCCTCGACACAAGAAAACCTGTCTTCCTGGTTTGTGAACAACAAAGGCACAGATCAGCCTGCACATCTGCACAGACTGATCAGCACCTTTGTTTTTCACTTTTTGGAAAGTATCATATCTAAAATTGCGCATTTTCAAGCTTGTCTCTGTAGCTGAGGAGATAGGTTTGAGTCTCGCTTTGTCTGAAACCCCGATGACCGGATTTGTTTTTTCGCAGCCCCTATAATGATTTGATATCTAATGGTTAATGATATCGACAGTTTTGTTGGGGTGTTTAATGGAACAGCTGAACATCCAACTTGAAATAAATCAGCCAATGAGGTAGACAAGAGACTTGGTTTGCATATGCAATAAGGCCCCAAAAGTATATTTTTTTTCATGCTCAACTCAACTGAGCACGAAATTTCAACTGCTCATAAAAACTAAAACACCAACAAATGAAAAAGTTTCTGGCTTAAAGTCTCTCAGATGTATTTATCGTGCTAATAAATGTTGGCATTTTAAAATTTATGAGCATGATAAATTTCGAGCTCAGCTGAGTTGAGCATGGAAAAAGTTTTTAAAATCTTGAGGCCTGGTGTGGTTCGCCATCAATCACAACTTCATTTTCACTACTGGCATATGAATCCACTATTTGAAGTGTATTTCAAGTGCAAGTGAGCTTAGTTAGCTGTCAGTTATATTTATGTTGTCATGAGGTTTGAATGGTTCAGAAATCTAAAGATTTGTTATAGTCTTGCTCATTATAAGCTTCATTACCTTAAAATGCAGGACTTTAATTAAAGTGCATAACAAAATGATAATTATCTTATTTCTCAACCAAAAGATATGTTGTGGGTACTCAAAAGAACCGTCTCAACGAGACGGTTCTTTTGAGCATCCCAAACATGTTAAAACTGATAAGTAAGGAGATATTTACAATTGTACACTCAAAATTTTGTTTATCTAAACCTGTGAATAGGTGAAAGAAAATTAATTTGAATAGCATTTTCAGGGATTCAGCTTGACTCAAATGTACTCTCGGCAGTTTCAGGACTGAAGTTAATTTTGAATCTGAAAATGGTTTTATTATGACCTGGGGTTAAAAAAAGACTCCAGTTATCTGCATCTATGCTGTTTTAAAAACAGGATATCCCTGGTTGTAGCAGTATGAGAGTTAATTTTTGTCTTTCCTCTTCAGAGTTCAACATTAGACAGACGGCCAAAATGTGTGACCACCGACAGCTCAACTTTCATGGCTAACCTCAGTATGAGAAGCAGATTTATGGGAGAGGTAATACTGTAACAGAGTTTAATACTTTTCCTGCTGTTCACTAGAAATGTGGTCTGCTACCACATCTTCTGATGTACTTGATAGTCTCTTCTGCAAACAATATGAACTCAGATCAGACTGCTCCCATAGGAGCAGTCTGATCAGGGCTCATACTGTTTGCTTCCATGAAAAAATTCTGGAGAGCATATGAATATTTGCAGCAGACATAATAAGCAGACTACATTTTTCAGTACAAAAAATAATGGTAGGATAAGGGTTAATGTCTACTGAGAGACATGTGCTTTGATAGCCTATTTTGCAAACAAAATGGGCCCAGATCAGACTACCTTTCTAAGCAGTCCAATCGAGGCTCATACTGTTTGTTTCCATTATGAAAGTTGTCTGGAGGTATAGAGTATATCTTTGAGTTTATTACCCAACCATCTATATATGGAGTAATTGTCTATTTTTTTCTATGTCATGAGTCATTGAACTATTGACCGGTCAATATTTTTGACTATTGACTGGCACTATACCAGGGTCTGGTTACTCGCTTCTCAGGCGCTTATCGACATGCACGACAATGATGCACGTACGGTTCGTTTATGAAAGGAGATGTTATGCAACAATGGTGAAAATAAGGCATGGTTTGGCAACTTTAAACTCCCAATAACTCCGTTGTTTATGGTCAGAAACATGTGTGGGTACTCCTTTTCTTAGTTAATCCAAGCGGAACAATTTGAGACCAAAATTGAGCAGATTTGGTGAAATTTACTGTTTTGTAACGAAACCCCATCATCTACAGGAACGGTGCTAAGTATTTCATCAAATCAGTTGGGTAATAAAACAGTTATTTCATGCATGTTTGTAGTATAGTCAAACTATTACCCCTTGCTACCGTGGACGACCTGATGCACTATTGCACTCGGCCTTTAGCCTCGTGCAATAGTGCATCAGGTTGTCCATGGCACCTCGGGGTAATAGTTTTGACTATACTACAAACAGGCATGAAATAACTGTATAATATGTAGCAGATGTAATATCAGACAACATTTTCAGGATAAAAAAAATATTGGCATGGTAAGGGTTAAATTCAATAATAAAAAAATGTTATTATTATGACATCTTGTGAAAATTGGACAATCTCATGCATGCTACAGATAATATGTTAATGCTTAGAGATTAATACATGGCCACCTCCGCATTACAAGGCATATTGACCCGGTGTCTCTGTACTTTCCTGTAGGGCCTAAAGGCTCCAGGGCAAATATGGAGTGCTGGGCCGATATGCCTGGTAACGTGGCAGATGCCACGTTTTAAACTTTTTATTACATGTTGGCACATGGGTCTTTACATCGCAGCAACGTGAATGACATCATTTATGGCGCTGAGGGGGCATGTGAGGGCCGATATGGGTGCACGCGAGGGCTGATATGGGTTCACGTGAGGCCAATATGGGTTCACGTGAGCAGGCAGTTATGGGTTTGGAATCACGAGCAGTATCAGCCCGGGTAAACTGCAAAGTCATCAATATTGATTTCTGACTCTTCTAAACTTTTCCAGATATCCGGTATGAGGACTATTTGTTCGGATGAAGAGCTGGTGCCTATGTTGTGTGAGAAACTAGTCAAGGCTTGTAAAGAGGCTGACGAGCAGCAGTGTGAACTAGCCATGTTCCGAGTCTGTTCTCTTCTCATCTGTATGAAAGGTAGGGACATTACTACATTCACTGTGAACATAGGTTGTCAAGGCTTGTAAAGAGGCTGACGAGCAGCAGTGTGAACTAGCCATGTTCCGAGTCTGTTTCCTCCTCATCTGTATGAAAGGTAGGAACATTACCACATTAACTGCTAACATAGCTAACTGCTAGCAAATTCTAGTTCTTGTACGACAACAGAACTTTCTAAATTGTTAACCTCGTGTCTTACAGCTGTTAAAAAACATGTTATCAAATATTGTGAAAAAGTATATGAGAGATCTGGTAAAAACCTATTTTGGTCCATTAAAAATTCAGGTGAAATTTTAGATAAACTTAAAGCTAGAGATTTCAATGCGACCAGTTTGTCTACTTATGGTTTTTCTACTCTTTACACTACTTTACCTCGTAATTTAATTAAAGATAAACTTATTGATCTTATTGAAAGAACCTTCCAGAGAGAAGGCTCTCCTTACCTTGCATGTAGTGACAGAAATGCATTTTTTACTTCAGAAAAACCTAAAAAATATCATGCATGGTCGTGTCAAAATGTATGTGATGCGCTGACCTTTTTGTTGGACAACATTTTTATTCGATTTGGCACCAAGCTCTATAGACAAGTAGTTGGGATTCCTATGGGCACTAATTGTGCTCCCCTGGTTGCAGATTTATTCCTGTTTTGTTATGAAAGGGACTTTATGATGTCTCTTTCTGATGATAAGCAGGCTGATGTTATTGATGCGTTTAACACTACTTCCAGATATTTGGACAATATTTTAAATATTAATAATGTTTATTTTGAAAATATGGTTAGTCAAATATACCCTTCAGAGCTCCAACTTAATAAAGCCAATGCCTCTGATACCGAAGCCGCATTTTTAGACTTGCATTTGTCAATTTCTAATGATATTGTTTCTACCAAAATTTATGATAAACGTGACGACTTTGATTTTGAAATTGTCAATTTCCCATTTTTAGATGGTGATGTTCCTCGTTCTACATCCTATGGAGTCTATATCTCTCAACTCATTCGTTTTGCTAGAGCATCTAGCTATGTTACTGACTTCAACACTCGCAATAAATTGTTAACTCAGAAACTTCTTAAACAGGGCTATCGGTATCATAAACTTCGCAAAACATTTTCAAAATTTTATAGACGATACTATGATTTGATTTCTAAATTCCAAGTTGGACTTAAATCTCTCTTGCGCCAAGGACTTTCGGAACCTGATTTCTATGGTGACTTGGTGTATAAGTTGAAGAAGATTGTTGGCTCTAATAATTTTTCAGCGCAGTTCATTAAAATAATTTCCCATTATAAAAAGATTGGCTATAACATTAATGTATTGCAACAGACTGCATGCTTGGTAGTCAACCCAATCACGGTTGGCAACTTTGCTTTCCTTTTTAATTGCACGCCGGTGGGTTGGACTTCAGACTCTATGATGGTTCCGACTTAAAGACTTATCTATTGATGAGATGGTAGGGGCCTGATGCTTTGGCTGTTTGTCGGGCCCACCGGGGTTTACCTGTTGGATTTCTTTTGCTCCGGTATTCAGTTTAATTTACTGTTGAGTCCTTATCCTTGCTTTATCTCCTTGTTTTATCTTGATTTATATGTTTTAGGAGATGATGCATTGATAAGTTAGGGGTCTTTCATGCAAACCAAATATTTATGTGTCTTGATCCACATCTGAATTAAGGGTGAGGTTGGCGCCGTTAAACCGGTTTAAGCCCTCCAGTAAAATATTTTACTGACCGTTCCAAGGCGGTACTTCTTTTGTGGATCTTTTATGTTTTTGTTCTGTCTTGTGTTTACTATGTTTTGTGCGCGTCTGTTTATTTGTGCTTTGTGGTCACCTGCTGGGAAAGGGCTGACCTCTTGGCTCTCGTTTGTGGTGTCTTCTGTGAGTTTGTCACTTTCCCATTGGTATCCTGGGTCAGGTGTGGTACTTGATTGTATCGATTCCTGATCTTTGCAACCTTATTACTTTGATTATCAGAGTTGTTTTGTCTGTGCTGCTTGGCGGCCCTAAAAAGTCTCCCCGCACTTTCATTTAATGCTCTTATTTTTCCAATCCTCAGGATTGTGTGTACAATCTCCTTCCATTATTCCTGTCCCTGGATATCCTCTATGTCTTGTACCGAATTTAAGATCACTAGATGACCGATTTTCATACCCCGTTGTATAACTTCTGCTTTCTATATATCTGTGGACTTGTATTAGCCATTTGAATTATCGCTTGCATTTGTTATACCTTCCTTTGCTTTTAAGGACTCATATTATACTGGCTTGTCATTTTAATAACCGGTGTGTTGATTGCTTGTCTTGGGATGGTACTCACCCACACAACTTTTAATGATAAGAACTAAAATAACAAAATTACATTTATCTCCCATTAGTTTACATTCGGCGTCCTCTGTTCGTATTCCTAGTTCAGTTAACAATTTTCGGGATATGCTTCCTACCATTAGGTTATCTCCTCTTGGGTCACCTATTATCAGGAAGTATACTAAGTAAGTAAGGTTGCAAAGATCAGGAATCGATACAATCAAGTACCACACCTGACCCAGGATACCAATGGGAAAGTGACAAACTCACAGAAGACACCACAAACGAGAGCCAAGAGGTCAGCCCTTTCCCAGCAGGTGACCACGAAGCACACACAAACAGACGCGCACAAAACATAGCAAACACAAGACAGAACAAAAACATAAAAGATCCACAAAAGAAGTACCGCCTTGGAACGGTCAGTAAAATATTTTACTGGAGGGCTTAAACCGGTTTAACGGCGCCAACCTCACCCTTAATTCAGAAGTGGATCAAGACACATAGATATTTGGTTTGCATTAAACCATTTAATGCATTCAAAAGACGCGGAATGTATCCTAATGTTTCTAAGTGCAATGCCAAGAGGTGTGTCTGTTGCGCACATTTATGTACTAAAACTACCATTACATCATCTGTAAATGGTAGAAAATTCTCCATAATTAATAATAATGATTTGGACTGAACTTCATCGGATCTTATCTATGTTATAACTTGAACTGAAACTAACTGTGGAATGCAATATGTTGGACAAACTGGCCGATCCCTCAAGACTAGGTTTCGTGAGCACTTTCGTAAAATGAAAAAGCCTAAAAAATTTGACACATTTCTTTATCGCCATTTCAAAAATAATGGTCATTCACCTAGTAAAATTGTAATTCAGCCTGTTGAAAAAATTATAAATGATCCTAATTCATCAACTAGATTAAAAAATATTAAGAGACATGAAACTGAACTTAAATGGATTAAATTTTTGCAATCACCTTTTCCTTTAGGCTTTAATGATAATATATACCATGAAGGCAACATTTCTAAAATGCCAGATTTTGATGTTTTTTCTGTTTTGGAATGTAAAAAACGTAAAAGTAGATCTCATGGTAAACGTAAAAATGGCAACATTAAGCGCAAAATTTGTACTGAAATACGCTTGAATTCTTCTCTAAAGGATCTTTCTTTGGCTTTAACTAATCATGGTCGACATGGCTTATTTTCATTTTAAAGTTCCTTGCCTATCTCAGTTTTACGCAATTTAGAGTTAGAGGCTAATAAACTTTATGATAGAGCAAACAAATTATATAAAGCAGCACTCCTTACAAGGTGTTATGTTCAACATTTCCTTAGTCCTTATATCGATTCTGAAGTCAACCATAAACGACATTTTATCAAAATCCCATTCATTAACAAAGGTATTGAGTTTATTGATTTACATAGTATCTTCAAGGATAATTCAGTGATTTCATCTATTCCAAATTACTTTAATAATTCTGAAACTCCTATCATTTGTTATAAATATAACAAACCAATAAGGTCTTCGATATTTAACTTTAATAAAATTGTAAATGATTTAGATATAGATTCCAATACTCCTGCCTCCTGAGATTGTAAAAATTCAAATTATTTATATCCCTCTGCAGGGCATGTTATTACAGGTAATCTAAATGTCATTCCTGACGCTAGATTTCGCAATATCATTTCTAAAGGTCCTTAATATAGATCTCCCTCTAATATTGATTTCTCTAAATGTCGTAGAGAGATCGCTGCTTCTTTAAATGACTTCAGTAATCGTTGGTGCAAACGGGAAAATGTTGAACCTGATGCTTTGAAGGAATGGAAGATTAACATTTTTAAAATTATTGATACTCGTATTTCATTTTACTCTCGTAATACACATCTTTTGCCCCCTAAACCTAAATCTTCTTTTCGTCATCTTAAACTTGGTATCCAGGATTTTCATATGAACTATGTTTTGGTTCCAGCAGATAAAGCTGCTAACAATGTTGTAGTTGTTTGACGATTGTATTATATTAATACTCTTAAGCGTGAGCTTGTTGACACTAATGCCTATAAACTGCAGCCTTCTTTAAGTGAAAGGGTGATTGTTGATGGGCATGGTTGTCATACAGCCCTACATTTTGGTGTCAAAGCTAAAGAAAATCAAGACAAAGTTCCTACGTTGTACTGGTTACCTAAACTCCATAAAAAACCCTATAAAGCAAGATTTATTGCAAATTCTAGTTCTTGTACGACAACAGAACTTTCTCAATTGTTAACCTCGTGTCTTACAGCTGTTAAAAAACATGTTATCAAATATTGTGAAAAAGTATATGAGAGATCTGGTAAAAACCTATTTTGGTCCATTAAAAATTCAGGTGAAATTTTAGATAAACTTAAAGCTAGAGATTTCAATGCGACCAGTTTGTCTACTTATGGTTTTTCTACTCTTTACACTACTTTACCTCATAATTTAATTAAAGATAAACTTATTGATCTTATTGAAAGAACCTTCCAGAGAGAAGGCTCTCCTTACCTTGCATGTAGTGACAGAAATGCATTTTTTACTTCAGAAAAAACTAAAAAATATCATGCATGGTCGTGTCAAAATGTATGTGATGCGCTGACCTTTTTGTTGGACAACATTTTTATTCGATTTGGCACCAAGCTCTATAGACAAGTAGTTGGGATTCTTATGGGCACTAATTGTGCTCCCCTGGTTGCAGATTTATTCCTGTTTTGTTATGAAAGGGACTTTATGATGTCTCTTTCTGATGATAAGCAGGCTGATGTTATTGATGCGTTTAACACTACTTCCAGATATTTGGACGATATTTTAAATATTAATAATGTTTATTTTGAAAATATGGTTAGTCAAATATACCCTTCAGAGCTCCAACTTAATAAAGCCAATGCCTCTGATACCGAAGCCGCATTTTTAGACTTGCATTTGTCAATTTCTAATGATATTGTTTCTACCAAAATTTATAATAAACGTGACGACTTTGATTTTGAAATTGTCAATTTCCCATTTTTAGATGGTGATGTTCCTCGTTCTACATCCTATGGAGTCTATATCTCTCAACTCATTCGTTTTGCTAGAGCATCTAGCTATGTTACTGACTTCAACACTCGCAATAAATTGTTAACTCAGAAACTTCTTAAACAGGGCTATCGGTATCATAAACTTCGCAAAACATTTTCAAAATTTTATAGACGATACTATGATTTGATTTCTAAATTCCAAGTTGGACTTAAATCTCTCTTGCGCCAAGGACTTTCGGAACCTGATTTCTATGGTGACTTGGTGTATAAGTTGAAGAAGATTGTTGGCTCTAATAATTTTTCAGCGCAGTTCATTAAAATAATTTCCCATTATAAAAAGATTGGCTATAACATTAATGTATTGCAACAGACTGCATGCTTGGTAGTCAACCCAATCACGGTTGGCAATTTTGCTTTCCTCTTTAATTGCATGCCGGTGGGTCGGACTTCAGACTCTATGATGGTTCCGACTTAAAGACTTATCTATTGATGAGATGGTAGGGGCCTGATGCTTTGGCTGTTTGTCGGGCCCACCGGGGTTTACCTGTTGGATTTCTTTTGCTCCGGTATTCAGTTTAATTTACTGTTGAGTCCTTATCCTTGCTTTATCTCCTTGTTTTATCTTGATTTATATGTTTTAGGAGATGATGCATTGATAAGTTAGGGGTCTTTCATGCAAACCAAATATTTATGTGTCTTGATCCACATCTGAATTAAGGGTGAGGTTGGCGCCGTTAAACCGGTTTAAGCCCTCCAGTAAAATATTTTACTGACCGTTCCAAGGCGATACTTCTTTTGTGGATCTTTTATGTTTTTGTTCTGTCTTGTGTTTACTATGTTTTGTGCGCGTCTGTTTATTTGTGCTTTGTGGTCACCTGCTGGGAAAGGGCTGACCTCTTGGCTCTCGTTTGTGGTGTCTTCTGTGAGTTTGTCACTTTCCCATTGGTATCCTGGGTCAGGTGTGGTACTTGATTGTATTGATTCCTGATCTTTGCAACCTTATTACTTTGTAAAGGGGCTGACGAGCAGTAGTGTGAACTAGCCATGTTCAGAGTCTGTTCCCTCCTCATCTGTATGAAAGGTAGGAACATTACCACATTAACTGCTAACATAGATTGTCAAGGCTTGTAAAGGGGCTGACGAGCAGTAATGTGAACTAGCCATGTTCCGAGTCTGTTCCCTCCTCATCTGTATGAAAGGTAGGAACATTACCACATTAACTGCAATCATAGATTGTCAAGGCTTGTAAAGGGGCTGACAAGCAGCAGTGTGAACTAGCCATGTCGAGTCTGTTCTCTTCTCATCTGTATGAAAGGTAGGAACATTACTACATTCACTGTGAACATAGGTTGTCAAGGCTTGTAAAGAGGCTGACGAGCAGCAGTGTGAACTTGCCATGTTCCGAGTCTGTTCCCTCCTCATCTGTATGAAAGGTAGGAACATTACCACATTAACTGCTAACATAGATTGTCAAGGCTTGTAAAGGGGCTGACGAGCAGTAGTGTGAACTAGCCATGTTCTGAGTCTGTTCCCTCCTCATCTGTATGAAAGGTAGGAACATTACCACATTAACTGCTAACATAGGTTGTCAAGGCTTGTAAAGGGGCTGACGAGCAGTAGTGTGAACTAGCTATGTTCAGAGTCTGTTCCCTCCTCATCTGTATGAAAGGTAGGAACATTACCACATTAACTGCTAACATAGATTGTCAAGGCTCGTAAAGGGGCTGACGAGCAGTAGTGTGAACTAGCTATGTTCAGAGTCTGTTCCCTCCTCATCTGTATGAAAGGTAGGAACATTACCACATTAACTGCTAACATAGATTGTCAAGGCTCGTAAAGGGGCTGACGAGCAGTAGTGTGAACTAGCCATGTTCTGAGTCTGTTCCCTCCTCATCTGTATGAAAGGTAGGAACATTACCACATTAACTGCTAACATAGATTGTCAAGGCTTCTAAAGGGGCTGACGAGCAGTAGTGTGAACTAGCCATGTTCCGAGTCTGTTCCCTCCTCATCTGTATGAAAGGTAGGAACATTACCACATTAACTGCTAACATAGATTGTCGAGGCTTGTAAAGGGGCTGACAAGCAGTAGTGTGAACTAGCCATTTTCTGAGTCTGTTCCCTCCTCATCTGTATGAAAGGTAGGAACATTACCACATTAACTGCTAACATAGATTGTCAAGGCTTGTAAAGGGGCTGACGAGCAGTAGTGTGAACTAGCCATGTTCAGAGTCTGTTCCCTCCTCATCTGTATGAAAGGTAGGAACATTACCACATTAACTGCTAACATAGATTGTCAAGCCTTGTTAAGGGGCTGACGAGCAGCAGTGTGAACTAGCCATGTTCCGAGTCTGTTCCCTCCTCATCTGTATGAAAGGTAGGAACATTACCACATTAACTGCTAACATAGATTGTCAAGCCTTGTTAAGGGGCTGACGAGCAGCAGTGTGAACTAGCCATGTTCCGAGTCTTTTCCCTCCTCATCTGTATGAAAGATAGGAACATTACCACATTAACTGCTAACATAGGTTGTCAAGGCTTGTAAAGAGGCTGATGAGCAGCAATGTGAACTAGCTATGTTCAGAGTCTGTTCCCTCCTCATCTGTATGAAAGGTAGGATCATTACCACATTTACTGTGAACATAGGTTGTCAAGGCTTGTAAAGGGGCTGACGAGCAGCAATGTGAACTAGCTATGTTCAGAGTCTGTTCCCTCCTCATCTGTATGAAAGGTAGGATCATTACCACATTTACTGTAAACATAGGTTGTCAAGGCTTGTAAAGGGGCTGACGAGCAGCAATGTGAACTAGCTATGTTCAGAGTCTGTTCTCTCCTCATCTGTATGAAAGGTAGGAACATTACCACATTAACTGTGAGCATAGATTGAGGTTTCAGGATTAGTGTGAAAACCACTTTGCATACCCAGGCATTTAGTTAAGAGTGCGTAACAGAAGAATCATTTTCTTATTTCTCAACCAAAACATATGTTGTGGGTACTCAATAGAACCGTCTCAATGACAAAAGTAAATGTCTCAATGACAAAAGTAGACAATCCAAAATAAATGGAGATGTTTTTGAGCTCACTTGCATTATCACTCCCTATAGAATGCCATTTTGATTATTATTTAGCAAAACAAAGTTTTGAACTGACATAATTTTAAAAGTGGCTGCCCCATCTTTCATGGTCAGCGGTTACGGACTTTAAACAACTTTTGTGAGTGATTCGCCGGAGTTTACACATCGATAAAATCAACAAAAATAAAATTAATTCCTAAACTAAAGATGTAAACCTCTATTGGTATATGTATTTTAATGCATGGCATTATATTACTCCCAGACATGACGTCATGTTATAAATAGTGAAATTTTCCTATGTTTGATAAGTATCATTATTACATGCGCTGGCCCCTTCAATCTAATCCATTAACTTCTTGGGTATTCTTTTATATTTTCAGATTTAAACAAGCAACTGTTACATGTGATGTGTTGGACCCCAGTAAATCATTTCAGTGAAAAGACAATGAAAGCAGCAGTGGCATGCTGGGAATGGTTACTAGCTGCTAAATCAGACTGGAGTCTAGAGGTATTGCAATAAGAGGATAAAACATTCTTTTCCATGTATTGATATTTTCCAAGTCCTTGTGTGATAATGTGTTGCAGCCCTCACCACTTCGTGGTTCGGGTTGCAACACATTATCACACATCAGCTTGGCAAACGTTAATACAGAAAAGACTGTTATATCATCATTGTTATATACTTTCCTTTCCAGCACACCGGGCTTAAATGGCAATGAAGCCCTCTGCTGCTGTGTGCTAATGGGAATGAAGCCCACAGCCAGTGATTGGTCAACAATCAGCCGCAATGCGACACGTTAAATTTAGATGAAATGTTCAACTGTCAATGATTGAAACACGTCAAGTTTCTATAGTAAACACTTATTAGGTATATAACAATGTTTATCACTAATTGCTTCCAGTAAATTATTTCCTTGGTACCTTTGCTTAATGTATGTATATGCTTTTGGCGAAAAGCATTTTTGTATGTTTAATGCCAATAAAGTATTTGTATTTTTTTTATATTTTTTTTTTTTATATTATGAATATAGGTATCAAACATGGTTTTTCATGCATAACTTTTTGCCATGTCTCAAGAAGTACCCAGATACCATGTACTGGTCCAAATGTTTATTTCATAATTTGTTGTGACAAATAAATGGTCGTTTGAGTCAGACTAAGATGTTTGAAAAAGGGGTACTTTCATCTGCGCCCACGCATGGATTTTCTTCAAACTTTGCATATTAATAACTCATTATATACGAACTATGAAAATGTATTTATCGAATTAGATAGTTAAGAATAAGGCTTAGGAAGCAACCCTGACATACCCCACCTTTGAGGTGGCACCTGTCTCTAAATTTCCATGTCCTAAATCTATAGTTTTGTTTATTTCTATGATTTGTCATCTAGATTGAATCCAAAATACCATAGACATTATTTTAATACCACGAAATCATTTGGATAAATTATGGTTTACGTTTTCAGAAGAAGTGATTGTAAAATTTCAATATTTTTTTTCAAAAATTTACAATACATTCAACATTCAATTCAAAAGATGGATATGTTCTAGTCTTTGTCAAAATATCATATTATCACAAAAACATGCCATATATATACTGCTGATCTTAGCCAAATATCATGAAAATCCAAAACCGGTAACTTTGTCATTTCCTACCTCTAATGGGTAAAGGTCAGTTTTAGCAAAATTGATCATTTAGTTCAAATGAATCAATAACTCGACATAAGGAGGTTGCTTTTAAATCTACTTCCACTTTTCTTAAAGAAAGACATGTTTAGGCAATTTTAAATGATTCAAAGGTCAGAAATGCCGATGGTCTTGTACCTGTGTAATGGCAATATGGGGCCAAGACAATGTGTATCACTTCCTCAAGTCCTGCATGACATTGTTTAAGAAACATAATATCCTAACAATAAACATGTGAAAACAAGAAGACTAAATATTTCCTTTACATCCCAACTGAACTAGAGGAACCACATTTTGGTGCCGTGACCAGGATAACGTGTAACAGAGTCTTATCAAAGGTATCATAAAACAGTGTTCTACATGAATAAATGAGGTCCAGAAATGAAACTGTATGCCTAGAATATACAGCCAGCTAAAGTATAAATGTTGCTATTTGATGGAAATCAGCATCAGTTTCACAAAACAGAATGAACAGAGAAGATTTAAGCATTAAATTTGCAATACCTTTGAAGCCAAGAGTTATCTGTGACCAAATTGGTTAAATTTTAACCAATAGGTTTGACAGGGGGTATTTTGTGAAGCAGGTTTATTAATAAGTCTTACAATTATTAAATCATAGATATAAGGTTCTTCTCCTGTATGAACTGACTTGTCATGAGGTTTCTCTTCTGTATGAATTAAAATTCTTAATAATGTTACATATTAAGTGTAAGATTGGCTAGATGTAGTTTTTATGTTAGAAACTAGATGTGGTAAGTACAGGTGTCAACACATTGTATCATTTTGGCTAATATTATTGTGTAAGCACTTCATTAATTAAGAATCGTAGCACTTAATATCAAAGAGTATTGTTTTTTCTTTTTCAAATCCATAATAGGAGAAAACACTGAACATATCAACTTCTACCAATAGCCGTACTAGTATGATGATTTAAACTAAGCAAGTATTCAAGTATGTTTTACACTGAAACATAATTATTGTATTTTTTTACATTTCGATGAATTAGGGCCATGTGTTTACATCAAGTTGAAAAAATATGTTACCGGTCCTTGAATTTCATGAAATTTGGTACACATATTCTTAACATATATGGATAGTTTATATGTTTAAATGGTATCTTGACAAAGACCACAGCCTGTAAAAATGTTAATTCCAAATTTGACTGAATACAAAATATACAGTCGAAAATTGGGTTGCCATGCTATAAAAATGAATGCCCACCCAATATCCTAATACATACAAAGACATTTTAAGTAACAACGAACTTATCAATGATATAGCTATTTATTAAAACATTTCTCCGCCCGTTACATGATATGTCAATTACTTTAGAAATGATTATAACTGGGTACCCTAAGGTATTATAGTGATATCATTAATGACGTCATAAATAAGCAATGGAATTGCATAAAAACTCAAACGCACCATAAATATTAAAGTTATACCCCAGACAATTAAATAAAATAATATTATCAAAATCCAAGCGTGGGCAGATTCCCATGTTAATTTCCCATACCATGCAAGAGCCCCTTTATTCTGTGGAAAACAGTGAAATATTTATCTGATAAATGGCGAGTGTCTTTGCTTCATACTCTTAATTGGGTGATTTTATTTTTTTTCATTTTGTTTTGTAAAATGAGGAAAAAATAATTGGAAATTCAAACTAAGCTTATTAAAATGTTTTTTTCTATGAAAATGCAATTTGTTACTTCAATAACTTATGACATATTTAACATGTTGTTTAGTTCATGTGTGAGATGTCTGCAGCATGGCAGTTGACTATTGACAAGAAGTTAGGGATATTTCGAGAAGACAAGCCTAGGCCAGACCCACTAGCTAAGGCTGAGGATCAAGTCCTGACCCCAGATACCCCTTATGTGGCCCCACATCAGATATGGACCAAGGTTTGTATTTGAGTTAACCTAATTTCATTTTCCCTTTTATGGGATAAAGCTGCTCAGGAAGATTATGATAGGGTAACTGACTATGGTAGCTTGGTATAACTGAAAAATTATTGAAAATGATGTTAAAGCCAAAACCAACAACCAAACAAAGTCCTTTAATAATTACTTGTAGATGTTAAAAGAATGGGTGTAATTTTTCAGGATTGTTCCTGAATTCAGTTTTTTGAGGCCATAGAAAATCAGCCTGATAGTGAATTAGGCAGGTTTTAATTGCTCCTTTGAACCATTCTTGGATTATCCAAAGACAATTGACCATTTAAATTTGAAACTGATAGTTTTGTAGGCTAACTGCAAATTCTAGGATTTTAATTTTTAAAGTTCAGGATTTTGGAAATTTTGAACTTTCAATCATGTACATTCAATTTGATACTTTTAAAACATAAGTGAGCAGCAAAAGCTCTTGGAAGCCTGGGCATATGTGCAGACTCACCAGAGCCTCTGCTGCTTGCATACATGAAGTATGGAGGTATATGATCAAACTCAAATTTAGATTAGATAAAAATAAGATAAAAATTTCGACTTCTAGCAATGCTGGATACATTAGCATGGGCATTTATTAGAGGCATTGCTCATATGCAATAAGTATCAAAACCTTGTGCACTAACCCATATATTGTACACCTTGATAATGTAATACACAATTTGGTATGTACTAAAACTAACATAACTATTGAACTGATCACTATAAAATTTATGATGATATATGATATTGGCTATCAAGGGCTAGCCTGCTGACATAGGCTTCTTCATTTGACAGTATCTCAAGAACAACCCCCACTTCTTGATAAAGGTGTTAAATGAGTTAAGAATTCTTATGATTTCATTTCTTGTATCTTTATACAGTTTTTGCTAGAGCGGCTGGAGATAGCTAAATATAGCAGCGTGAGCCAGGTAAACATCCTGCTGACCCTGATCAACAAGTCACTGCTTCTCACAGTGGGGAAACATGCTCCGTTGATATCAAGACATCCAGCTGCTATTGGACCAAGACTGAAGTAAGACCAGTGTTCAGGATAAGAGAAAACAGATTTACATACCATATTTGACCTAATGTGTGCACTTTGAGCATAACATTTTCAAAATATCTGTTTTTAAAACAGAGAAGACCCAGATCAACTGACTTTTGATGATGTGGATGAATCATTCCTAATAACAAAAGTGAACCACTGGACTGTCTGGAAATCAGAAGTTCATAATGTGTAAACAACCCATGAAATACTTTATCAGTTACCTCTCATATTAACTGCATTGTTGCATGTTGCCTGATAAACTTTGTCTATCTCACTGCAGGTGCCTTTATCAGGTCATGATGACATTGCACTTTTTGAATGACGTCGCTAATGACGCTGAATCAATACAAAATCGAAAATTACGTCATAATTGCTAGTTTGAAGAGTGAAACAATGGGTAGACTGATAAATAGAATACCAGGTTCGCGTCTTTTGATATCAAGTTTACCAGGCTCGGCTTTGAGAACGCATGTTGAATCACTCGGCAAGCCTCGCGATGTCAACAAGCGTTCTCAAAGCCTTGCCTGGTAAACTTGATATCAAAAGACACTCACCTAGTATTCTCTATTTATGACGTTATGTACTTATTATGTTGAATATGGTATATCTAGCTACCACGGATATATAGTAATGTGATACACATTTTATGAAAAATTAGAAAAATATTCCAATTTTTAATTGAAAAGTAATTTACATGGAGAGAGTGTTTAGGATTTTGAGGCTGGTCATCAGCTCACTTAATATTTATAGCCAAATAAGATTTCTTTTATTAATATGCCTTTAGATTTAATGTATATATATGTATATATATTTAGGTTACTCATGATGGGATTATCCCTGCTACAAGGAGATTATCTCCCCAATACAACCAGTAAAGGTGTTCTCAGAGAGAGGGTCTATGCAACAGCCTTGGATTACTTTGCGTAAGTAGACTTTTTACTTATGAAACTGAAAGCAGTATTTATGCTCCTGCTCTGAGAGAGGAGATGAAAAGCTTTGTGTCAGTCTGTGCATCCATCCAAACAACATAGTTTCACATAACCTAAATACTTGGACAACTATAAACTTAGTACCGCAGTCGGTAGCTAGTCCGACTGCAGATCCAGGATTCCGACCCGGTCCCATACTTTTGTGGAGATTTATTGTGAAATAATTTCTACAGTCATTCTTCTCCCTTCTACTGATTCTGTTGTCAGTTACAAGCGAAAGTATGTGCAACCACTTAGTCAAGTTTGCCCAGGAAAAAGTGTGGTTAGGTGAACTGACTGTCTCGACATGACCATAGCTGTTGACTGAGACGTAAAGATTAAAAACAAACAAAACCTATAAACTTCTTTCCACACATAGGTCCAGATTAACCCTTTGTATACTAATGGATTCTTCCTACTCATTTGATAAGATAAACTCGGGATAGTCCATTGTACATATCTAGGGGTGTCAGGTTATTTTTTTTAAAAGAAATTGAATTTTTTGTCTGAAGATCTCTTATCTATACAAACAGTGTAGACCCTGATTATACGGCATTTCATCTGGGTCTTCACTGTTTGTAAAAGTACTTGTTTAGGGGTTTCCCATATACAAAGGGTTAAGAAACGTTTTGAGTGTAAAATTGTGATTGTTTTCTTACCTATCAAAACTATTACAATGTGTTTTGAATACCAACAACATATGGGCCTTGACGCAAGAAAACCTGTCTTTTGGGGTTTGCGAACAACACAGGCACAGACCAGCCTGCATATCAGTGCAGTCTGATCAGTGCTTTTGTTATTCGCTTTTTGGAAAGTATCAAATGTAAACATTCTACAGGTGAAATTACAATTTACAGCTAGTCTCTGTAGCTGAGGATACTGTTTTGAAACTGCCTTTGTCGGAAACCCAAAGAGAGGTTTTGTCGCGTCAAGGCCCATATTTTTCGGTTGAGAAATATGGAAAGAAATTTTGATTTACACCCTCTTATCTGGAGGGCTGCCAACAGATATCCTAAAAATTTAACAAGTTCATTTGACTACTAGGTGAAGGTTGGAAAATGTAGTGTTGACGGATTGATCTGGGTTTATGCTGTTTGATCCGGCCAATTTGTCCAAATGTTGAGGTTTAACTTTATACAAAGAGGATCTTGCATGAGTACTCATGTAGTATTGAAGGTGTCCATTCCATTTACAATGAATATGCAACAAATAAATGTGCAAAATGCAAATATACAACTCTCAGTAGAAAAATTGTCTCCTTTAAATGTTGTATGCTCTTCCATCTGTTTATATACTTATAGTGTTGGCTTCCAGGGTAAAAAGTATTCTGGAGTGCATATGAATACAAGCAGCAGACATAATCAGCAGATGACATTTTGTGACTAGAAAATATTGGCAGGATTAGGTTTAGATGTCTGTAACTTTCTTTTTCCATTTGAATGTCTATTTTATTTCAAAGTTATGTCCATTGCTTTCAATACTATTACCTCTTTTCTCATCTCAGTGGTCCAGTGCTGTGTCCAACACAGAGAGGGGCAGAGCTTCGTGAAGACATCATAACCTTGGTCAGTTTCTGGTTGTCTGTTCACTCGGACAAGAAGTACTTCCAAGTCAACATCTTTCCTCATGGTTGTTGTAAGTTGTCTTTTCACACCTTTTGTCACACCTACTTGTATCAGGGTGTCATATAGGGGTTCTAATTTCTGTCAGTCTGTCAAATTGACATTAACCCTTAAAGCGCCAATGGCAACAAAAGTCCTCTGCTTTTCTCGTCTACTGAAATGTTTAAGAAGCCTTTATAGCAAACAGGGTGGACCAAGATCAGACTGCTCCTATAGGAGCAGTCTGATCTGGGTCCACCCTGTTTGCTTCTATATTTGAATTAGTCAATAATGTTAGGCAATTATTTGCAGCAGACGACTTCAGGAGACGACATTTTCAGATGCATTTTTTTCTTGGCGCTTTAAGGGTTAAAGTGTGTTTCTCTGCAGAAGAAAAGCTGCAATTATCAAACCTTGTATAATACTTGTCTGGGAGCACAGTGGCTCAGTGGTAGCTTGACTCGAGATGGAGGGGCCGTAGGTTCGAGCCTCACCGGCGTCGCTGTGTTGTGTCCTTGAGCAAGACACATTTTATCTTTGCTTAGTACTGGTTCAACAAAGGAAGACCCATCCAAACATTACTGAAAAATTGTTGACTGGGACATAAAGAATCAAATCAAACAAACATAATACTTGTCCTTGACTTACTCTTCAAGTATGCACTGTGACCAGGTGAGCTTGACCCATTTTTCACGCTCTAGTAACTTTGACAAAATAATCAACAAGGAATAGTGTTTTTCTCTGCAGCATTGATAGCTGTCAGTGTCAAATTTTGCATACATACTTCTAAAAATGAATTTTGGCTAGGAAAAATTTGTGATCTTAAGTGCCACTTAACGGCAAACATACAGTTAAACCTGTGTAAAATGGCCACTCTCAAAAAGGCCGGAAATTGGTTTTCAAGACCAATTATTGCTTAATGCAGGTCAAAAGTATTGCAGAATGCTCCAGGGGACCATTCTGCAATACTTTTGACCTTCATTAAACTACCATTTGTCATTAAGATCTTTGTTTTGTCTAGATTGAGTGGCCGTTTTACACAGGTTTTACTGTACTTTTAAAATGAATTTTCACCAGGGAAAATTTGTGGTCTTAAGTGCTACTTTATGGCATTAAGATCTTTGTTTTGTCTATTTTTGAGTGGCCATTTTACACAAATTTTACTGTACTTCTAAAAATGAATTTTTGCCAGGGAAAATTTTTGGTCTTAAGTGCCACTTAACGGCAAACATAACTAGAATAGCATCAATCGATTTGGGGATGGTGGAAGGGGATCCCAAATATCCACACTTACATTAAATACTGCATAGTACGACAATTTTTTTTACCTTGACCTTTGTCTCCAAGGTCATACCAGCTTAAACCTTTGTTGTCATCTACAAACCATGCACAATCAGTATCTCTAATATATGAACTAATAGACTTCGAGCTAAAAAAGGTCCTGCTCCCCCCCCCTAGGGAATTTTGCAGACATATCCTATCTTAAAGAAAATTTCAAGCCGCATCTTTTAAGAGATGTTTGCACTCTGTGCTCCGGGGCGTTAGTCTCTGACAGCCTGTTACATATGTTACTGTAACAAACTAAGGAAAAAATCAAAATGAAAGTTTGAGCTACAGAGAGAAGACATTAAACCATCTTATTGTTCAAAATTCATTATAGTTTGCAAGCTGGATGCCTAAGCTACGTAAAAGCAGCATTTTAAACAAAATTACAGCCTTCAACCGTGTTATATGCGTTACATAGATTAAATTTCCCTTTGAAAGTTGAAATCGTGACTAACATCATTCATTTTACAGACGATTTGTGCATTTTTACAAGTGTTTTTAATCTTAGTTTACTAAAATACTCATTTGACTAATAGAAAAAACAAAGTTTGCTTTTCTATCTCAAATACATTGTTTTATAAGAGCTATTGAACAACCCTACCCCCAATTTTAAGTATCCAATTTTGGTATCTATTATTGAAGAAAAATATATGAAAATATTTGACTCTCGTGGATAACTTACATTTTTGGCACTGTCTTGCCAATGCAATAAAGAATCATACATTTGCAAGTTTGACATCAGGATCAGAGCACTTATTAAAGTATGTAACGTATGTTACAAGGCATGATGAATGAGCAAGGAAATTGTCTTGGAAGTAAGAGATGATATTTCAGAAAAATACCGTTTTTCACATGTTTTCCTATTAATCTGTAGCCTCTGGTGCCTTAGTCTTAGTAATTACAGTCATTTGCTGATAACAAGCCCATGGAATTGTGTTACCTATGTTATATAACCTTTTTAATCACATATTTCCTAATGCCCATAATATTAAAATATATAGACGTATAGATAGAAAATAATAGTTCTCATTTAAATGACACAGTTTAATAAATATTCCTATTAAATAACATTATTCAAAAACAATCTTTATTCAAGTCACCCACACAATGTCTATCATTGTGTCTGCTTCTATGGGAAAATAATCACCCATTTCATCACAACCAGTAGAATCATGGCATTGTATTAGGACTGCAAACTGAGTACAATCCTGTTCCTCTCCACCCCTTTGGGAATTGTGCAGACATATCCTACCTTAAAGAACAATTCAAGCTGCATCAAATAAGAGATGTTTGCACTCTATTAACTAGGGGGGTTAGCCTGTAATGGTATGATACGTATGTTACCATATCAATTTAATAATAAATGAATTGAAAGTCTGAGAAACAGAAAGAAGACATAAAACTATCCATTGATTTGAATTATTCATGTAGTTTGCATGCTGAATATCTTTGATACATAAGAAAAGATTTTTTAACAAATATACAGCTTCTTATGGTGCTATATGTGTTACATTAATTAAAATTACTTTTTAAAATTGGTAATTGTGACAAACATCACTTATAAGCATGTCGTGTGATCCTCCTCTTTTGCCATCAAAAAACTTAATTTTCTTTGTATGTGTGGCCAGTGCCAGCGTCAAACAACTTGACTCTGACAGCCAAACTTGAATCCTTACCATTCTTCAAAAGCAGAAACAGCATGTCAGTGTCATGGGATCAAACACCTGATTAAATATGGGTTTAATGCCATTTCACATATATGCATACAATGGAGTATGACTCTGGTATATATTTCTGCCTGTGAAGTGGCAAAAGCAATCTAACTGCAGCTGCCTCTGCATCTGTGCTCGTCAAATGATAACTTTGCTCTGATTTTGCAAAATCTATGTCTCTACCGTGTAACTCTAAGAATACTTTAAGATTTCTGACATTGGTCAAACAGAAATTTGATAGGCTGCTTTTTTGCATCATTTGCCATGGAACCTATCCAGTCTTTTGGTGCTTAAGTCCTCAGGTCTTAGATCAGTAGTATTTTGCTGCGCCCAAAGAACTTTATAAGTTTTCTTTAGTTACAATGTTGACTCTTGATGGTTTTGGCAGACCGTCTGAAACAATTACTGTTACACCTTGAAAGTTATCTGGTATAAGAGAAAGAATATGAAGTTGGACATTGCCATCAATTATGTTTGCAGTTGGTTGTTTTTTGATGTCAGTACATTGAAGCATGTCTTAAAATAATGTAAAACCTATGATTTCTCAGTTTTTGCAGCCATATCATTATATAGCTGTTGCATTCAAAAGAAGGAAAGTGGACTATAGGTAGCATGGGATAACCAGTAGTTCTATATTATGCTCTATGGAAGATTTATACAGAGTAAACAAGTTGACAAGGTGCCTCATTTCATGATCCATTGAAAACACTGAAATTGAAAACACTTGCCTCTGACTGTGTTATCAAAAAGGATGTCACGACAATGCCCTTGCTCATTTATTATGACGAGTTATATATATATTACATCCTTTAATAAGCGCTCTTATCTTAGAAACTTAGTGAATCATTGAATTGAAAGGGTCTTATTTGCGCTCTGTTCATCCTGCATTTTATTGCTTTACCTGCTGTGATACATCTAGTTCGTTTATCTGAAGGGAAAGAGTTACCTCGGTTTCAGCACTTCAGAAGTACTAAGACTTCAAATAAGTTTTTGAATGCTTGGGGAAAGATAATAAGTGCAAAGACATTATTAGATGAAAATATGTGGGTTGCATGTATGGATAGGCTACATTTATAAAAGTTAACCAGCTAAAATATGATTCTTTATCACAGAAATATTAAGGTACATCAGTCCAGGTACTTATTGCTCTTAATGGCATAGTTTTACTCCTTGTAAAGCTTTAGTCTTTCTCCTACTTGCAGAGTATCACTTGAAACACATACTTAAAGAGCCAACTATTAGGAACTCATATCAGTTTCCGAATGTACCAAGCCATAAATGGCAAAATTGGAAAGTTGATAATGGCTCATCAATTTTGAGTGGACTGGTGGTAAAATTGAATAACAGTAAATGATTGAAATATTGTGTGATGATTCTACTAGTTGCAAGGAGGCGTGTGATAATAATGATTACCACAGAAGCAACAACTGTAACAACAGTGCATGGGCTTGATAATCAGAAATGAATATAATTTCTAGTGTTTTGGCACCAAAGACTTATAAGTACACATTAAGTGTCCTGATCTTAAACTTAATGACATCTTGCAGATATATGAGCAAGACAGACTTAGAAAATGAAAAATATCCACATGCTGTAATCGCTTTTATGTGTTTTACTTAAACGGTAATAACAAAATTTGCTTCTCTGTAATACTGGGAGTAGGGCTGTGTATTAGCTCCTATAAGACAATATAGATAGAAAAGCAAACTTGGTTTTTCCTATTCATCAATTGAGTATATGTTTGTAAAATCTAATAAAACAGTTTGAAACCAAGTCATAGTAGTTGTTTAACTAAATGACGATAGCCACAATTATAGCTTTTAGATTATAATTAGGTTCATGTAACGCACATAACACCACAGTTAGCCGTATTAATGTTAAACAGCTTCCATAAGTAGTAAAGACATCCAGTATAAAGACTATAAGAATCTCAATTTATTAGATAATTTTAATGTCTTCTTTTGGTGGCTCAAACATTCAAATTTCTTATTCTCAAATTGATATAGTAACATATGTAACAAGCTGTTACAGGCTAACGCCCCGACTTACAGAGTGCAAACATTTCTTATTAAATGCACCTTGAATGGTTACATAAGATGTAATTTGTCTGCAGAATTCCAAAGGGGATTAGGATGGAGCAGACCCTTACTCAGCTTGATGTCAAAATACTGTTTGATGATTTTACTTATCACGCTAACATATGTAACGCTCTCTGATCTTTAAAACTTGATGACAGCTAGCAGATCTATAAGGCTTTATCATAGGAGCCAGTTTAAAATCCCTAAACAATGTAAGATTATCCAACAGCTGCGAGTTTGTTTACAATTTTAGCTCAAACTTTCAAACTACATTTCCTTTATTTGATATAGTAACGCATGTAACACGCTGTTTCAGACTAACGCCCCAACATAGAGAGTGCAAACATCCCTTATTCGATGAAGCTTGAGTTGTACTATAAGAAGGAATATGTCTGCAAAATTCCCTTGAGGAAATTAAAACATTTTTAGGCATATCTTACGTAAAGACAATGAGCTTGCCCATTTATTACATCAGGTAACATATGTTACAGCCTCTGATAATTATAATTTTGCAACAAACTTGCAGATTTATGAGTCTTTTCATATAAGCAAATAAATCCCAAACAATGAAACACATTCATCAACTGCAAATATTTTTTAATTATTTTTACTTTAGTTTTAATACCAAACATTTCACCTTAAAACTGGGTAGGGGTAGGGTTGTATAATTGCTTATTCCAGAAAAAATATTTAAGCTAGGGAAACAAACTTTAATTTTTCTGTTAGCCAATTGCATAAGCTAGTCAGGCATGGTTAAAAACATTTTGCAAAACACACAGAGATGTTGTGAATGTAAATGATGTTAGCCACACTTGCAAATTTTAATGGGTTATCTGATATATGTAACGCATATGACACCTTAGGAAGCCACAATTTTGTTCAAATGGCTGTCATACGTAGTTAAGATATCCAGTATGCAAACTATATGAATGATTTTAAAAAATAAATATTTTAATGTCTTTAATTTGTAGCCCAAACTTTCAATTTACTTTTTCTTAGTTTGATTAAGTAACATATGTTACAGGCTCTTACAGACTAACGCCCCGGAGCACAGAGTGCAAACATCTCTTAAAAGACTCGGCTTTCAATTCTCTACAAGATAGGATATGTCTGCAAAATTCCCTAGGGGGGGGGGAGCAAACCCATTCTCAGCCATCCGTCTATAATTACATGTACATCTAGACACATATTAAGTATTTTGACCTTGGCCTTTGAATCAATGTCACATCTTATGGCTCAATCAAAACATATAGTGTGGGTGCCCAAAAGAACCGTCTCATCTGGTTCTTTTGAGTCCCCACAATGTGTGTTTTAGTGGAGAAATGAGAAAGAGAGTTCAGAGGTCTGTCTCTTTATTCAGACACGTGTTCTAAGTTTTCTCTGTGTTATTACAGTTGAGGAGAGTACGCCAGTAGGGGAAGACTACTCCAGTGTGAATCAGTTGACTATGTCTAGCTCGGACTTTTCTCAGTCCAAGAAATGGTTGTTGACCTTGAACAGCGGAGTCTCCACTTACTCAAAGCGCTCAACTGGTGAGTGATGGGGTTTGATTGACTGTTAATCTTTAGATAATCATTGTGTAGCTCCTTAACAACAGAGAGATACATCTAGATGAGCAAAAATTTTAGCATAAAATTGTTTTTATCTTTATTGATCAGTATGTACATATGTTTTGGGTCCTAAAAAGAACCGTTTTGTTAAAATGGTTCTTTTGAGTACCCACAACATATGAGCCGTGGCATGAGATTTCCATCAGTGTGACATTTTGACATGTGTAGATCGGACGAGCCTATGCAGCCTCATTTTAAGACAATCATTAAATACTCAAGGGACTAGCAAAGGCTCTCATCAGACTGTGCATATGCACAGGCTGATCTGAGGCTTTGCTGGTTGCAAATTCCACATTGTTGGAAATTTCATGCACTGGCTCATATATTTTAGTTGAGAAATAAGAAAATAGATAGTTTTACCCCCTCTTTTCTGAAAGCCTGCTACTCCCCGTTTATTTAAATGCCTATTAACCTTAGTGTACATGTTTATATAGTTGTGCTGTGTCATGTTGCATTGCATTACCAAAACTAACAATTAACTAACTTAAGGTTACCTATGCCTAGTAAATTAGGGCCATGTGACATGGCTGAGCCTATCAAATTATTAAAAATGGTGACATGCATACTTTCTTCCAACATTCGAATACCTATAACTAACTTATTTAATGTATCACTTTACAGATTTTATTAGCAATGATTTTGGTAAGGCCAATGACAAGGTTCCACTCAGGTTCCACATACAAACTTGATTACTATGGGATAAGAGGTTCCACTCATGGGTACAATCAACAAGATAATTAGACAATTGAGTGTCAGATCCAGTCCCAGTTTTATCCAGTGTACCCCAGGGATTGGTCCTAGGTCAGGCTATTTCTGATCCTAATCTTGATTTTCATAAATGACTAACTAGATGATATCGAGCCTTCTGTTTGCCTGTTCACACAAGACTGTGTCTTGTATAGGATCAATTATTCAATGCAAGACCTGTCTCTTTTTGTAAGAAAATCTTAACCCATAAAGCGCCACCCATAATTTGCAGCAGACGACAATTTCAATTTTTGCGGCTTTTTCAAAAATAACAGATAAGGCATGATATTTCATGAGAATCGTCTGCTGGCAGACAATTTTCACGAAATATCATTCTTGATATTTCTCCAAAATTAGGTACGATGTTGCAAACTTTGTCGTCTGCTGCAGTCATGATTGGCGCTTTAAGAGTTAATAATTTATGCCTTGGTTACATTTGCCTTACAAGGAGTATACAATGCCCCTAGGATGTCCAAATCACAGTTTCAGTGCGGCCTCCGCAGGGAGACCTTGCAATCATCATATGGATTAACGGGCATCGTGGCCTCTACGATTTTGTTTAACTCTGCACAATGACAAATTTGAAAAAATTGTAAGCCCGTAGTCCGTAGACATATCACAGTGACATCATACGATCCTCGCACAGGCACCGCTTGATGATCGTGGGGACAACGCAGGGTTTTAGATTGTCATTTTGGCCCAAAAATGATCGCAGACTCTTGCCATAGTCGTAAGGAGCCCACAGGGTCACCGCTGATGCCCTTCCAGGGCCCATAAAATCGTACGGACATCGGACGGCCATCCTGCGGTAACTCAAAGGCGATGGCACTATGATCGTGCAGTGGCCTTGCAACATGTCAACAATTTCCAGACGGGTATATATTGGTTATCATTAGCTGTTTGTTTCATTTCAGTATTTGTCTTCAGGCAATGTCACCGCTCAGTGTGACTCAATATGGACCCAGTTCAGTTTGCTGGTGGAAGCAGTCTTATCAGGGCCCATAGGGTATGCTTCCGAGATAAAATTGTCTGAAGTGCGATAGAAAATATGCACTAACGTGAAATGCATATGCATTTTCAGTATATAAATGCTGGTTGGATAAGGGGTTTAATAAATGATGTAAGAAAAATAAAAAGTCCAGATATTTTTTTGTCTATATTTCTGGGATTTGAATATGAGTAAAACTTCAAGGAATAAAATATAAGGGTCTCGTAGTGAGAACATGTGACTAGTTCGAACATTGAAATTTGAATGTATGAATCTTCTACAAAATGTATTTTACTGAAAACGAATAGCAAATGTGCTGACCAGGCCGAGTAGAAGCGCATTCTGGTCAAAACCTTTGTTGTTCGCATGCAACGACTTCATGTTTGCTTATGATGAAGATTTTATGTGTTGCTGGCAGTAGAGTGCCTTTGGATGATAAAACTGAATAGAACCATAGTAAGCGTTTTAGTCTACGCTGAATCTACGAGACGATGCAATTAAAGCATCTTTATATTTTCAATTAAAGTGATACTTTTCGAATTCTAAAAGTGAACTATTAAAAGGGGTTGTTGTAATATTCTGTGATTTAAACTTTATGAAAACTGCAGAACTTAAAAATTGACATTAAAATATACACAAACGTATCACGCTGTACCTTTGGACCATGTTCAACTAAAAACACTAGCCTCTTAGCACGATTTGTGATCACATGACTTTGAAACACAGTTAAAATGGAATCCAAAAATGAACATGGATGGCCATTTAAATCCATGCACATAATTACGCAACATTAGCACAGTCAGCGTACAGACTCCTTGCGACTTCCACAAGGTCATCATACGGGCATCGTGCGATTTATATAGGGAGGTCGTGAAGATAACACGATGATTGCACGATACCCTTGCGATTGTCGTATGATATCTGCAAGGTCTCTATAAGGTTTTGTCCTAGTTTGCCGCGGAAAGAAATCGTAAGGTGATCCTAAGCAATGTAAACACATACGTCGTAGCTTATAGCCGCCTACGTTGCCGAAAAAATTGTAGGGAAAACCGTAGACAAATAAATCGTACGACGACCGTGGCAAATGTAACCGAGGCATAAGGTCTTTAGAACAAAATGAGACCCTTTACTCCATAGTCTATTTTTAGATCATGACATCATTTTCTATTCTTAGACAACATTGAAAAAATTCAAGAAAAAATTAAGCTTAGGTTTGAATACTTTTGAAAATGTTATGGAAAATGGAGCATTTGCTAAAAAAGATGTATCTCGAAACATTTTGTAGCTAGCAGCTTCAAACTTTATCAGCTGATTACCGGGTGAAATTATTTTTTTTATTTTAGTTCAAATTAGGTCAGCTGATAGACAATGATGAGTAGTATAGCTAGAAGCTTAAAACTTAAGATGACCCCCTTGTGTTATGAACCCTTAATTCTTGACATGCAAAGGGTTGGGGGCATAGTGTTTCATAAACATCATTTCTAGTTGTTTATCTCATTGAGATACTTCAAATACCCACAGCATATATTTTCTCTGAGAAAATCCGAAAACATAAATCTCTGAATAACCCATTTATCGTAATGCTATATTTATGTTTTATTGTTAAATGGTATTGCAGGTCAAAGGCTAAGTATAGCCAGCATATTTGGGCTTCAGGTGTCAGATGACCAACATTTAGAGACTGAGAGTAAATGTAATATATACCTCACATGTACACTGTATATATACCTATATCTGGAATGACTTTCTTCTGTCTGGAAATGCAAAGTCTGGTATGGATATCAAAGTGCTGCAAAAATAGTGCGTATGATCAGGAAATACCACAATGACAAACTGCAGACAAACCCATGGCACCGTGAGGAAGAGCTAACAACAATCAAGAGACACCAGGAAGACAAATTAAGTAAAGCAACCAGCTCTCTCTTCCCCATCAAGATGATTGCAAAACTAGAAGGGACATAAAGTAACATACAGCAAAACATAGAACAATTACAGACTCTCGCAATGGGAGTAATAATAAACAACAAGTCAACAACAACAGAACCACCGCCTTAGAATGAACAGCAGCCTAAGCCACCAGGGGGCTTAAATGCATTTTACTGGTACCAAATCTTCGCCCTAGATTCTTCTGTTGTTGAAGTACAAGAAATGTTCAGCTCGCATTGAAGCCTTCTAACTGCATTATTTAGTGAATGAGCCAGCACATGAGATTTTGGTTCGTATCACATTGTCAAGCCATGAAGGCTCAGGGAAGTCTGCACAAATGTGCATTGGTCAGAGCCTTCATTGCTCCCATACTTTAAAGTAAGGAGGAAGATAAAGACTCAAACCAAAATTTATTGGAGGCTGTTACACATATGAGATAGAGGGAGCGCAGTGGTAGAGTGCTTGACTCAAGGTCGAGGGGCCGCGGGTTCGGCCTCACTGCGTTGTGCCCTTGAGCAAGAACATTAATCCTAGCTTAGTACTGGTTCAACCAGGAAGAACAGTCCCTATATAACTGACAGATTCTTGATAGGACTTAAAGAATCAAATCAAACATACGAGATAGGTACCAGAATCTCACGTGCTGGCCCAAATATTCTTTGAACAAAACTTGTATTCTTTAACTCTTCGCATGCTGGTTAATTTTTCATGCATTTGTTGTCACTGACTTTTTTCAAAGTAAACTTTAAAAAAAAATCCCTCAGGAGCACTATCAGAGTGTCAAAACAGTTTGGATCCAGATCAGGACCAACAAAATGTTGGTCCTGATCTGAATCCAAACTGTTTGCAAAGGTTGTCAGCAGATTAGAAAAAGTCTCCACTAGCAATGGAAGAGTTAGTGAAATGATTGCTAAAAGTTTAGTGAAAAATGAAAATTCCACTGCTTGTGTATTTTGATATCATGTTCATCAGACCCAACCAGACAATATAGAGAATTTGTCAGCAGGCATGGTTACTTACTTTATATAGAGAATCTTACATGAGTGCTCATGTTTTATTGAATTTTTCAAACAAGTTGGAGAAAAGAGATAAAATATGAGGCTTTGTTGCGATTTAATTTTATCGCTTTTTCGCAACAAATTTAATAAATTCAATAAAACAGGAGCACAAATGCTAGACCCTACTCACCATATGACACTTAAATTACTTAGAAATTGCATTTATGGCAAAAATGCCAAGATTTTGCCATCTATACTGGACATTGTTATGGACGTCATTATATGACATTACTAAAAGTATTATTGATTTTAACATTATGGCAGTATTACACTCCCAGAGCATATATCTGGAATACTAGGAACAAGTATTTAGCATGATATCTACTACACATTTGTAGCTCATCTGAGCTTAACTCTGCTTGCTAGTATCGTCTGCTGATAACTTTTGCAAACAGTTTGGATCTAAACTGTTTGAAACTCTGATGGTATTCCTGATTTTTATAAAAATCAACAGACAACATAAAAAGCATGAAAAATTACCCAGTAGGCAAAGAGTTAAAGTATACCCAGGCCTTCATCATTTGTCATCCATCATTCATAATCTAATGTGACTGTGACTATGAATAAGTAACAAAGGTCAAGGTGACCTTTCCGTCAAACAAGGTACCTCCAGAAATCTGGTGATCGATGAAAGACCTTATCTTTGAAATACACATGCTTTTATTTTAAACTTATCACCAGGACCTGTGGCACTGGGAATAACAGACGGCCATGATTATATACATGGAAATGCTAGTATTTATCCTGCCAATATTTTTGTCCTGAAAATGGCATCTGCTTTTTACGTCTGCTGCATAAACTTAAATGCACTACAGAATACTTTTACCATGGAAGCAAACACCATGAACCCTGAACAGGGTTCATGGTGTTTGCTTATATGATAAAATCTAGTCTGAAGCCCACTTGAATATATGCAGCAGATGTAAGCAGACACCATTTTCAGGACAAAAAATATTGGCGGGATAAGGGTTAAGATGGGATACAGCTGCTGAGTACAAACACAAGAATCCACCTACATGTAATAAGCACACATGCTCCTATAAGCACACACTGAGTACAGTAAAACCTGTCTTAAACAGCCACTCAAAAGAAGACCAAAAATAGGTTTCCAGACCAATAATCGCTTAATGCAGGTCAAAAGTACTGCAGAATGCTCCTCATGGAGCATTCTGCAGTACTTTTGACCTGCATTAAGCTACCACATGGCTTAAAGACCTGTGTTTTGTCTATTTTTGAGTGGCCACTAAAGACAGGTTTCACTGTACTTGATAGGTTGTTTACACTGTTTGAACTTCTAATTCCTAGTCCATCTGATCTGGATCTACACTGTTTTCAAATGAAGGTATATATATCAGGTGCACTTTAACTCAGGGTGATAATGGGCTCTTGATAGCACTGCACTTCTTTTGCACTCACAGCAAGCAGCCACCATAGAAGATTGCATTTCTACACATTCTTATAAGACAGAAGGCACATGGGGATTCTTTCCAGGGGTCTCTATTCTCCATCCCTGACTTCTATGTCTCAACCTTCAACGTACAGGGACTTCGCAATGATTATCAGGACATCTGCATACAGCAATAGTGCAGAACTCCCAGGATAAAGCCTCAAGCATGATGATATAGAGAAGTGGACACCGGAAAGAGCCCTATTGAACCCCAACTTCAACACCAAACTCCTTGTTGTACCCATCTCAAACTCTCACCTTGTTTCGAATGTCCTTGTACATAGATGAGACTAGGAGAAGTAATTTTTATACAAATACGAATTTCACAAAAAAACTGATGTTAAAGTGAAGGACCTGATAGTTTAGAAAATTTGCATCCTAAACTCAAGGTAATGCACCCATTCTAGAATAGCCTGTCCCAAACTTGAAAATTTACATCCCGTTCATACAAGCAAATTGGCATTAAAAACACAATTATCATTCTGCTGTTTTTAGATATTTATAATGAAAGTGTACAGTGCAGTCCCTTTATAATGCTATATTTGGGGTCTATAGAAATACAGTGGAACTTTGGTCGTTCGAACTCGCCTGTCTCGAACACCATGGATTGCTAGAACTCAATCGTCAGTCCCGGCAAATTCCCTATATATTTAATGTAAAAATACACCACAGGCTCGAACAACGATGGCTCGAACTCTCCAACTCAAAACACGGACCGTAGGGCAATTTTTGATGTATAAACGCTTGGCTGGCTAGTACCAATATTTACCTAACATGAATCATTCAGATGCTTAATATTAGTTAATTATTTTTCATAAGTGCTCCTCGACAAATAATGATTTTGCGCTTGGGTAAACCTAAATTGACAAATTCATTCATTGAGCGGAACGTGTCAATTAAGCAATAAGCGGCAATTAATTAGATCAAAGTTTTGAGTTGTAGTGTAATTTAGTTCTCACTTGTCACAGTGCAACAAATGAGATGTTTTGTTATCAACAGTTCGCAGTTCGATTCAGAGTACAGTCTGGTCAGAGTCTTGTGTGGGCATAGATTCTTAACGCTTGCTTAACATCTAAAGGCAGGCCACGACCGGCCCGCCAGTGCAACGACAATCCAATGGTGTTTTACTGGCGGGCAGATAGTGGCCCACCTTGTGCTGACTGGATTCAGATGAGCATCACACTGAGTGGGTGTACAGTCCGATCCGCGTCTTTGTTTTAAACATCCAGGCGAGTTTGTATGTCATCGCTTACAAGACGACCAGACAACTAAATCGTGATAGCAGATGGGATAGCAAATGCATTGATCAGCATGTGCATATGCGCATGCTGGTCAAGGTATTTACTTTCCGCAGATGCATAATTGCAAACACATGTCGCTTATAATTTAACTCTAGCGTGCAAAGGGGTTAATTGACATAAATGACAGATGTCACGTGCATTTAGCAACTTTGATAGATAAAAACGTGGTGTCCATGGTAAACATAAAGTACATGTGAACTACCTTGAAAATTGTCAGACCAGGTGCCGCTCAAACCCATCGATGGGTCAAACTGGCACCAACGGTCACGACGAGTTTGAGCCATCGAGGTTTTACTGTAGACCATGTTATAAGTGAATCATGTCATAAAATGACTATTTTACAAAGGAATATTTCCTTTGTAATATTTCGTGGTAAAAAAGTTGGTAGCCACAACATGACCATGTTATCCAGTGGTATAAAGGGACTGCACTGTACTTTGTATAACAATAAATAAAATTTCTGAATCAGAACATACCTGATAGGCAATTAGCAAAGGCTCAGACAGGTTTGCCATAGCATTTGCTGATTGCTTATATACAATTCATAATGTGCTTACATGCAATTGATATGACTTCCTTTTTAAATAAATAGTGGTTTAGGGAAAAAATAGACATCTTGCCCCACTCTCTGGATAGCTGTGATTACACGTTTACTGAAAATATTTTTGTTCAAATGAAGAAAAATAGTAAAATTATCACCCACTGTATTGATCACAGAAGCATATTATGTTTGATCTGCTTCAAATGGACCTTGTCAGATTTAAGTAAATATGTATTTTGGGTTTGCAGCTATATAAGGGTTGGACCAATCCACTAAGCTACAGAGACTAGCTCAACATTTTAAACTTTGCATGCAACAATTTTTACTACTATTCTTTTCAGATTGTGAATAACAAAGGTGCTGACCAGACTACCTGGTAGGACAGGCTGGTTTGTGCCTTTGTTGTTCACATACAATAAAATTGTGCTTTCACTTGATGCGAGCCATATAATTTCTTTAACATCTGCAATTGCAAATTGTATTTTACTCTCTTAACTCAGCACATAATTCTGTTTCTTTGAACTGTTTCCATTTTGAATACCCGCAAACAGGCTCTTTGCCAAACAGTGAAGACTGCAAAATGCAGCATTTCATCAGGGTCTGCACTATTTGCAAAAACAAAAACCATCTTCAGGGACAGAAATGCATCTTAATCTAGATATTAATTTCTATCTGTGACCCCTTAAAATACAAAATGGGCTATTCCATACTTATTCTATCAACATGCATGTGAAAACCCATCAGAATGAAAGGGTTAGACTATGCTGAAATACCCTTGAAGTTGAGCGCCTCATATCTGGAGCTCTGTTGTTTTGTTTCAGTGACAAGGAAGAAACAGGATTTGAACAGTGCCTATACCAAAGATTACATCAGGAAGAGAAATCTCATTCTTACTCTTATGGTAAAGTACATTTTTTATGCCCATTCCATTTTCAATGGACGGAGGGGGTGGGGGCATATAGCATCATCATTGTCTGTATCTGATTACTTGTACCATTAGAATGTTATTGCACCATATGAAGGTATCTGACTAATTGTACCATTTGAATGCATATGAGTTATTTTACCATTCAAATTAACATGCACCTAACAGTGCTCCAGATAATTTTGACTACCATCAGTACCGATACTGGTACAAATGAAACTTGATCCGTACCAGCTATTTTCAATCCATACATGTATTCATTTTGGCTTAGCCAATTTTTTTTATGAAAGCTTATACTAGTATTTACTATAGGTTCCGTTGTTGCTGTCTTCATGTACAGTTTGATTACCCATCAATGAAAACTGCGATGTCCCTATATATACACACGTAGGCAAGAATATTGGAACAGGGGTGATTCTTTATATTGCCATCTGTAAACACGCTGCTGTTTCGAGAAATTTCTACTTTCACTTTCTACTTTGACTGGTTCACATGAAATTACAAGGACCAAACTGATAGCAAACTCCCCGAGAGTGGCTTCTGCACACATAGTATTCTGAAAACACGTGTTCTTCAAGGAGACATGGTCAGGGGACGCACCTAAAAGTTGGGGAGTTTGTATTGAAGCAAAAATAAAACATCAATAGGCGGTCCAGCAAGTTGATTGTATAAATTTTAACAGATTCACAAATCAGTTCAATTATCAAGCGTCTTCTGATTAGAATTGGAAGATAAATACGGGTTGCCGGTAAAAACGTACCGTACAGGAAAAAAGACTCCTGTACTCGGTACATACTAATTTTAAACTCTATCCGTATTTGGGAAAAACGGATCTGTAATTTACGTCTGTACGGACGCTATCTGGAGCGCTGACCTAAGTAATTGTATCATGTGAATGTATCTTGAGTAATTGTATCTTGAATGTGTCCGGTAATTGTATCATGTGAATGCATCTGAATAATTGTATCATGTGGATGCATCTGAGTAATTGTTTTAGTCAAATGTATCTTGGAGTAGTTGTATCATGTAAATGTAGGTGAGTAATTGTATCATGTGAATGTAGGGGAGTATTTGTATCATGTAAATGTAGGTGAGTAATTGTATCATGTGAATGTAGGGGAGTATTTGTATCATGTGAATGTAGGGGAGTATTTGTATCATGTGAATGTAGGGGAGTATTTGTATCATGTGAATGTAGGGGAGTATTTGTATCATGTGAATGTAGGGGTGTATTTGTATCATGTGAATGTAGGGGAGTATTTGTATCATGTGAATATATCTTGAGTAATTGTATAGGTGAGTATTTGTATCATGTGAAGATATCTAAGTAATTGTACCATGTGAATGTATCCGAGTAATTGTATCAAGCGATTGAATCTGAGTAACTGTATCATGTGGATGTATCTGAGTAATTGTATCAAGTGAATGGATCTGAGTAATTGGGGCCTTGTGAATGTATCTGAGTTATTGTACCAATATCAAGTGAGTAATCTATTATCAAGTATTATGTGTTTGCAGGCTAGTGCAGTAGAACAATTCACAACTTGGCATAATCCCCTGGAACTGCTGGAGTTGAAAGTTCCTGATGAGGAGAAAGTGTTTGCCTGGCATAATCAAGTAGTTACAGAGAAACAGTGGCGAGAGTATGCAAGACTGGCCTGGGAAGTGTCCCCCACCCTCACTGTCTTCTTTCCTTCTAGGTATGACCTTAAATTACACTTGAATCTTGTTAACTTAAAGTAATAAATGAGTGGTACCTCTTCAGGCCCTGAGGTTTTAAAACTTTTTTTCATGCTCAACTCAAATGAGCATGAAATGTCAACTCTTCATAAAAATAAAATGCTAAAAATTAATGATGTTCCTGTTTTAGAACTCTCAAATGCTAATAAATGTTAATATGCCAACAATTGTGAAATTCTGAATTTTTTTTTATTTGATAAATATTGATATATAGTTTTGCAAGAAAGTTTGAAATTTGAAATCCCGGACTCAAGGGCTGACCTGGAGGCATGCCCAGGCCCAGCCAATTCTTAAAGTCCTTATATCTCAGAAACCATTCAGATCCCCACCCCTAAACCATATATAATGATATGACACATTCAATAACACTTACCATGATGTCACCCAGGTTGTGCCCGGGCATGACCCATCCCCTTCACTTCATAAAAGTCCTTATATCTCAGAAACCATTCAGATCCCCACCAATAAACCATAATACAGGTTTCTTATGATAAGACACATTCAATAACACTGACTGGGAAGTCAACTGGTGCATGCCCAGGCATGCCCCACCCCATTCACTACATAAAAGGCTATCTCGGAAACTGTTCAGTTTCCCACCCCTTAACCATAAAATGATATTCCTTACAATAACACTTACCAGGATTTCCTTGTGAGTGCGCCCTGGCATGCTTCACCCCTTCACTTCATAAAAGGCCTTATATCTCGGAAACTGTTCAGATCCTTACCCCTACTAAACCATATATAATGTTATTATGATAAGATGTATTCAATAACACTGACCAGGATATCCCCTGCAGAAGCCAGCTGATCTGGATCTACACTGATTTCTTAACCCTTAAAGCACCTATCACAACTGCAGCAGACGACAAATTTGGCAACAATTTTCATAATTTTCAGAAAAAATAAGGTATGATATTACATGAGGATTGTCTGCCAGCAGACAATTCTCATGAAATATCATGTCTTATTTGTTATTTTTGAAAAAGCAGCAAAATTTGAAATTGTCGTCTGCTTCAAATTTTAGGTGACGCTTTAAGGGTTAAGGGATATATCCAGACTCAGCAGGATAATGGTTATCATGATATCAGCAGAAAGTGTTTCATGCAAAAAATGTGTTTCAGATTTCACAATTCGGAGACTTTGTTAAGAGAGGTCACTCGACTGGTGCGTAACAACCCAACTGCGGTAAATCATATTCCAACGGCTATCCAGTTCTTGGTAACTCCGCATAGTGTTGAGGTGGATGCTCCAGAGGTGAGGACAGGTCTAGATAAACAATTTTTTTTTTTTTTTGATTTATTACGTCCCAGTTAACTTTTTTCAGTCATGTCGGGATGGGTCTTTCTGGGTTGAACCAATACTAAGCAGAGGATAAAGTGTCTTGCTCAAGGACACAACTCAGTGCCTCTAGTGAGGCTTGAACCTGCGACCCCTTGATCCCGAGTCAAGTGCTCTACCACTGAGCCACCACGCTCCTATAATTTTGTTTGTAAAATTGTGAACATTTTCTTATCCATCAATATTAGTATTTGTTTTGGGTACCCAAAAGAATAGTCTCATTGAGACCGTTCTTTTGAGTACCCACAACATATGTTTTGGTTGAGAAATAAGAAAAGTAGAAAACAAGCCTTTAGATAAAAGTGTGTAACTCAAAAAAATAATTTTCTTATTTATCAATCAAAACTTTTTTGTGGATGCTCAAAAGAACCGTCTCATTAACATTTGTTGTGGGTTCTCAAAAGAACCATCTCAATGAGATGGTTCTTTTGAGCACCCAAAAACAAATGCTTAAACTTATGAATGAGAAAAAATTCATGTGATGTAAAAAAATCTTTGCTTATCTGAACCTATGAGAAAATATTGATTTTGTCATGTCAAGGAAAACCTTTTGGGGCAAGGGCTGTCAATTATACTACATGTACTTAACATATATTTTTTAGATGTCCATTTCAGCCAGTCTCTGGAACCCTCAGTGTGATTCTGATATTATTTCATATAAATGTCTATCTCTATGAGACACTGTGCAGAGAGAGTTCAGTTGCTCCACTCCAAGGTCAAGGTCATAGTGGGGGGTTAACTGTTACAGACATAATTTGTGTTGGTATGTCTGCTGATCGAAAAAAAAATTCCAAACATGTTTACATGTCCACCCTAATATGACAACTTGCAGAGTGAAGGTTTCAATCTACTTGCTCCAAGGTCAAGGTCACATGTTCTGTCAGAGAGGTTCATATTTCCTGAACACCGGTTTTGTGTGGCAGCCCTATAAAGTCTCCCCGCACTTTCATTTAATGCTCTTATTATTCCAATCCTCAGGGATTGCATGTACAATCACCTTCCAACTCCTATGGTGTCATGGGTCAAGTGTGGTACTTGATTGAATTGATTCCTGATCTTTGCCTCCTTAACAACCTTGCTTACCTTAATTCGGAAAATATACCACCTAAATGAGAAGACAAGCAGAGCAAGTGTTTCAGTATCAAGATCATAGTGGAAAGTCAATGGTCAGATGTACAAAACTTTTGGTTGACTCTATGTCTGAGAGAGAAACATCTGTTTTTGTTAAACAAAACATCTACAGTAAAACTTGGGAAAAACGGCCACTCAAAAATAGACAAAACAAAGATCTTTATGACAAATGGTAGCTTAATGAAGGTCAAAAGTATTATAGAATGCTCCCCATAGAATGCTCCCCTTGGAGCATTCTGTAATACTTTTGACCTGCATTAAGTGATAATTAGTCTTGAAAACCTATTTTTGGTCTTTTTTAGAGTGGCCGTTTTACACAGATTTTACTGTAGTATTTATTTTACTGTCATATCATAATATTTCATAAAAAATATACTGTTTGGAATGTAAAATTATAATTTTTGTTATCTTTTTTTTTTCAGCTTGCTCACATATTGACCTGGTGTCCAATATCTCCGGTGATGGCTTTGTCCTATTTTTCTCGCTTGTACCCGCCCCACCCACTGACAGCACAGTGTGCCGTGAAGGCTATGAGATCTTATCCACCGGTAAGTATTGTGGTGAAACTATTCAAAAAGTTTTTCTTTATTTCTCAATTCATCTATATTGTGATCCTCAGCACCACATTACAATGATAATTTTTGTTATAGAGGGACCTGGTGGACGTTAATGCATTGAAAACAAAGTCTGGTTGCTATTATTGCATAATATCAACAATATATTCACCTAGATTTATGAAAAGTATGGTACTATATTTTGTTGCAGTTTCACAGTCAACTGGTGGATTTACATTTAATTAATATTCGTGTTGCAGGCCTAAGCCACATATCAAAACTTCAGTCAGATCAGCTTTCGTAGAATGTAGTAGCCCAGAATAGCAGTGGCTCAGTGGTGTAGTGCTTGATTCAAGATCGAGGGGTTTTAGATTCCAGCCTCACTGGTATTTTTGAGCAAGACACATATATCTTCTATAGGGAGCGCAGTGTCTTAGTGGTAGATTGCTTGACTCGAGACCTAGGGGCTGTAGATCCGAGCCTCACCGGCGTCACTGCGTTGTGGTCCTTGAGCAAGACACATTTATCCTAGCTTAGTACTTGTTAAACCCAGGAAGACCCCTCCCTGTTTAACTGAAGATTGTTGATGGGAAGAAAAGAATCAAATCAAACATATATCTTCTGGTCAGTACTTGTTCAGCCCAGAAAATTTGTCCTGATATAACTGAAAAACTGTTGACTGGGACGTAAAAGATCAAATCAAGCCAAAGCAGCTCTAAATAAGTGTATGTAAGATACCAAATCCATGCATTAACAGCATGTGAATTGCCTTGTTAATAGATGGGTTTGTGTGGGTTGAAACATTTAAAAGCATGTGGCATGGATTTTGTGTAATATTGGTACATATATATTTTCAGGAAGCCTTGTTATTCTATATTCCACAGTTAGTACAGGCTGTCAGATATGATACAGTGAGTAACTTAGAATATATTTCAAATGTGTAGCTTGAAACTGAAGCTGGCATACATCCGTAATACAGCATTTTCAAAAATGGATATGAATAATCAATATTCCTTTCTGTTCTATTGGAATTTTAGCAATGTTTGATGCTTCATCATAGAAACCATCATCACCGTTCATTTGTACAGGTCTGAATATAGTTATTGTATTTGGTTGACTAGAAAATGTTAAGTGTACAGCAAATAAATGTTCTGTTCTGAATTAATCCTCTCCCTAGGGTTAGGCCTGTTTGACTTGTCTACCTTGAAGACACATTCTCCCAGCAGATTGATTTTTAGTATCCTTGGATTCCATATCAAGCTTTGCTCAGTCATTCCTCACCACTTTCCCCAACATTTCCTTTGGTCAGTTAGGTGTCTTCCTTTGGACCACCTCTAGCTGGTGTGTTCCAGCTTACTTGAGATCTATTAATCTTTATATTTATGGGGCTAAGTTAACCAATTTTGGAGGAAGCTAAATTTCCCAAGTATTTGAAATCTTGTAAAACCCTCAAGCTTCATATTTTAATTTAAAAGAACCTGTTGTGTTTAATGATGAAAGTTGACTGTATTTATGATAATTGCGGTATATTTTTGTTCTATTTTTAGATGGGTTATGTGGTAGATTTTATTCTTTGGGCGGCCAAGAGATCTCAGCTATTAGCTCACCAGTTACTGTGGAATATGAAAACCAACAAGTTTCGAGATGAGGATGGGAGTGAAAAAGATGGTAAATATCATATTGTTATGTCCCCAACTTTGAAAAAGTTGAAAGGGCATATTGCTTTCGGCTTGTCCTTCCTTCTGTCCGTCCGTTCAAAATATAAGATATGCATTTATATTCCATAGGGAATAATGTTAAACACATATGATAAATTAACTCTTAAACTAAATATCATATTGTTATGTCCCCAACAAAATGATATCGCGCATCATTATGGCTGCTCTAAACAGACTTTTCATTATCTTATGAACCGGTACAACAAAATGGTTAATTTATCATATGTGTATAAGATATGGTTTTGAAATTTCATAGATGGACTCCGCATCAAAAAATAACTGACCCATATTTTTTTAGTCTGGATTATCTCCCTTTGTGGAGTTATGCCCCTTTTAAAGGGTCATAATGACATTTTGCAATCAGGATATTTCAAACACTATAACAGCTAGGAGTTTCAAACTTGGTCAGCTAAAAGAGGATAATGAGTAGATTACCTGGTGAAAATTAAAAAAAGATCATTTTATTTGTTTTGAGTTATTGCCCTTTGCAAATTCGGACATAGAAAACTTGATATCTCAAAAACCGTTACAGCTAGAAGCTTCAAACTTGGTCAACTTATAGAGGATAGTGAGCAGACTACTTGGTGAAAATTAAAAAAAAAGATACATGTTATTTTTTTGAGTTATTGCCCTATCCAAAACTTGATATTTCAAAAACAGTTACAGCCAGGAGCTCCAAAGTTGGACAGCTGATAGAGGGTAATGAGTAGATTACCTGGTGAATTTTTTTTTTTAAATCTTTATTTTTAGACATCGCCTTTGCATTTTTTTAAATTAATGCCCTTTGCAAATTTGGACATCAAAAACTTCCAATAAAGATATCTTAAAAACTATTATGTCTCCCCCCTTTAGGGTCGGGAGACATATTGTTTTTCCCCGGGCGTCTGTCTGTCCGTCTGTCTGTCTGTCACAAATCGTGTCCGCTCTATAACTTGAAAACCGCTTAAGCTATATTCATGAAACTTTATACAAATATCAAACAGCATGAGATGACGTGCAGAGTGCAAGAATGGTAACTCTGCCTTTTATATTTTTTGAGTTATTTCCCTTTGAACTTTGTGCATCACAAAAATCGTGTCCGCTCTATAACTTGAAAACCACTTAAGCTTTATTCACGAAACTTTATACAAATTTCAATCAGCATGAGATGACATGCAGAGTGCAAGAATGGTAACTCTGCCTTGTATACTTTTTGAGTTATTTCCCTTGGAACTTTGTGCATCAAGAAAATCGTGTCCGCTCTATAACTTGAAAACCGCTTAAGCTATATTCAGGAAACTTTATACAATTATCAATCAGCATTAGATGTTGTGCAGAATGCAAGAATGGTAACTCTGCCTTTTATACTTTTTGAGTTATTTCCCTTGGAACTTTGTGCATCACAAAAAACCGTGTCCGCTCTATAACTTGAAAACCGCTTAAGCTATATTCACGAAACTTTGTACATGTATCAACCAACATGCGTGGACGTGCAGAGTGCAAGAACAGTAACTCTGTCATTTATACTCTTTGAGTTATTTCCTTTGGAACTTTGTCAATCACAAAAAACAATTATCTACACTGACCCAAAATGAAAACTTTACACTTTATTTCTTTGAACAACTGTTTTGTTAGTACACATGTCGCTGTAAGATTTACGCATGCTTATCGAGACTTCGTCGCAGATAACGATAATGCAATTTTTATTCAAATCCCAGGTCAATTCAAGTGTCAACGCTTGAAAAACGTGTTCCTTACGTTGCACGTGCTGAGGAACAGGGGCTTCATTAACAGCTTTAAAACCGACAAGAAAACATTTGCAGCTGAGTACTGGTAATAAAAAAACAATTTATTGTGTTACAAAACGCTTCCATTTAGTGACGGCACGTCTTTCAAAAGATCAAAGAAACCAAGTTATTTGCGTGCTCATGGCGGGGTCTACGGTAAATGATATCGCGCATCATTATGGCTGCTCTAAACAGACTTTTCATTATCTTATGAACCGGTACAACAAAATGGATATGTCAGAGTTCGTGCAAGACCTGGTCGCGCACGTGTGACGACGTTACGTCCTTATCGCGTTAACGCGTTAGCTAACCCACGCAATCGTTTTAAACGGCAACCATTATTGCTCGTCTGTACGGGGTTCATGCACAAAAGATAATTAGTCATTTCTTGCAATGTAACGGACCTGGCATTTTCCAGCATGACAATGCAGGGCCTCACAAAGCACGTAAATAACCACATAATTCCATACTGAAAATAACGTCAACCTCTTGCCTTAGCCTGCATCCAGGGTCATGAACCCCATAGAACACGTTCAGGATGAATTGGGTCGGAGGGTCAGGTCCAATCATCAAATGGATGCGTTAAATGACTCCAATATGCACCTCTGTTAGCATTACATATGTATTCCTAACGTGCTCATACAACGTTACGTAAATTCAATAAGGAGACGTATTCTGTTAAGCTTTCGTAAAAATAGAGGTCACACTGGTTACTGATGATCTTTTTAACATTTCTTAAAGCACACAGTCAGTAATTTCTTGTTTCCAAAATCTGTGTGACTGTTTAAATTGTCTTTTAGGAATTTTCATTTTGACCCCTCTGCACTGAATTATTCATAAAAATTATGAAATTTATGATTTTCATCCAATATTTTTTTCAGAGACATCGATAAGGCATTGAAGATTCGATGACCAAAAAAATTAACCCTGAAATTTAATTTATCATCAACATATATACTTTTGAATACTATGTAAAGTTTTCATTTTGGGTCAGTGTATGATTATTTTATACAAGGTTATGATTGTGCAATAGTTAACTACATTGACAGATATCTTTACTAGATAAGAGCTGATTGTCTGCATGAAATGACTTGAATTTCTGTTAGAAATTATGTATTTTATTTGACATCAAAAGGGGGGGAGACATCTGTTTTTTTGTAGAAAAACAATTCTAGTTACAGCTAGTAGCCTCAGATTTGGTCAGCTGAAGGAGGATGGAGAATAGATTACCTGGTGAACAGGATGGTGGACAAGCTAATGGTTGGGGGCATAGTGTTTCAAAAACACAATTTCTAGTTTTCTGTTAAATCTTTGCTGATATTTTTCAAATTTGAGCTTTTTCCAAAAACTCTTTCAGGAATGTTATCCGTGTGTCAAAGAGTTTGGATTCATATCAGGCCTGATTGTTGAGCCTGATATGGGTCCAAAGGATTTGCAAAGGTTAACAGTAGGTCACTAGCATGCAAAGGGTAAAATATTTAAAATGTGAATATATCACTTCTTACAGAGATTCAATATACAGTAACCTGTCTTAAGGGGCCACTTAAAAGTAGACCAAAATATAGGTTTTCAAGACAGATAATCACTTTATGCAAGTCAAAAGTATTGCAAAATCCTCCCATGCAGCATTTTGCAGTACTTTCGACCTGCATTAAGATACCACATGGCTTTGAGACCTTTGTTTTGTCTATTTTTGAGTTGCGGCTTAAGACAGGTTTCAATGTAGTCAATAAAAAGGCTAGTAAGAAGCAGTAACAAATGAACCTCCCAGTAAACAAGTACAAACAGTGAAGACCCATACGAAATTTTACATAAGGCAGCATTTTATCAGGGTCTTCACTGTTTGCCAAGAACAAAACAATCTACAAATTATCAGCAATCTTAATCATTATAGGGTTTCAAAAAAGGATTTATAAAGCTACTAGGGTAGAATACATTTCACTGGTTAATTTTGTGTATTTGCCCTGTCCTGTTAACAAATAAGTGCCGTGATAAAGGAGGAGTCCATCATAATAGTTCTTTTTTGCCATCACAATCACGGAAGCAGACTGGGTCTACACTGTTTTCTTTGGCACAAGGTACTAAGTGTTTGAAAATTTAAGAACAATGGAGAAATAATTTTCTTAATTACAGAACAAATTGGTGATCAGTTAGAGAGCTTGATGGATGAAATTCAGAAATCCTTGTCGGGACATGCACTCAAGTTCTATGAGAGGGAATTTGATTTCTTCTTCCAAATAACAGACATCTCCAGAATCATCAGGTAAAGGAAGGCAGTTACAAATGTAGAACTGAACTTATCACATCAGCCCAGTCTTGTACAGAAAGTATGTAAGAAGAGGAAGGTTCAGTCCAAAGTTCAGACCTCAAACAGGAGCGCAGTGGCTCAGTGGTAGAGTGCTTGACTGGAGACCAAAGGGCCGCGGGTTTGAGCCTCACCAGTGTCACTGCGTTGTGACCTTGAGCAAGACACATTAATCCTAGCTTAGTACTGGTTTAACCCAGGAAGACCGGTCCCTTTATAACTGAAAGATTGTTGATGGGACGTAAAAAATCAAATCAAACAAACAAACAAACAGACCTCAAACTCAAAGCCTAATTTATAGAGGATCTTACATGAGCCCTCATGTTTTATTGAATTTATAAAATGAGTTGAGGAAAGGAGATTAATGTGAGGCTTGCCAAGAATTTAGTCTCTTTTTCCCAACAAGTTCAATAAATTTAATAATGTTAGATTCCATTTATCACAGGCCATTAAAATTACTTAAAATCCCATTTTTGGTATGAAAAAGTAAAGATTTTGCCATCTTTTTTGATACATTATAATGGATGTCATAGTGTTTCGGTACTAATCTAGTGGTGTATCAATTTTATTGTATGGCGTTATATCACCCCCAGATGCGACATGATGTGATAAGTATAGATAAAGCTAAATTTCATCCTTGTTATATAATTCACCTGACTAAATATTTGCAAAGAAATAAGATTTAGATCTCACACAAGTGGTCATTTAATGTGAAATTTATTATCAATTTTAAATATAGCTCTATGGAGTTTCATAGTAAATGACTGATAATACAAAATTCTATTATGATATAACTTTTTTAACCAGGATTTTATACTTTTTATATAAGACAGTATTTCAATAGAAAGCAGTGTTGTTACTTGGTGGCTAAAAAGCATAACTATAGTTATTGAGAAAAATTGAAATTTCTTAAACCACCAAGCAGCGAATCAGCATATGCTTAGGCAGATTTGGACCAATGTTGATCCCATGGGTGAAAGTTTTCAGGATTTTCCCTGAATTCAGGATTTTGAGGCTGACTTTCTTTGGAAAGTCAGCCTCAAAATGCTGAATAAGGCAAATTATATCAGCTTCGCTGATATCTGTGAAGATTTTCTGAGATAATTTATCATTTAAATTTGAAATTATTATTTGTTTGTAGGCATACTGCAAGTTTTAAGTAATGAATTTCTAAAGTTCAGGATTTTGGAAATTTTGATCTTCATCCATGTGATCGCACATGACAGGTTTTCTTATGGAGTAGCTCAATGTATTTGAATGTATTTCAGACCGTTCCCTAAAGGACCCGAGAGAAAGAAGGCTTGTTTGGAAGCCCTAAGCAAGATTAAGCTTCAGCAAGGTATGTCAACTCAATATATCCTAAACCACTGGTCCTACAGTAACACCTCTCTTAAGCAGCCACTCATAAGAAGACCAAAAATTGTTTTTCAAGACCGATGATTGCTTAATGCAGGTCAAAAGTATTGCAGAATGCTCCAAGGGGGAGCATTCTGCAATACTTATGACCTGCATTAAGCGATAATCAGTCTTTACCCTTGGAGCATTCTGCAATACTTTTGACCTGCATTAATAATTGGTCGATAATCGCGATAATCGGTCTTTAAGACATTTGTTTTGTCTATTTTGAGCGGCCACTTAAGGCAGGCTTTTCTGTATTTAAAAAAAAAAAATCACCCACATGCCCACCTCAAGTGACATGACATACAAAGCAAATGTTCCAGTCAACTTTATCAAAGGCCAAGGACAATGTGGGAGATTTAAAGATTGTATGTACAGAATTCATGTTCATTCTAAGCCATCCTTTGTAAGAAAGAATGAGATTCCAACAATGTGGTATGTTCGTATATGCAGCTGGTCTGAGCCTTTGCTGGTCTCTTGAATATTCTATGGCTGTTAAGCTACTGACGGAACATAATTGAAGTTTCTAAGCTTAAAAGGAGGCTGCACAGGCTGGTCTGAGTCTGCACTTGTCAAAATGCCACATTGTTGAAAATCACATCACAGCTCATATAATCAATTATGAAAACCCTTAAAAGGCCAATCACAACAAAAGTTGTCTGTTTTTGGTTGTCAGCTGAAATGTTTAATAGCTTTTTGACAGACAATGTTGAACCAAATCAGACTGCTCCTAAATTGTCTGATATGGGTCCACACCATTTGCCCCCATATATATATATAGTCAAAATTGTTAGGGAAAATGTGCAGCAGATGACTGAAGCAAACAGCATTTAAGATTAATTTTTGCAGGTACTTTAATGATTAAAATGAATAATCAATACACTTTGACACCCTGATGGCAGCAACTATATAAAAAAAAAGTGAGCCACAGTGGTGTAGTGGATTAATCACTCGCCTTGTACCCAGGAGTCCCAAGTTTGATTCCCGGCTCTCCCAGTCTGTCTGATGAGACTTTAAGCCGGCGCCCCATCTTCTGAGACACTTTAAAACCAGAACATTTGCCTGTTGAGCCTTCCAGTGCTCCTGAACTTAAAACCACAAAAAACATAAACTCACCCTGCCCAGTACTGGCTACAGCCAAGGAACAGCCACAAACATTATATTCCAAAAATACCCAAGAAGGCAAAAAAAAAAATTTAAAAAAATGAAAAAAATTATCCAGCTTCAAAAAGTTAGTGTTTTTTTGTTTTTTTGTTTTTTGCAGGATGTTATCTGCCATCAAATCCAGAGGCCATTGTCACAGAAATAGACTATAACTCCGGAACACCTATGCAAAGGTAAGTTTTTGTTTGAGATATATGAGCTGTGACATGTGATTTCCAACAATGTGGCATTTTGACATGTGTAGACTTAGACGAGCCTGTGCAGCCTCCTGTAAAGCTTAGAAACACCAAGTGATGTTCAGTCAGTAGCTTAACACTCATATAATATTCAAGCGACTAGCAAAGGCTCTGATCAGACTGCACATATGCGCAGGCTGATCTGAGGCTTTGCTGGTCGCACATACCCAATTGTTGGAAATCTCATGTCACGGCTCATATATTATAACTCTTAGCCCTCGAGTCACGACTTTTGCCATCTGCTCCTCTCATCTGCTTATGTTCTTGGGTAGCCTATATTGCAGATAATATGGCCCCAGATCAGACTGCTTCCAGAGGAGCAGCCTGATCAGGGTTCATATTGTTTGGTTTCATGAAAAATTCTAGTCTGAAAGGTATTTGAATATATGCAACAGACATAAAAATCAGGCAACATTTTCAGGCCCAAAAATAGGATTTCGGGTCATTTCTGCTGTCACCGGTCTGTGGGTTGTTTCGGCCTTGGGTTGTTTCGACCTTAGGTTGTTTAAGACTTCAGTCATTTTGGCCGTGGGTTGTTCTGGCTGGGTCATTTCAGCCTGAGTTGTTTTGGCCTGGTTTTAGGGCAGGTTATTTCGGCCCTGAGGCCCCCTGATAAGATTGTGTGAATGAAAATTATTTTTCTTATTTCTCAACCAAAATATACTAGCCAAAAGTTCTAACCCGCCACCTGATTTTCTTAATTTTCTTCAAAACGTAAAATGACTGTCACATTGCCAGGGCTCCAGATAAGACTGCATAATTAAAAATATTTTCTTAATTTCTCAACCAAAACATATGTTGTGGGTACTCAAAAGAACTGTCTCAATGAGACGGTTCTTTTGAGCACCCAAAACACATGTTTAAATTGATGGGTAAGAAAATATTTACAATTTTACGCTTATAAAATTTTCTTATCTGGACCTACGCATTATTCTTTTTGTATCTTGAAATAGCCAGAGGCGTCATTTACCCTAGACAGTAAAAATATTGGTAAAATGTTTGACAGTACATGAAGGATCCCCATTTGAATAGTGGTACCCCCATTTTCAAAATTCGCATTTTCACACAATATGTGAGTCGTGACCTTTTGAAATAATCCACTTTCACACCCAAAACAAGATCATTTCAAAAGCCAAACTTATAATGCATACTGATGTGTTGAAATGAACACTCCTCCTGTATGAGACTCATCGCTGTTGGCAAAAGTGTCAAAAATTACCCCACCATCCAATGCAAATTCTTGTGATTTTGAAATTGAGGGTACCTGTATTCGGCAAAGCCTCCTTGATTTATTTTTTTATAAATTTTGCATAGCCGATTTGTGGTATCGTTTACAGATAGACTGGCCTATTTTGCAATGCAGATGAAATTGATATAGTGTTTTTAAACAAACAACCAACACAGTTCAGGGGGAACAAGGGAGCTTTATTACATAACCTAACTACAGCTCCAACTACAAGCAGCGCGCTTACATAATAATTATAAATACATGTATATGCAAAAATACATGTCGTTGCATAACAACGTTATGCAACGACATAAACAACACCCTGAGTGAATATGCAGCCTGTACAATCTTTTGATGAACAATGTAGATTGAAAGGAATTAGATTAACTAGTTGGCATACCAACTGCAAAAATATACGCCTGTACAATCTTTTGATAAACAATGTAGATTGAAAGGAATTAGATTAACTAGTTGGCATACCAACTGCAAAAATATACGCCTATGGCCAAAAGTAGAATTTAAAAAAAAATACACAAAATAAACAGCATATCATTTAGGGTGGGAAATTTAGGGTGGGGATTAAAATTCGTCCATCGCGCACGCAGCAAACAAAGCAACTGAAGGCGCCAAAGCAGATGCCCCATTACCCTCCTGAACTGATAAGCCCAAAGGTGAAACAGCGTTCAAGAAAACAAGACGCCATCATGGTCATGTGTCTAAATGAAATTAATTTTTAATTCTATTTAAACAAACAACCAACACAGTTCAGGGGGAACAAGGGAGCTTTATTACATAACCTAACTACAGCTCCAACTACAAGCAGCGCGCTTACATAATAATTATAAATACATGTATATGCAAAAATACATGTCGTTGCATAACAACGTTATGCAACGACATAAACAACACCCTGAGTGAATATGCAGCCTGTACAATCTTTTGATGAACAATGTAGATTGAAAGGAATTAGATTAACTAGTTGGCATACCAACTGCAAAAATATACGCCAATTTCACCGAAGGAGTAGTAGTAGGAGACATATTAGGGAAAAATACCTACACATGCTTTTGCATCTGACTCACGATATTAAATCTAGTCTGGAAGTCATTTTCAATATAATTTAAATAGCAAAAACTGGACCAGTTACCAACAAGCTTAATGCTATCTGAAGATAGACCAATTGCATAACAATGCGAGGCACCACCCCTACGAAACGAATGAGAGGCAAACTGAGAGGCTGGTAGGCTACAGGCAGATAAACATTGGCGGACCCGCGCGACGAACCTATCATAAGTCAAAGGTTTTAACCTGTGATTGGTTCTGTAAGTAAGGGCGGGGCCAACTGGACTAGCGCCCAATGAAAGTTGCATACAGTTAACGATAGCCTGAACTGGACACAGCTGGTTGTTTCTCAAACGTGGCAGAGGGGTAAGGTAATCCTTTGATTGATACTGATTTGTTTTAGTCCAGCGGATAAGCAGCGCGATTCCCCAAGGATAGATAAAAATGTCTTTCCTCCTCAAATGTTTATCAGCTTCGAAGGCTGATTCAGAGTTCACCATGACGTTTGATTTGCATAATAATCCATAGAAAGAAATCAGACATGCGGCCCACACAGCCGCGTCCAGAGAAACTGACACGTCTAATTGAGTCAAAATTAACTTTAGCACATCAGGGGTAATAGGTTGTTTACGTGTAACACTGTCTCCCAGGTGGCGTTTTATTCCTTTTAGGGTATTGTTCACACAGAAGTTCTCTTTTAATGGGTTTGGTAGCCCCCATTCAAGATGCAATAAGCGCACAATATTCATATATTGTTTGATAGAGTTGAACTTTAAAGTACGCTCAAGGTAAGTCGCATAGCGACAAAGAGTAAGCGAAGACGCTGGTACAGGTGAATATCCCATAAAAGCACAAAATCTTAAGTATGAATCTCTATGAGTTTTATAAGCCCGCTTAGTGTTCTTGGAATACACCAAACTGGAAAACATAGCTATATCCTGATCCAAGGCGTATTCTAGAGATCTAGCACTGCCTGAAATTAAAAATAACCACAGTTAGTCATGGCAGTTTGAAGCTCTATTAGTCCGTTTGTCTCGTGAAGTCTGCTCACTGAATCTGCTAACTTGTTGAATTGTCCAGGGTAATAAATGGCCCTCAACCGAAAATTATAAATGGCGGAATACCAAAATATGCGACGCAATGCTGCCATAACAGTTTCATTTTTACAGGTCCCTTTGTTAATAAGAGTACATGCTGTAACATTATCACAATGGATAAACACTTTCTTATTGGTCCACAAATGAGCCCAGCGTTTAACTGCTGGCTCCAAAGCCAAAACTTCCAAATAGTTTATGAGTAATGATGCCACATTTGCAGTCCACTGTTTATACACAAAGTCACCCTGGTGAAATGCACCAGCTGCAATTTTACAAGCATCAATACAAACTGGATATGACACCGGACGACAATCTACCATTGGCATACAGCCGTTAAATACCTCCATGAAATTAAGCCACCACAAGATATCTTGCTTCATATCTTTTGTTACATTTTGCCTGTGCCAGGGCTTGCGTAATTTGTTGGCACTCTCAATTAAACGTCTCATGTGGAACCGCCCACCATATACACATTGAGTTATCCAATTGAGTTTGCCCGCTAAGCTTTGAATTTGACGTTTTGTTACATTACGGGACAGCATAAAAGTGTTCATACATTGTTTTACTTCATTCATTTTTTCTTGTGGTATGCTTAAAGTCATGGACGTAGAATCCAAAGTTATACCAAGAAATACAAGTCGCTGACAAGGCCCTTCAAGCTTATTATAGTTAATGTGAAATCCCAATTCTCGCAGGAGCCGTAAAAGAACATTCAGAGCGTGTAAACACTCGTCATACGTGCTCGCAATAATTAGGAAATCATCAAGATAACAAACAATAGTCTTGAAGCCCTTCCTAGCCATGATAGCCCTTACAGCCTGGGTAATAGTATTAAATATCTGGGGTGAGCGGGAAGCTCCAAAAGGAAGCCGCTCATCAATGAGATAAGTATACTGATTGTCATTTTTAAAGCGCCACTTAAGGCCAGTAGCTTTGAAATTTGATGGATGAATCTTTGTACTTCTATACGCATTAGCTAAGTCAACCTTGGCGAGATAACAATTTGGGGCTATTAAATCAACAGCGTCTTGTATAGATTGATATTGAAAATGATCATTAATAGCGTAGTCATTTAGGGCCTGACCCGAAGGTCTACTAGCATCGTGAATAAGGTGCACATTGTTTGAATCCTTTTTTGGAATAGCTCCTAGAGCTGATATGATAGCCGGCTTTCTATCAACGATCCTGTATCTACCATTCTGGATTTCAGTTAAAATTTGGCTTTCAACCTGCGCGCGCACATTTTCCGCCGTAGCGGAGGTATAGTTATCAATTTCGACAGAATGAGATACACAGTCGGGATCAATGATGTGAAAACCGTCTTTAATGCCATTCAAAATAAAATCACGATGCTCGTAGTCCTCTGGGAGAAGGCGTTCCCAAGCACTATGATTTAAACTTGTTGTCCGGTGTTCTGTGAGTTTTTTTGTTGAAACGTCGCGTCTGTATGCGAGTCCTTATGATCCCTTTGCTGGGGCCTAGGATGTCGAAATTTGCAAGATGCCCCAAAAGGGCAGCTTCCTCTCGCTTTGAACAATTTGCAGTCTTCTCTGACTGACTGGCTGTGATTGTTTGGTCCATCAATTTGAACATTAGGTTGTTTCGCGCGTTTGGGCACCAGCAGCTGAAGTTCCATGTGTGGGGAGAATGTGCCCCACTTAAACTTGTGTTCGGCCTGTAGCTCCCTATAGTTATAATCATAATTGAGAACACTGCTCCACTCGTACTTTTCAGCGAATTCGTAAATTTTTGTTGTGTACGCCAAATAAAACTCTATATCCTCTCTAGGCAGTTGCCCAGTGCACAACAGATGATTAAGGAGGCGCATATTCGCCGCCCCCCATTCCTCAATAAAAATACCCAGGTATGGGTGCTCATCGTCAGACCGCAGAACCAGGGTTTCAGTGTCTTTGGAGCCCGACTTGATGACAAATTCTTTACGCCTATTCTGTCGCCGGCGCTTGCATTGTTCTGTGATATATGAAGTTATATGCACAGCTTTGGACGACTGTGCCTTCATGGTTAGAATAGTTCTGGGGTCCATGTGACTCCATTCCGTAGGGGGTGAACTTGTACAGGCTTCTGCTGGCGGGGCTTGAAATTCATTTAGTAAACTGTCTAAGCTCTTACCTGCCCCTTCCAGCTGTCCCATATTCCCGGTTTGTGAAGTTTGCACATTGTGTTCAGTAGCCACATTCACTATTTTCCATTTGTTAATGTCACTCAAAATTACTTTCGTCGTCCCCATAGGAAAATTCAACTCCTTTAAGTCTTTTAGCTCGATTAAGGAGAGGGCCTCCTTAGATGTGAGTTCTTCCTGCCTAAGCACTTGAGTTATTTTCCTACTCAAATTGAGTGATGTAGCCCATTCATCAAAATTAAAATCCGTGGGCACGTCCTGTGTTTCATGGGTGTCCTCTGATGTAGCCATAATTATCACTTATGCAACAAAATAGTTATAAACAAATAGTATGTCCACAAATACATGTACATTCTCGCAATTAAAATTCGTCCATCGCGCACGCAGCAAACAAAGCAACTGAAGGCGCCAAAGCAGATGCCCCATTACCCTCCTGAACTGATAAGCCCAAAGGTGAAACAGCGTTCCAGAAAACAAGACGCCATCATGGTCATGTGTCTAAATGAAATTAATTTTTAATTCTATATAGCTTTTCAGAAAATCAATAAAAACACACGTGGCCGGTTAGAACTTTTGACTAGTATATATGTTACGGGTACTCAATGAGATGGTTCTTTTGAGTACCCAAAACACATGTTCAAACTTATGTTGCCCGGCTCTGTAGGCCAATCAGATTGCTGATCTAGTCTTAAGTTTGATTCCAGCCCGGCTCCATACTTTTGTGGAGATTGGTAGCTGATCCAAGAGGGTTATTGACAATTACAAGCAAAAGTATGTGCACTGAGCATTGATTTTACTGCCTAGTCTGTTTGCCTGGGGAAATATTGTGGATAGGTTAACTGGTTGTCTCATCATGGTCATTGCTGTTGACTTGGATGTTGAATCACAAACCAAAGAAAAAAAAATGTTCAAACTGATGGATAAGAAATTCATCTCAATTTTACACTCAGATTTTTTTGCATATCTGGACCTAGGAGCAAATATCGTATTTAGAGAGGCATGAAAATGGGCAAAACATGACACTAATAAATGTTGTTAGTGTTTATTATATTTAATATTCCAAGTTTTTTACAAGCAATTTGGATAGTCTTGCGTTATGCTAAAATTCCAGGGGCAGATCCAGGATTTTTAGAAAGGGGGTTCATATGTATAAAGGTGTGTGGGGTTTGCTATGCTGATTTGATCTCATTCTTATTAAATATCCAATGGAAACGAAATGTATTTGGTCTCACTGAGACCAAATTATTTCATTTTCATAGGATATTTAAAAGTGGGGGCTTGGGAGGGAGGTTCAAGCAAACCCCCTCTGGATCTGCCATTTCTAAGAACAGGGTTCGCACAGACCCGGGAAAGTCCTTGAATTTGACCTTGGTCCTGGAATTTGAAAAAAAAGTGCCTTTTGTCCTGGAATTGTCCTGGAATTTTGTAAAATCATCCTTGAAAATATGAATTGTCTTTGAAAAATATAAAATACAACTAGTCCTTTCAGATTTATGGGATGTGCAAAAATAAACTGTGTGAAAATTGCAAAAAACTGAGTGAAAACCGCTAGATACACATCAAAGAGCAAGGTGCGACTTGTATTCTATTCTATTCAATTTGTGCGGTAGTCCCGGTTTTTATCACCGGTGTCAGAATCAAAGAAATCGAGTGTGTCTTTTCATTTCGATGCTTCCGGTAGAAAAAAGTGCTTTTTTACACGTTGTTTTAAACAAAATTGGAAAGAAATTGAGTCCTTGAAAAATGAAATAGGTCCTGGAATAGTCCTGGAAAAGTCCTGGAATTCTGTTTTCCCATTTCCGTATGAACCCTGATTAGAAAGAAAGGGTTATAAGTGATTCAGCTGCAATCTTGAAGCCCCATTATGTACAGCTTCCCCTGATGATCTTTCTCCTGTATCTGTTCTTGATTTATGAGAAACTTTGTATAAATAGCTACTTTGGTATGAAGCATTCAGCATGCTGTAAACACGCTTATTTATAACAAATGAAAACAAAATAAAGAGTCCTTGTGATGCATTAGCAATTATATACAGATAAGCGAAAGCTTTGATGCTGGTCCACTGGTATATAAAAGCAAATACCCAGGTTATGCCAGTCAAGGTGGAGAGTTTTATGAATATTACTAAGTTTTGTCTTTGGTGTTTAGTATTCTTCTGCACTTCGGGTAGCTTGCAGACTTTGATAACGACATATGCAAACATTATTAGATTGCTAATGATTATAACTACCAGGGGTATGGCTACGGTAAAGAGGATCATGTTATTCCTTGTGATATAGCATGGTTGTCCACCGTAGCCAAGACTTGACTCCTCCAACATTGATACAAGGATATTAACAAGTACTAACATTACTGAAGAGGCTGAAACAAATACACAGTACTTAATGAACCTTGGTCGAACATTCTCATGGGTGACCCTACTTGTCATTAAGGCAAAAACTTTCATCATGTGAAATGTACAGACCCCCATCCAGAGAAAGGACAAGACTAGACAAAAGTGTAAGAGCAAACCAAGAGCCTCACATAACCATTTCCATGGTATTTCTATTACCCCACCCAGTAAGTAGAACAACTGTGCTAAGAAAAGGGATGTAACTAATGCCATTAGGTTGAGTCCAGGTAAGGTTCTTAGTGTTTTGAACATGCAGTAGGTGATAAACACAATCAACAGGCTTAATAGAGAAACTGATGTACATACAATAGATAGGACTACTTCTGTATTATATGATGAGTCCTGTTTGTTGTTACTCTGGTGGGATTGGTTACCATCACCATAGATATAGTCTTTACTGCATAGCAGGATTGATGAGTCATTAGATGAGAATAGCACTTCGGACATGTTAATATGCTCATTTTTATATGTTAGATATACAGATTGTCGCTCTATAGGGACTGAAAATTCATTTTTTGACAACATTACCAGTGGACAGAAACCAAATTGAAAGAGTCGTAAATGTTTACCATGTTCTATTAGAGGAGCAGACACTGGAAGAACACCAAGGCCATCCTGGGAATCAGTGAAAGGAGTTATTAGTCCAAACCTACTGCAATCATAAGGATACCAGGAGAAATTAGTCATCAAATCACTTGAAGGAGGATGCTCAGTCATTTCTTCATGTAACTTAAACTCATATTGCTCAAAGTTAATGTCAGCAAATTCAGTGGTCAACCCTCCAGTGATGGCAAAGTCTACACTATACAGCTTGTCACTAAGTTCTTCTATGAGTAGTTTTGAATTCTTAAGCTCATAAAGCTGGAATGATACTATCACTCTTATTGCTACATATTTTATTGCTTCTTTATAAGATGATGTTGTCCGCCACTTTAAAGTTCCTTGGCGGCTTTTTAAGGTATCAGTCAATTTAAGAAATATTTGAATTGGCTGTAAATGCAAATCCATTGCTAAAGTGTTTAATAGGCTTGAGATATCTTCATACAAGAGAAGCTCAATTGTTTGGATGATTCTTACATCAATGAAACCCTTGGACGGTACAAGTCTGAAAGTAACAGCAAATGATCCTTCACTCATCTCTTCAAGAAAAGGTCTGCATCTATCACCTGTAAGCATCATGCTATCAGCGCAGGTTAACTTCCGACATTTGGCCTGGAAAAAAAATTATAGTCAGTAACTTTGCATGTTGTATTTTGTCATTTGAAGACTTTTTATTAACACTGGGAAGTTTTTCATGCTTGTTGTCATCTGCTAACTTTTTTTTAAAAATTAACTCTTACAAAAATTTCTTACTAGAACACCATAAGAGTGTCAAACGGTTTGGATCCATATCAGGACCGACACAATGTCTGTCCTGATTGGGGTCCAAAATGTCCGCAGATGACAAAAGTTGCAGATAACAAGGAAAAAGTTAATTAAAATAATCAGGGTGTTAAACAGTTTTGATGACAGGCATTGCATCTGGGTAAAAACTGTTTGTATTTTAAGTTAAGTTGAAAGAAAGAAGTCCTCACAATATTCAATGAGAAACTTTAAATCTAGTTTCCTCTGAGTCCAAGTGAAAGAGTTTACCATACTATAATAGAAATGGCTGTTAGGTGATCTACGGAAATATCTAGTTGTTCTGTTGAAAAATTTAACTGCCTCAGGGGCATAATGGCTTCAATTAAAAATCGGCATATCCCTATCCTATGTTATGCAAAAGTTGACTCTGAAAATTACTCATGGCCTTCCAATTCCCACATTCCATATTTAAACCATTGTATACTAATGGGGTCTTCTTGTAGTTAACCTGGAATGATTCATGATGCACTTCAAGGGGTCACATATTAGAATTTCCCAATGAAGAATAATGTAACTCAGTCCCCTAATGTTAGTAAACAGTGCAGACCCTAATGAAATGCTGTATTATGCAGCATTTCATCTGTGTCTTCACTGTTTGTGAAAGTATCCATATCAAGGTTTCCAGTATACAAAGGGTCAAAGGTACAGTTCATATTAAAAGTCTTGTATTTTAATTAGACATAAGTTCGAGACTCACCATTTGGCGGAGTCACTGTGTTGTGTCCTTGAGCAAGACACGTCATCCGCTGCTTAAGTACTGATTCAACCCAGGAAGACAGAAATTTTTTTAATGGTCCCGGCATGACTGAAAATTTTTTGACTGAGATGTAAAGCATCAAAACAAATGGACAAAATAGATGTTAAACTTACCGTCCAAGGATCATACATGTGATCATCAGTACACTGGATCTCTTGCTCAGGATTTTCACCTTCAGGTTTTTCCAAGTTATTGAAGTCAAGCAAAGCGATAAATGAACTTGGTGGTGGGGAAATAAGAGACTCCTCACATAATTCAGGGATATATGGATCCTCCAAACTATTGCAAAGATAGCAGTGTACATTTTTATAGTCTTCATATTTTGATAAATATGACAAGCAAAGTGCTTCTATATCAGCATTGTACTCTTTCCAAAGTCCTGTCACATTACACTCGTCAATATAAAAATCACAATACACAACACTAGATTCATCCTCTTTCAGACTGTCAGGCACTTTAAATAAAGCATTGCTTGTACTGTCTTGTGTGAACAACAATGTTATATCCGACATACTCTGAAATTGATTAGTCTCAAACACTTGTCCTGTACTTCCCAATACAACTTTCCAGAACACTAGATTTGAACTAGAAGCCCAATTACACATTGCACAGTACTTATTTTTGTAAGAGATTTTTGTAGTATTGTCAGTTACTGGAAGGAATGAGGGAATATCTTTTTCAAAATCAAAATCAGAGTATTCTTTGAGACATTTGTCTCGCACAGTTTTGTCCTCATAAGAAGGAGAGCATCTTGTCATCATTAGGTATGCTTCATTGTTGTTGACTCTGCTCTTATGAATTGGCCTATACTGTGGTAGTACACATTTTGTTGGTTTCTCATGTACGTTGCGAACTTCATCAGTTGTAAGAAGTCTTGGTAAAGCATCAATACAGCAGTCCAGTGTTTTCAGACAATCATTATGACAATTCTGAAGACATGATCCACAGCAAGGAAATCTCTTGATATCCTCAACTAATAACAGTGTGGAATTGTAATCAATGAGAACATTGCACATACGAGTATGGGGACACATAGCATTGTATTCTTCAGTATATGTCTGTATCATTGGGTCTGGTATAATACTGAAGTTTAAGTAGTCTAGTGATGGTGGTAGATCTGTTGATGGTGGCATGTGATCAAAGTGTGGTGGTGGATCTGACGGTGGTGGGTCTAATGGTGGTGGGTCCGATGATGGTGGATCAGATGCTGATGGTGGTGGATCCGTTGATGATGATAGATGATCAGAGCATGATGGTGTTGGGTGTGATGATGGTGGATCTGATTGTGGTGGCGGTGGATCTGATGGTGGTGGTGGTGATTCTGATGGCGGTGCCGGTGGATCTGATGGCGGTGCCGGTGGATCTGATGGCGGTGCCGGTGGATCTGATGGCGGTAGTAGGTGATCTGATGGCGGTGCCGGTGGATCTGATGGCGGTAGTAGGTGATCAGATGGCGATTGAGTTGGAAGGTCTGTTAGCTGACAATGAACTAGGTTACTCAAAATCAGAAATACTAGTGTATGAGCTATAGAGTCCTCTTTGCACATTTTTGGATTTTTTAAGCTTGTAGATATCTTCCAAACAGTCCACATGTGTCCATCTCAGTGGTGCATACGTTTCCTTGGAGCAGACATTTCCTGTGTAATGAAAAAGAATTATATGAAAGTTATACCATAGTTTATCTGCCTGTAGGTGGAAACAATCCACAAGCTTAAGCAAGTTGATGATATCCTGTACAGGTGGACAACCATGCAATAACTAGGGTAAAGTCAGGAAACGTCGGACATAAGGTAAATTCGGACATACATTTGCAAACAGTGGAAATCCAGATGAGACGGCTCCTTATGAGCGGTCTCATCGGGATTTTCACTGTTTGCTTAGTTAATTTATTTTTTATCTCAATAATCAAAATATGAAACAAACAAGGTCGATGTCCGAATTTAGCCGACCGTCGGAATTTACCCGACTTTACCCTATTTGAGACGGTGTGCAGAACTCATGACTCGGCTATACAGACTCAAGATATGGATTTACCCTTGAATTTTGTGTCCGCTCCATGTCTCCTTTACCTCTGGAAGGATTTTCATTAAACTTTTTTCATAATGTTCATCTCAGTAAGATAGTGCACAAAATTCATGGCTCAGCTACACAGACTCAAGGTCAAGATCGCAGTAAAAAATCTGTGATTTACCCTTGAATTTTGTTTCCTCTGGAAGAATTTTCATTAAACTTTGGTCAAATGTTTATCTCAGTGAAACAATGTGCAGAAACCATGACTCACTATGCAGGCTCAAGGCCAAGGTCACAATTAAAGGTCATGGGATTAAGCCTTGAATTTCATGTCGGCTCCATATCTCCTTTACTCCTGGAAAGATTTTCATTAAACTTTGTTCAAATGTTGATCAATGAGATGGTGTGCAGAACCCATGAATCAACTATGCAGACTCAAGGTCAAGGTCAAAATTAAAGGTCATGGGGTTTAGCTTTTAATTTTGTGTCTGCTCCATATATTCTTGGATCTAACCCTGGACTCTGTGATCCAAAGTTGGGTGTGCTAATGGCTCGGCCACGCGACAGAAGGTTCCACCACTCTGACTCAAAGTCATTCTACGGCGGGGATTTAGCTGTCCTTCAGACTGTTTTCTTGTTTAATATCAATCCCAGGCACGTGATAAAATATGGTATTACTTGTCATTTCTTGGAGTTGCAGCACTTTGACAAAATTATGCATGATATATTGATATTGATAATGACAATAATAATAATAATGACAATTACTACATGCTTTACTAAAATAGTATAAATCTGTTAGTTTGGCTGATTCAGAACCCATAACAACCCACTCATGAGAACCCATATCGACCTCCTTTGCCCCTATAACAGCCCAAATCAGCACCTTAAATGATATCATTTTTTCCTCCGCGATGTAAAGACCCATATGTAAACCAGTAAGTTAAACATGTAATAGACAAAAATGTGGTCGCAATCATTGTACCAGGCATATTGGCCCGGCACTCCATATTTTGCCCTCGCACAAACATAGAGTTACTGGACCAATATGCCTGGTAGCAGGAAAGTGGCCATGTATTAATCTCTAATAATTATTATTAGTAGTATAAATTATTATTATTATTCCTTTAACTGAAGTGATTTTTTTTGCATTATCATACGAATACAACTACACTATTGAAATATAATAATTGTAGTGCCGACAGGTTTTCCCAGTCTTGCGTAGTAATACGGTATGCAAATGAGGACAGCCGCATGATTGCATAAGCCTTTAGAGTGCTAACCTGTTTGCCAGGTTTATGTACTATCACGAGGAGCACGTGGCTGAATATATGGAGTGTGGGAGATGGACCGCTAATCGAGGAGAAGACGACCAGACCTTGAGGTGTACAGACACATATATATACAGAGAAGAGCTCACAGTGTGAAGCGTATCTTAGAAGAATAGTCTAGATAGATCTACAGAGGTTGAAGACCCAGTGTTTTATCCCCTCCCTGTGCGGACTTTGGACCTACAGAGAGCTATTACTGTAATACTGTATTTGTGGCATTTCACCCCAAGCCCTGGCTTGTTTTCACAACAATGGGGACGAGGTGAACAACGGCTTATAGAACCACTTGGAACCCGTTTTATGGTGTGAATGAACGAGCTTGGCCAGTTTTACACATGTGAGATGCAGTCCCTCTGTGCCTGAACGCTTATTTGCCATTTTCAGAGAAAATAGGTCGCGTGCACATGGCGAGCGCATGAAAACAAAGCGCCATTTTGTTCAGCCAACCAGAAACCATGTAATTCAATTGGTTACGCCCACAAGAGCTTTGCAGACAACGCACTCGCAGACGAGTGCATTTTTCATTAGTTTTTTTTCTTTCCTTTAGAAACGCATCACTCAAGCATTTGCACGTATATTTACAAATGAAAAGCAGTCCGTCTGTGTCTGAAAGAATATAGCCATTTTGTTTTTCTTCAAAAAGATTGTTTCACTGACACAGCAGGCAAAGAGTCGATTATTGTGTGTATTTAAAATTGGCACGTGCATTCTCTGTTTCCGCCTGACAGCACTCGCAACCGGGTGTAGTTTGTAAGGAAATATTTAGCATACAACGGCGGAATTTAATGAAATTTGAACCGCAGTCGGTTTATTTAAAGTTTTTTTTTTTGGATAAAACATTGTTAGGACTAATTAACAGCCGCAGTCGGCTGTTTTGCAATTTTTTCCACAGATAAACGTGGTTCCTGAAACTTTGTGAATCGCATCATTCAAGAGTTTTCTTTTCTGCAAAGCAAACGACGTGCAAGCAAAGCGTTTTTTTCCTAATTATATTTGAAGGATTAAAGAATAAAGTTACCTAACATATTTTTGTTTAGTTTTAGACTCAGTATGTTTTGTTTGATTTTTCACGCAGCTGTGAATTGTCCGCTGTAAACATACTAAAAATCTAACAAATCGGCTGATTTTCACGCAACTGTGAGTTATCTGCTTAAGTTTCTAAAATTCAACCAGGAACAATTTGTTGGAATGTTAATAGACTGATACATCACACAACTGTGATCTATCAGCTGTAAACCTTCTGAACAGCTTGTATCTCTTATAATACGCAACAGCTATATTTGTGGACATCCAAGCTTAAAGGGATACTACCACCATTCTATAACATGTCAGCTGTTCAAATCAATTTTGCTGGGGAGGAGGAGTAAAGGGAACTTCCTGGAGTGGGTGCTAGAGTAGCGAAAAACATACTACGGTTTCGAGAGGAGAATTTTCCAATAACACCAGCAAATATCCATGATATTCACAAATTGAGGACATCAAAAAGATTACTACAGCTCATAGATTTTACAGACCAGCCTGTACACGCCAAAGGCCGCAGTCGGCTCACCTATCAACCACAGGAATATTTTGTACAGGGCCTGTCCAAATTTATGAATGCTAATCAACCTAACAGAGACTTCAGTGAAAATCTACAACATTTGTCATGGCCAGTTACACCTGTCCAAGTACAGGCACAGTCTCCACCGCAAGTGGTTGGGTTTTCGTCACCACATCAAGTAGGTTATCAACCAGCAGCCCAATATCAACCAGCAACTAAATATCAACCAGGGTACAGTGAGAATCAACCGCAGAGTTCATTACCAGCTACACCTGTCCAAGCACAGGTACATCATCCGGCGCAGCTGGTGGGTTATCCTTCACAGTATCAACCGACGTCACAGTATCAACCAATGTCACAGTATCAACCAATGTCACCGAATCAACCAAAATCACAGTATCAACCGATAAGACAGTATCAACCGATAAGACAGTATCAACCTATGGCAAAGCATCGACCGACAGCTCAATATCAACCATATCAGTTTCCTGTACAGAGACAGGTACCTACTAGACGTAAAACAACTGAATCTGATCCTCCAGTTAATGCATACACCTGCAAATCATATGATGACTATGACACAGATTCCTGTTCTGATGAAGAAGATGATGAGAGTGAGGGTTATTTACAAGATACTATTAAAACTAAACAGAACATTAGCCCATATTCTTCAATCTATAGAACAGATTCAGGTCTTATACCAAGAAATGAGTTCCCGCAGTCGGGAACAAGCACTCAAGGATTAACAGAGGTTGCTAGACAAATGTCCAAGGTGTCGGATGAAATGTCAACTCTTTGCAGTAATGCCTCTGATCTTACATCAGGGATCAAGAATATGCTGTGCGAAATTGATAATGGTGCACTGCAAAGATCTAGTTGTTTTACATGTGGTAGCCCACACCATATGGCTAAAGAATGTCCATCTAGACTATCAAGAAATCCACAGGAGAGGGCTGTTCGACAGTCAGCCAAAAGCCAACGGGACGAAGAAGTAGGTCGGATCCTTGCCCCAGTAAAGCACGGCCAAAAGATTAGGCAGACAAAAATTCGAAATGTTATACAATCTCAGCAGCTGGTGACCAAGGGACAACAGAATAAACGGATTGCTGTATCTCCGCAGCTGGAGACCAAGGGCCAACAGAATAAACGGATTGTACAGCAAAATGGGAAGCAGTCTCCGCAGCTGAGGGCCAAGGTCATTCAAAGAAAACAGCAAAATGTTAAACAGTCTCTGCAGCTGGAGTCTGTGCAGTCTGAGACAAAGAGCCATCAGATTAAGGAAATGCGAAAACAAGGTGATATGCAGTATCCACAGTCTGGGAACGTACAGAATGAACATCAGCCGGATAAAAGCAAACATCAACCGCAACTGGTTGATAGTTCATGCCAAGACAGCTATGTTGCTACTTCACAAGTTATGCAGTATCCACAGCATGAGAACGTACAGAATGAATATCAGCCAGATAACAACAAAAATCAACCGCAACTGGTTGATAGTTCATGCCAAGACAGCTCTGTTGCTACTTCACAAATTATGCAGTATCCACAGTCTGAGGACGCACTGAAAGAACATCAGCCAGATAATAGCCAATTTCAACTGCGACTGGTTGATACTTCACACCTGGACAACTCTGGGGACAACTCTGCTGCTAATTCTCCTGATTTGCAGTCTCCACAGTCAGGGAACGTTCAGAACCAACATTAATCGAGCAAATCATATCCGCAGACGGATAATTACAAATATCAATCGCAGTTGGTTGATACGTCATGCAAGGACAACTCTGCTGCTTCTCGTCGATATTTGCAGTTCCAGCAGTCTGGGAACATACAGAATGGACATCAGCCAGATAATAACAAGAATCAAGCTCAATTGGTTGATAGTTCACGTCAAGACAACTCTCTTGCTAGTTATTTGCAGTTTCCACAATCTGGGAGCGTACAGCATGGACATCAGACAGATAATAACAAGAATCAACCGCAACTGGTTGATAGTTCATGCCTAGATGACTCTGTTGCTACTTCAGAAGCTATGCAGTATCCACAGTTTGAGAAAGTACAGAATCAACATCAGCCGGATTATCACAAATATCAACTGCAGCTGGTTGGTACTTCATGCCTAGACGACTCTGTTGCTGCTTCAGAAGCGAATTATCCACAGTCAGATAATATACAGAATCAGCATTGTTCGGGCCAACCATATCCGCATCTGGATATTAGGACTTCTCAACCGCAGCAGGTTGATATTCCACATCAAGAAAGCTCAACTTCAAGAGAAGACCTAGACAGTACTAGCAATCGGCAAGATGCAAAGCAGTCTCCTCAGGGGTTGATTGAATCAAATCAAGACCAGACTAACAAACCATATCTGCAGCTGGATATTAGGACTTATCAACCGCAGCAGGTTAATTCTTCATGCAAAGAAAGTTCTGAGGATCCAACTTCAGGAAAAGGAGTAGTCAGCGCTGTCAGCAAAGATGTTATGCAATATCTACAGTTGGAGACAGTACTCTATAAACAGCAACCCAGCAAACATTATCCACAGCTGGATATGAGGACTTATCAACCGCAGCGGGTTGATACTTCATGTCAAGAAAGCTCTGATGATCAGACTTCAAGAGAAGAACTAGTCAGCACTAAGCAATTTCCACAGTGGTTAATTGTACCAAATCAACAGCAGACTAGCAAACCATATCCGCAGCTGGATATTATGATTTATCAACCGCAGCCGGTTGATACTTCACGTCAAGAAAGCTATGAGGATCCAACTTCAGGAAAAGGAATAGTCAGCGCTGTCAGCAAAGATGTTATGCAATATCTACAGTTGGAGACAGTACTCTATAGACAGCAACCCAGCAAACATTTTCCACAGCTGGATATGAGGACTTATCAACCGCAGCGGGTTGATACTTCACGTCAAGAAAGCTCTTATGATCAGACTTCAAGAGAAGAACTAGTCAGCACTAAGCAATTTCCACAGTGGTTGATTGTACCAAATCAACAGCAGACTAGCAAACCATATCCCCAGCTGGATATTAGGATTTATCAACCGCAGCCGGTTGATACTTCACGTCAAGAAAGCGATGATGATCCATCTTCAGGAAAAGAACTAGTCAGCACTATCGACAAAGTCAAATCAGGTGCAGTATACCATGCACTGGCTCAGTTAGAAGATCAACATGTAAAGGAAGCGGCAGATTCAGTAGTGCTTTGGAATTGGACTTTCAATAGGTTAGACCCAAGGCCAAGAATATTATCAACGATAAATTGTCAAATGGCTGGAGAAAACCTAGTGGTCAAAGGTTTCAAGGTTAATTTGACAAGAGTGCAAATAGCAGAGGGGAGAGTCACTCCCCCAGACCCTGTTGTCATGGTTACCTGTAGCTTGGAGAATGTTATGCCAGCCTTTGTAGGCGAATCCAATTTAGGACCAAAGTTCGTGATTCCAGGAGCAGCATACCACAACACAATAGAAGACACTCTGCATGTTATTACCACCACAGGCAATTGCGATACACCATCTGAAACAGCGTTGGAATTCAGAACGGCATTGCTATCTGTGATGAAGATACAAGCACTTGAACCTACTACCAGCTATTCACCTGGACTAGATGACCAATATGCAGCAGTACCAGAGCATATTCAAGACATTATGAAGTATGCAAGAAGTGAGCTTACACAAGATTTTCATCTTCAAGGCTCAAGTTTTATTGAGGGTATAGTTGGGGTTACATGCACCCTAATCAATTATTGCCAGAAAGCTGTGATGGCCACATCAAGTGAATGTAGTGATCCAGAGACATCCCGCATCTGGGACCCTGGAGGTGCAACAGGATTTGTCAAAAGAAGAGATTAAGTAGGGAGAGAGATGATAGGTCTTTAGAACTCTTCCACAGTCGGAAGTGCTTATCCAAAAATATGGTAGACCTTGATATGTCTCTATGAAACTTCAAGAAAACAGACTCCCGCATCTCGGAGACAGGCTATTTGTGCTCAGGTGCAGGCCTCACCCGCAGTCGGGTACAGTGACTGGTGACACTAGTGTGTATGTGAAATGGAATTGTGGTAATTTAGCCATGCTGGATTATTACACTGGAGCAGCAAAATGCCAAGGCGGTATTATCCAAGACAGGACACATGGGAGGTTTTCACAATGGCGGTAACAAACAGTCATAGTCCTTACTGTCATGTATTGGAGCTGTTATAAACAGATAATCTCCGGTATGAAGTGGAGCAGCTTTAGGGGTTTTCAGCATTTTGAACTTCATCATAAACAATGCCCCGCAGGCGGGACATTTCTTGGATACTGATGGGCACCAGAAGGTCTCTTCACACAGATTACACCATACTGCACGCCACACAAATTACTAGATGTATAATGTCCCGCAGCTGGGATATTGAATGATTATGGAAGTCCTCAAGAGAAAACCATGTCACCAGGACTCTTAGTGATTAGACAGCATTTCCATCTCAAGGGAGGAGGTATTGAGCTCAGATGATTTCTGCTAAGAATTTCCTCTTCCAAGTAATGAAGATACAAGAATGATGCTACCCAGCTCTTTAGTATGGAAAGAGACTTGGCGATATTTGGGATATTTCTCCACCTACGTTATGGAAGATTACTTGGAATACCTCCCCATACATCTCAATTTACAACAATGGACCATGTGGGACATATCGTTTGAAAGAGAACTATACACTCCATGTTATTACTACTTTTGGGATAGATGAGGCACACATGCAGTCAAATTAAGTCAAATCCAATTAGTACAGCAGCAGCAGAAACACTGGCTTATAAAGCTTTGGAAAATACTGTACTGTAAGGACATTGTCTTCTTCTAAAGTGGATCACAGCTGATCTACAAAGGACCGCAACTGGTCAACAAAGGACCGCATCTGGTCTTCAAAGGATCGCATCTGGTCTACAAAGGACTGCAACAGGCCAACAAAGGACCATAACAGGTCTTAATCGCAACTGGCCAACAAAGGACCACAGCTGGTCTACAAAGGACTGTAGCATACTCACTGAAGATTGTACAAACTGCAACCGGTTTGTCTGTGAGTAACAACTCCCTGGCTGTTTGATTTGCTCATAAATATACAGCGAAGTTCAAATAATAAAAGTGGGAGGAGTGTAGTGCCGACAGGTTTTCCCAGTCTTGCGTAGTAATACGGTATGCAAATGAGGACAGCCGCATGATTGCATAAGCCTTTAGAGTGCTAACCTGTTTGCCAGGTTTATGTACTATCACGAGGAGCACGTGGCTGAATATATGGAGTGTGGGAGATGGACCGCTAATCGAGGAGAAGACGACCAGACCTTGAGGTGTACAGACACATATATATACAGAGAAGAGCTCACAGTGTGAAGCGTATCTTAGAAGAATAGTCTAGATAGATCTACAGAGGTTGACGACCCAGTGTTTTATCCCCTCCCTGTGCGGACTTCGGACCTACAGAGAGCTATTCCTGGAAGATAACAGAACCAGTGAGTAATACTGTATTTGTGGCATTTCACCCCAAGCCCTGGCTTGTTTTCACAACATAATCATTGATATTTCTTGAATTTTCCTTAACAATGATTTAAAAATTATAATATTAACATTAACTTCCACAATAATAATAATAATAATAATGATAATAATAATAATAATAATAATAATAATAGTTTCCTCAATGATAATTATTGTAATATATAGAACATGTAATATTAATGGTAAAAAAAGAAAATATTATCAGTAGTAGTAGCAGCAGAAGCAGCATACCTGTTATATAATTCCATCCAGTTTTATTATATCTGTTGTAAAACTGAGTAAATTTAACCAACCATTTATTTTTATTTCAAAACATCCATTTACAGTTCTAGTATATATACACATGATGAGTTTGACCATTCCATGACAAACAGTAAAAAAGGACCTGTGGTGCAGCCGATGCCAATTAAATTTCCCTTCCCCAGCAGAGACTATGATCAGGCTGAGTCCTAGCTGTCTGCATGAAGTAAACTTTTGAAATTAAAATAACGAGTGCACAGTGAAGACTCTAGTCAGACTGACAAGACTTGCTTGCTGATCTGTAGCATCACTGGTCTAATAGGCCATACAGTTGGTTTTGTCATGCAGTCGCATAACCCTTATCTTGCCGGTAAAATTTTGTCCTGAAAAACTTAACTGCATATATTCAAATGTTTGATCATGGAAGCAAACACTATGAACCCTGATCAGACTGCTCCTAAAGGAGCAGTCTGATCTGGGTCCATATTGTTTGCAATATGGCCTAACAAAGTATATAGGCAGATAAGAGGGGCAGACAATACTTTTTAAGAATTGGAGGAAAAGGGCTAAACTGTTTATATTATTAGAAAAAAATGATAATTCAATCATTGATAGCTGTTTAATGAGAAATAGCATTGGTGTTCATTGTCTCTAAGAGTGCATGTATTGTTTGGACTTGATAAATAGCCTATTATTAGCCTGGTCACCAGAAAATATGTCAAGTGAATAGGATATGCCCAAACAATATCAGAGTGAATCAAGAAAACACTAGAAAAAAGACACACTGTTTCACTAACAAATCACCTGCACTAGAAAAAACACATACAAGCAAAGCAACCAGGCCCAGAGGTTATAAAACTTTTTTCATGCTCAACTCAATTGAGCATGATATTTATCATGCTCATAAATGTTATAGTGCCAACAATTGTTGGCATTTTAACATTTATCAGCATGATAAATACAGCATATGAGAGCTTGAAATCAAGAAACGTCTTTACTTTTCAGCATTTTAGTTTTTAAAGCCCACCGGGGTTTACCTGTTGGATTTCTTTTGCTCCAGTATTCAGTTTTATTTACTGTTGAGTCCTTATCTTTGCTTTGTCTACTTTATATCTTGATTTATATGTTCTAGGAGATGATGCATTAATAAGTTAGGGGTCTTTCATGCAAACCAAATATCTATGTGTCTTGATCCACATCTGAATTAAGGGTGAGGTTGGTGTGCCGTAAAGCTGGTTTAAGCCCTTCAGTAAAATATTTTACTGACCGTTCCAAGGCGGTACTTCTTTTGTGGATCTTTTATGTTTTTTCTGTCTTGCATTTGCTATGCCTTTGTGCGCGTCTGTTTATATGTGCCTTGTGGTCACCTGCTGGGAAAGGACTGACCTCTTGGCTCTCGTTTGTGGTGTCTAACTGTGAGTTTGTCACTTTCCAATTGGTATCCTGGGTCAGGTGTGGTACTTGATTGTATCGATTCTTGATCTTTGCACCCTTACTTACTTTACAAGCAATTGAAATTTCATCCTCAATTGGATTGAGCATGCAAAAAGTTTTATAACCTTGGGGTCAGCTCTCTTTTGCAAAGCCAACTGATCTGGAGCCACAGTACTAGTACTTCATGGGCTGTTTGAAAGAAAATGACATCGCCTGAACCACTGGTCCTAATTTAAAATAAGTTCAAATTAATGTTCCTCATAATGCACTCTACCAAAATAACACAAATTGTTCCATTCTATTGATCAAAATAGCCACCAGAGCTAAAAGTAGAAAAAATCTTTAAACGGCATCCGAACCACTGGTAGAAATTCAAAATGATTTCACACTAGTGTTCCTCATAATGACCTGTCCCAAAATTACACAAAACTTTCTGCACTAGACTGAACAAAATACCTTCCAGAGCTAAAAATCGAAACAACATCTGCAGAACCACTTTCCATAATTTAAAATTCACACACATATTCTCCGTAATGCTCTGTACCAAATTGCTTAAATCATTCCACACTGTGAACAAAATGGCTGTCACAGTTAAAAATTAAAAAGAAATGTTTCAATGAAAGCTCCTGGACCATTGGCCGAAATTCAAAATAATTTCACACTAGTGTTCCTCATAATGTCCTGTTCCAAAATTACACAAAACTTTCTGCTCTGAATATGGCATATTGCTCTAGACTGAACAAAATGCCTCCCAGAGCTAAAAATCGAAACAAGTTAACATTTCTTGAACCACTTTCCCTAATTTAAAACTCACACACATGTTCTCCGTAATGCTCTTTACCAAATTGCTTAAATCATTCCACACTGTGAACAAAATGACCACCAGAGCAAAAAAAAATAAAAAAAATTATTAAATGACAGCTCCTGAAGCATTGGCCGAAATTCAGAATAATTTCATGCTAATGTTCCCCATAACGTCCTTTACCAAAACTACATGAAGAGTTTTCTCAGCTGAAACAAAATGGCCAAAAGAGCTAAAAATAGAAAATTGATTTAAACAATATTTTCCTGAACGAAGTTGAGATATCCCAGGCCTCATGGCCCTCTTTATCACTTTGTATATATGGATTCTTCCTTCTGGTTTGATGCAATAAAGTTGGGATAGTCTATTGAACATATCTAGGTTATAGTATGAAAAAATTGTACTTATTTGTCTGAAGATCTTTTTTTACTTTAATAAACAGTGTAGATCCTGATGAAATGCTGCGTTAATTATACAGCATTTCATCTTGGCCTTTGCAGTTTATAAAAGCACTTGTTTAAGGGTTTCAGGCTCCAGATAAGAGGGAATAAAGGGTATTTCAGCATTGATTTTTTGGAAATCAGCATTTAAAATTAAATTGAAGGGTAGAAATGAGGTTTCAGCACTGATATTCAATTTATGTGTTGTGAAATCTTTTATTCTTAGTAAAAAAAAAAATAATATACACCAATTGTTTAAATCTTGGAAGTTTTCCTAAAAAATGTATCATGTATTTGATACAAGCAACTTTTCTTTATAATATATCTAGCACATATTGGGTCTTTTTACAAGACTTTGCATTTTCTGCAATTTGATATTTTTAAGGGAGTAAAATACTCATTAAATTAAAAAGTAGGGGGTAAAATACCATTTGGTCCAAATATCCTCGTCTAGACATCTCTGGTTTCCCGTATACAAAGGGTAATTGACCAGGGGCAGTTCTATAGAGTTTTGTCTATGACGGAACCATTCAATGCAGTCACAGAACATGTTTTTATCTGTTCTTATATTAGGACATGTGCACCTTTTGCTGTGAACATGGCATATTGACTAACCCTTTGGTAAACTTGTTGTTTGTCGCATTATCCTGGCTTATCTGTACCGAAACAGCAATTTGATATAATCGTTTAAACATACCCCCAATGATTAATAAATCATAGCATTTAATTAATGCAACACAAAATTATTAGTTCCCTGAGGAAGCAGTATTTTACTCTCTTTGCATGCTGTGTAATTCAGCATGCTTTTTGGTAAAGCTGCAGAATCAACAAAATTAAAACTTAAAAAAAAATCCAGAAATATATCACCACACTCACTATCAGTGAGGGTCAAACATGTAGATCCAGATTTGAACCTGACCTGGTTCTAAACTGTAAGCAAAGGTGCAAATATCAGGTGACAAAACTCAATTTTTAAAAAAAAAATGCAGATGGTAGTGGAAAAAGTTAAAAGTATCAAATGTGAATATATTACAATACAGTTTTCATTAGGATGGTAATTAATAAATAATTGATGTTAACGTGTGAACCTATTCTTCACAGTAAAGCTATACAGTCGAACTTTGGTCGCTCGAACTCGCCTGTCTCGAACACCAGGGACCACTCGAACTCGTTCGTTGGTCCCGGCTATTTCCCCATACGTTTAATGTTAAAATACAACCCAGGCTCGAACAGCGATGGCTCGAACTCTCGAACTCAAAGCATGGTCCGCAGGGCGATTTTTTCATTTAAAACGCTATGATGGCTTGAACCAAATATTTCTTTACATGAATCAGTCACACGCTTGATTTAAGTTCATTATTCTTTTCATAAGCGCTCCGTGACAATTAATGATGACTTTACCCTTGGGTTACCTAACTGACGAGTGGAACGTGTGAAGCAATTAGCGGCAATTTATCAGATCAAAGATTTGATTAAGTTCTCACTTGTCACCACTTAGTGGGGCGGCCGAAAATGATTAAATACAATTAATGAGATATTTTGTAATCAAGAATTCGCGTGTCAAAATGAGTAAAACATGCCTGGCTGGATAACAGGCATCAAATTGTGCGGCGGTACTGTCTGATCCGTGTATTTGTTGTAAACATCCTGATCATTTTTTTCATGCTTTTATTCATTGTTATCAATTGAAACGTGAACATTGTGAATAAATATTAAAGAAACAAGCTCGTTTTTTTTTTCTTTTATTGTTCGAAAGGAAACGATGGGCCCCCAGGGGTTTTGGGGATCTGGGGGGAATGGCTATTTATTTACATGGATCTAGGGAGCACTGGTAATTATTTTTAGGGGATCTGGGGAGCAAGCTCATAGTTTTGGGGATCTAGGGAGCCCTGCCAAAAAGCAAAAAAATAAAGGAAAAGCCTCCATTTTGTTTGATTTTTTAAAATTTCTTCTGCTTCTGGGGGGCTAGCCCCCCCTTGTAAATTATAAATGTACTTATTTTTGTATAACATGTACATCTAAATTTACCTTATAGGGAAATATGGTAATTAACTTTTGTTGTTGTTCATTATTAACCTTAAAATTGTTGCTTTTTACCTAGGTAATAGCATACTTTAGAACGCCCAGATTGTACCAGATCGCACCATTTTTATCAAAATTTTCCCGGGGGAGCATGCCCCCGACCCCCCTAGCAAGAGTTTGGCTGCGTATTGTTACAGTGCTACCTATGCACCTGCTATGTAATCCTCTTTTTAGATGGTAAGCTCATTTTTATAAGAAAATTTAAGAATGCTGATCAAATATATACTTATTTGATGAAACTGAAGCTAAACAAGTGTATAAGGGCTAATAGCAATTGTAGAAAATTTTATTACAAAAAAAATACTTTCACTTTGTCAATAAAAAAATTTTAGTTTAAGCTGTTGGAAAAAAATCAGCCCCTGCCCCCCAACCAGAAAAACAAATGGTCTGTCTCTAATTAAAAAAAAAATCAAATCTAGAGAGCATTCCGCCATGCCCACTCTACCAGGTACAGCAACAACATTTTAAGGAATGGTCTTTGATATTTTGAGCCATATACCATGCATTTCATTGAAATAATTATATGTCATGTAATCTATGACTAATTCCTGTCTTTACATGTATAAGGCAAAATATTAAGTTATCATTAAGTCATGCGCTCTTGTATAGCTTCATAGTTTTTAAGTATGTGATTTTAATCCTACGAAAAGATAAATACATTTTAGGGAGAAATGACTTTTATTTTTGGGGATCTGGGGAGAAGCTGGTCTTTTTTTAGGGATTTGGGGAGCAAAGGCAAAATACTTTCAGGGAGCCGAGGCAATTATTTTCAGGGATCTGGGGAGATCAATGCATTATTTTCTGAGATCAAGGGAGTACAGATTCCCCCCTAGGGGGCCTCAACGATTAACAACCGAACGACACATAAACAGGAACATTCACCCACAAGAAGACAAACGGTACAGCTTACTCGATAGCAAATGCATTGATCAGCCTGCGCATATGCGCATGCTGATAAATGTATTCACTTTCAACAGTTTCATATGCTAACACATGGGGCTTATCATTTAACTCTACCGTGCAAAGGGTTATTGATCAGTGACAGGTCTCAAGTGCGCTTTGCAACTTTGGTCGATAAAAAACGTGATGTCCATGATGACATAGAGTACACACAAACCAGCTTGAAAATTGTCAGGCCCTTGATGGCTTGAACACATGGATGGGTCGAACACGCACCGACAGTCCCGCCGAGTTCGAGCCATCGAAGTTCGACTGTAAATAGTTTTGAAAGGATTGTCATAGTGACTTAATTGCTTCCGCAGCCAACAACTTATTTTTCTACATTTAAATTTTCTTTTTTGCATTAAACCTTTACATTAGTAACTTTTTTTTACTATGACCAGGATATTCAGTGACAATATATATGAAATTAAAGCTTTATCAGAGAGTGCATTTTAATGCAAATTTAATCAAATTTGAAAGTTTGGCCATCTTAATTGGAAAATGCGTCTTTTCTAAAAAAATCTTTGAGGAATCAGTGTCAAACAGTTTGGATCACAGGCTTGACCTCAATATATCTAGATGACTTGCTTAATATTGATAATCCTTACTCTGAACAAATGGCAAGTCAGATATATCCCACTGAGCTTCAGTAAAATAAGGCTAATTCCTCAGATACTGAAGCCCCCTTTCTGGACTTCTGGGCATGTCCATAACAACTGGTATAGTTTCATCTAAATTTTATGATAAACGGTAACATGTCGGCTACAGATGCGTGTCTGACTGCAGATCCAGGGGTCGCGAGTTCGATCCCGGCCCGGTCCCATACTTTCGTGGAGATTGATCATGAAATAATTTCTACGGCCATTCTCCTACCTTCCGCTGATTCATTCAAGAAGGGTTGTTGTCAGTTACAAGCGAAAGTATGTGCACGAATTACTTGTTAACCGCTTGTTCAAGCCTGCCTGGGGAAAAAGTGTGGTTAGGTGAGCTGACCGTCCCGCCATGACCATAGCTGTTGACTTGAGACGTAAAGCAACAAAACAAACAAACAAAATTATGATAAACGGGACAATTTTAATTTTGAAATAGTTAATTTTACATTTCTTGATGGAGATGTTCCTCGCTCTTCTACCTATGGTGTATACATTTTGCATCTTATGCGTTTTGCAACAGTATGTTCTAATGTTGATGACTTCAACAACAGAAACAAATTTTTGACTTCTTATATAGCTATTAAAACAAGGTAATCAATACCATAACTTCGTAAAGCGTTTTCTAAATGTTATTGCGGACTCACAGAAGTGATTGTTGAATACAACATTTGTTTAAAAACTCTTCTGCAACAAGGCATAACAGAACCTTTTTTCATGGTGATTCAGTTTATAAATCTAAATGGATTGTTGGAAAGCCTAGTTTTAGTGATCAATTTAAAAAGATAGTTAAACGTTATAAAAGAGTCGGATACAACATGGATATCATGCGACAGTTTGCATGCCTAGTTGTTAACACAATCATGGTTTATAGCTATGGTCTCCACTTTAATTGCACGACAATGGGTCAGGCCTCAGACTCAATGACGGCCCTGGCTTAAAGCTTTAATCTGTTGGTTGGTGCCTGATGCTTGTCTTTGGCTGGGGGCACCATAGCTCAGCTTGAAGTTTCCTTTACCTCTGACTATCTGTGAGTCATGAGCCCTTTTCTTTGTTTCATCATAGTGTGTTAATTTGATTTGATTATTTCTCTTTGATGATGCATTGCATTAGTTAGGAAGCCTCCATGCGAGCTAAACAATTTTTGTGTTTTAACAACAACAGAATCTAGAGCAAAGATTTGGCGCCAGTGAAATACATTTATAAGCCCCCGGTGGCTTAGGCTGCTGTCTTTTCTAAGGTGGTGGTTCTGTTGTTGTTTATCTATTGTTTTTGTGCCTCTCATTGTTTGTGGGAATTCTGTGTTGGTCTTTGTTCTGGTATTCATTACTTTGAGTCCTTTCTAGTTTTGCAATCATCTTGACGAGGAGGAGAGTGCTGGTTGCTTTGCTTTTATTGTCTTTCAGATGTCTTGGTTACTGTAAATGTTTTGTGGCTCTTCCTCACAGTGCCATGGGTTGGTCTCCAGTGTGTGATTGTGGTATTTCCTGATCATACTCACTTACTTTTTGACATTTTGTTTGGCCTTATGTAGGTTGGGTCCAGCAGATGAAAAAAGTTGTCACGATCATAGAATGAGCCCATAGAAACAATTCTTCAAAACCTTGCTATAAATCTTTTGTCAAAGACAATAGAAATGATTTGTTAATCAATTTACCAACATTTTTTTCTCTCTCTTATCACACAATCTGGTATTTATTTGTCTTTACTATCATTAACACATTGCATGCTGGGTAATTTGGCATGATATTTTGTCGTCTGATGATTATTTTCAAAATTCACTTTTTCTAAAGATTCTTTCAGGACGACCATCAGAGTATCAAACAGTTTGGATCCAGATCAGGCCCAACATTTTGTTGGGCCTGATTTGGGTCCAAACTGTTTGCAAAGGGTTTCAGCAGACGACAAAAGTCGCCACCAGCATCGAAAGATTGAAAACGATAGATTGGCAGGTCCAGTTTATGTGTTTATTCTACCCAGTGCAATTAGTTTTTTGTTATGGGAAATAGCACTTAGCAGAGTGATGTCATTTGACGGAAATTATTTGTATCCATATCGAAGTTTCGAATACCAGCACTTGCTGCTCAAATACCAATGCACAATGGTAACTTCAGTGAGACAATGGAACTATATGTTATTGATGGTTCTGTTTTGCATTGGGGTTTTGATTAAAGTGCATATGTCCTGTAAATGTTCCATAAGACAAAAAATAAGCTACCATATACAGCCTCTTTACTACACATGCATAAATTAGTGCTCTGGTAAAGTGCATTAAAGTGCACACAGGTTTTCTGATAGCAGATATTCTACTCCAGAAAGTTTTTTTTTTATAATTTTATTTCAAAATATCCTCATACAATACATATTACATACATTTATTGTATATTATGAGAGAGAGAGAGAGAGAGAGAGAGAGAGAGAGAGAGAGAGAGAGAGAGAGGTTTTACATAATACTTTTCGTTTCTCATTACTTTGCATATATTCAACTATCAGCTTTGTCTGGGTAACTTATTTGGTCTGGTGTAAATCTACATCTGTTTTTGTGACATTTATTACTTCTCGCTTAATTTGTTGGAATTAGAATTGGTACATATATGTATGACTTGCGCAATTGTTTCATTCATCCCTATACTTTTTAAACTACGCGACATTATAACCGCTACCTTGTTATACATAAAAGTAAAAGTTAACATGTTTTTGGTATATCTTAAATAATATTGTAAAAAGTATTTGCTCTCCTATGAGCCTCCTCCTAAAATCAACTTAAGGTACAAGAAATATTCTTGCCTTATTTAAACGGTAAAGGCGCTATGTAACATTTAATGTTTGTGTTTTCAATTATTTCCAGGAGTATTATTGTTGTTATTATTGTTATTATTATTATTATTATTATTTGTCTGGTCTTGGTAAATGTTAAAGTAATCATAGAATGGGGTCCATTTTGATAGAAACTTTGACATTTTATTGTTGATGTTTGCAATAAACCTTTCACATTGAAATTTGACTTTGAGCATGGAAATAAAGGAATTGATGTTTAATTGTTTGTCAGAAAATTTATTTTTGTAAATATAGTGTTTTGCAACTGCAAGTAGGTAATTTTCTAATTTACTTTTCCCCTGATATGAAAAGAACTACCTCGTTAAAATCTTTTATAACTGAATTATACGTATTCCATTCCTGATCATTTATGTACCCCACCTCGTTCATCCATTTTTCCTGCCTAATAATTTGGTCTACCTGTATCAACTGGTCATAAAATGTTCTACAGCCCCGTTTATCTTTAAGCAAGTATTTAACATAGATATTACATGTAACATTATATTTAGTCTGGATACATACCTGCCTGTTATTTACAATTATGTTTTTCCAATTATTTGGAATTTTACGAATTAATGATTGGTAATCCAAAAAAGTGCCATTAATACCGTATGTTTCTTTTAAAGCATCAAACTGATACATATTGCCGTCTATATCTAATAAGTCTGATACTTGTTTAATTCCCTTTTTGAACCAGTTGTTAATATATAAATTTTGCCTTCTGTTTAAATTATTGTTGAACCAGATAGGTGAACAGAGAATATGGTTTACTGATTCTACATTACAGGCATTACAAAATTTTGACCACAAGTTAAGACAATCTTTCCAAAACGGATTGTGTAAGTTTTTACTAAGCTCTACAGAGTATCCAGGCCCACAGCTAAAGAATTTATTAAAATCAATTTTTGACAAAGAATACCATTCTATGTTTTCAGAGTTCTGAATCACACTCTCCTAAACCAAGATATTTTGAGTGCTTTGATAAATTCTGGAAGGTTTATCATTCTGAGTCCCCCTGCTTTAAAGTTTTTAACAATGATGCTTCGCTTAATTCTATCTGGACCCCCATTCCATAAAAATTTATAAAATATTTTTTCTATGTTTTTCAACAAATTGTCAGGTGGATTTGAAAGTGCAAGTAACAGGTGAATAAACTTCGCAAGTGCAAATGATTTTATTATAGTTATTCTACCCATGAGAGTTAGTTTTCTTTTTGACCATTGTTTGCAAACACCTTCAACCTTTTTGATTATTTCATTGTAGTTCAAGTCCCAAATATTATATATTTCTGTTGAAAATGTAACACCTAAAATTTTAAAAGGTCCCTGTGTCCAATCTAATCTAAAATTATGGCACATTCGTGTTGTAGAGTTACTTAATGAACCTATCCATATTGCTTTGGTTTTTCAGCATTCATCCTTAGCCCCGACATTGTATAAAATTTTTGTAAGATGTCTAGTGTTTCTCTGAGAGAGTTTTCACTTCCATTTAAGAACAATTGCATATCATCTGCATATTGACTTATTTTGTATTCCTTATTATCTATTATTATTCCGTGTATATCATTTTTTTTTCTTATCATTTTCCCTAAGATTTCAGCATATAAAATAAAAATATAGGGAGATATTGGGTCACCTTGTCTACAACCCCGCTTTAAATAGAAAAAATCCGACATAAATCCATTCTGAATGATACATCATTCAGCTCCTTTTTGAAAGAGACTAATCCATTTCTACTCCAGAAAGTTATAAAAAGCTTATTCTGCCTTTATCATTTGACATCGCGTCTGGGAGTGAAAAAAACGCCATGCAATAAAATCGATATACCACTAGTGATTTACAGATTTTTGGGGCATGCTACAACGTCCATAACAAAGTAACGTACATAATGACAAAATTAAAACTTTTATACAGCAGAAATGAGATTTCAACTGTAGTCTTAATGTCATATGATACATAGAATCTAACATTCATGCTCTTGTTTTAATGAATTTATGCAAATTAAGTAGTCTTAATGTCATATGATACATAGAATCTAACATTCGTGCTCTTGTTTTAATGAATTTATTAAACTCATTGCGAAAAAGAGATAACTTGCTCGGCAGGCCTCGCATTTTATCTATTTTCCCAAACTCGTTTAATAAATTCAATTAAACATGAGCACTCATGTAAGATCCTCTATTTAGAGTCAACTTCATTAATTATGGTAAATGTTCTTAAATTTCGAAAACTACTGTAGTTGCCTGCAAAGTCAGTAGACCCAGATCAGACTGCTTCTAAAGAAGCAGTCTGATCAGGGGTTACCGACAAGTATTTTGCCAATTCTTACCCTGTAAATTAGTATTTTATTTGAGAACAGACAGAGAAAAGTGTTTGAAATTTTAAAACTTTTATCATAATACCTTTTATAAATGCACTGTTTGCCAAGCGGTTTCAAAATTCTACACAGAATCAAGGGTAAGTAAGTCTTATGTATGGCAATGTGAAATTAATGCAAAACTGACAATGTTATTTGCTGAAACTTTTAGATGACACTTTAACTCTTTGACTGCTAGTGAAAACCTATTTCATCTGCTGACAACCTTTGCAAACATTTCAGACTCAGATAAGGCCTGAAAAATTTCCTGGAAGATTGTTTTTTAAAAATCAATTTTGAAAAAAAAAAAAAAGCCTGCAGACAAGACAATTGTGAAAAATTACCTACCATGCAAAGACTTGAGGCTTCAGACATACAACCATGTTTTGTTTTCTTGGTGGTAAAGGAAATATTGAATAGTTTTCTATCTGTGTTGTAACCTAGAGGAGAGGCTTGAAAAATGTAATCTTGTTCACATCATTAATTAAAAATGCTTTTTATTGGTATTCAGAATTGTCGTCACCAGACAACGATAATATTAATATGTTATAAATTCTACACTTTTGGAGAAAAGAGATGTTTTCAACTGGACTATGAGGTCATTGTGATCACTAAGCTCATGAATAAGTGCAGTCAGGTGAGGGTAAAACTGGAAATTAGGCCTGTGAGGTTATAAAACAAAAATACCGCCAAATGAAGAAGTTTCTTCCTTTCAGTCTCTCAGATGTTGAATTTATAATGCTCATAAATGTTAAAATGCCAACAACAATTGTTGGCATTTTAACATTATGAGCAGGATAAATTTTGTACTCAGCTGAGTTGAGCATGAAAAACGTTTTATAACCTTTGGCCTGTCACTCAAGGCTGGCAGCATTCTTTTGTAGATTTCTTTTCTCTCTACTGGCAGTGTTTTAGTTACTGATTAACCCTAACCCTGCCAATTTTTTTTTGTCATGAAAATGTCATCTGTCTTATATGTCTGCTGCTTATATTTTAGTGCACTTAAGACTTGATTTTATCATGGAAGCAAACACTATTAACCCTATTGAACAATAATATATTGCAATGGTAACTATATAATTTCCATTGGTAGGGGATGGTGTACATAGTTTTTCCAGGGGGTCCAATTGCTTATTTAAAAGGAAATCTATAACACTTGTGATTTTTCAGGGTGTGGGGGGCTATGGACCCCCCCCCCCTCCCCCCCCCCCTGGACCTTGGATCCATGCATGTTCTTTCGTAAGCTTTGGTTATATTGAAAACAATATGGACCTATATCTGATGGGAGCAGTCTGCTCAGGGTTCATAGTGTCTGCTTACATGATAAAATCTAGTCTGAAGTGCGCTTGAATATAAGCAGCAGACTTAAAAAACCCACATTTTCAGGACAAAATTATTTGAAGGATAAAGGAAAATGGTTGATTTATTTCAGTGCTGCGAAAGCCCCATTCCTGGCAAAGTTCCGAGTGAAGCCTTGTGGAATCCAGCAATTAGAAAATCTTGGAATGAGCGATGCTGTAGACTGCGGTGATGATACTGATGGACGAAAATCAAAAGATCTCCCTTGGCAAGCCTGTATATTCAAAGTGGGTGATGACGTCAGACAGGTATGTATTGTATGGTCATATTCCAAGGAAACACTCTTTTATAGATTTTTTTTTTCAATTTAAATAAGGTGATAGTTTTCTTCTTGCTCCATGAAACATTTTATCACATGATGTTGCATCTAGGATGTATTAAATTTGATAAATGAATAGTGGTTTACAGATTTTGGTAACATTATGGAATGACATTCCTTACAACGTTGGGTATATAATGACAAAATCTTAACTTTTTACGCCAGAAGTAAATTAAAGTAATCTTTATATCATGTGATCAATAGCATCTAACGTATATGCTCTTCTATTATTGAATTTATTAAACTTGTTGCGAAAGAGCGATAAAATGCTCTGCAAGCCTCACATTGTATTGCTTCTCAACTCATTTAATAAATTCAATAATACATGAGCACTATACTTCTACCACGACCTCTAAGTAATGACCCTTGATTCATTCAATGCATTTACAGTTACAGTAACGCCTCAAAGCGTTTTGTGGAAGTATAATGTAAGATCCTCTATTTATTGTGGTTCTAATGTATAACAGTTATGTATTATAACCTCAAATGTTTTCCTTTATCTTGGGAAACATGGAACCCGTCAAGGGAGTTTTAACTCTTTGGATGCTGGGTAATTTTTCAAGTTTTTGTTGTCGTCTGCTGACTTTTTCCAAAATTAGCTTTTTAAAAAAATTCTTTCAAGAACATCATCGGAGTGTCAAACAGTTTGGATCCAAATCTACTAATTATTGAGTATTGTAAATGTTCTAAAAATTTAAACAAATTTCTCATTCAGTTCTCAACTAAAATGTTTTGTTGTCAGGGATGGAATTCACAAAATGCTTGTCAGAAAAGCAAACCAGGAAGATCCAGATCAGACTGCTTCTGTTCTGGGTCTCCACTGTTTGTCTAGGCCAAGTTGGCAGGCAACTCTTGTGTTTCAAAAATGTTCGAACATTTACTGTACATGTTATTGTATTACAGGATATGTTGGCTCTACAAGTGATTGGTTTATTCAAGAACATTTTCGAGCAGGTCGGTCTTGAACTATATCTGGCACCATACAGAGTGGTTGCCACAGCTCCAGGGGTAAGTTTCCTTTATAATCTATAATTAGAGTAAATTTTATATGTTTGTTCCAACATAAATATTTATGAATCTATACTTACGATAATATTACTTATGCTACCCTCTATTCCCCCAGAACGTGCCGATCTAATTACCAGCCATGACAGACCGCCGATAGTAGATGAGACATTGGTAACCATGAATAAATCAACCACGGTAAAATGTTTTTAAAAGGTTATCCTTTGGAAGCAAAGACTGCACCAAAGTCATGCACTTCAAAACAAAATACCTGTAAACATTCTCTTTTGCGAGAAAACTTATATGCGGGGAGGTGGGAAGCATGCTTTAAGCTTGCCCAGGCCTCATCCTAATATTATCGTAAGTATAGATTCATAAATATTTATGTTGGAACAAACATATATAATTTATATCATCTAACTTACGATAATATTACTTATGCTAAAACAGATTTCATCTTTCTGGATGGTGGGCGAATCTGTCAATGAATGGAAAATAACTAAAGTCTAAGACTTATCATTCAACCAAAACAGAAATAATGTCTTCAGCGGATGTAGGCACACAAGATCAATGCCAATTGGACGGTTGACGGTATGTAATCCAGGCTGGAAAGAGCATATGCTCAAAGAAACCCGGGATGCCACAGAAAATATTTGAAACAGAATAAAACGGTGCTGTTAACTCTAATTCCAAATAGCTCCACCGAATAGAAAAGAAACAAATCAAGAAAGATATGTTTCTCACATTTCCATCATAATATGCGCCATGTGTAATAAAACCCGAAGTACACAATAAGCACTGATTGGATAAAAAATATTATGAAAAACACCATGTAAAATCAGAAACATAGGAATGGACGTTTTCTGGAGGAATTATTAAGAATTAATAGCTTTCTGAGAAGCTACAACGGGACCAAGAGAAAACATTTTCTCATTGATACCTGCCATGTCCCGCAGATAAAATCTTATAAAAGAGTTCTCAGAAAGCCAATATCCCTCTTTGAGAACAGAATCAAACGGAACTCTGTTCAACCAAGCAAAGCTTGAACTCAAAGCTCATGAGCACAAATTTTGCCTGATGAAGAGCCAGAATCCTCATAAGAGAAGCGTACAGTGTCTACTATCCATCTTGATATAGTAGAAGCACAGATCTCATTATCATATGCCTTAATGTAAGAGATAAAATGTCTTTTCCTATTTCTACGGAAATTACTAGTCCTTCACATATAATTGCGTAAGGCACGGACTGGACATAAAACAGAATTCATGTCAGAACCAGAAAGAGCAGGGATCTCTATTGGAACACCTGCTACAGAAGGCAATTGGTTTTTAGCTAAAAATCCTGGAAAAAAAATGTAATTCAACCACACAAAAGTCGGTTGAAAATTTAACTGAACCGGAAACAGCAGAAAAGGCATGAATCTCACTGCGTCTTCGGCCAAAAGCAAGTGCTATCAGAAAAACTGTCTTCTGAGTAAGGCACTTTAAAGAGCATGAAGACATGGGCTCAAAAGGGGATTTTTTCAAGCTGTCGAGAACCAGGGCTAGATCCCAATGGGGAACGACCCGCCTAACAGCAGGTTTCTCCAAATCCATACTCCTGATGACATCAGAGAGGACTGGATGGGAAGAAAAATCTGCTGAAGTAAAATGCTTCAGGGTGGAAGCAATAGCCGACCTATACCCTTTAATGGAGGAAGGCAAAAGCTTCTTTTCCTCAAAAAGGAAAATTAGGAAATCTGCCATTGAGGTCACAGTTTGATCGATGGGATCCATCTACCACTGGAGATACCAATCCATCCAACTGTTCCAGCGGGAATTGTACAGAGACTGTGTGGAAGATGGCTTCACAGCACAGACTCTCTCTGCAGATTTCTTAGAAAATCCTGCCTTCTCAAGACCTCCCTGCAGCACAGCCAAGCGTGCAGGTTGTATATCTCTGGCTTCCGATGAGGAAGGCGGGAATGAGGCTGGATCAAAAGATCCTTCCGAATTGGAATCCTGACTGCTGGGGCAACTTGCAGAGAAAGCAGAACTGGGAAAAACAGATGGCTTTCCCAGCACGGAACAATGAGGATGACCAACCAAGTTTCTTTCTCCATTTTCAGAAGTACCTTCATGAAAGGTGGAACTGGAGGGAATGCATAAGCTATCATTCCCTCCCATGAAAGGGACATGGCATCCACTGCCCAAGCCCGTGGATCTTGAAAAGGAGAAATGAAAACCGGAAGTTGATTGTTCAACCTCGAGGCAAACAGATCTAAGTGAGGGACTTCCCAGAATTGAAATATCTGAGACAGTGTCCCCTTGTGGATAGTCCACTCTGTGTGGATTATCTGCCCTTTCCTGCATAGCGAGTCTGCCAGAACATTTAGTTTTCCTGGCACGAACTTGGCTGTCAGAGACACCTGTCTTTTCATACACCATTCTAACAGATTGGTCGCCATGAAAGACAAAGTTCGTGACCGCGCCCCCCTTCTTTGTTCAGATAAGCTGCTACAGTCGTATTGTCTGTTGACAGCGAAATTTGACAGTTCGGAATTATCTGACTGAAGGATTTCAGAGCCAACATGACTGCTCTGAGTTCCAGGACATTTATGTGTTGAGTCTACCGTTGAGTCTGCCAATAGGCAGACCATAGGCCGGAAGCTGAAAGATCGCCCAAATGGGCATCCCAGCCCACCAGATTCGCATCCGTGAATAGAAACAAGTCTGGTTGGGGCCGACAAAGTGGCACCATGGTAAACAGGAAGTCCCTTTTCAGCCATTGGAACACAGCCTGAACCAAGGACCTAGGGAAATGTGAAAATCCCAAGATTGGTCCGCTTGAGACCAACTTTCCTTGATGCACCACTGAAGCATGCGCTTGTGGGCTCTGCCATCTGGCAAGAGACGAGCCATAGATTTCATTTGACCCAGAAGGGAATGAATCTGTCTGGCTGATGCTGATCGAGCTGACAGCATTCTCTGAATCAAGGTTACCAGTCTTGTTAAACTGTCCAAAGAAGGGGTTATCAGTCCCTCCTCTAGACAGAAACGTGCTCCCAGAAAAGAAAACCTCTGACTGGGAACTAGCTTTGATTTGTCTGCAGTTTGTGATTGTGGTATTTCCTGATCATACTCACTTACTACTATATTTTTGTCCCAATTGGGAACAAATCCCAGGGACAAAACCGTGCTCAGTAGTTGATCTCTGTGAAACAAAGACATCACTTGAGATCAAGAAGGCTGGAGCCAATCGTCTAGATAAGAATTTAGACGCATGCCCATGCGACGACAATGTTTGACTACTGCCTTCGCAGTTCTGGAGAACACGTAAGGAGCTGGAGCAAGGCCGAATGGCAAGGCTCAAACTGGTATGTTTTCCCCATGAAATGAAAACGAAGAAACCTCCTTGACTTGCAATGAATTGGTATGTGAAAATATGCATCGGTCAAGTCGAGGAAAATGGCCCAGTCGTGCTTCCGTAAAGAAAGACGAACCGAGTCCAAAGTTTCCATCTTGAAATGAGGAGTGATTACATGCCGATTTAGTCGGGACAGATCGATTACTGGTCTCCATCCTCCCGACTTCTTGCGAACCAGAAAGAGCCTGCTGTTATAGCAACCCTTTGGATTGCAAGAGGAAACTGGTTCTATGACATGTTTGTCCAGCATAGATTTTACTTCTGTCTGTAGAAGTTGAATCTTCTCTGGATCTGAGGTAGACTTATAAAGTCTGATGAGATGGGTTTTTTTGCACATACTTTTCGCTTATATTGATCTATTTCACTAAATATCCATATTCCTCTCAAATAATTTTTTCTCTTCTAATTTGGGACGGACACGAAATTGAATCCTGTACCCGTTTCTTATAACAGACTGTGACCATTTGTCTGTTGAGATGTTTATTCAAGCCTTCCGAAAATGATACAATCTGCCGCCAGTCGGTTATGTGGCTTTGGCAAACTGTACTTGTCTGAGCCCAAAGACTCCGAAGAGTCTGGGCAGGCCTGGAAGAAACGGTCATCCCTATATTTGACCTCCAGTTCCCTTGAACTTCTTATTACTCTTATTATTAGAATAAGAGGAAGAGCCTTGGGGAAACTGTGATGGTCTGGCAGGTTTAGATAAAACTTGGCGTTTGTCATTGTCAGAACTGTTAACTACCATTTTAACAGCTGCCAGTTTAGAGACCCCCTTCTTCCTCTGCCTCTTAGCAGGAAGGTGAGCCACTGCTGCATTTTGCAAAGACTGCCTAGTTAAGTCTTCTTTGTAGGTCTTGGCCACTTCAGGCATCTTAGGACCAAATAGGGTTGCAGACTCGATAGGCTGAACCCTAAGGGAATATTTAACTGAAGCGTCCAAAGCACACTTGTCTAGATATGCATCACGTCTAGCAAGTAGAGGGCCACCAGCAAGACGTACTAAAACATCAAACATGTGCATGTGCGACTGAGCTAAGGCCTGCAGGTACCTACGCACCTCACTAAGATCAGTTTGTGAGGGAGCAGGAGAATTCAAAGCAGAAAGAATTCCATAAAGAAACATGTCTGCATGTGAATTAATGTGTATACCAGCTAAAGCAAGTTTCTCCCATCCATCTTGTTGTTGTAACTGTAAGGAATGGGAAGTTGGAAATAATGCACCCTGCTTCAGAACTTCTCTAAAAGAAGGATCTATAGGCGGGTGGTCAATAACCATAGTCGGGTCAGAGATTTTATATGACTCTTGACTAAAGACTTTAGGTTTCATGTGTAAAGATGGAAACCTGTTAGTCATCAAACCTTTAGGATAACTATCTAAAGGGGATCCTTGAATAGGATTAGGCCCCTGTATCCTAGAATTAATTTTAGATATAGAATCCAAAATTAGTCTGCTTTCAGGCAGAACTGGGAGGACATTAGCCCTGGAACGCTGAAGCCCCTGATTTTGGTTCTTCCTGAACAATATAAGGGCAATCTGAGTGCCTAAACGAGCACGAAGTCACTCTAAGGCCTCAAAGTAAGGTAACTGAGCAGACACTGAGGACTGTTCAGAAGTGCCACTTTCATCCTCCTCCTGCTTTTCCTGGTCCTGATCATCTGAGTTATCATCAGATCCGATGGTCTCACCAGGAAGAGGTGTTATTTGAATCGCTGGTTCTTCATAATTTGTAGAAGCCTGGTTCAAATTATTGGGAACTGTCTTCTCAGAAGGTATAACCTTCCCAGAACTATTGCCCATTGAATCCTGAACGCAAGCAGTGTTATGCTCGTCCATTGGGTCCGGATCAGGAGCCGTATGGGAGCGCACTGGCACCCTTTCTACAGATGTAGAACGGGAGCGAAGTCTCTTCAGGCTACCTGAGAAAGTTTTAAATTCTTCAGCCAAAAGCTGTCAAATTAAACTCCGCATGTCCGGTTGTATAATGTGACCAGGTTGTACACGGTGATCCTGGATATCATTTGCGGAGAACCCAGAAAATTCACTGGATCTAGTAGCCTGTGAAATAGGGTTATGTACGTGCCGAGACCTTGATTCTCGGGACATAGAACGTGAATGGTTTGATCTTGAATAAGATCGAGACCTATCCCTGCTGTGTGATCGAGATCCGGGGCGCCTACGATGGGAGCGAAGGCTCGAACGGGAGCGCTGGCCTTGAAGAGACCTGTAGTTTGGACTACCATCCCGCCTAGAACGACGGCTATGACTGCGCATAGCACGGTAGCCATAGGCTCGCGGGCTGTGAGCGCGCGAGCCGCCAAGGCTACGTTCCAAGCCAGAGCTCGATGTTAGCGACGGCGATCGATGGTTCCTGGAAGAGCGATAAGATCGGCTCCTTGAGCGTACGCGGTACGCTCGTGGAACCTTCGCACTACCTGACTGGGAGCAATGGGACCCCCTCGAACGAGCAGGGGAGCCATGCAACCGGTCATCGTGTGTAACGGCCAGATCTGGATGTTTCGATGGGGATCAAGATCTTGGCCTAGAGGTGCCTGAACAAGAGTCAGGGACCTTCTGACACAACGGCTGGGATGAGTTACCAGTACCGTTCCCGGCAGTGGAATTCTCTAAAGAAAGCGCCCCAAGGTTTGAACCAGTTAAGGCCAAAGCCTGGGAGGAAGGAACTTCCACACCAACAAGGGTATGGTTGTTGGCAACAGGACCCTCGTTATCCTCAGAAAAGGGCAAGGAAGAATCCCAAGAAGAACCGACCTGCTGCACAGTCTCCCCAACCTTACATAAGTTTGACCTTCTAGAATCAGCCTTAGCTTTGGCAGCCGAAGCTTTGGACCAAAGAAAGGTGGTCCAAACGGAACAAACTTCGCAAGGATTGTTCTGAGAACAAACCCTGCACGCAAAACAAAGAGAATGGTTGTCCCAGTCTGCAATGAAACGGGAACAACCTTTCCCTTTGATACCTACACATTGTCGCAACATTTCAGCTATCTGAAAATAAAATGAAAATTAAACAGGAATGAGAAAACAGCACAGTAATTTAAATCGACATAAGCAAATTTATTTGCAAACGCAATCCCGGGGGTCAAAGAGCTGCTCGAGCCAAGGATATAAAGAAGAGTGAGAACTCAACACGTCCTTCCGCTTTGATAAGCGCCGAGCAAAAGAGGATGTTTACAGGTATTTTGTTTTGAAGTGCATGACTTTACCGTGGTTGATTTATTCACCGTTACCAATGTCTCATCTACTATCGGAGGTCTGTCACGGCTGGTAATTAGATCGGTGCATTCTGGGGGAATAGAGGGTAGTATAAGTAATATTATCGTAAGTTAGATGATATAAATTCAAAATCAACACATTTTTGTTTTACAATGCATTCCCAGGGGACAAAAAATCCACCCGTCCACTCGTTAATATGAATGAAATTGAGAAAGAGCGAGTAATTCTTCCCAAAGCACTCCTCCTACAGGTTGAGTGCCTGCTGTGGGAAGAATTACTTGAGGAAGTCATATCACATAATACTCCCTTATGATCTTGCATATGCTTTTAAAGGACAAGTCAATGTGTTTGCAGGGCAAGTGAAAATTGTAAGTCACTCGTCCTCCATTGAAATATTTTTGTCCCCTGATTCCTTCTTTAGACACTAAACAGTTACCCCACATTAAAAGTAAAATGAAAAAGTAAAGATGAATATAAAAAATATTTTAGACTTTATAAAAAATAATTCTTTCAATAAAAAAAGTAATATTGTCATGAATTTCATTAAGATTTTTCCATTTTTGGGGGAAAGTTATCTTAAACGCTTGGTTCAATTACTTTTTAGCTCGCCTGAGCAGGAAGTGCTATTGTAATCAATGTCTAGCGTCATTGAGAGTGGTCCCTAGTTATCAATGGATTTCTTTAAATGACAACTCGTCCTATACAGCTAGGTCACTTTTGACCTTAATTGGCAGGAATGTTCATGGGTGACCCTCTATAAAAATAGCTTAACCCTTTACCCCATGCAGATGCCTTTTAAAGCCTTTGCAAACAGAGCAGACCCAGATCAGTCAGCTCTTGTCACTGGGTAGCCTAAACAAAATTTGATCAATTGAAAACTTTTTAAGCATGTCTGCCAGAGGGCATTGCTGGGAGTGATATTATGCCATATTCAATGTTGAGTTCTATTCAAATCATCATTTTAATCTACATGTATGATACTTCTTACTTCCAGTGCGGCGTGATAGAATGTGTACCTGATAGCAAGTCACGTGATCAAATCGGGAAACAGACAGATATTAGTTTGGACGAATATTTCGCACAGAAATATGGCGAGCAAGATTCACCAAAATTCCAAGAGGTACATTCAGAATTCTATTTTTTTCATGTGTCTCAAAGATAGCATATATTTTTTAGGCACTCATTGGAAGCATCTCACATAGGTTAAGATGAACTAAAATTTTGAGCTTTAAGTTGTAAATATTTTCTTATCCATCCGTTTTGTCATTTGTTTTGGGTGCTCAAAAGAACCATCTCATTGAGATGGTTCTTTTGAGTACCCACAACATATGTTGTGGTTGAGAGATAAGATTTTTTTTTGATTACACACTCTTATCTAAAGGCATGATCTCATTCAAACTCTTCAAGTGCACACTGTAGCTCAATAGACAATAATCTTGACCAACATTTCAGGCTTCAGTGACCTTGACATAAACTTATGCCGTCAAATTTTTTTCTCTCAACAGTAATAGCTGCAGGTGTCTAACCTTGCATAGCAATTGTCCTTGGCATACTCTTTGAGCATGTACAGTGGTCTAATGACCTTAACCTATATGTCATGCTCCAGTGACTTTTGTTATAGTTATGTAAAAAAGTGAGTATGATCAGGAAATACCACAATCACACACTGTACAAAATACTGGTTAACGGATTAGTCAAGCTTGCCCAGGAAAAAAGTGTGGTAAAGTGAACTGACCGTCTGGACTTGACCATAGCTGTAGACTGGGATGTAAAGCATCAAACCAAATAAAAAAAAATACACTGCAAACCCACTGATGGCACCGTGAGAGTCACAGAACATTAACAGCCACAAGACTCAGGAAGACAAAGTCAAGCAACCAGTTCTCTCTCTCTCTCTTCCTCATCAAGTGCATTTCTCTTTAAATGAAATCTGTAAAGTTATTTGCTTCAAAATCAAATAGGGCTTAAAAGTGAGACTTCAACACTTAAGCTGAATTCTTGCATACTTGCATTGAGAGAATAAATGATAAAAAAATGGCCATTTTCATAATTGCTGTTTTACTGGCGTTTTTGGTTAGAATCTAGCAAAAAACAAGATTAACAATCACATATAATGTTCATTTCATTGCATTTACACTTATTGGGTCATCTGTTGACTTTCAGAAACACTATCAGAGTGTCAATCAGTTTGGACCCAGATAAGGACCGACATTAAGTCGGTCCTGATCTGGGTTCAAACTGTTTGGAAAGGTTATGAGCAGACAACAAAAGTTGCTGCTAGCAAGGAACGATTTAAGGCTCTTAGTTTACCAGCTAGTCTCTGTAGCTGAGCAGATAGGATTGACTCTTGCCTTATGACATGTGTTTAGTGATTATTAAAATTATGTTCTGCATCTATTTTTAGGCACGACGTAACTTCATAGTGAGTATGGCAGGATATAGTCTTGTTAGTTTCCTCCTTCAGTTGAAAGATCGTCATAATGGTAACATAATGGTGGATAGTGCTGGCCATATCATACATATAGGTAAGCTGTTACATGGATAGTGCTGGGCATATCATACATATAGGTAGGCTTTGTCTCGCAATATTGTCCTATATTGCTGTCAATCTTGGCCAATTATGTCCCCCCACTGAAGGGCAGGGGGACATATTGTCATGCGGGTGTCAGCATTGCATTGGGCGTGACTCATTCTTGGTTGCAAGATATCTTGATGAACAAGTGGGTGTATTGAAATAATACTGGGACAAGATGAAGTCTTGATTTGGTTTTGATGACCTAGGCCTAATTTTCAAGGTCAAATTTAAGGGTTTGCTGCAGGATACATGATGGACATCTGTTTTTTTCTGAGAACGATACTAGTTATCATCTTGAGATCCTTGTTTGGGCCAATAAGGTAATAGGACCACATGACTGCATGGCTATGGTAGATATTCTAAAATTTAGAACACTTTTTCCTTTCTGTTCTGAAATAAAATGTTAGTTATCAAGGCTGGAATTCACAAAATACTTGTCAGAATAGCAAACAGTGAAGAGCCTGATCTGAATGCTTCTTTAGATGCAGTCTGATTTGGGCCTGCACCGTTTGCCTAGGCCTTTTTTGCAGGCAACTAGTGATAAAAATTTTAGAACATCTACAGTAGTTTTTGTAGAGATAAAACAAGCAAGTCAATGATACCAATGTCTTTCTGACAATGCTTGTCTAAGTATTCGCCAAGCCCAAAGGTCATTTTTGCCATTTTGTGACTCAAAATAGGAATAAATGCCCTTCTTTTTAGCACTAAATAAATTTCTGATTTTTTTGCATTGTTTCAAAACTCTTTTCATTTGGAGTGATTTTCTCAAACATATCGATACAATAAGTATGGGATAGTCCATTTTGTGGTCTAAGGGGTCACCAGACGAAAATTCTAAATTGATGTATTTATGTCCCTTAAGTTTGTTTTATTCTAGCAAACACTGCAGACCCTGATGAAATGCCACATTTAGCGGTATTTCATCAGTGAGTATTCACTGTTAGTCAAAGACCTGTTTATTGAAAGGGTAAATATAATATTAATTAAAAATATACAATGTGAAAACACTGCTACTGACAGGTGTTCATAAGAAGTGGTTAAACAAATTAGGAGTAAGTGCCAATATGGAGATTCGTGATTCTCCGTAAAATTGAAAAATTCAAACTGCATACCAAGATTTTTGCCTAAATTGCATTTCAACTAATAAAATTTCAATTTTCAAAAATGTATTACACCTGGTAGCCATTATATTGGTAAAATTGTCCATCTATACAATTATGCAGTGGCAATCCAGATGCATTTTACCATTACTTTCAAGAATGAGTTGATATGTGTGAAAAACAAACTGCTAAAATACATGTGATAGTTGTAGTTTGCTGTCACAGTTGCGGGAAATGTACAAAATATGAAACCTGTGCAAAATTGCACAGGTTTCATATTTTGTACATTTCACGAGGTTGTATACCTTTAATAATCTTGTTTCAGATTTTGGTTTTATGTTTGAGAGTTCTCCTGGTGGTAACCTAGGCTGGGAGCCAGATATGAAGCTGACAGATGAAATGATTCGGATAATGGGAGGGAGAATGGAGGCCCCGCCCTTCCAGTGGTTTATGGAGTTGTGTATTCAGGGATATCTGGCTGTTAGGTAAGTTAATATATGAGGGATTCCAGTTATTTGTTTCGGGCTTTTAGACTCTGATTCACGTTAATCAAAAATCTAATTATGATACGATGATGAGGTGGATAATTTTGTTTTCTTGCACACCAGATAAGGATATGCGATATGTCAGCGTGTAGTGTCACACATTGAATTAAAATTACAGAAATTGAAAGGTTATTAAGAATTGGTGAATATGAGGATAAAAACATTGTCTTTGATTTCATCAGTTGTCACCACTTGGTCACCTCTTGATGCCAATCATTGATCCTTTGGATAGATTTTTCTATTCACTCCTCACACCCATAATGATAGAGTTTTATATGATCAAATTTCATAATCCTACACTGTATATATAATAAGTGAAAGACTATAACGAATTGAGCCTTTTGGGGGTGCAGTGTCATCAACATGAATTATTGCATAAAGAATAGTTCCACATGCTAATAACACCTGTTTTAACGTGCATGAACAAAATCCATGTTACAACAAGGAAATTCACGCACTGATATGAAATGGCCTGTGCTGTTGTACAACTGCTTTGTGATGTTCAATTCTTGACCATTAAATTTTATGACAGCTGATCTGTTAATCTTTCTTATATCAATGTGTGCAAAAGAGCATGTTTGATCACATTGCATTTAAACTTTGTTAAAATTTATTTGAAAACTCTTTCTTTAATCATTTAGTTTGGCATTTGCTAAAAATTTCCATTCGAAAATTCAGCACCAATGCCTCATTTTCTAACTTCCTAATGAGATCATGTTTTAAGTTCAGTTGGTACACAAGCTATTGATAGGATTTCAGAAATAGCATAGGCTAACCATGTTAGAATATCACTGGTAAAGGATTAAAGATTTCCTTTTAAATCTGTCAAAAATGTTCAGAACAGACATATATTTAAACATTTTATCGAAATCAATGAAATATTTCTATTATTTTACTCCATGGTTGATTTGTTAAAGAGCCTTTAAAGGGTTTATAATCTTTCTTTCTTTCCAGGCCATACCAAGATGCTATTATCTCCCTTGTATCTTTGATGCTGGACACCGGACTTCCCTGTTTCAGAGGGCAAACAATCAAACAGCTTAGATCACGATTTATGCCTCAAGCAAACGAGACAGAGGCTGCCAAATATATGTTGAACATTGTGCAAAAATGTTATCTTAGCATCTGGGCCAAATCATATGATGCCATTCAGGCGGCTCAGAACAAGATTGCTTATTAATCCATAAAGCGCTTATTATGACTGTAGCAGACAACAAGAACTGTGATATATTTCTTGGTTTCTGGAGAAAATCAGGATATTTCATGTGAATCATTTGTAATGTCAAGTCTTTGAGCCAATGCATGAGATTTCCAACAATGTGGTATGTACGAACAGCAAAGCCTCAGATCAGCCTGCGCATACGCGCAGTCTGATCAGAGCCTTTGCTAGTCACTTGAATATTCTATGAATATTAAGCTACTGACCGAACACCATTTGGAGTTTCTAAGCTTAAAAGGAGGCTGCAGAGGCTCGTCCGAGTCTACACATGTCAAAATGCCACATTGTTGAAAATCTCATGCACTGGCTTATTTGATTTCTTAACTCTTTCCTCGCTAGCAGTGACTTGTATCATTTGCAAACAGTTCGAACCCAGTTCAGGATCGACAAAATGGCGGTGCTGATCTGAATCCAAACTGTTTGACACTCTGATAGTGTTGCTGAAAGAATTTTTTGAAAATGTGAATTTTAAAAAAAAAGTCAGCAGATGACAACAAAAGGGTGAAAAATTACCTAGCATGCAAAGAGCTAAAGTAACAATAGTACAATGTGCATGTCATCCTCTGCGAATTTTTGTTTCAATTTAAGGTTGATATTATAACCCTTGTACCTTGTAATTACTATCATTACTGCAGCAGATGACACTTGTTTTTCAAAATGGTGTTTTTTTTGGTTTTTTTTTTTTGGGGGGGGGGGGGGGGGGGAAGAAGACTGGGAAAATATAGCTTCTCACAGAATAAACCATAGGCAGTGTTTCCTGCCAATATTACATAATCCTACAATATCAATGCTATGTTCAAAATTGCCTTCGTGGTTAATTTGAAGCTTACATAATTGATCAAACCTAACTGAGCTAAAGGTAACCCAAGTGATCAAACTTTTAGGTAACCCAATTGGTAAAAAACCTCGGTAAACTTCAAAGATTTCTCATTTGTTCAATTCTAGGTTATCTTCAAGGTGACCCAGTTGGTCAATGTAGGTAAACCTGAGTGTGAACAGGCAATTGATCAAACCTAAGTTAACTCTATGAAGCTCACCTAATTGTATTGTTATATGGTAGATTTTCCCTTCTGTACAACTGTTGAGAGGAAAGCCAGATGCATTTAACCAATACTTTTCAAGAATGAGCAGACAAGGTGTCATATAAAACAAACTGTATAACCCTTTTCATTCTGGGTACTGGTAAACAGGTACTTTGGCAAATGTTGAAGACCCAGATGAAATGCAGTATTTCATCAGGGTCTGCACTGTTTGCTAAGATATAAAAAAAAATTCAGGGACAAAAATACATCAATTTATAGAAATAACTGGCTGACAACCCCTGAAAATACAAAATGGACTATTCAATACTTAATATATCAATCTGATACATTAAGTATGGAATTGTCCATTTTGTATTTTCAGAATGAAAAGGTTTAAAATGCATTCAGAGTTCTATGTTGTCATAATCACACAAAATATACAAAATTGCACAGGTTTCATATCTGCATATTTTACTCTGTTGTCAAAACTTTTTTTCGGAAAGATTTTGTTGAAATTTTTAAATGTCTGCTGCAAATTTTAGGTGGTGCTTTAGGCTTCATTATTTAGAATCCTATCATTGAAAATTTATACTTAATGAATTTAACCTTATGATAGGCTATTGCACACAGAATGGCCAAAAACTCAGGTGAGTTTTTTACCTTTCTGAGTGTGGTAGAGGGGATTCACCATCATTTTCTTGCACACCGGATAGGGATATCTGAGATTTTAGCCTGGGATAGAAAATCTTATCTTACCCATGCTATCTTACCAAGGCTTTCACGTGAGGGCTACATACATTGGTTGTATTGGAACTCATTCACATTGTCGTCAAGTGACATCATCATTATAATGTTAAAGTGATGTCATCATATCATGTAGCATCTCAGCGTATTCAGGTACTTCTGGGACCCTTTTTTAAACATAAAATGGGGGTGAGCAAGAAAAAGAATCCATTATTCGTGTGAAGGTAGGATAGAAAAATTGGTCCCTCGGGATCACAGTATTTCATCACTTGGTAAACTCCGTGAACCGGAACGGATGATCCTCAGGACAGTTTTTTTCTATCCTACCCTCACACTCATGATAGATTCTTATATTATTACCATTTTGTTGTCACATATTGTGTTTTTGACGAAATTGAAATTACTGTATAATCATGTCACAATGCATGTAGAAAAACCTTCTAAGACAAGGCACCAAATAGGTAACCTGAAGATTACCTTGGCATTACACAAGGTAAACACAAGTCACACAAGTACTGTATAAAAACATAATTGGGGTCCTTTGTGGATTTGACCCTATATACTGGAAACCCCTAAACAGGTACTAATGTTTTTTATCATGGGAGTGATATAACACTATGTAATTAAATCAATAAACCTCTAGTGGTTTACATATTTAGTAACATTAATTAAGTATGGCCATAATAATATCATAACAATGTCACATATATATGGCAAAATCTTGACATTTCACACCAATAATCTGTTTTTAAAGTAGTTTTCATGCCATGCGATAAAATCTAACGGTCATGCTCCTGTATTATTGTAAGAGAGATAAAATGTATTCCTAAACTCCTTTAATAAATTCAATAAAACTAGCACTTGTGTAAGATCCTCTTTAGAAAAAGGTTCAATCAGGTAAAGCATAGCCATACAGTAAACTCTGTCTTAAGTGGCCACTCAAAAAGAAAACCAAAAATTGGTTTTCAAGACCGATTATCACTTAATGCAGGGCAAAAGTATTACAGAATGCTCCAGGGGGAGCATTTTGCAATACTTTCGGCTTTCATTAAGCTACCAGTTGCCATTAAGATCTTTAATTTGTCTATTTTTGAGTGGCCGCTTAAGACAGGTTTTACTGTAGTTATAAGAGAGGTATCCAAATTTCTATCTTCAATTATTTTTCAAAAAACTTTTTTATGTGGGGGTAATTGTAAGCGTCTCAATAACATAATTTGTGAATACCCATTGGTAAGCATTACACTCAAGAGGCTTTCATGGAGAAATATGAAACATGAAACCTTTTTGGGTGAAAATTCAGTTATGTGCAAGTTTGGAAACCTTAGAAAACCTATGTCCTGCTAAGGTAAACTTCAAGGCTACCCAATTAGTCAAACCTAGGTATCGGTAAACGTTCAAGTTACCCAATGAGTTAAACTTTGACAAAATTCAAGGTTACCCAATTAGTAAACTTCAAGATTACCGAATTGGTCAACTTCAGGGTTACCCAATTGGTAAACTTTAACGTTACCCAATCGGTAAACTTCAAGGTTATCAAATTGGTAAACTCCAGGTTATCCAATTGGTAAAACCTAAATAAGGTTACCCAAGTGATCATTCCTTGATAGACCTACAATGAACCCAATTGGTAAAACCTCGGTAAACTTCAAACATTTCTCATTTGGTCAAATCTAGGTAAACTTCAAGGTGACTACTTGGTCAATGTAGGTAAACATAAGTGTGACCAGTAAATCAAACTAAGTTATCTCTGAGCTCACCCAATTGGTCACACTTAGGTAAGGTAACCTAACTTCAGGGTTACCCAATCGGTAAAACCCAGGCTACTTCAATTGGTGCTTTGCCTAATACATGTATTTATGTATGGTCGTTACTGAACAAAACCATGTTTTTAATTTATTATATGATCAAATTGTTCAAAACCTGACTGTGAAGTGCAATATGTATTATATAATTGTTTTTATAATTTTAAATATAATATAATCTGTCCATAATACCATTATATTCTAATAAATGTTCAGGAGCCACTGTAATGTTTGGACCCAACATGACATTTTTGAAGCAAAATTTGGACCTACCATATTGAGCCTAATAAGTGCACTGTATGCACAGCTATTTTGAAGTTATATGCCCTGTTTTTGAAAACAGTGTAGATCCAGATCAGCTGGCTTATGATGAAGCCAGCTGATCAGGATCTACTCTGCTTTCATCTACATGATGAATTCATATTGATGATCATGATGAAATTACACCTGGATTGACTGAAAATCAGTTGTAAATAGTGTAAAGAACCCATGCAGTACCCTGTTTGCACTTAAAGGACATGTGCATTTATCAGGTCTAGTGCGGTACTTCAGTTTTGTTTATTATGTCTTTGTTATCTAGACTTATTAGGTAAGCTCTTCGTCCATTTCAAATTTTTTGTGTAAATACATTAGTGTGAAATTTTAGAAAATGCTTCTTCGAGCGTCTGTGCATGTGCGCCATGAAGGCCTAGTTAAGCCTGTCCAGTATGAGCTAGATGACTCTATGAACTCATATGAGCCAGTTCATGAGATTTTGGTACTTCTTGTACGTACATAAAGTCATTCTTTACATGTATATGCACAGTTCTTGCACACCGGAAAGGGATATCTGAGAATTTACCCTGGGATAGAAAATCTTATCTTACCCATGTTATCTTACCCAGGCTGTTGCATGAGGACTACATACATTGGTTGTATTGGAACTCACGCACATGGTCGTTAAGTGAGGTCATTGTTATGTTAAAGTGACGTCATCATGTGAAATTGCATCTTAGCATATTCAGGGACTTCTGAAAGCTTATTTTAAAATTAAAAAAAAAAACAGTGGTGAGTAAGAAAAAGAATCCATTATTCGTGTGAGGATGGGATAGAAAAATCTGTCCCTTGGGATCACCGTTTGTCATCACTCGGCAAGCCTCGTGATGCCAAACGGCGATCCTAGGGACGGATTTTTCTATCCTAATCTCACACTCATGATAGATCCTTATATTACCTAATGGGGCTAGAGGACATAATTTTGATCTAAGTCTTTGTCTACATCCCTACTTTGTGTGTGCAAGGAGTGAACACTCTGGCAAAACTGCATGTTTGGGCAGGCTTTACTGAGAATTCACTGCCTTTCACTGTGATAAGTGCCAGAATATCATTTGCTGGCTCATATGGAAAAAATTTATGTCATATCCAAGAGGAATAATGAATTGGTGCATTCAGGTGCAGTCCCTTTATGTACACACCTTGTAAAAACACAGATTTGGATATAGCATGGTCATGTTGTGGCCCCTAAATTTTTTACTGTGGAATTTTACAAAGGAATTATAGGAAATAGTCATTTTGATACAATTCTTTTGTAAAATTGTCTCTTGATAATATGATTCACTTATTACACAATCCAATCCTATGGACCTCAAATGTTAGGATATTTTTAGCTACGGTAGGTGATATAGAAGCTAGGAAGTTAAATAAATTATGATCATAATAATGAGGCTTGAAAATTCAAATTTGATTTACAGTAAAACCTGTCTTAAACAGCCACTTAAAAATAGAAAAAAACAAGGTCTTTATGGACAATGATGGCTTAATGGAGGTCGAAAGTATTGCAGAATGCTCCCCTTGGAGCATTCTGCAATACTTTTGACCTCCATTTAGGGATGATCGGTATTGAAACCCAATATTTGGTGTTATTTTTGAGTGGCTGCTTAAGACAGGTTTTACTGTACCTTTAAAGTTTGGATATTTATTAAAATCACTGCAAAAGATGCAATTTCTTTCCAATTTTGTAGTGACACATTCTGAACAACCGTCTCGATAATCACAGTGTTTGTCATCATTGTTTTAAGTCATTAATTCTGAATAGAGTATTCAATTCTATGAAAATTCATTCTTTTGGAACTGTCCATTATTAATATTAAGGGTCTGCAGATGACCTCTCCTTAAAATCTTTTTTCTTGTGGCACTTGTCAATAATTGATATAAAGGGAAGGCAGGTGGCCTCTAAACTATTTCATTCACTTAATTCCCCATGTGGTAATCAGTGCAGACCCTGATGATATAAGGCAAATTGCAGCAGCTCATTAGGGTCTGAACTGTTTGCATGCGTTCCTTTTATAGACCTACAGTAAAACCTGTTTTAAGCGGGAGCATTCTGCAATATTTCAACCTGCATTAAGCTACCATCTTTCTTTAAGACCTTTGTTTTGTCTATTTTGAGTGGCCGTTTAAGACAGGTTTAACTGTAGTGTTAAATGGGTTTGCAAAGAAAAGCCATTTTTGTTATTCTTATAATTGCTTTCAGACTATAGCTATATAGACTGTGCCTGCTATTATATGCAATCAATGAAACTTCAAACCAGTCTGCTATCTACATACATGGTTGAAAGTTTCAGGATTATTCCTGGATTCAGGATCTTTTCAGCCTCAAAATACTGAATTAGGCTAATTTTAATAGCTACTCTGATTAATTTTCAGTTTATCTTAAGACAATTGACTATAAATTTACTATTAAACTTGAAATCATTAATATTTTGAAGGTATTCTGCAAGTTTTAAGATTTGAATTCCTTAAGTTTAAGATCTTAGAAATTTTGAACTTTCTACCCATGTACACAGCAGTCTCATCACAAGACAAAATTTTATGAAGATTTGTGAGGCAAAACTGAAATGAGGTGCTCAGCTGTAGAGAATAGCTAGACTCTAAAGCAAAGAATAATATACAGTAATACATCATAGACATCATGTGATCTGCAACTGTTTCTGTATTTACAGTAAATATTTTCCCAGCATGCAAATAGTTAAAACTTCTCATAAAACATATTGTAAAATGCAAAGGGGTCCTTTTTTCTAGCGCTGGTGAATAGGTCCAGTTATGGTAAACATTTTTAGGGGGAAACTTATCATTATTTTCTTGCCCATTAATTAAAACATATGTTTTGGGTGCTCAAAACGGCCGTCTCATTGAGACGGTTCTTTTGAGTACCCACAACATATGGTTTGGGTGAGAAAAAAGAGAAATAATTTTCTATTATGCTTTCTTATCTGGAGGCCTGAATAGGTAATAATGGAATCATGGCAGATGGTGTAAACACTGGTCTTGGTTTACACAGTTTACTTAGGCCTATACAGTAAAACCTGTCTTAAGAGGCCCCTCAAAAAGAAGACAAAAATTGGCTTTCAAGACTGATTATAGCATAATGCAGGCCAAAAGTATTGCAGAATGCTCCAAGAGAGCATTCTGCAATACTTTCCACCTTCATTAAGCTACCATTTGTTGTTAAGACCTTTGTTTTGTCTTTATTTGAGTGGCCATTTTAGACAGGTTTTACTGTATGTCCAAATACTTAGGTTAAGTATAGTATGAGCAATATTTCAACCCTGAAAATGACACCTAAAATTGGCAGCAGAAGACAGCTGATAACTTTTGACACTTCTTTGAGAAAAATTAAAACAGGCTTGATAATGAATGTTAAATTTTCTGTCATCTAAGGATTCACAGAAAATGCAATACCTTATATTTCAAATAAACCCTTTGAGGACCAGAGAGCCTAAACCGGTACTTTGGCAACCAGAGAAGAACTAGATGAAATGCTGCATAATGTGGCATTTCAAAAGGGTCTACACTGTTTGCTAATACAAAATCAATCTTCAGAGAGAAAAATACAACATTTTTTTGAAAATTAATATATACAATAGACCATGCTGACTTAACAGTATACAACTTTATGGAAAATTTCTTTGGTCAAAGTCAGCATCAAAATCCTGAATTAGGCAGATTCTTATGGCTTCTTTGATTGAATTTCAGTTAATCTAAAGGCAATTGACCATTTAAACTTGAAATTGTTGATATTTATAGGGATACTGCAAGTTTTAAGATTTGATTTTCAAAAGTTCTACAGGATTTTGAAAATTTTGACTTTTCACCATTGCATCTGCTGTAGAGGACTTTCATGCCTCTTCAGGGTGAAGATCCTGCTTTACAAAGCTGGTATTTAGTTTCATTGGCTACATATAAACACAGGTTATTGTTGGCTTGTTAGACCAAATGTGATATAAAATAAATTCAGAAATATCTAGTGCTTGGTTTATTCTTCTTGTACCACTACACCGTGGAAGTATCTAGTCTTTATGTACGAAGAAACAAAATTGATTATTAGGCATTTCAATAATTGACACTGTTCAATGCAATCACAATTAACATCTCATATAATATAGCAACAGTTAAGATAGCAAGTAATTTTCTTTGTAATAGCAGTAAACAAAGCTAGTAATTTTCTTCATAATAACAGTGAACATGACAAGTAATTTTCTTTGTAATAACAGTGAAAATAACCAGTCATTTTCTTTGTAACAACAGTGAACACAACAAGTAATTCTCTGGGTAATAACAGTACAATAACAAGTAATTGTGTGTTTTTTTTCAAATAAAAGTGAACATAACAAGTGATCTTTGTAACAACAGTGAACATAACAAGTATTTTTCTTGGTAATAACAATGAATATAACAAGCAATATTCTTTGTAATAACAGTGAGCAAAACAGATAATCGTCTTTGCATTAACAGTGAACATAACAAATATTTTTTTGCAACAACAGTGAACATAGGTATTTTTCTTTGTAACAACAGTGATCATAACATATATTCTTTGTAACAATAGCAAACATATCAAATAATTTTCTTTGTAACAGCAATGAACATAACCAGTAACTTTCTTTGTAATAACAGCGGACATAACAAGTAATTTCTTTGTAATAACAGTGAACATAAGTAGTTTAGTTTATAGAAACGACAAGAAGAATATGGTTAATAATATATACAATAATCTACAACAAGAAACTCAATGCAGTCAAACCATGTCCTAAGCAAGCACCTGTCTAAGAGGACATCTTCCCAAAAGACAGTATCACTGAAATTTAAACTCTATTTGGGCAAGCCCTCCAACAGCAGGCAAAATTGCTTGCAAAGGACAGGCTTGACTGCACAAACAAATTTATTGGGTATCTATTGGGGACAGCTAACGATTGAGTATGTTTACAGCACAGCCGGGACCACCTGGCTGAGGGAGAGTGATGCTCCCGAAGAATTTAGCGGACAACTATATACTGGATTGTCGTGTCCAAACAATAAAGATGGAATGGGGAAGCAGCAGACCTTTGGGATACTATCCCCTGCAGAATCAGACGGCCTGTGTGACTACAAACACCACAGGCACAGACTTAGTTTGGGACGTGAGACAAGCCCAGTGAAAAAAAATGGATCTGGATTATTGTATCCAAACAATGAAGATGACAGGGGGAAGCAACAACCCCATGCATCGAAGACAGAGTTTGGGATACAATCCCCTGAAGAATCAGACGGCCTGTGTGACTGCAAACATCACAGGCACGGACTTTGGGACGTGAGACAAGCCCAGTGTAAATAAAATGATCTGGATTATTGTATCCAAACAATGAAGATGGCAGGGGGAAGCAACAACCCCATGCATGGAAGACGGACCTTGGGATACTATCCCCTGCAGAATCAGACGGCCTGTGGGACTACAAACACCACAGGCACAGACTTAGTTTGGGATGTGAGACAAGCCCCGTGAAAAAAAAGGATCTGGATTATTGTATCCAAACAATGAAGATGGCAGGGGGAAGCAACAGCCCCATGCATCGAAGACAGACCTTTGGGATCGGCCTGTGTGACTGCAAACATCACAGGCACGTAATTTGTTTGGGATGTGAGACAAGCACAGTGAAAAAAACCTAGATCTGGATTATCATGTGACAAGCCCAGCAAAGAGTGACGTGATAAAAAGTCCCCAGCCTGCAGACGAGGTAAGCATGCGTGTCATTCCATAATATAAAGATGGCATGGGGAAAGCATCGATCCCATGCATTAAAGACAGATCTCAGGTTTACCATCACCCGACAAATCAGACAGCGTGTTAGAAAGCATACAACCACATGCTGGGACGGTGTTTGTAGAAGACAAGGGTAAGACTTGGCAGAGCTTCAGTTACCTGTTTCAGAGTGGGAACCAATCCCACGTAGTGTAGGTAGCCGGCTTTGGGGTAAATTGAGAGACTATAGCCATTTTGATAGGTTAAGCCATAGGACCTATCAAATAAGAGACCACAAACATTGAACATATCAAGTCATTTTTGTAACAAAAATGAAGACAAGAAATTTTTTATGAAAAAAGCAGTGAACAAAACAAGCAACTTTCTTTGTAATAACAGTGAAGATAACAAGTATATTTTTTTGTAACAGCAGTGGCCATAACAAGTAATCTTTGTACAAACAGTGAACATAACATGTACTTTTCTTTGTAACAACAGCGGACATTACTAGTTATTTTTTGTAACAACAGTGAACATAGCAAGTAATTTTCTTTAAAAAAAACAACAGTAAACATAGTTATTTTCTATGTAATAGCAGTAACCACAAGTAATTTTCCTTGTTACAAGTGTGAATTTTATTTTTCTTTGTAACAACAGTGAACATAAGTCATTTTCAACAGTGAACATAACAAATTATTTTCTTTGTTATAGCAGTGAACAAAGTATTTTTCCTTGTTACAAGAGTGAAGGTAGAGGCATTCATCTTACTTTGTAAGAACAGTGAACAAAAGTAAATTTCTTTGTAACAGCAGTGACCATAACAATTAATCTTTATAACAACTGCGATCATATCAAGTAATTTTCTTTGTAATAACAGTGAACATAACAAGTTATTTTCTTTGTAACATCAGTGACCATAGCAAGTAATTTCTTTGTAATAACAGTTAACATAACAGGTATTTTTTCATTAAAGTAACAGTGAACATAACAAGTAATTTTCTTTGTGATAGCAGTGAACATAAGTATTTGCCCTTGTTAAAAGAGTGAACGTAACAAGTAATTTTCTTTATAAAACATTGACCAAAACAAGTCATTTTTGTAAGAACAGTGAACACAGCAAGTCATTCTTTGAAAAAGTGGGTATGATCAGGAGATACCACAATCTCTAACTGCAGAAAAAACCATGGCACCGCGAGTAAGAGCCACACAGCATTTATAGTGAAGATGTAATACACATGCAAAAGGCGATATTATATAAATATTACATTCCCTGAGAGGGTGATAGTCGAAAATATCATCCCAAGGAATGTGATTATCAACCGAGGCGCAGCCGAGGTTGATAATCATATTTCGAGGGATGATATTTTCGACTATCACCCTCTCAGGGAATGTAATAGTTATTTTATTATACCGAACAGAACATTAGATCCTTTATTTTCTACCGTTTGTTTTCTCTTAGACCTACCATGGTAAGGGGAGTTCCAAAGGCAATGCAAGGATGAAATATATATTTTCACAATAATGGTTCTTATTCAACAGTTTGAATGTTCCAACTGATCACTGACGTTCGGTTAAATAAATTACGTCATGAATAACTGATGACGTCAAACTTCACACCAAGCAGCGTCATTTAAATAGAGATACTTTACCGTATGCGATTTTGATGCAAACTAGAAAATCGCCTGATCCGCTCAAAGTTGGTCTCAACATGTTTCGTTCGTCCTAACTAAGAAAACGAGTAACCACACTTTATGTTTCTGACCATGAACAACGAAGTTATTGGGAGTTGAAAGTAGCCAAAATCATGCCTCATGTCCGCCATTGCTGTAGAACGTATCCTGACGTAAACGAACCGTACGCGCATTGCCGTTGCGCATCAGACGAACGACTGATATTTTACAATATCACCCGCTGCTATGGCAAACGAGTGACAGTGTTCGCCGTCGCTATAGCAGCGGGTGATATTATAAAATATCAGTCGTTCGTCTATGGAAGTTTTGTATGGGGAATTCATGTGAGGTATAATAATATACAATACGCACAAGTGTTGCGTGTGAAGGTTACATCCAAGAAGCTTTCACTGGTCACCAACATGTTAGACGTTCGTATGCACTCATTTATTGATGATGTTCCAAATGATAACAAAAAAGGAAAATGACAATTTAAACATGTGAAATGAACAACTGGATTGACAACTGGATCGCAGAACAATGTTCAAGTCATAAAACTGCATATTACAGTAACATAGAGGATCTTACATGAGTCCTCATGTTTTATTGAATTTATTATACGAGTTGGGGAAAAGAGATAAAATGCGAGGCTTGCCGAGCATTTTATCTCTTTTTCGCAACGAGTTTAATGAATTCAATAATACAAGAGCACGAATGTTAGATTCTATTTATCATATGACGAATACTTTGAAATCTGATTTCCAGCGTAAAAAACGTTATAATTTTGTCATTATGTACGCAACGTTGTTATGGACGTCATAACGTTTCCCGTAAATCTATAAACCACTAGTGGTTTATCGATTTTATTGCATGGCGTTATTTCACTCCCAGACGCGACGTCATATGATAAAAATATTTAGCCTATAGCAAGTAGAAAAAATAATATACCAACGTTTAAATAGAACAAACAATTGAAAATCACCGCATGCTTGTTATAATCTTTGCAACAATTTATTAGTTCAAACAAATTCATGTTTATGTAATTTGCCCAAGTATTCACAACCCTTTGCCTGCTGGTGTACCTACTAACAACTTGGACCCAGATCAGACCCGATAGAACGTCTAGCCTGATCTGGATCCAAAGAGTTCAAGTTGACATCCTGAAAGATTTTTTTGAAGACGTTGATTTTGAAAAATCCGCAGACGACAAAAGCACGGATCGTATATAAATAAATATAGGGTCCGTGGCAAAAGTCATTTAAAAATTTCCAGCATGCAAATAATAATCCATGTTATACAATAACACACTCTTTGACCGTTACATGGGACTGATTTCCATACCAAACACCTGCCTTGATAACAAAGGGTCGCAGATTCTATCCTTATCTTCGTTCCGGCAGTCTTTTGGAAGAGAACTACATTTTGTCCCGTCTCATTATTAAGGCAGGACAAGGTTTAGAAAGCATTCTCTGAATCGATTAAACCTATTTAACTCTTTTGTGCTAGTGTTGTCTGCTGAGAACTTTTGCAAACAGTTTGGGCCCACGGACCAGGACCTATCTGGACCCAAACTGTTTATCACACTGATGACATTCCTGATATAAGTTTGAAGGAAAATAACAAACAAAAAACAAAAAAGTCACTATTTCGCCTTGCGGAATCTTAATGCCCAACAATTTGTTTCAAACTCGGTTTAAGCAAGCATGCGCAGCTATCTAGTGAGACTAGAGGCCTACAATTTTGTCTTTCACCAACTTTGGAATCCATATTTTGTTTATGCGGCGAGCAGTCAAGGCTGTGACGAGGCAGGCTCATCTGAGCTTTGGCATCTCGCCGAAGCGATGGGTGTTTTCCACCCATCGGTGTTGGTGTGGCGATGTTTCAGCTGTAATCGGCTGTTCATTTGTGATTTTATGGCCAATTGCGAAATGCTACATTCGATCAATCGTCTTACATGTACATACGTACTCTTTCGGGTGTTTTATTTTCAGTTGGTACCATGGGGTTCGTTATACGTACACAATACCACAAGTTGGTTGGGTGAATGTCTCAGTAGAGGTAAACGAGCCGTTGCCGTACTGTGAACGAACAAACTGTTCGAATTGTGTTCAGTGAACGAATTCAAGTTGGCATACGTCGAAAAATGTTGTGCATGCACAAAAATCTTCGATGTACACGCACGCGGACGTACATCAAGTACTGAACTTCAGCGTTTGTCAAAATCTCCGAATTAACAATACTGTACGTGGGCCCATGCAAGACTTCGGTATATCGCATACGCGCAAGTGCCTCGACTAGTAAACGACCAGCTAAGCTAGATGCATAAGTTTCTTCCGAGCTTTCATCTGTGGCATGTCAGCCGATCTATTGTTCCAGTTAAGTGAGTTGGTTTCATAAGGAGTACCACAAAATCTTGTGTATATCCCAAATGTTATTTTTCGGAACAAATCATAAGCTGTATATTTTTCACCAGCAAATCTTATTACAGTGCGTTCCACTCCCGAAGCCGAACTGACCCAGAGAAAAGACAAACGAAATATCGGGTAATAACGATGAGATTTTGGCCTCCTTAATCGTACCCTCCTTGTTCAAACTTGATTTTCTCATTCTCAAAAACTCTTATCGTTTTCAGGCCATGTTTTGTGAAATTTCTTGGTTATTTCCAACATTTCATGCATTTTTGCGCTTATATTTTCTTCTGGGTGGATCATGCGCGGTAAATTATATTTATATTTGATACCTTTGTTCTAGATACAAATATTTTGATTAGAACTTACAAAATCTTTTAAGAAATGACATTATCAATAGTGTTAGAATTGATTGATTGTTAATTTCACATTGCCAGGGGAAAAGGCTTCAAAATGCATTCAGTCCGAGCGACTGCGATCTAGAATGCATTTTATGATAACACGCCGGCTAATGTTTGTGAATGTAACGCAAGGTGCGAATGTACATGGGGTTTTAGCGCTGATGTGCATGTTCAATGGAATCATTCCATTTGTCGTATTTGAAATGATATTTTTCTCGGGTGGGTCAAAATAGTAATTTACTCCGCTTGGAATAATAATCCCGCAGAATGAAATCAACCGTCCACCGTCGGCGATTAAGCCCTAGCATTTGTTAATATCCCCCACAGCACACATGGAAACGTAGACCTCCACCAGCACACGCTGTTGTGCACTATTTGGAAAGCCTCAACTTTATGCTTGATTGACAAGATCTTTTACTCTGCATTTACGGATAACGAGTGACCTGATCAGCATGCGCGACGCGCTGGCTAATCAGGTCATTCAATGTCCACCGATTCCAAAAAGGACGTTTTCTCACGTCAAACGAAAAATTATAGTTTTGTTACAAAATAACTTTCGTACCCAAATCTGGTGTCTCAGAGTTTTGTTACAAAGTAATTTATTATTCACAATTAACTGGTTTTGAATGTTTAATGTTTTAATGTAACTTTCGACAGTGGACTGAATTTCAACTTTTCTTATACATTAGAACTTAAAGGTCTGCGAGTGAAAATATGATTTTCTCAGCTAAGGTAGGCGCCGATTTCTTCTTTTTGTGTTTTATTTTATTTTTGTTACGTAAAGTGTACATCATCTGTGTTATTTCAAATATATTGAACATGTTAATGGGTCATCTGTACCAGAGCGAGATGGGCTATTGAGTGAACAAGGGGAAAACAGAAAAATATGTTTGAGCATTTTTCTGTCACCATTGTCTTTTTCAACTTTGTCTGGTTCAATTTATTTTTTTACTTATTGACAGCCTAATATCAGGCAATACCATTTTGAAGTAGGTTTGATTAAAATGATGCTTTATTCTAATCATGATTCTTTCGTTATCATTTTCATAAAAGTAATCTTAATTGACACAATCAACCTCTTCTTGAAGATGAGACACATAGATTCTGCCTCTGCCTACATGCCTTTTATTTAGAATGAATGAAATATGATTAATCCGGAACCACCGAGTTTTACGAGTTTATCAAAACCGCAATCTTCTACAAATTCATCACTCATAAAAATACAGCATAACAACCTATATGGTATTGGCCATGTATGTATGCAAAGAACATATAAATAGAATAGAAGGAAACCGAAAATTAAAACATGTGTGAAAACAGCATTATTTTAGATTTGTGAATATATCGCTTCTTTGTACCAATTTTTTTTTTAATAAGAAGGTGGTGATTTACGAGTTGTTCAGTTTGGCCTCTACGACCCTCCTCTCCCGCACCAAAGAACAAATATGACCTATTTAGATGTTGTGTACGAATATAGCTTCGTTGTCCTAAGGTCATCTTGAGTCTAAGGGGGTGGGGCGCATCTAGAAACAAACTTGAAGTCACATCATTCAACTATAAAAAAGTTATAGAAATCCGAAAAATCAGAACTCTGAATTCTATTAAACCAATGGAGGCCGCTATTTTGAATATTCAATTTACTCTAGATGTAAATTTTGAAGCGCCAATAAAATTCTTAATTTTGTTGCAAACTGCACAATTAAAAAAAATCAACTCTATTCAACAGAAGAATCTATAAATTGCAAACAAAGTTAAAATTAATAGCAGGAACCAGTTATTCTGTTTAGGGCTGTGTGACGTCCCAGAAATGGCTGCCCGCCATAGCTATCGATTCTTCCGGTACACTGTACCAATAGCTCCAAATATAGCTGATATGTTTTTAAATTTAGCTGCTTAAAATGCATGTTATATTTTTATTTTAAAACGTTGTCACACGTCACAGGAAATGAACAAAATATGAAACCTATGCAAAATTGCACAGGTACACTTGTACACTTTTAAAAACATGCACATGGGTTTTTCTGAAAATTCTTCGTGCTTGGATTTGTACTAAGCATCGTGTTTAGGTACGTTTCGGTACGTTTCGGTTCAGCACAGACTATATTATTACTTTGTTTATTTGTCTTTTGTTTCAACAAAAAGTGATTCGTCTGCTGATAAGTAATTTGATGCGCAGCTGTCTCGCTGTGGGGGAGGTGGGTTTAACAATAAGATACTTCTAACGCACAAATGATACGTTGTAACAGTCCCCGAACTGGAACACTTCCACCAGTAAAAAAGGTAAAACATTATCTTAAACAGCAGAACTAGATCCCCGAACTAGATCGACCTGCGCAACAGCTCTGTCTATCATTTTAAATGTCTATTTAACGAACCGACTTTGTGGAATTCTACATTTTGGCTACATGCATGCTGTGAATGAACTAACCCTTAAATGTCCACCCAAAATTTGCAAACAGCCATATAAATGATTTCAATTTTGTCTTTGCCTTAAAAACAAATAAGGCTTAATATTTCATGTGAATCATCTGCCAGCAGATGATTCACATGAAAAACCAAGGCTAATTTTCCACGAAAAATGTGGAAGATATCACATAATTTGTCATCGTAATTATTGCTTTAAGGGTCAATACTTTACGGTCGACATACCATTAATGAAATTTCACGGTGTTTTTGTTCATAAAATCAACTTAGGGGACATCGTATTTGGTGGCTTTGGGGTGATTTTTTGCAATTGTTTCTGTCGAAAAGTATAAAAAGGCAGTATTGTGCAGCTTAACGAATGTTAACAAAATATTTTGTTTGGCAATAGCCTGCCCAGGTGTGGAATGCTTTTACAGAAAGGCAAGTACATTTTCTTTTGTAAAACAAAGTGTGACAAGAGTTACTGTCCCCGATTATCACAAGGTTTTTTCTTTTGTTTTTTAGGGGAAAGTGATATTAGTAATATACTATGCACAATAAATATAGCAATTGTTTTGTATGGGTAAGCCCATCCACATCAGATCTCGAGTTTCATTTGCTATCATGATGATACAAGTGCCGATCATCTGGCAAGAGTTTCCATTTAAAAAAAATACAGAATTACCAAACGCAGCGTCCGTGCTAAAGTGACGTTTAATTTTAAGACTAGCGGGTAACGTGGGTATTTTTGATCATTGGGGGGGAAGCCGAAACCATTTTCAAACGATTGTTTGGTCACTGAAAACCAAAAAAGCATAGCAAATTCTTCAATTTTCTGAATTTTCTAAGAGAAATAAGGGACCAAGTTTTCACAAATTGACGTTTTACTAATGCTTTTACGTTATCGCCTTTAAACGGTGTTTCTAGTCTGGTTTTCTTGTACCACATTAACAAGTAAAAATGCTTGATGCCTTCCAACACATTCAGACAAATGATGTTGAATGAAACATCTTCATGGCTACAGAGCACGAGCCGAAAGATAAAATCTAACGTCACCGTTATCTCGCAAATGCGTCGCACCATTTTTCAGTAACTTAAGGTTTTAATCGACCACAAGATGAGTTACATTGTAAGCCTATGACATTTTTGTAAACTGAGTCTCTGTTGAGTTGAAATGCCAATTAACATTAGAAGTTTAATCAAATGATAACTGCGTTTTGGCGTCATTGATGGCAGTTGATTTTTAAGCATGAAATCTCTATCACATCTGTCACATAACCAATAGCTTTTATAGGCGTATGATACATGAGGAAAATGAAAGACCACCAAACGAAAAATCACATGCTTATCATTTTAGCATTGCTTACAACGGGATGTGATTTTTGCTTACTGACCCCTTCTGCAATTCTTGCTCTCCCCAAATGCCTATTTAAAGGATGGCGTCTGAAAATTCGTGGTTTGATTTGCCTAAGATCCTGTTCTCGTCATTGCAATTGTAATTGATCGGCATTGCACAAATATGAGCACAAAAAGATGCGAAACATAAGAATTTGCTAAACTTATTGTGCATAATATAGCACAGTAACTAGAAAACTCATTTTCCTAAATAGGGCGGTTACTATTCTGCAACATGGTCATCTTTTTTCAAACATTAATTGGGCCAGTGCGCAAGATTTCGGTACCGTTATCGCTACTGCTCAGACGCCGCAGCCGTATTTGCTTTTATACATGAAGTATAGATGAACATGAAGGCTCATACTAAAATTTAGGCCTCTAGCTCCGCGGAATATGTTAGTCTAGGTGTTTGTTAGAGGTGTTTGTTAGAGGCATTTGCGCATACGCGATAAATACCAAAATCTCATGCACTGGCCCAATTATTGTCTCAAGATTACCATTTCAATAACCTGCTTGATTTATTGCATAGTATGTGTTGTAGTCCACTTAACGTTCATGGTTCATCTGCCCATTCTGACGTGCTAAAACCAAAGTTAACCGTCTTCAAAATCAACGTCACAGTGTCGTATTTTTTCTTTGCATTGAAAGTAGTGATACCCAAACATGCCGAAACGGCCACGTTTCATTAAGTTTTACTCTGAATGTAAAACAATTAACATTTAAGAGTTGTGTTACATGAAAACATCCAATCGAACACATGCAGATAAAGAAGGCACCCATCAGACTATGCATAAACACAGAGCTGATCAGGTGCTTCATTTCCATCAGGATATGTAACGCTGTTCGGGTATTTTCTTAGTGCTAAACAATGATGCCATTGTGCCCGGGTGTGACGTGAGGACGCGGGAGGGATTGGATTTAAGAGCAAGTTCATGTGAAAAGATTCTTATCATGTATACAAACAGCGAAGGCTAAGACACGCTGTGTAGCCAGTTGCACACAAAAAGTATTGGAAGTAGCCTGGACGAAGATTCAGACGAAACATAGATATGAGCCAGGTCTTGATATTTTTTGGTTTATCTGATATGCGAGCAGCAAATGAAAGCAGAGACATGGACGGTGAGCGTGTATGATGGGTCACGCCAAAATACATTGTATAACATTGAAAGAATGCGATCTGAAAAGCACGCATTTATGAAACTATGCAATATGTCGCAAACCTGATTAAATTCTGACTTCTTATAAGCCAATGGAGGCCGTCATTTTGAATATTTAATTAACTTCCTATAATCGACTATTTTCGAAAAAAAGACGCCAGGGCTGCCCACTATAACTTTCAATTTTACTAAACAACATCTGTGATTCTTATTTTTTAGTCGATTTGTATCGATTATGAACCTCATGCTGGTTACATGTTGTAATCCTGAGTGAATAAAGTACTTGCATTTGTATTTGCATCAGGGTTGTGGCAGATTGCATGGTATAATAAGGGCTTGTATTTCAGATTACTTGCTTTCAATCATTGTTGTCCCCTTCAAAGATTGAGCCTAATTCCTGTGAGTTCAAGGAAGCTTATATTATGTGGATGGAGCTGATATATGTACAATGAAGTTACTGGCAACAATTGATATCCCTAGAATACCTTGCATCCGCTGATCAGGGTCGTTTTCTGTCCGTCACTATTATGTAGATAATACATTGAAACATTTACTCCAGGCCCCAATTTGTGTTTGTTTGCCTTACGCCCTAGTCAACAGTTTTCTGTATAGTCAGGACGTTATCCTGGGTTGTACCAGCAATTTCGATAACGTGCTTTGCTCAAAGTCACAACACCACGCCGTGTTTGAGATTAGAACCTTCGACCTCCTGGTTACGAGATCGAATCTCACCACGGCGCAGTGTTGTATCAATTCATCGTATTTGCGTATTTTCTCATTTAATTCATTTCTTCGATTTGAGTGAATTCGCGAACAATCAGTTTCGCCATAATCTACGGTTTTAGAGCATTATATAGTACCTTTTCTCGTGTCTCGGCTATTACTAGTGGAACTAATTTAGACTCATTAACATTTAGGAATTCTAAAAGTGAACTGATCCAGATTTGGACTGTGACATTTCTGTCAAATTCCTGAACTCGAGTAACGTCGGTACTTTTAAGATTTTTGTAGTTCTGATGACCCTATATCGTGCCCTTCTGAATTCGGATATATCCTCTAAATAAAACAGTGTAGATCCTGATCAGCTGGCTTCTGAAGAAGCCAGCTGATCAGGATCCACACTGTTTCCATATAGTTTGTTAATCCATTGTAATACACGTGTTCATTTAACTGCACTGGCTGGAACATGGGGTATGTTGAGGCATATTAATTTTTACAGCATGCCAATGGTTGAATATTGAATGGAAATTTAATTTAACAATAACTACTTAATGCTATTGTCTTTTGCACACTGGTATCACCCCTGTGATCTGTCGCGGTCGGGGGACTTCATAAGACGACACGTCGGTTCGATGACACTTGGTGGTAATATTATATGCACGGAACGAGCGGCATGTTGTAAAATATGGAGTGAATTGGAATGGCATTTCGTATCTTTTCTGCAGCCGCAAAGGCATCCATAATGTAGGCGAAAAAATGCGTTTCATCGATTTCTTTTAATTGAAACTTTGGTATCACTTTGACTTTTACCGTAGCTTTTATAACAGAAAATGACCTCCGAAATAGGTATACACCACCATTAGTTATCATGTTTCAATGCGATGAGAGATACCATCTAAATGTGATCTAGCAAGAAAAAATAATTGGATTATGAACTGTCTTATACAGTGAAACCTGTGTAAAACGGCAACTCAAAACGACCAAAAATTGGTTTTCAAGACAAATTATCGCTTAATGTAGGTCAAAAGTATTGCAGAATGCTCCAAGGGTAGCATTCTGCAATATGCTCCAAGGGTAGCATTCTGCAATATTTTCTACCTACAAGGGGAGCATTCTGCAATACTTTCGACCTTCCTTAAGCTACCATTTGTCATAGAGATCTTTGTTTTTGTCTTTTTTGAGTAGACAGGTTTTACTTTGAGTTCAGTTTTAGACTCCCTTGCGCACTGCAAGAAATGTTTTAATAGATAATGCCAATGAAATAAAATTTAATGGGTTTTCCTAACGTTGCCTCAATTGAGACTTAACGTGTACAATCGCGTGAAATATACAAACTGCCTAGGTTTCATATTTTTCTCTTTGTTCATTTTTTGTGATTGTGACAGCGAATTAGAACTAGCATATGTATTTTAAGAAATTTATTTTAAGCATTTTGTCAACTCATATTGAAAGTATTGCTACAGTGCATCTGGATTTCTACTGCACTGTAGAACTAGAGGGTAAACCTACCTACATATTTTTAAACATTGTATTTTATTGAAACTTGCTACAATGTATTTTGGTCTGCAGTTTGAATTTTCAACATTGTTTTTCACCTTTACTGAGGACATGCTCCACACTATTAAAATAAGTGTTATTTTACACCAAATTTGGTAGCTGCTGATTCGCCACTGGTCTGTGTTCTGTCAGGAGAATAACTACAAAAATAACAGGTAGAAATGTTTAACAATTATTACTGGAGAAATGTTCTTAAGTTGTTTTAGTAGGATACTCAGCTGCGAATCCTTTTGGTGCAAGGTTACACTTATCTTTTACAGAGCTTAATTGTGTACCCCCATCTTATTAACAAAGTTATTTGTTATTCTTTGAGCAGCGATATATTTACAATCTATATAATTCTAAGACAACCTTATTCATATAGCTCTTTCGACGACTCGTCATCTATATAAAATAACATCATTTTAATTCTTCCTGAATACACAATAGCCTACGTTTTCTTCCATACGGTACCCTGCAGCATTATGATTGCCTACACATTAAGGCAATTGTAGAAATGGTGCAATTATGTCATGTATATGGGGCAATTGTATAACATATCTGTATCTGGGCCAACCACAAATATGCACAGTTAAATCTGATACCCCGCATTAGCCAACCACACTCTCTCAGTCTTGGTCCATATACCCATAAACGTGATCCACTCGCATAATTATCTGCAAATGCTACCATTAGTATTAAAATATTTTGAAATCACCAAATTTTATTAAATAGCTACGAAAAATTATTGAAAACGTGTAAATAAAAGAAAGTAGCGAATGCTCAGATTGCACATTTTCGCCAGAGCCGTCGCTGATCGCATACGCTATGTAGGGATAAAGATGAGGTTCAGTTCCGAAATCCAACCTTCTAGCCCCACTAGATAGCTGCGAATGTACATATAAAAAGTGACAACGGTACCTAGATCTCACGAACTGGCCAAACAAATTAAAGCTGCATACTCTGTAACTATGAACATTTTTCGAAAATTTTTCTTTTCTTTTTAAATCATTTGTAAAAGTAGAATAAAGCTATGTGCTCACAATAAAAATGTTCAGTACAGCTGAAAACTAGATGGAAAAGTGAATTATCTTATCAAATAGGTGTTTTTTTCTCTTGTTGGTAATTATTTGCGTCCCTCCAATAATTCTAGACCGTTGAATTTTAACATAAATGCAGTTGTTTTGATATTGATAACTTGTTAAGATTTACGGAAATGGTAAAATGTTTACCTTAATTTGAGTATTTTTACTGTGTTCTTGAAAAATAAAACATTATTTTTAAAATTAGAAGATCAAAAGTTACAGAAATAAATACATGTATATGAATGACAAGAAAAAGAGCACGGTACATGTATTAAACATATTCATCAACTTCTGATTTTTTATTGGCTATGCATGATACTCATTCCTAAATATGGCCTTTATCTTAGCAAACAGGGATATATACGTCCATGAACGACTTTTAAAATCTGTTCGTCACACTTTACATAGCATCAATGTACCCGTTTTCGAGTTTCCAGTACATGTATGAAGAAGGATGAATTAACGTGTGTGCTCTATAATCATTGTTATTGTTTGTGCTCATCAAAAAGCTTGTGAGTATGATCAGAAGATACCACAATCACAAACTGCAGACCAACCGACGGCACCATGGGTAACATTCACAGAACAATAACAAACACAAGACACCAGGATGATATCCAAAGCAAAGCAACAAACACCATCTTCCTTTCTCACCAAGAAGATTGCAAAACTAGAAAGATCGCAAAAACAAGTAACAAACACAGAGCCGCACAATGGGAGTAACAACAAAAATACATCAACAACAACAGAAGCACAGCCTTAGAACGGACAGCAGCCTTAGCCACTGCATTTCGCCCTAGATTATTTTGTTGTTAAACCACAAACATTATTTATCTTGCATGGAGGCTTCCTAACTATTATCACAGAGAAACAGTCAAATCAAATAAAATCATCACACTATGATGAAACAAGTCTTGTGCAACAGTAAATGCGATTTTGGTACTTATCGCATATACGTAAAACCATGCTTTAAACATGCATTCACAGCTATCTATACTAGTTGGGCTTGAGATCGATCTGAATTTCGGTTTGAGCCTGCATCAACTTCCATCCTTGCGTATGCGAGTAGCGAAGTCTTTGGCGAGATTGCGCGGATGCGCAAGCTCGTCTGAGCCTGGCTGCTCACCGATGAGATAAGTACCATTTTCATCTACATTCTATATTCATTTCTCCCAGTCAGACGCTACCTTAACGTGCGTGCAAGGGTACTGCTAGTAAATATTTTTGCTCTCCCGTAACGTGCGTGACAGTGTATCGTTGTGATTCTATCTTTTCTCCCGGTGACGCGGGGTAGTTGACTTCCCAGTGCAATCAGTTGGTCGATTAAGACAACAGAAACAATGCAGTATAATTGTTTTATTCGCCCTGTCAAGTAATATGAAAAGCGCCTATCAAAGTTCATTAATAATAAGAAAATAAAGTTGTAAATATCAACACGAACCTCTTGCCCCCTGATTTTTATAATGTAACAAGATGAACGTGTGTAGCTGTAACAGCGGGGGGCTTTTGATCCTAAATTTTGATAGACGTTGTGTTTTTGTGTCATATTTTAAAAAAAATATACTGGGATTCAATATTCTTCTTAGGGGTATGTTTTATTTTTTCTGCCTTATGTCTTTTTTTGTTTTGTTTTCACATATATAAGAAAGTAAAAAAGATTTTGGTAAATTGAGAAGTGAATGCTCAGGCGAACCTGCGCAAACGCGCATTCTCGCCTGAAAATTCGCTGCTCGAACACACAAAGTACGGAAAAAAGATAAAGGGACAGACAGACAACTGGAATTTTAGCCCCACTAGATGGCTTCGCATGCATGTTTATAGGGTGATTTTAGTATTATTACCCCATGACCGGGCTCTAGTACGTGATGTTACTGTCAGGCGGCGTAACTGGGCTCTGTTACGTTAACATACTCATGGTGTACGCAAGCCTTCGGCTCAGCGTGCGCGACAAAACATTCATCTCAGTTAAAACATATGCTGTTATTACTCAGATTCAGATGGGTAAAATAATCAAAGCACCAAGAGTATTGATGGGTACGATATCTTTTCAAGATTTTAAAGCAAACATCATAGTAGCCGTCCATCACTCACCACACTATTTAAACTAAATCACTATAAATACTGGATTTGATATGCGCTGTTACAGTAGTTTTCAAACAAACACCTCTAATTGTCTGCGATAGAATTGAGGAAATGATTTACAAAGTGTATGATGTTTTAGCAATTAAGAAGTCAAACAGTTGATGAATCAAAAGAACTGCAAACTGAGTGCACATGTCATTTTTTTCTACATATTTGGAAAAAGAAATGCACTAATGTTTTCCCCTTTGATAAAACGAAAGCAGATTTTCTCATGACATATGGGTTTTAGTCAGCTGTCGCTTGTAATGTTAATATCGCGTATAGAATCTAAGTCTATAGTATTAACTCATTCTGTTTTAAACAATTTGTAGGCCTTCAATATTGAATCTTAAAGACATCACAAAAATGTTCATACCATTTTTTTCATTGTTTTGCTGAAAACCAAGACAAATTAACAAAAATCTGTTTTTGTAATACTTTGCAGCAGGGCTTAGGCTTTTGGCATCAAGGTAAAATGGTTTCGACCATGCCCCTACTGAGATACAAGCTGGGTTCCAATGTTAATAATGAGGGTAAATTTTGCGGTATACATAATCACTGGGATACGTAAACCATACCCATTTTGAAATATCTTGAAAAGCTCATGTTAAAAACCAGTTATTTGAGAAGGATTGCAGTAAAAGGAACATCCCAGTAAACATCTAAAAACGGGCCACCATCGGCTCGCCAGCGAAACGCCATTGAAATGGCGTTTTGCTGGCGGGCTGTTGGTGGCCCGATACTGTGTGCTGACTGGAATTTCTTCCTTGTCTCCATTCGAAGACAAGCTTTTCCGGAAAAGCAAGAATGCCTTCAAAGAAATAATTACTTTTCAGGACAATTTCGTAAGCTAGATATGACGCTATAGCAACATCATCAGTTAGTATCTGTGAGGTAGAACAACAACAGAAGCACGTGATCTATCATGGCGAGCAGCAGTACTTCAAAATACCCAGTGCTACCATCTACAAAAGCCCCGCGGGTGGTGCGTAAACGAGTAGGTGGGGGTTACAAGTATGTCTTAGATATGACAGAAGGTAAAGATGCCCATGATAAGGAGAAAGAATTAGACAGAGGCATGGAGAAGGCAGATGAAGAGGTTAGAGGGGAGGTAAGTATTGTTTGTCAGTTTTGTATATGGCGAAAACAAAATATAAATATGGTTCCTATCGCCCTGTCTATCCTATTTTTTATCCCCTACCCTAAACATTTTTGGCCTTTTTCAGTATTAAAGTTTAAAAGAGGCACTTTTTAAGATATTGGTATATTTTCTTTGTAAAATGTTTCCACAAAATAAAATATTTTCCCTACCTACCAAGCGTAATATTTTATGGCATGTAAGAGAACCACATATACTGTGAATATATTAATAATACAATAATCAAAGATGGAACATTATTTAAGTATTTTACTTTGGTTCCATTTGCCCCATGTAGGCCTATTTATATCATGTGAACTTTTGAGTTGGATAAACTATATAAAAAAAATGGGTAAACTGAATGCTGAACTAGCATTTTCTCTTGGTCTATTAAAAAAGACATAATTTCTGCCATTTCAGAAATCAGCGGTGGAATCATTCGAAAGTATTTCGTTGCCTCAGTCCACAAATGATCTTAGGCGGGATCTGAATGAGGTAAGTTTAACTCTGTATAATAATGGATTCTTCTATCTGGTTTGATACAGCGAGCCTTTAGGATGGTTCATTGTACATATCAAGGGGTTACGAGTTAGAAATTCCAGATTGAGATGTTCATAAACCCCTGAATATTGTTTTTAGACCAGCAAAAAGTGCAGACCCATATGAAATGCCGCATGCTGCGGCATTTCATTTTGGTCTTCAGTGTTTGTCAAAGTATCCGTCTAGGGGTATCAATTGCACCTAATATACCTAGCAATAATGGTGAAACACCACCACTGTGTAAAATAATTCAAGACCAAACGTCTTCACTTCCTCGCCATTTCCTTACCATATTTTAATATTCTTTTCTATGACAATGAGACACTAGAAACGGTGCATTTATTTCAACAATATATAGAGATATAGTTAATTGAGGCCTGGTATATGGACACTGATATTAGCTGATTGCTTTCGATGCTCTGATTATACGTTTGCTACAGCGGTTTATCAGAGAACCAGTTCTTTAAAGACCTATTTTTGACGCTAGAAATGGTACCACTCACTAATTTGTTTATGACTTTCACTAGAAGATGAAAGGCTTGTCATAATGAGGGGATAATGAACGCCCTGCATGGGGTAATAAAGAGGTTCCTTGGAGGATTTAAGTATTTTCGACCAAACTATTGAAAATCCAAAAGCCAATATTTTTCTTTCGAATATATATTTGTCTGGAAAATAAGAAATAAAATAATAAAAAATAAGAACAAAAATAACAAAACGCATCCTTACGTTATCAGAGTTTGAATACATGCACATGTATGGTGACTAGAATTGTTTTGTTATTTGTAGTTGCATTTAACGCACTGTAAAAGTGTAACTTTACAATAAATTTGGTGGCAGCTGAACTGTCACTGGTCTTGGTGTAACTTTTTAACTGCTTTAAAAGCTATGTTCTGTTCGATTGTATTGATTTGGAGAAAAACAACAAGAACGATTGAAATGTTAACATTTATCACTTGATACCTGTTGGCATCAAGTTGCATAAGTAGAAAATAAAGTGTAAGTTTACACCAAAGGGGTAATAATACCAAAAAGGGTCTTTTTGGTATTAACTTACACTTATTTTTTTACAGTATAGTGAAATGTAAAAGCTTTAATTTGGTGTAATGTTAAATTATTTTTTGTTTCTCATTAATTTCTACACCAACAGAGTGTTGACAGAGTACACTATGACGACTATCCTATACTGCGGTACATACAAGACAACGTCATAGGTCATAATATTGTCATGGATGGTCCTTTTGGTCCGAAAAGGGGTGAGTATCAAAGTGCTCTTTTTAAACAACAAATTTATTGCTCTCCGTGAGGAATGAAATATTCGCTTTGTAAATCTCTTACACAAATGTAATAGGGTTTAGTTTAGTTTTTTTCAATTTCACGTAAGAATTTATGTGTACAAAGTACAACTGTTTATATGTATATTGTATTTTGGTTGTTTGATTTGATTCTTTACGTCCAATCAACAATCTTTCAGTTATAAAGGGACGGGTCTTCATGGGTTGAACCAGTACTAAGCTAGGATGGACGTGTCTTGCTCAAGGACCACAACGCAGTGACGCCGGTGAGGCTAGAACCCACGGCCCTTTGGGCTCGAGTCATGCACTCTTCCACTGAGCCACTGCGCTCCCTATATGTATATTGGCCACTCCTGACTCAAATCTGATATAATCGTATATACTTCAAGTGAATTTTATGTTGGACATGTACCGTATATCACATAGTTCCCCATAAACTCTACTAATAAAAAGAAAGTATTATTATGTATATACGACCTCGGCTTTTACAACAGTGATGAGCCTCTTGAAAAAAGAATTGGAATTATCTTTTATTTTCCAAATTGTTCAAATAATCTCTTGAACATGTTAAAATGCAATTTATCAATACAGGCATTTTAGTTAAGTCTGCTGAACAAACGACACTTCTAATGCACTTGAAAATGCAACGCGAAATCTGATTGGATAACGTTATTTTGCGACAGTATATCCTGTGATATAATACTGTCGCAAACTCGACGTTATTACGCAACGTCGCTTTTCATTGGTTGAAAAGTGAATATATGCAGCTGCCGAGCGGTTTTATGCAGCTGGCAGCCGCTGGACGTAGACACATATAGTACATTTTCACTGTCTTTTTTAAGGAAAAATGTTAATAATGCACTAGAATTCAGATCTGAAGCTCACTTGCTAAAATTTTCCTTCCAAATTCAATATGGTTAAATGGTTAAAAACTCTCTGAGAGAAGGGATCTCTACAAACTCTTCATGTTCTTTAAAATGAACCATGGTCTATCACCTCTTTATCTATCAAGTCTTCTCCCATCCCATAGGGGAAGGGTCGTAACTAAGGTTGTGAGAACTTGTGACCCAACCCCATTGCTGTATAAAATTTGGCAATAAAATATGTTTAAATTATCCCATGTTGGGGATGTATCTTCCTATAGGCTGCGTAATGCTGAAAACTATGTGGACATTCATACTAACACTCGTGCATATGCTGAATCGTTTCTCCCGTCAACCTTGTAAGCATGGAATAACCTTCCTGGAGCAGTTCGCTCAGTAGGTACTCTTTCCTAAGTTACATTTGTCACGGTCGTCGTACGATTTATTTGTCTACGATTTTCCGTACGATTTTTTTTGGCATCGTAGGCGGCTATAAGCTACGACGCATGTGTTTACATTGCTTACGATCACCTTGCGATTTTTTTAGGCGACAACTAGGACAAAACCTTACACAGAGACCTTGCGGATTCGTACGACAACCGCAAGGTTATCGTGCAGTTATCGTGTTATCTTCACGACCTCCTCATATAAATCGCATGATGCCCTTACGATGACCTTGCGGGAGTCGCAAGGAGTCGGTACGCTGGCTGTGCGATTGTTGTGTATTTATGTGCATGGATATAAACGGCCATCCATGTTAATTTTTGGATGCACATTTGAACCAAAGCCATGTGATGACAAACCGTGTTATGAAGAGGCTAGTGTTTCTTGTTGAACATGGTCTCAAAGTCTGGGATTAATGATACCATACAACGCGTTACGTTTGTGTATTTTTATGCCAATGTTTAATTTCTGCAGTTTTCATAAAGTTTAAATCAAAGAATATTACATCAACCCCTTAATTATAGTACACTTTTATAATTTGAAAAGTATCACTTTAATTGCAAATATAAAGATGTTTTAATTGTATCTCCTGCTAGACTCAGTGTATGGCTTTATCAAATCTAATCACCCAAATGCACTCCACGGCCAGCAGCACATTAAAGCCTCGTTATTATAAAAAAAACTGAAATCGTTGCATACGAACAAATGTGCTGACCAGACTGCACTTCCACTCAGCCTGGTCAGCACATTTGCCATTCGCTTTCAGTGAAGTACATTTTGTATAACATTCTTACATTCAAATTTCAATGTTCGACTTTCCTCAGTTTGAACTACACCTAGTCACATGTTCTCACGACGAGACCCATATATGGTATTCCTTGTAGTATTCCCAGAGTAATAAATTACAAAAATTGACTTTTTATTTATCTTATCTAATTTATTAAACCCCTTATCCAACCAGCATTTGATGTGCTGAAAATACATATGCATTTCACGTTAGATGCATATCTTCAATTGCACTTCGGACAAGTCTATCATATGAACATACTCTACTGACCCTGATTAGACTGCTTCAATCAGCAAACTGATCTGGAACCATATTGAGTCACTCTGAGTCGTGTAATTTGAGACATCGTCTGAAAACAAATATTGAAATGAAACAAACAGCTGATGATAACCAATATATGAAATTGTTGACACGTCGCAAGGTGGACGCACGACCATTGTGCCATCGCCTTGGGGATACCGCAGGATGACTGCCCAATGTCCGTACGATTTTATGGGCCCTGCAAGGGCATCGTGCGGCGAACCTGCGGTTCCCTACGACTAGCGCAAGTGTCTACGATCATTTTTGGGCCAAAATGACAATCTCAAATCGTGCGTTGTCCTCACGATCACCGTGGGGTGCCCTTACGGGGATCGTGCGATGGTACTGCGATGTGTCTACAGGCTTACGATTTTTTCGAATTTGTCATTGTGCGGAGTTAAATAAAATCGTAGAGGCCACGATGCCTATAAATCCGTACGATGATCTCAAGGTCTCCCTGCGGTAGGCCGCACGGAACCGGTGATTTAGACATCGTACAGGCATCGTATACTCGTCATAAGGCAAATGTAACCGAGGCATTATACATGTACACCTCCTTACACTTGATACACAAATATTATCACTGTGGTGATAAATTGCAACAAATCTTACATACACTTCTTAGAACAAAATGTAGTTCATTAAATCAACATCCGCTTAGACGCAGCTTGGTAGGTAACCCATATTGTACATGTGGTGAAATTGAAAATAACAAACACTTCCTCTTGACCTTTCCTCGTTATAATCCGATGATCAGTGAAATGATCTTATCAATACGACAGATAATGAACGTGGAACTAACATCAGATGCTTTCCTATTTGGCACTGAGGCTGTAACAGATGAGATCTTTAAAGCAGTGCAGACATATATAAAACTCTCCAAGCGATTCTCTCACTAGTTAAATAAAATAATGTTGATACTGTTAGATAATTCTTTCTGGATATTGAGACCCATGATAAACAAGTATTTTGCTGTTTATATTTTGTGTGCTAGGTGTCTGAATTTAATGATAACGCTTCAATGATTCTTCAATCTTCTTGCTTTTCTCGCTTTCTTTTTATATTTCTTGATTCTTTCATTCTCATTTCTTCTCTCTGCATTCATCAATTAGTTTCAGAATACTGCATTATACAATCTGTGATAAATTCACATGTGGTTATATAACCTAATTCAAATTTAAAGCTGGACCACACTGTCAACATCGTGGTATTGTTAACGTTTGAGCGTCCTGTACATAGTACCAGGGCGCTGGCACGTCGCCAAAATGACGGTGTGACATCCTACTATGTCGGAGATGATTCATATAAACAATGTTGCTTGTTTTCAGATCCTGTTATTTGCTTATATACTATTGTTTTGTTAGTACATGCTTTGTATTTTCGAAATAAATATTGTTGTAACTAAATTCAATACGTTCTTTTCAAAATAGAGTAGATCCAGATCTGAAGCCAGCTGATTCGGATCCACAATATTCTGACGAATCCTTGTTGAAAAGAAATGACTGAAAATCAGACGTTGATATAATAGCGTGAACTCGGTGTACACTCACGTTGCATAACGCGAGTTTATTTGGTCTTACAGGCTAGTTGAAAATCTATAAGTCTAGTCAAAGTAATTATTGACCAAGCGAATAAACAACTAGAGTCAATATTGTTTTAAATACTGCAAAAATACGGGTTAATCAGTAAGTTGTTGTCATATCGAAATCATAGAACAAGATTTTGGTTTTCTTTGGAATGCAATATGAAAATATTTGGGTTTTGATATAGGATTAAGGGCTTATTAGTCGGAACTTTGAGTATTATTTCTGTTTAATTGAAATTCACATTACTGTTTACCTTTCTACACTTAAACCACCAATTATTAACCCTAAACACGCAAATAAAGGTATCCTGAAAATGTCGTCTGCGTTTTACGTCTGCTGCGTGTAGTCAAACTTAAAATAACTTTTAATCATGGAAGCAAACTCTATGAACCCTGATCCGACTGCTCCTAGGCAGTCTTATCTGGGTCCATACTGTTTGCAATTTAGGCTTCCAAATTTTATAAGCAGATAAGTGAGCAGACGACAATTATTTTGAATGGCGGGAAATGGGTTAAATAATTATCCAACTATGGGTGATGTTGTTTATTAGAACATTGGAACGAAATAATTAAACAGTATATTGTTAAACCAAATGGGAGAGCACAAGATATTTCGGTAACTTATCACAAATGAGAAAAGTCCCTCGCTTTAATCATCATGCATTTGAAGCTACAGTAAAACCTGTCTTAAACGGCTACTCAAAAAAGACAAAACAAGGATCTTAATGACAAATGGTAGCTTAATGAAGGTCGAACGTATTGCAGAATGCTCCCCTTGGAGAATTCTGCAGTACGCTTGACCTGCATTCAGCGAGAATTGGTCTTGAAACCCAATTTTTAGTGTTTTTGAAAGTGGCAGTTTTAGACAGGTTTTACTGTAGTTAGTAGGGTTATGGGCTTATGTTAGATATGGGTCTTCAACTACGTCCCAACTTTATTTGTGCGAGCAGAAAGCCTCTGGCGAGACAACGAGGCTGATCGCATGTGCGATAAGTACCAAAATCACGTGTATAAGTACAAATTATAATTTTCTTAAAAATCACACAAATAGATTTACTAACAAAATAACCATCTTTATCAGTGATAATAGCTATATCTGTTTCTTTTTCAATTGTTATTTATTTGCTTTTGTTTTATCAAAGTGTCTTTGTATTAAAAATCATGCGAAATTACCACCAAAAATATGTGTATAAATCTCTATATTTTCTAGTAATATACTGTGACTACACAGCTTCTGGGCGGTCTCTGTCTTTTATTGAGGACTACATCCGAACTTTCGTCTGCCCATTTTATGCCAATACCCACTCGGAGACGGGTCGCAATGCTAGACAAACTTCCAAGTTTCGAGAGGAAGCTAGGTGAGTTCTCTTTTATTAATCAGACCTAGAATCATCACACAAGACAGAATACATATGAAAGGGAGACTACTTAAACGAGGAGTGACTATCCTCATTTGCGTCCATTTTCAAAATGGACACCACTATTAAAGGTAAGAATTTGCTCAAGGAGGGAGTCAATTCTTTCCTTTAAGAACAGCCCATCGTGGCATGAGAAACATTATATCTAATCTCTTGAACGTGTTCAATTTTCCGTATGCATGTGCCTTCTGGTCCCTAGTGTGCGAAATGGGCGCCACGCCTACGTCACAACCAACTGGTCAGAAAAAATCTCATATACTTGCAAACTGCAGTATTTACGATTTTACCCTGCCTTTTATATTACGAGTATTTTGAAAGCTTGACATTTTATCACAGTTCACTCTGTTTGTTTAATCGCCCGTTTTTTTCTTTTCGATCGCCAAAATCAATTGGAAAACCGCTGGTTTGAGACTTCGCTGTTCGCATACGCGAAATGCTTCAAAATCTCATGAGTTGGCTCATTAATGTTAATTGTAAATTGTTCCCTTATTAACAATCGGAATTGTATCAGCCAATTCCGTGGAATCAGACCTCGGATGTAAATCGTCTACTTTGACAGCAGAATCTAGGGCGAAGATTTGGTACCAGTAAAATGCATTTAAGCCCCCAGGTGGCTTAGGCTTCTGTCCGTTCTAAGGCGGTGGTTCTGTTGTTGTTGACTTTTTGTTTTTTGTTACTCCCATTGTGGGAGTCTGTAATTGTTCTATGTTTTGTTGTGCGTTACTTTATGTCCATTCTAGTATTGCAATCATCTTGATGGAGAAGAGAGAGCTGATTGCTTTGCTTAATTTGTCTTCCTGGTGTCTCGTGATGGTTGAGCGGCTCTTTCTCGCGGTGCCACGGGGTTGTCTGCAGTTTGTGATTGTGGTATTTCCTGATCATACTCTATTACTATTTTTGAAAACGTGACGCTGAAGTCAGAGAAACGATGTCAATAATATGTGTGCTTCTGCGAAACAAACAGCTACAATATTCCACAATAAACATTGCTAAGTGTTTAAAGGACGTTTAGGTGTTTTCAATAAACACGCTATATAGCGATATTTTATTGAAAAAACAAAACAAAAACAACCTTCATTTATTCGCTTCGAGTAATCAGAATAATGATATTTATTAGGACTGAACCCACATGCATCAGTACTATTTCACTTACGCTAGTTCCGGCCAATAAAATGCAGACTTTCATAAATAGTACTACGCCCTATATAGACCCAAGGCTTGATTCTTGAATTGATCCGAAATTTTGCCCTTATTTACAGAGATATCATACGGCAATGTACGAACTGTGGTAAGGATGACGTTGTGATATTTACCGGAAGTGGTGCTACTGCGGGACTACACAAGATAGCCTGGGGACTGAAAATAAATATGCCAAGAGTGGCAGAGGATACTGTAAGTGATATATGTATGTGTGGCAGAGTTAAGGTACTGCGTAGCTACTGATAAGAATTAATCCAATGCCAAAGTCATGAGTATTAACAGTACTAACTCTTTCAGCTGATGAGACCTAGGCAAACCATAAAATTCATCAGATCAGTCCTTAAAGTTTTATTTGGAATTTGATATGTACATGTAAACTGTAATACTGCTTCATGTCTAAGTGCATAATGAGATTACAATATACAGGCTTAATACACAATGTATTACTTTTTATAGCTCACCTAGGCATTGGAGCCACCTGTTAGAAACAACCTTCGATTATAATATACGCATATGCGCAGACTCACCAGAGCCTTTGATGCTAGCATACACAAAGTATGGATTTGGATAAAGACTTGGACCAAACTTTAGACCTATAACCTCGCTGGATACGTTCGTCAGCATGGGCCTTTATTAGATAGTTTTGCGCATATGCGAATAGTACCAAAATCCTATGCGCCAAACATGCCACACGTTTAATGCAGGTGCTAGATCAAAATGGTTTGTAGATGATAGATAAATGTTTCATTTGAAAGTGAAAACATGCAGCCAGGTTGAGCTGTTTTGTAGTTGTCTGGGGAATTAAAAACGATGAGAGGGTTCTCTTATGTATTGACAACATTCAGACCTTCGTCATCTGAAATGAACCCAATGCATCCCAAATATACTTCAATAACATAGTTTGACGTATATAGAGTAAACTATATTTGTTTTATAATAGTTATTGACATATTTCAGGTTGTTTTGACGGGTCCCTATGAACACCATGCAAATATGCTACTTTGGAAGGAGTTTGGAACAACGGTAGGAAAACAACTAGCTTTACACTAACTTGAATATAATATAAATATCAGTCATATGAGTCTAGTTATTGTTATCTTTGTAGCGAATTATTGCTCCCATGCTTTACAAAGTCAAACAAGTGACACTGCACAATGGAAAAATTACACCAGAAATAGAAAATGTAGATCCTGTTGAAATGTTTGGAGCCAAGAAGTGGTCACCTTCAACAGAAGGTTTGCGTTATCAGGGTTAAATTTAATGCATTATTTAGCTTGAAGTAAGACACAGTTTATTTCGATTTTAAAAAATGCAAAAAGTTTACTTCACACTTAAATTTTATAAGGGCATACAAATAGCAAAAGCCTATCAATAATATGGCCCATATCATGAAATTTAATACACGTTTGCATATTTTTGCCTTGGCTTAGCCTCAGACGAGGAACTATAATCAGTCATATCTGTTGAGGAAAAATTATCATACAATTCAAAGTAATTCTGAGTTATAGACTTTTGCGCTAACTGATAACAGACGACCAAAAGCACAAACAGGAGAGTTGTATTACTTAAGTGAGACACATTCTTATGACAAAATGTACCCAGCTATGAAGTTTCATTAAAATAGTTAATTCAAATATGGTTTAACAGATATACTTAAAATTGATGGGATACCGGTACCTGTATTTATATATATTTCAAACTCGACTTAGCCTTTCTGTTTGGGAAAAACTTATTCAAAAATATTACATATCATGTTTTGATTATCTAGATTTTTTATGAATCAATAATCGACGGACGGCACGCCATACTGAATATAATACATATCTAAATTCGTTTTGGTAGTGCAATTTTATATGTTAAGCTTCCTACTAAAGTTAACCATATCTTGAAATTTTTAAGGTCCAGATTTTGTTATTAGTGTTTCAATAGCACGGGCACACACACACACAGTTGCAAGCTGTGAGTCTTGTTTTATTTTCAGGTTGTAAGAATAAGAGATACTGCTGACGGTTTGGTCGATTTAGATCACTTGACGACAGAACTTAAGGTAATTCAAACCGTTTCATATTATTCACAACAAATGCCATCTGCTCTTTCTTCTGACTATGTACTTGGGTGACCTATAATGCAAACCGTATGGAACCATATGAACATAAAACGGACACAAATTCTATGTGCCTTTACAATTTTACCACCATCTATAGTATAGGTTTAAAGGCAATTTTGACCCCGGGTTGTAAAAAAATGTGCAATGCAACAATAGAGGCGCCGTTAAACCGGTTTAAGCCCTCCAGTAAAATATTTTACTGACCGTTCCAAGGCGGTACTTCTTTTGTGGATCTTTTATGTTTTTGTTCTGTCTTGTGTTTGCTATGTTTTGTGGGCGTCTGTTTATATGTGCTTTGTGGTCACCTGCTGGGAAAGGGCTGACCTCTTGGCTCTCGTTTGTGGTGTCTTCTGTGAATTTGTCACTTTCCCATTGGTATCCTTGGTCAGGTGTGGTACTTGATTGTATCGATTCCTGATCTTTGCAACCTTACTTACTTTGAACCTGTGTAAGCGAATTGTCCAATCATTTGTGATCTTTCTTAAAATTGATGTAGTTGCACTGTTGCATTTCGTTTTTGTTTGGAATAGAAGCATAATATATATAAAGAGAGAAGAGGTTTACGTAACTAACTTTGGATATTGAAATTCTGGTATATTAAAATACATTAAATGAATTGGGAAGCATTTAAAGCAGGCAAGATGTGGTATTTCTTAATTACTTTTGTATCGCCAATCAAAATTTATATATTCTGGGTACTTAAAAGAACCATATTTTGACAAGAAACGAAGAAATTAAAAATTATTAGTGTATTTTCATTTTTTTTTAATTACCAAATCCACCTATATCTAACTTCTGATGAACCTGTTGATAAACTATAGTGAAATTAATCTGAACCCATGGTTTTTGAGTTAATGAAAGTCTAGTGTATCACTTTTAAATAAAATCAGCAAACACAATGCAGAGGAGTATATGCATTAAAGTTGATCAGATTTCTTTGAAGAAATATTTGAGCATTATAACTTAGATAGGTGTTTAAACTATTTCAGTTCTGGAAGGAGAAAAAGCGACAGATCCTGGTGTGTTTCTCTGCAGCGAGTAATGTTACTGGTATTGTTACCAACACTGACGCTGTCGCCGAGATCTCACATGCTCATGGGGCAATAGTAGGCTTTGATTATGCTGGAGGTGGTGAGTAGTTTGCTAAATTGGTCCTTATCTATAAGAACATAGATGATTTTACATAAGTGCTCATGAATTATTAAATGTATTAACCTTCTGTATACAGATTAATTCTTCCTTTTGATTTGGTACAATAGATTTCGGACAGTCCATTGTATATATGTAGGGTGTCAGGTTATGATTTTCAGGAAATATTGTATTAATTTGTCTGAAGTACTTCTGTACTGCAGCATTATTTCATCTGGGTCTTGACTGGTTGCCAAAGTAGTGGTTAAGGGGTTTTCCATACAAGTGGGGGAAAAGAGAAACAATCCATCGATGTTTGGGCTATTGAAGCATTACTGTATCAACCTCCCATGATCTGGTTTAAGTGTTAATTTTTACTTGGTTTTATTAACACCACTATATGTTAATATGTCATTTAAATTTATCACATGACGTCGCTTCTGGAAGTCATATAACATCATGTATTAAATTCGATCAATCATTAGTGGTTGACACATATAGTTATTATGAAATTATGATTATACTAACGTCGACATACAGATAATGACTTCACGTATATGTGGCAAGTTATTGAGCTTTGTACGCCAACACAGCGATTTAAAAGTACTCAATTATATAGTCTAAAATGTGTGCTCCTGTATTATTGAATTTATTCAACTCGTTGGGAAAAAGCAATAACATGTTCGACAAGCTTCACATATTATCGGTTTTCGACAACTCGTTAAATTTAGTAGTACAGGAGCACTCATGTAAGATGCTTTATGTCTTCTCTAAAAGTTGAAAACCACAGGAATAACTTTCATACAGTCAACAGAATCTTATTATTGTGCCCATTTCATACGACAATTTTTTAAGCTATATTGCATTATAAATGACCACTCACATCCCTTTACGTTAATAATTCATTTCTTTTATAAAGTTTGTAAACTATTGTTTTTAGCATTGATAGGACTCATCCAATGTACATAATCATTATTCTTTCTTCCAGGTCCATACCTGAACATTGATATGAACGCATCAAAAAAGGCGTAAGTGGCTTATTTTTTTAACAAATTAATATTTTTACAGATGCAATTACAAAAATGCAGCTATGTTGATACTGTTTTATTTATATGCGTATCGTAGCTGATCTCATACGATCTATAATGAAAAAAGTCACACACTTATGTTCTACATGACACATGAGTAGCAACATATTTATAAAGTTATGTTGATTACACCGATATTCAGGTATATGTAGAATATTGCAAACACCAGGATAGTTCTATGGTTGAGGGAGGATGATACATGTATACTTAACTTTATTCTTAAATAAGTTTTTAAATAAGAGTAGTTTTAGCAGATTTCATATAGTTATAATAATAAGAAGTAGGAAATTATGAGAAGAACATCAAGAAGGGTTAAAATGGTACAAAATAATATTGCAGACATTGCCCTTACTCAAAAATAGTTACTGGGCATGATCAGGTAATACCACAATCAGAAACCGCAGACAACTCCACTAGTTTACATAGCATATTCTTGCTAATTCGACACACGCTTGTTTCTAATAAGGCTATTTCTCAATATACTTTCATACATTTACATTCAAAATATTCTCTGTTTCAATTTGCTATTGTATAGAAGTAGAAAAAATACTCCACATTAACTCCACCTGGAATTTCTCCTTAAAATGTATTTATAATCTCAACATATTAAAGATTGTATATGTCTTTAAATATATCATTCCTTGTCACCCAGGAATTTTTTTTTCATAAAATTTTAAGTCATTTTTTATATAATCATGTTATGATTAATCTTTCAGCTACAAGGATGCAGTGTTTATCAGTCCACACAAGTTTGTAGGAGGGCCTGGCTCACCAGGAATCGTTATAGCTAAGAAGTGGATGTTTAAAAACCATGTTCCAGACCGGGTCGGAGGGGGCACGGTGGTCTATGTGAGTACTGTGTACAGTTTGACATTTGAAATTGAAATAACTGGGTATGACTAATGCTGGATGATACGTCTCTTCTAGCTTGTTATTTTTCATGGATTTTCCCATTGATCTACCTACTAACATTTAAATTTTAGAACATTATAATTATTGAGTGGCTGATGTACGACGGTCAGTCAATAAACAACCAGCCGACCCTACTACCCTTCATTTTTTCTTTTATGAAATAAATTTCCAGTAAAATATTTTTCAACCTAATATTTGAAAACAAAAATGATCTAATGATTTGACAAAAATAAAGCTACCATGAAAATGTGCAAAAATGACTTGGAAATACGCAACATGACTATATTCAAGAGTCATTGTCAAAAGGCAAATTGCTAGTTTTTTTGCTTAGAACTAAGCTATAATTAAAGACAATAGGATGGATTTTCATTTTTAAAAAAATGAGAATAAGATTTACTTCTCTTGCAAAACATCACAGCGCTTCGAATCAATATTTACGTTTATCCGTTGAAAGAATAGAAATTTCATTTTTGAAAATTTGAGAATTCAGGCATTTTACTTTTTCTGTTTTGACAAAAATGTGTTTACAATTTTATTTGGATAGTAATTGATATATTACAATTTAATAGTTGTTAAACGTTTAACTTTCTGAGAGCTTCCTACATGCACGAAAAGAGTTTTGTTTCAGTGTCCTTAACCATGGGTTACTTAAGTTATATTTATGATTTATCAAATTATGCAATATATTGGTTTTATACCATCATGTAGGTGACATATTTTTCATTCCACTGATATATTACACATGTGCGCTTCATTATTCATACTAAATATATTATTCAAATAGTAAACTTTTCTTAACAATGTTTGTACTCCAATTTCGACAAAAAATATTTGACTCACTGGACATGCTTGAAGACGTGATAAAGGACCTCAAACAGTCTTAATGAAGAATTGCACATAAAAATGGCAGGATAAAAATTTCAAAGTAAATGGATTTTTTTTCTGTGGAAAAGGTAGTTGGTTCAGCCCTCGAATTATCTGCAAAAGGCATTAGACAAGTAGTAATTGATATATTACAATTTAATAGTTGTTAAACGTTTAACTTTCTGAGAGCTTCCTACATGCACGAAAAGAGTTTTGTTTCAGTGTCCTTAACCATGGGTTACTTAAGTTATATTTATGATTTATCAAATTATGCAATATATTGGTTTTATACCATCATGTAGGTGACATATTTTTCATTCCACTGATATATTACACATGTGCGCTTCATTATTCATACTAAATATATTATTCAAATAGTAAACTTTTCTTAACAATGTTTGTACTCCAATTTCGACAAAAAATATTTGACTCACTGGACATGCTTGAAGACGTGATAAAGGACCTCAAACAGTCTTAATGAAGAATTGCACATAAAAATGGCAGGATAAAAATTTCAAAGTAAATGGATTTTTTTTCTGTGGAAAAGGTAGTTGGTTCAGCCCTCGAATTATCTGCAAAAGGCATTAGACAAGTACTGATTTAAAATATGGGTTAAAACTTTGTTTCTGTTATTCAAACACAAAATAGAAAAAGGTTCAAGTGATCAAGCTAATCCTTTTGCATACAATTGTCGTTATACATTACACACATCATATACAAATACAAATGGCATGCTTAATCAAAGGGAGGGGAGGGCTGTCAAAATACTTAAAAACAAAAGCTCATTAGTCACTACTTTTGGACAAACCAGTAGCTTAATATCCATTGCAATGGCATGTATACAGTATGTGGTAATGATACACCTAAATGAACAGGTCAGACTGACTAAACTATAACACGCCTACCAAATGCTCAAATGCTCAACATCTGGTTGAATATTCAAAACAACTGCTCAATGAATAGAATCAAAAATTGGGGAATGTCATGCAACAACCTATGGATTCCTGCTTTTGTGGTATAAATACGAGCTCAGAAAGAATTCTCATTGGGTCATATTTACTTTTCGCGCGATAAACACGTTCCTGTCAAATTCAGGTACATCTATTTACGTGGAATGTAAATCTGACAAAACGAGAGAACTTTCTGACCTAAAATTTATACCACAAAACGTAGAAATGTATAGTCTGTTGCATGACATTCCCTGATTTTTGATTCTTTTCCTGGAGGAATTGTTTTTAATATTCAACCAGATGTTGAGCATTCCAGCGTTTGGTAGGCATGTAAAAACAGAACAGGTGTAATCTGTATGTAAGATGTTTACAGGTAATAGTCAAAAGTCATTGACAACTCAATTAATTACCAAAAACAATGAAATATTCTAGACCCTGCAGCACATTCAACTAAGTTTTATGCTGCAAACATTATATTTTCATATATATTTAGATTGTTACTTAACAAAACTTTGGCTTTCTGCGAAAATGAATTTGGTCACAAAAATACCCCCACCCGCTAAACCATTAGTTCCTTGAATTTATGTGCAATATTATCCAAATATATTATTTTGTTAGTTGCACTGAATGTCAGGTTTTAATTAGAGCAAAAAAATAAAGTTGTCAGTTATACATAGTCGTAGCCATATGTTCTAAAAATTTGGGCAGATTGGATAGGAAACTTTTCTAGGTCCTTGTCTACTAATAAACTAATAATGCTTAAGTTTTGTACATATGTCTTATTACGGTGACCCAACACACTGTGGAAATCTTGACTTTGTGGGTCAGTTAAAAATAGGTCAGGCTGGTTACTTATTGACTCTCCCTTCGTATTTGTTATTGACTCAGCTTGTAGCATAGTCACAATAGCCTCCTTTAAACACCCATACTGATGTATCCAGCTAAGTTCGAGAACTAGAATCTAATCTGAATCATCATACATACGTCCATACTTTGTGTATCTGAGCAATAACTACACATTAAAGACAATAGGCTATATACGTTTTTTTCATTGATGTTTTCACAATAGTTTATAAAACTTGTGGAGGCAAGAGGTAAAACGAAGTTGTAGTACACAAACTTGAATTGGCAACATTGCATTATTTATAAAGTAATTTATTAAGCCAACTAGTATAATGTTGGATGAATCTAGTTTTACATTAAATTAGAGGAGAATATGAAAATAGAAATACACCATAATTTTTAGACAATGGATACTTAAATGCGAGTGTGTGTGTGTGTGGGGGGGGGGGGGTAAATAGTGGGATAAATAAGAAAAATTTCTGTGTTTAAACCATACCCCAATAAGTCAAAATATTTTCTGCCTGCGAGAGTCCCATTAATAACAAGTAAACCATCAATCATATATAGATCAAGGTGTCACCAATAACATTCAGATATAATATAAATTCAATTTTACCAGGTATCACGAGAAACTCATGCTTACACATCTGATATAGAGGCACGAGAAGAGGGTGGCACTCCAGCTATTATAGAATCTATCAGAACAGGTCTAGCCTTTCAATTAAAAAAGGTATGTATAACTCTTTATATGCTTATTAAAACAACTGAATTGTATAAACTTGTCTGAAAAATTGAACTAATTTATTTCTTAGATGTGTAACATAATGTTTACAGCTGAAAATCATTGTCCAGCAAAAAGGACTATATAACAATAAACTATTATGAAATTAAACTTTGTGACTGGCAGAACGTTCACTCATTTGACCCAAGGTATCATATTTATGCAAAATATGTGGATTGAAACAAAAAAAAAAAAACGTTACCTTTGGTCAACGTATAAGTCTGTTTGGCGTTTAACTTTTGAGTTGTTCTTTGCTGTGTCGAAGAAAACAAGCCATTTCTGTTTTCAATATTAGCAGTTTGTTTGATTATTGTGTTACATATTAGTCATAAGAATTAATTTACTGGCACGCCTATATATAGACAATATATACTCTGATTTGTCAATATGCGCATCAAAAGAAAGAACACTTCCTTTGATGCGCATTATGACAAATTAGAGTATATATTTTTTCTTTCAATTTTAGGCAGTAGGCGAGAATCTCATAGAGGCACGAGATGATGACCTATGTAAGAGAGCCTTCAGTGTATGGGAGCAAAATCCAGCCCTGATTGTCTTAGGAAGTCACACTGCCAAGAGGGTCACCATTTTCTCTTTCGTTGTGAAACATGTTGAAACGGGAAAATTCCTCCATCACAATTTTATTTCGACGCTGCTGAATGATTTGTTTGGAATCCAGTCTAGAGGAGGCTGCGCATGCGCAGGACCATACAGTCATGTAAGCTTGAGTAGACATGGCATTACATTTAAATGGATACTCTCTCACTCACTTTCAACACCCTTGTGCTAAATACAGTATTCTTTATTGCTTTGCATTGGTCTATAATTCAATGTATTAAATGATCGCACAACCTTAAAACAACGTCGTATCAACGTCGATGTGACGTCATGACGCCACATCGACGTTGATATTACGTTGTTTTGGCGTCATTTGCCTGCTGGGTATGGTTTCCAAAGCTGCTGAAATGGCTTTTATTATAATTCATGAGGTACTACATGTCATCTGAACCACCACTGTTTACAGACTTCCCTGGTATCAATGACCCAGTTCAATAGATTTTGGTACTAATGCATATGCGTAACGTCATTCTTTTCTTTAAACACGCAAGGACAGCTAATACCTAAATGTTGCTTTATCTACCCCCTATGTTGTGCCTGCGAGCAGCTATGGCTCTAGCAAGGCTAACTGGTTGCATAGGTTTGTCTGAGCCTTCACTGCTTGCATAAACAAGTACCAAAATCTGATAAACTGGCTCAAATTGGTTCATCAATGGCTGTGTTTCTTTGGCACCAAAACGGTGTATGCCCCTGCACCGCTAGTGCCTATAGCTTACACCCATCCCATGACCGGGGATGGGTAGTAAGCCGCTGCAATTGAGCAAAAATGGCACAACAGTAATTACTTTGTGGTACAAACCGTTTTAAAAGAGGTGTAACATGCCTCGCCGCTTCCACTCCTTGATTTAAATTCGGCGAAATCAGCTTACGCCCGTAGTGCACCTATTGGCTGAGCTCCCATGTGATCCAAATCAATCAAGTGCCCCACCGGTTATAGACTACAACCAGATTATGCCCGTTGAAGCCAAAGAAACACACCCAATGGCATTGATTTAGTAATATCTGATGATAACTCCAGTAAAAAGATATTGTTTGGCCTTTCATTTGGAATCCCTCCTTTTATCCTTAGAACCATTACACCTTACCCAGTAAGCACACAACCTACAAACAACGTGACGTCGCATTGATGTTATTTTGATACATGTGCTGCATGGTTAGGATGTACTTAAATTATGTCCTGGTGTATCCTAATTGTATTATACATTATCATATTGGTACAAGCATTTGATTGTATACTTCCTACTTATATTTTAATCCAGGAACCCTGCAGTTTTATCAAGTATATACAGTTTATGAGCTGGTAGACTTTTTTATGACCAGGTATGAATGGAAATGCAACAGTCATACAAAAAAGACTACAAGTGACATTATTATCCACAAGAGAAAAAGAAACTTATTCAAATACTGACACATAATCTACAGCAAATAGCAACATCATAAACAGAAGTGAGTATATACAGGAAATGCTACAATCACAGACAAATCTATTGCACCACAAGAGAGAGACACGGAACACAGATAGTCAATAGGCATACGACAGCAAGAATGCAATATTAAAATAAAACACTCTCTTCTTCAGCGAGATGATTGCAAAACTAGGTAAGACACTACGAATACAACACAAAACAAGGATCAAACACAACTTTTTCAATCTTCTGATAAACCTTGCAAATAGTTAGGGACCCAGATCAAGACCAACAATACATTAGGTAAGATTTGGACCTAAACTGTTTGAAACACTGAAAAAGTTAATTTAAAACTCCACAGAAAGCAAAGCATGTAAAGTTAACCCATAGTGCAAAGAGTTTAACATATAAACCAAAAACAATGTCCATGTCCTCTTATGCAAATTAAAATAAAATTAAAATCGATATTTGATGTAGACACATTAACTTAGAATGTACATTTTTGTGTTTTAGGATTTGCTGGGTATATCAGAACCAATGGCAAAGCGCTTAAAATGGTTTACAAACGAGCAGATAGGGTAAGTTACAGGTTTAGCATTACATAGAAGATATTAAAAAAGTCCTAATGTTTTATATAATTCATTAAATGTGTTGGGAAAAGAGATAAAATGCAAGGTGAGCTGAGCAGTTTATCGCTTTTTCACGACTAGCTTAATAAATTCAATAATACAGGAGCACTAATGTTAAATACTGTTTATCATATGACACAAAAGTTACTTTAGAATAGCATTCATAGCACAAATGTCAAGATTTTGCCATAATTGTATTGCAAAACAGAAAAATATTGTGTAATTAATTTGTGGTTTATTGCATCTTATACATGTCGTTATATCACCTCCAGATGCAACGTCATAGAATAAAAAATTCTATCATATTATATATAAATAAATATCTTCTGATTGGCAGAGACACCTATCAACTGCTGCTGATATACATGTTACTACATGCCACATGTTTTTTTTAGGAAGCCACATGGCTTAAAGTTATATTACATGGTTTTCAGGAAGTGACGTAAAGTAATTTCATACAAGCGAGCTATTACGTCAATAGCTATAATGGTCCAATATAAAAGGAGCCATAAAATATCTTTATTACATAATAAAACAATTGTTGACTGATGTTTCCGTAGACATACAGTGTTATAGAACAGTAAACTTAATTATATTGACCTCAGCTTTGCATCGTTTAATATGAAGTATACTTGATATTCTTTTCTTCCAAAGGATAACCGTTTTAGGACATATTTTATTTGAAAAACAACAACAACAATATTTTGTTTATCTTAATCAAAGTATGTAAGGGTGCAAAGATCAGGAATCAATACAATCAAGTACCACACCTGACCCAGGATACCAATGGGAAAGTGACAAACTCACAGTTACACACCACAATCCAGAGCCGAGAGGTCAGCCCTTTCCCAGCAGTTGACCATGTTTTCATGTTTTTGAGGTCTCAATAAAATTGTATTTTTTTTATTTACATAATTGTATTTAAGCTTAGAAGTGGAGTTTTTGAAGTTTTACGATAGAGAACCAGTTAACTGAGTAATGTCATTATATTGTTATTGGTTAAATCACATAAGCATAATGATTTTTTTATGAAAATAAGAAAACAGTGTAGACCCAGATCAGATGCCACAAAACATGGCGTCTGGTCAGGGTCATCATTGTTAGCTTACATATTTTGTCCTATTAAGATTTGAATAAAGATTAAAAAAGACCACATATCATCCCTAAAATTGAAAATGGACACCTCCAATGGACAAGGATTGGAAAGTCAATTTAAGTTGAATGGGTTGAAATAATTCAAAACATACACCCTTTGAATAAATCCTCTGTGTTGTATAAGCTATTCAAGTTTATCAGGACCTGGCTTATTTAGAGTCAGTTGTCTCAAGCATATTATTGTCTTTACAGGATGGATCCAAGTTGTCCACAGTACCCTATGGGAGTAATGAGGTTCGTGCATCCATTTTTTTAAAAAAAAATGTTTCATGGTTATATCGCTCACATTTGATCTGTTGTTTTGAAAATAGGGAATGTTAATCAAATGTCATACCTTAGTTGTTATCCATTGAAATTGTGAATCTGTTAAGTTTTTCATAGCTCGATTGTTAGTATAATCAAAAGCAAAAAATATCAAATTTATACTTAAGTCTGTATTCAGAAATGGAATGTGTAATTTGTATTGCCCCTGAAAATATTTATCAATACAGTCTTTACCAGATAGATTCAATACAGTTGGATAAAACAACATTGCTTTTCAGAGATCAGTATGTATATGTTATTTTAAGCTTAGCAAACAGTGAATAAGCCTATAAATGAAAAAACAACAACTATGTGACACATCATAAAGGTGTGCATTGTTTGAAATGCACTCATAATTGAGTTTTTGTAAAGAATTGTTAATATAATTGTGTTCCATTCATTTGGTCGTTTATTTGTTTTTTAATTAAAACACTTTTTTCTTTATTCAAATTGCTTTATAAATAAATACAAATCCCACATTATTTTGGAAATGTTAATTCAAATTTGTTAAATGGTTGCTACAAAGTCTGCTATTAATCTGAATTTCCTGATCTTTGCCTTCTTTCTTACTTTACAAACATCAACTTTAAATGTTATAACGAGATACTTTAATGGTAGAATTTCGATGAGTTATGAAAATTAAACTAGAATTGTTGCAAAAATAATGTCTACAAATGTTACTTAATTAGTTGATATTTATATGGTTAATGTATAAGTACACATTTCAAAAGTTTAATATAAAAACATCTAAAAGAAATGATAAGAACAGCTGGACTATGATATGGATATAAATGAATAAAAACATAATAAAATGATTATTTATAAGTATATGCTCAAACAATAATAAATTAATATGCAACAAATATGTGTATGTTTATGTATCTAATATAAAGTTTAATGAGTAAATATTATGTGATAACGTGAATGAATAAGTATTGAAACCTACTTTAGTTGGTTCTTATGCCAAGTAAGAATGACATCACCCTCACAATAAATACTCATATGCCAAGCATGTCTGTGGTCTCTGTCTTTTATTACATCTACATCCATAATATATGTTCTGTTTTAAGGCCTGGGTTTGTTCGTGTTAATCTTCCCTATTTCTATGACGATGAAACATGTGACTATATCATCAATGCTGTTGACATGGTAGCTACACATGGCTGGAGACTTTTGCCACAGGTATTATTTTCCCTTCATTTAATTGCTATATGATGTATTTTCCAAATACTAGGTATTGAGTATCAAGCTAGTAAAGTCTTGTCTGACACATTCTTACAATTTAAGAGTCAATTATATCATTTAATACCCCAAAGGCAATGAACTAACTAAAATATTGAATTGTAGAATTAACAAAGAATGTATGCTGATACTAAGTGGTATCTCCATGGCTGTTAATAAACTTTTATCACACATTTTTAATCATTTGTTACTTGTAGCCATTTAGAAAAACTTTATAAATACAGCAGGTTTTAATATCTAAAGTATTTGATTTTACTCAAATTAATGTAGTATTACTTTCATAACTGCTTTGCTTTTAAATGCCATTTTAAGTGCTGCTCTTTGTATTATTGTGTAACAGAGGACATAACCTATTTCAGTATACATTTACCATTATGGGTGGCACATTTACATACAAAGGTATGGAAGATGAAGAAAATCTGTTCAGCCTGCGTGACTTAGACTACAATGTCATGGGAGAACTACATGTAAACAGGAACCCACCAACAATCAACAAGCATATATATCTTAAGGTAAGTCCCAACCTGTGTGACCTAGACTACACTACCATGCATAGAACTACATGTCAAAAGGAACCCACCAACAATCAACAAACATATATCACTTAAAGACATAGAAATTTTGGCAATAATACTGGTACCACTCATTATGACTCTCTCCAGGGGTCATACTGGCCAGATTAAAGGACAGTCATAATGAGATGATTATGACTTCCCTGAAGGGGCAATAAAGTGGTCCCATGAAGGGATTAGGTAATTTATGATAAAATATTGATCTTTATCTCAGCAAAAGAAATTGTGTTGTATACAGGTAATTCCCCACTTGAGGCCCCTTTAATTTTGTGACATAATGAAACTGTCCATTATCAGTAAATTCACTTATGATTCCATATATCACAAAATATGTCTTTAAGGTAAGTCTCGCCCAGTGACCTAGACTACACTACCATGCATAGAACTACATGTCAAAAGGAACCCACCAACAATCAACAAAGATATATCACCTAAGGTAAGTCCCAACCAGTGTGACCTAGACTACACTTCCATGTATAGAACTACATGTCATCAGGAACCCACCAAAAATCAATGAACATATATCACTTAAGGTAAGTCCCAACCAGTGTGACCTAGACTACACTACCATGTATAGAACTACATGTCAACAGGCACCCACCAACAATCAACAAGCATATATTACCTAAGGTAAGTCCCAACCAGTGTGACCTAGACTACACTATTATGTATAGAACTACATGTCATCAGGAACCCACCAACAATCAATGAACATTTATTATATACCTACAAAAAATACCCATTGATACTACCTATTTTCCTACACAAAAATACAAAATCCTGTATCACCCAACTAGCGTTTTCTGATTCCGTATCACCATCCTCCATATTTTACCCACGTCGAACTACTTTTACACTGATACTGTATTTGGGTAAAACCCGGCAACGGGTCGGAATCTGAATCAAACATTATTACGATGTTATTTTCCCCCGGTTCTTTCTTTATTTAAAAGTGTTCGAAAGTTGTCTGCATTTTTGACGTCACAAATGACGTCATATATATGTGATGACGTTGTATAACGTTTCTGTCTTCCACCACGGGTACAGGAGGAGCTAGAGGTACAAAAAAGAAAAATTATAGAAAAACACAATAAATTTGGTACCAAAATGTTTCTTACGGTCTAATTAAGAAAACGAGTACCCACACTTTATGTTTTTGTTCATTTATAAGAAAGTTACAGACGTTTGAAATTCTGAGGTGGACTCGAGGAAGAAAATTTTCAAAATGGCGGTCTTCCAATTCTTTCAGCAGTGAACAGCTGATGTATTACTACTTGGGTAAAAATATCATGCCACATTACATAGGTCTGCCGTAGTATTTTACGTTACATTTGTGCAAATGCATGTATTATTGAATCGTTCTAGCCTTGTTGTTGTTATTTTTGTAGGTATTTAATAAATACATCATTACTTTAGTAACTTGATCCGATGGGTCGGATCACGTCTTGTGGGTGCGCCAGGAACGACCGGATCACACTCGACTTCGTCTCGTGTGATCCGGTCGTTCCTGGCGCACCCACTCGACGTGATCCGACCCATCGGATCAAGTAACTAAAGTAATAATGTGTATATATCACTTAAGGTAAGTCCCAACCAGTGTGACCTAGACCACACTACCATGTATAGAACTACATGTCATCAGGAACCCACCAACAATCAATGAACATATATCACTTAAGGTAAGTCTCACCCAGTTTGACCTAGACTACACTACTATGTATAGAACTACATGTCAACAGGAACCCACCAACAATCAACAATCATATATCACCTAAGGTACGTCCCAACCAGCGTGACATAGACTACACTACCGTAGGAGAACCACATGTCAACAGGACGCCACCAAAAATCAACAAGCATATATATCTTAACGTAAGTCCCAACATGTGTGTCCTAGACTACAATATCGTGGGAGAATTACAAGTCAACAGGAACCCACCAATAGGCCAGCCAACAGGAGCCCTCAAAAAATGAATACGAAATTTTACTCAATTTAAGAATCAGTCTAATTGTTCTAGAACACAATATAAGAGAACTCAAAGGAACTCATCATTAGCAAAATTACAGTAGCGTCCACATTGTATTCCTGTTAGACCTAAGCTTCGCTATCCTGTGCGAACTGCATATTAACAGGAAAACACAAGCAACCACAAATAATAAAGCATGTTCAATGCAAATTATATAATGTTATCTCTAAAATTGAGGGCTAGAATGTAATTCAGACCTAAAATTAGAATAAGACAGTATTAATAAATATTATGAAGAATTGTGGCTGTAATTTGAATGCCAAAAGTTTCCATATCTACTTATGCAAGAAAAAATACGTTTTAAATTGACATATACATTCTTTTGTTTCATTGATCTTGTCAAGCCAATGCGTTATCAAATAATTCAATTGTATAACAACAAACCAGGTATTGAAAAATAAGCAATCATGTCCCTACGATGTAAATATACTTGACAAAAGTTTTAATCAGCCACTTTTAGAATTGTAATAAAATGTCCTTTTGTAAGTGTTTTAAGGAAGCTTCATATGTGCTATTGCAAACCTTATATTATTGGAGGGTCATATCAATCAATCTGAAATTCCACAAAGCTCTGCGTACACCATAGTGATAGCTTTAAATCAAAACTGCACGCGGAGCTTAACTGATTGCAATTACAGCATATATCATTTCACTTACTGGACGCTTTGTTAATTTTCTCCTCCTAACATCCTGCATCGTGGGACTAGAGAAGAGGGTGGAAATGTCATTGGTGTTCTAAAAATTGTGTTGGTAAATAACATGTCTGCCTTGAACTTTTACAAATCACAATTACTTGTTTAAAATGATGTAGTTTAAAACAAAACATTCAGAACTAGACCATATAATTTTTGTTGTCCACCATTAATGATCAGGAAACAATGTATTAGTTAAACCTGTCTAAAACGACCACTCAAAGGTAGACAAAACAAAGATCTTAATAACAAATGGTAGCTTAATGAAGGTCAAAAGTATTGGAGCATTCTGCAATGCTTTTGACCTGCATTAAGCGATAATTGGTCTTGAAAACCTATTTTCATTCTTTTTGAGAGTGGCCGTTTTACACATGTTTTACTTGACACATGCAGCGAAGGTGAAACATTTACCTACCCACTGTTTTAGCATACAGATGGCCCTTTTACCCCGCTCTTCAGTCATGTGCTGTAGTTTGATAGAAATGTTTTTTTTCAGTGAAGCATCCACGAAATTATTAAATAGTCAGAATATTTTACAAATGCAATCCCTCGCGGCCCGTGTGCAATTGTTCTTAAGATTAACACACATCTACAGACTTCAGCACACCCTGTGGAATTCTATTGAATCTCTTAAATATTAATCAGAAATTGAAAAGGGCCTGTGTTTTGCTAAAATATACTATATACTAATAAATTATTTCAATTTTAAATGTACAAGTGAAGAAACTTTGAATATGGCATTACTCACTAGCTAGAAAACTTGACTTTGTTGTATGCGAATAACAAAGGCGTGGACCAGCACCTTTTTATTCACTTATTGAAAACCTTGCTACATTTGAAATTTTCAATTTATTATATACCTATAAATGATAAAAATTTTGAACTGTCTGTTTTCTGGCCATCTGATAGAGAAATCTGGATCAACGAACTGAGGTTTTCTGATTCCTTAGCACTATCCTTTAAAACGCGGCTAACGTTGGTTACCTGTTTTTGCTGCGACGTAATGTAAAGTAAATTTCAAACATGGAACCAGAGACGGAAAAAAATGATTATGTAACATCAAGAAACGAAACGTGGAGGCAAACGTCCCCTCAATTTTTCTAGATTAAAGACCAAACAATGTATAAAATCAGAAAAATGTCAGAAAAAGGTATATAATTATCATATTATTATGATAGTAACTTGATCTGGTGTACTGTATCACTGTATCCTTGCTTTGCGTCTCGTGTGATCCGATGATATCAGCTAATCCACTGGATGTGATACAGTATGCCAGATCAAGTCACTATTTTAATAATGTGTATATTCTAGCTAGTCTCAGTAGCTCAGCAGACTGGATTGAGCCTTACAAAATTATATGCGCATAAAAAGGCTTAAATCACACTGGACATCAAGTCAATACGATAAGACATTTTTCTACCCACTTAATGAGTACATGCAGCGTCTTCACAAAGTCAGTTAAGAGTGGGAAAATGCCCAGGCTTGTGTGAGTTTTGCAAGGCAAACGATTTTGTGCAATCACTCTGTCGTTTACTGATACAGGTAAATCATGCCTTAGTCGCAAATTTTTAACGACACAAATATGACTTTTAGCTCTTTTCGTGAAATAAAATTCTTGCAAAAATTTCCGAATTTACAGTAATTCAATGCTTTGTGTTTTTTTTTCAGGACATGCTACGTGATGGTCAGAGAGCACTAGAAGAAGCCTATGATTATGTCAAGGTAAACAAAGCATGGTTTGGGTAACTTGTCAGAAAAGGCTAGATAGAATATAGTAGTGTATATATGGGTTTTGTTCAGATAGTTAAATATATATACTAAAACCAAGTTCTAATAGGTCACCTAACATTTTACGCTAAATCAGTAAGTGAAACATAGGGTATAAAAAATTCATGCTTTTTTCAAATAAAGTAATACTTTGCGAAGGCTCTGCAAGTTATTGCATTTAAAAATGAAGTGCACTTCTTGCACAGACGAAGTTAGAGAAAAGGTACCCTCATTTAAAAAAAGTCACACTTTTTCTACGATATAGAAAAAAGGATACTAAGACTGCAATACTTCAGTTTATTTCTAGTAATAATAGAATATTTTAAGGTTTGAAACATTTATGGTGAAATGTGAACATTGTTCACAATATTGGATCAAAATTATCTTTGGTGCACACAAAGCCTATGTTTTAATCTTGTTTACTGGAAACTCATAGCATCGACCGTAAATTAGATAATTCAATTGCAAATGATATAGTTTATGTGTTTAATATGAAATTATCTTTTCACATTGTAAATTTTAAAACATGCATACTAATTATTGTAAATATTGTATTTTATCAGATAACTATCCTTCCAGGAGTGATAAAACTACTGACTGCGTGCTTAAGTGATGTTAAAGAGATTATCAGTAACCAGTGTGACCTTCATTTTTACGAATGCTTAGCAGAATACTTTGCCCCATTGAAATTACGTGACGTTGTATGAGCACGTTATATATATGTATGAAACGCTAACAGAGGTGCATATTGGAGTCATTTAACGCACCCATTTGATGATTGGACCTGACCCTCCGACCCAATTCATCATATTTGTGTTCTATGGGGTTCATGACCGGGGATGAAGCAGGCCAAGGCAATAGATTGACGTAATTTTTAGCATGGAATTGTGTGGTTATCTATGTCTTGTGTGAGGTCTTGCCTTGTCTTGCTGGAAAATGCCAGGTCCATTATTTTGTACGAAATGACTAATTATCGTTTGTGCAAGAACCCCCTAAATACGAGCAATAATGGTTGGCGTTTTAAACGATTACCTGGGTGAGTTAACGTGTTAACGCGTATAAGAACGTAACGTCGTCACACGTGCGGGACCATGTCTTGCACGAAATCTGACTAACCTAGTTCTCTTGTACCAGTTCATAAGATAATGAATAGTCTATTTAGAGCAGCCAACATGATGCGTGATATCATTTACCATAGACCCGCCTTGAGCACGCCAATAGCTTTGTTTCTTTGATATTTTGAAAGACGTCACTAAATGGAAGCGTTTTGTAACAACAAATTATTTTTTATTACCAGTACTCAGTTGCAATTTTTTTCTTGTTGGTTTTAAAGCTGTTAAAGAACCACCTGTCCCTCAGCACGTGCAACGTAAGGAACAAGTTTTTCAGGCGCTGACACTTGAATAGACCTGGGATTTGAATAAAAATTGCATAATCGTTATCTGCGACGAAGTATCGTTAAGCATGCGTAAATCTTACAATGACATGTATACTAACAAAACAGTTATTCAAAGAAATAAAGTGTAAAGTTTTCATTTTGGGTCAGTGTATGTAAGATCCTCTATACATTTCAGGCAAGAAAGTCATCGGCCTCACGCCATCTCTTGGACCTCATACCTAAAGACAAAAGGAAACTTAGATGGTTCTTAACACCACAAGAAGTATCAGATTTTACAAGTGGTGTTCGGAAAATTAAACCATTCAAACCTATCTTTGTCCCAATAGATGACTTAGCAAGAGAATCTGAGAGTGAATCATTATTGAATACATTTAGGAGCACTGTGTCAAATCCGGAGGCTGGCTATAACCATAAGTTTGTCAAGAGAAAAGTTTCTGATCACACTACAAACAAAAAGGTTGAACCACAGGTTGAGAAACCATATAAGTCAGGTTACAGTTCTGACAGTGAAGCGAAAGTTGTAGTGAGAAATAGGGATTTGAACAAACAATTTAGACGATTAACTGAAATTCCAAAAGGACAGAGAAAGGGAGATGGCATATCTGCAAGCTACAATCAAACACCTAGAAAACGAAGGGACCTGTCTCTACCTCGATTAAGGTGATAGAATATAATTGTATGTTTGACCTATGGATGTTATTTCAGATGAAAACTATCTTGCACTATGTTCATAAGTTACCGTATGGCTGTCACTTGCTATTTTCAATTTGCAGATATTTCAAAGTTTGTTTCTGCACATTCAAATGAAAATAAAACAAATGATTTTTGAGCAGGACTAAGACATATACAATCATCCACCTTAAATCTCAGCTTTACTAATGGGTGTTAGACAATTTGTAACATTTGCAACGTTTTGGTTCTTACGTAAGCATGACACAGTAAAACCTGTCTTAAGCTGCCACTCAAAAAGAAGACAAAATTGGTTTCCATGACCGACTATCGCTAAATGCAGGTCAAAAACATTGTAGAATGCTCCAAGGAGAGCATTCTGCAATACTTTCGACCTTCATTTAGCTACCATTTGTCGTTAAGACCTTCGTTTTGTCTATTTGGAGTGGCAGCTAAAGACAGGTTTTACTGTAATTAAGTACAAATCCCAAAGAATCAATTGAGGTGAATTTCATGTCAATTTTATCCCTGTTTTTACAATCTTAAATAGGATTTTTGTAGATCATATTCGTTTTTGTTGAAAGGTTATCAGTTACAGAAATAACATAAAAATCAAGTGAATACGACATGGATATACAGATCAATCGATGACAACAGATCAACCTGTGACACCAAGTGGACTGAACGAATTTGATTTGCACCCTTAACCCTTAAAGCGCCAATCACGACTGCAGCAGACGACAAATTTTGTGACATCTTTCCTAGTTTTCGACAAAAATAAGGTGTGATATTTCAGGTATGAAATATCAGGACTTATTTGTTTTTTTTTTTTTTTAAAAAAAACAGCAACATTTGAAATTGTCATCTGCTGCAAATTATAGGTGGCGCTTTAAGGGTTAAGATAAAAGTGAGGTTTGACTAGTTCCAAGGTAATATGATGAAAGAAAAGGAAAAACAGTGAAAAGGTGGAGAGTGACAGAAAGTGCTTACAGTAAACATAGGTTGATCCAGAGGGGGGCATGGGATCCGAAACCCCCTGGAAAATCAAAAATGACTATAGGTTTTCTTAGAAATACTAGTACAGACCACCATTGCAAAACAAATGAACCCCTCTTTAGCGAGGTTCGTACATGTACGACCCTCTGTGAAATATATATAAAAACAACCAAATACGTTGTTATAGTCAACACCCCTGACGGAATATATTACCAATGTATGTCAATATCTTTATAAGGTCTTTCAGGAAACTTGACAGGGTTGCTAAAGCTGACATCTCATACATAGTGGGCTTACATATGTTAGTCAGTAAGGTAGACCACTAATTGGTCGATAAAGTGTTCAATTTTCTCACTTTGAAAATATGATTTTGTATTCTAATTGGATTGGATCGATGTAATTGAATAGCATGTTGAAAGGATTGTGATCAGCTTTAATGAAGGTGGAACTGCTAGAAATATGTGTGTTCTTTTAATGGGTGCATTTTTAGTTTAAATGAATGTCTTGCTGTTTCACGTATATATGAGCCTGCACATGAGAGTTTGGTATGTAACCCTCGTCACGTAATAGATACTCAGGCAAGCCTGCATCAGTGTACATACGCATCTAAACCTTCATTGCATGCTGCACTCAGACAAAAATGTAGAACAATCGCCCTGCTGGATATGTCAGCATTGTCATTAATTAGATTTTTCCCACATCAGACAAGTATCAATTTCTTATATGCAGGCTCATAAAACTAACTAAAACAAGAGAGTATGACCAGGAAATGCCACAATTACATACCACAGACCAACTACAGCACCACAAGGAAGAGACACAGACAGCCACATAGCAGCAAAAACACAATGAATAAAAAGCAACCTGCTTTTGCTTACTCAGCAATTTAATTACAAACATAGAAAGGACATAGCAAAACAAGGATCCAACACGCACACCACATACACACAATGGGAGCAACAACAACAGAATCGCCACCTTGGACAGTAGCCAACGTCTTAAATGCATTTTACTGGTACCAAATATTCGCCCTAGATTCTGTTATTGTTAAAACACAAAAATTCTTTAGCTCACATGGAGGCTTTCTAACTATTGTTGTGTATCATCACAGAGAAACAATCAAATCAAATTAATATACTATGATGATACAAAGAAAAAGGCCCACGACTCACAGATAGTCCGAGCTAAAGAAAACCCAACGTTAAGCCATGGTTGGCCCAGCTAAAGACAGGTTTCAGGCACCAAACAACTGATTAAAGCTTTACGTTAGGACCATCATTGAGTCTGAGGCCTGACCCACTGTCGTGCAATAAAAGAAGAAAGCATAGCTACATGTATAAACAGTGATTGGGTTGACCAGACATGCAGACTATCGCATGATATCCATGTTATATCCGACTTTTATAACATTTGATAATCGTCCTGAATTGATCACTTAAATTAGGGTTTCCAACAATTAGTCTGTTGTTATCAATAGATATATTTCTGACGGATTCGTTTTTATTTACAAAATAAATTATATAAATTAGATATACCTATCATGATATGTACACATCAACGCACCAAATCCCACCCAAATACCCAATATATCAATAGTCTTCCAACATGTTTGCAAGATCAGAGTAGTCATTTACCACATTGTATAAAAATCATGTGTATATGTTAAGTTCATAGTCATAAACCAAAATGGGATAGAATGCGTGTTGTATATTTATGAAAAAGTGTACCATATAAGCATGTTAGTTCAGTTTGTATAAATATGTATGATTGCTGCTATTGATAAAGAGATGATAATTTAAGCAGTTATGTGAAAAAGAAATCAATGTATTTATATTTATCAGTTACCTCTCATATTAACTGCATTGTTGCGCGTTGCCTGATAAACGTTGTCTATCTCACGGCATGTTCCTTTTATCAGGTCATGATGACGTTGCACTTTTTGAGTGACGTCGCTAATGACGCTGAATCAACAAAAAATAGAAAATTACGTCATTATTGCTAGGTTGAAGAGTGTTCAACAATGGGTAAACTGATAAATAGAATACCAGGTTTGCGTCTTGATATCAAGTTTACCAGGCTCGGCTTTGAGAACGCATGTTGAATCGCTCGGCAAGTCTCGCGATGTCAACATGGGTTCTCAAAGCCTTGCCTGGTAAACTTGATATCAAAAGACACTCACCTAGTATTCTCTATGTTTAATAATTATAGAAAGTGTTTATACCATTGTATATATCATTGGACCGAGGCTGACGCTATGTTAATTAGAGTGCCAACTATGTCTGTATATTTTCATTACGCTGGTATATAACACAGTTTAAGTTATTTTTGAACCAATTGGAACTATTGCTTTTCAAAAATGTTCTCCTATTTATTTTATTTTCTTGTAGAGTAATGTTTATATTAATTGAGTGAGTAGATGAGATTTTGGTGCAAATTTCAAAAGCTCAGACAAGCCTGTGTAAATTCGCAGACATGACAGAGCCTACGCTGCTTGCATACACAAAGTATAGATGCAGATGAAGACTCAGACTAATATTAAGACATCTGGCCCAGCTGGATCCGCCAGCATTGGCGTTTAAAGGAGGCTTCTTCACATATGCGAATAGTACAAAAATCTTATGAACTTGCCGAATTTATCAGTTAACTGGCATCACATAATATAGGCATCGTCGAGAGAACACCTGTCTTAGGGGTTTCCCACAAAGCAAGACTCAAACCAGTCTCTTCTGCTACAGAGACTAGCTAGAAAATTGAGATTTTGCTTGTTGTAAGCTTAGATATGGCGCTTTCCAAAAAATGAATAAAAAGGCGCTGATCAGACTGCGCGGATGCCCAGGCTGGTCTGCGACTTTGTTGTTCACAAACCTCCGAAGACAGGCTTTTTCGCGACACGGTCCAATTATGAGATGCACTGTCGAACTTAACTGCAACATGTTAAGTGCCACCTATGTAAAGATTGACAAAGAAATTTAACAATTATTATTTTCCTCATTAGGAGAAAATAATAGTTAATATTTCAAATAGATAACACAGGTCCAGATAATCAAACTCTTTGAGCATAAAAATGAAATTATTTTTCTTATTCATCAGTTTAAACATTTGTTTTGGTGCTCAAAGTCGTCTCAATGAAATGGTTCTTTCTCAGTACCCACAAAATATGTTTTGTCGAGAAATCAAAAAGTACTTACGCACTCAAAAAACCTGATTCTTATCTGCTAATTTGTGTGTTGATATGTTTTTATATTCCGGCCCTTTGGGACTGCTGGCCCCGAGGTTATAAAACTTTTTCATGCTCAACTCAACTGAGCATGAAATATTCACTGCTTATAAAACTAAAATGCTGAAAAATAAAGACTCTTCATGCTTTCAAACTCTCAGATGTTGTACATGTACTTAGCATTCTAATAAATGTTAAAATGTATACAATTGTTGGCAGTTTAACATTCATGAGCATAATAATTTTCTTGCTCAGCTGAGTAGAGCATTAACAAAGTTATATAACCTTGGGGCCTGGTTTCAGTCAGACAGCAGAATACTACTTAAGCGAGTGCTAGGATGTGCAAGGACAATGCTGTCTTATGATAAGTAACGTTAAAAATAGTATAGAAAGAAAACTTATAAATATTCATGATTTAACTCCCCATATTTAATCAATCGACTAGATATCTCATAGATATCTGTCTTTTCTAGAACTAGTCAATATGTACATACAACCTTTAGGTAGTGTTTGTTTCTTTTTTTCCTGAACTTCAAAACACAGATGTTTTCAGATAGTTAAATTCTCTTCTAGAACGTTTGACACACTTTTAAAATAGAAACGTATGTTACTGTAATTATCAAGCCAACCTTGGTATGTACAAGAGGTGTTTCATGTTTATTTGAGCATATTTGAAATTTTCGTTACACATTTAATTCTTATTAAACATGTACTTTATAATAATAAATTTACACAGGTTAGTATAGTCTGTTCTCCAGAAATACACAATCACCAAGAACATACCTTTACTTTATTTGCTGATTTGAAACAGTATCTGAAGATGAGTAGTCAAATTATATGATCGTTTAAATTTTTTGTCTGAAACGAAATGTTTTGACTCGTTCTCGAATATTTCTCTTGAAGAGATGAAGTTTTTTTCTTGGACCCTCTTATAATTCCTATATAAAAGATTAAAGCGTGTTCTGTTAGAAAACAAAGCATTTCTGTTAGATGTTAAGAGCCATTCTCTGTAAATATGGAGCAAATTTTTTCACGCATAGTCTCAGATTTCAACGAAACTTTCTGTACTTGGTTGTTTTCACCCAAAACGAAATAATTCATGCTTAATTCTTTAAATTTTACTTCCGTTGCCATGGTAACCGAATCCAAAGTTTTTGGCCAAAAAGTGCCCAAAAATCACTGAAAATAGACATGAATTGCACAGTTGCAACTTCTAGAATAAGTACGTTTTGAACTTGTGACACCTTGTACTCCACAGTATTGCTTTATGTTAATTTAGGGAGGGTCTTGGAATTAGATTTGGTATTTCTGTCTTGTAGCAATTGTGTCTGAAAAGTGGGTGGGGTAACAAGGTACTCAAATTTGTCGTTTTTTGACATTTTTGAACTCATATTGTTGCAAGCCGCGGTTACTCGGAAAAGTGTTCATGGTTTAGTAAGACAAAGCTAGATATGATATATAATGAATTGGAAAAAAATGTTTGGGAAGTTACAGTCTTCTTATCGTAACCATGGCAACTATGATGCTACCGTCTTGAAAAGCTAAAATGTGCAAATGCAGCTTGTAAGGCGTTTTTGTATTGCAGAACATGAAGGCATCTGACACAATCAACAATTAAATGTTTAAATAATACTTATATTTTGCTTTTTATGACAAATTAGTGGTGAAAGGCCCTAAAAGGGACCTGATAATAGCCCTTTTAGAGGTCTACATAGGAGAAAAAAACGCTATTTTTTAAATAAAAAATGCAAAACTCATGTATAAGTAGTATAGAAATAACATAATATATTTTCAAGTCATAGATCTTATAGCTAGCATTTAATAAAAGAAAATATAGGGTGTTATCTCAATATAGGGGTCCAAAAGGGGTTCAACAGGGGGTAAATAAGGTGTCAAACTTTTTGACCAAAAAGTGTCCAAAAATCAGTAAAAATAGACATACATTGTGCTAATGCAACTTTTAGAATGAGAAATTTTTGACCTTGTGATTACTTGTACTTAGCAGTATTTCCCAATGTGAATACAATGAATGTATGGTAAATAATTTTGGTAATTCCATCAATTAACAATGGTTGCAAAAGTGTGGGTGGGGTAACATTGTACTAAAATATGGTAGTTTTTTGACATTTTTGAAACCATATTGTTGCAAGTTGGGGCTACTTGGAAAGGTTTGCACACTTTAGTAAGACCAAGCTAAATATGGTCTGTAATAAACTGAAAAAATATTTTGAGGAAGTTACCACCTTCTTATCGTTACTATGGTAACTCTGGTGCCACCGTCTCAAAAAGCCAAAATGGACAAATGCAGCTTCTAATGCGTTTTTGTATTGCAGAACATGAAGACATCTGACAAAACGAACAATTAAATGTTGAAATAATACTTATATTTTGCTTTTTGATATATAATTGGTGCAAGGCCTAAAAGGGACCTGATAATAGCCCTTTTAGAGGTCTCTGTAGACAAAAAACCAAACTATTTGTAAAAAATGTCAAACTCATGTATAAGTGGCGTAGAGATCACATTAAAATATTTTCAAGTCATTGATCTTAAAGCTAGCTTTTTTAATGAAAAATAGATATAGGGCGTTGTCTCAATTGAGGGGTCGAAAAGGGGCTCAAAGGGGAGTAAATGTGGTGTCAAACTTTTTGACTAAATAGTGCCGGAAAATCAGTTAAAATAGACATACATTGCCAAATGCAACTTTTAGAATGAAACATTTTGACCTTAGGTTGACTTGTACTAGGCAGTATTGCTCCATGTGAATACAAGGATGGTATGGTTAATATTTTTGTTTTTTCTGTCATATAGCAATGTTGTAAAAAAGTGGGTGGGGTAACAATGTACTAAAATATGGCAGTTTTCGACATTCTTGAAAGCATATTGTTGCAAGTCGGGGTTTCTTGGAAAGGTTTACAAACTTTAGTAAGACCAAGCTTAATATGGTTTATAATACATTGAAAAAAAAAATTTTATGAAGTAACCATCATCTTACCATAACCATGGCAACTATGATGCATCCATTTCAAAAAGCCAAAATGGACAAGAACAGTATGAAGGTCTTTTTTGTATTAAAAACATTAAAAATCTGGCACAATGATAAAGTAAAATGTTAAAACGATACATACATGTTAATTTGCTGACAAATCTGTGGTGAGAGGCCCTAAACTGGACTTGATAATAGCCGCTTGAAAGGTTTATGTAGGTAAAATGCTAATTTTTAATCGAAACACCTAACTTGTATATGTGTAGCATACAAATGTCATTAAAATATATTTTGGACATTGGACTAATAGCTAGCAGTTTAGAAAATAGACATGTGGGGTTGATTCAATCTAGGGTTAGGGAAGGGGCTCAAAATGGGGTAAATGAGGTATATTTTATCAAAACATGTTTTTGGACACTTGAATCAATTTCATTGCAAAAAACGGACTCCTACTGTTACATTTATCAAGTAAAGTAAAGAAGAAAGCCTTTTGACCAATTAAATCCAAACATATGTTAACAACCCCACGATAGGGGAAATTAGTGGAAAAGACGAAATTATTGACAAAAAAATCAGTAAATTTTAGAAATATAAACCCTAGCTCAATGAATGAATGTTAGATTTTTTATGCAACTTCTCATTTTCAGCTAAAATATAAACTAAAAGCCCCTATATTACATGCATGTATATAACCTTTGATGCATTTTGTGTACCAGTAAGATTGACTTATCCAATATCTGTAACTATATACTGTGTTAGTGAGGACTTCTTAATCATTAAAGATTAAAAGATATCTAGATTAAAAATCGTTATCAGATGAAAGGGGGTCTTTTATAAGTAGCTATTTCTGAACATATTTAGAATAATAGAAAACCAGTAAAATTTGATACAAATAATGAAATGAATAAAAGATTAAACTGCCATGGAGAATTTATTGACTTTCAGTTGGTTTTCTGTGTATGATCATCTTCTGGGGGAATAGCGAATAAAAATTGGAAGTGACCATAGTATGAAAATGGTGGGGATGTTTCAAAAGTTGAAGTTTAGTTTCAACTCTCGGGTTTATAAAGGATTCAGTAAACACTAGAGTAACACAGTGTATGATCATTTAGTTATCAAAATCTATACTAGATGGTCACAGCAATCAATTAAAAATTGAAAGAGATTTAAAGGGGTGGTTGCAAAAGTTATTTTGTTTTTCTATCTATTACCTGGATTGTAACCAAAAAGGATAATCTAGTCATATTTAAAAAAAAATCTTCCATATAGAGAGATAGAAAAAAATAAGATATAAGGCCTACAGTTACATACGCTACTAAAATATTACATTTTAATACAGGTTGACCTTTGGGCCCTGGAAGCTCACCTGAGAATGACTGTTTATATGGTAGAGGGAAAGCAAAGCACCTACCCAAATCCAGCTTTTATGTTGGTTAAAGTAACAGAATGTAAAACTTTAAATGTGTCATATAAACCAGGATTCAATAACAGTTGCAGTTACTGACTCACAGACAAACAGCCATGCAAATGACCTTGGTGGCCATTTTTGATAGATTTACATAGTTTGAACAATCATGGTAGAGGGGCACTAAGGATCATATGTGCTGATTTTTTTTCAAATAGCCCAGAAAATTTTGACATGATCTTTTAACTCTTGCTAGTGTCTTTTCTACTGATAACATTTGCAAACAGTTTGGACCAAAGCTGTTTGGATCTAAGCTGTTTGACACTTTGATGATATTCCTGAAACAATTTGACCAAGTAGTATTTTGACAAGAAGATTTGTAGCAATTTTTTCCATATAAGAAAAACAGACTCCACCCCTGGCAGTCCTGTTTTTTCAACCGATAAAAATGTGAACAATCTTGGTAGATAGTCACTCAATGACCATAAGTGTTAAATTATTTTCAATCGACCAAGTTGATTTTGACAAGAAGATTTTTAAAGACGTTACCCCTATATTTACATAGGAAAAACAAACTGGTCTCATCCCCTGGGGGCCATGTTTTTCAACCTATCAAAATATTTGGACATTTTTGACAGTGCGTCACCCAATGATCATTTATGCCAAATCATTTTCAAATCCTTCTGTTAGTATTTCTCACGATGCCACGGGTTTGTCTGCAGTTTGTGATGGTGGTATTTCCTGATCATACTCACTATTTTTGACAAGAAGACTTGTTTGAAGTTTTCCTATACGTTAATAGGAAAAACAGTCCTAGCCCCATGGCGGCCAGGTTTTTTCACCAATTTAAATAATATGAACAACCTTGGAGGAGAATCAGCAACGGACCATTTGTGCCAAATTATTTTCAAATTCGACCAGTAGTTTTGGACAAGATTTTTAATCTTTTTTTTCTTTTGGTTGCTATGGCAACCAGCTTTCTGCCTGAAATTGAATTTTTGAACAGCTTAAAAAGAAGAACACCAAAGATTATTCATGTGTAGCTCAGCGACATTCCACCTAGATGTTTAGGAGATGTGGTTTAAAGCGAATGTTGACTGACGACGACGGACATCCTATGATCACAACAGTTCATTTTTATCCGCTAAAAAGGGTCGTCTCAGAAGTAGTTTTTCACTATAAAACCAATAACTCTGGTGGATTTTCATGAAATTCTAAATAGTTCGAGTTAGATTAACTCAACCAATAATTGTACATTATTATATTTGTGTTGGTAGGATTATAAGAGACTAAAAGGCTGTTACAAACTAAAAAATGGATCGTCTCAAATACTTAATAGGGATTTTTAACTTTTTGCTAGCTGGTCATAATCAAAGTTATAGTACCTTCCTCATAGTTATAATTATTGCATGATATGAGAGAGCAGATTGCTATCTCTCTTTCTCTCTCTCTCTCTCTCTCTCTCTCTCTCTCTCTCTAGCTCAAGACTTGGCTTTACTGAAATACTGTTGTATTTGCATTTAAAACTACATTTTTAAAGACTGTTTGTAAACAAAACAATACTGATACAGGCTTGACAATATAGTATGTATATTTTATCCATTTTCAGACTGGAATCTTAAGACTTTCCCATAATTTTCGGTCTTTCTAGTACTTTTATAAGTACCATGATACGTTTTAGAATGAAAAGGGTTAGCAGAAAAGGTATTTATGGTATAAGCTGCATGCAGAACCAACTGTCAGTTACCATTTAAACATGTACGATAATCTGCAAAATAATGAGAAAAGTAGATCTATCAGGTTCTGCATGCATAAATGTATGTAAATATGTCGCAAAGAACACGAGGGTGTTTAACTTTTGTTTAACCATAGACTCAGTGTGAAGAGTACCTGATAGTATCCATATTTTTTCTGTTTTAAAGCAATGAAGTCAATTTTATTGGTAATTGGGTAGTTATTTAAAAAGAGGGGTTGTAAGTTTTTTTTCTTTTTATAGCTCTGGCCCTGGTAGAACGTATAATATCTAAATTTAAAGGAATTTAGATTTATTTTATGCCAAATTTTTTGAAAGATGTCGCCATAACAACCTAAAAATCAACAGCTGAACATACATTAATGTGGTTGATTTTACCAAAATACATAAATTGTCATGATTTTCTTACAAAATCTGAGACCATGTGTGAAACACTTCCTTCTATGGGAGATTGCTGCATGATTAAGAGAATTCGAGGGTCCTACTTACCCCACCCACTTCTCATGCAAGATAAGTATATTGTAGCAATTTAATAAGGCTGCTGTATTGAATTATTTCCGTCTATTGAAATAAAAATTTGCATTTTTTGACACAAACCATGTTAGTTATGATGACGATGGGGGATTTCAATACAAGTGAGAAGGCAAGTTTGCCTAACTTGTGGGTCAGAATTTTTAGTTTTAACACTAGAATTACATTAAAAATTCAAAGGCAGCTTTCCTATTGGCTATTTTATTGTTATTTGTAAGAAATGTGATTAAGTAATCATATAAAGAGATTTATAACAGATACTATCCTTTCTTTTAACAATAAATTAATACCATTGTGCAATAAAGTCATTTTACAGTTATCCTACAGTGAAACTTATGTTGCCATGGTTACGAACAGAAGCTGATTACTTCTGAAGCATGTTTTTCATTTAATCAAAACTATATATCCTGCATATATGTTTAAATGCATGATTTAGGTTTTTGATTGTGTTTAAAAATGCCTAAAAGGCATGTTTTTAGGTCCTACTTACCCCACCCACTTTTCCTTATAAATAAGCTTGTTTAGATAAGTTAATTAGAATGCATTGATCTTATTTCTTTAATTTAAGTCTATGTTTTCACAAATATCGCACATTGGTGATAAATAATAGCAATTTTGAGGGTATTGGAAGGGCAAATTAGCCAAATGTGTTGGTTTTTATTTAAAAAATCATCATTTTTACCCCTTATGATGCCCCTAAAAGTCTAAAAATAGCTTATCTGTAGCAAACTTTAATGGCATATATAAAATAGATGTATAAGTAATGAAAATATTTTATTTACAAAAGACTATATTACTGTAATATAGCAATAAATAAATTGTTTATGCAATATTTATCTTTTTTAGTTTTTCTACAGGGAAACATTTGTTACCAGGGTAACGACAAGAAGATGGTAACTTCCCAAACATTTTCTTCCATATTATAAAATTTCATACCCTGGGTTATTATATATTAACATGAGTGTATGTGAAAGTAGCCGCGCAAAGTTGTCGTGTTTACGCGAAAATGCCAGAAAAGCGTTATTTTCCGGTCCTACTTACCCCACCCACTTTCAGTGAAAGATAAGTATATCTAAGCTTTTTCGTAAGGCTGCTACCATTAGCTTATTCCGTTATATTAAGTCTGTTTGTTCAAAATAATTCCTTGTTTGTGATTGATACAATCTATTTTTAGAGTAGTTTGATGGTAAAAATGTCATTTTTCATGTGTTTTTTGCTTCTTTTTTGGCCCAAATCTTTGGATGCTGTTGCCATGGCAACGGAGGTTGAATTGGATGAACTAACAGTTGATTTCTTGTTTTTACATGACCACTAACACTGTCAGCAAGTTTCATCAAAATCCGAGTCGGAGCGTGAAATGGTTCCTATATAACTCGCTCCATATTTACAGAGAATCGCTCTTAACTTTCTGGAAGCCACTGAAACATCAAATTTTAGTGTTTACAGTTGCCAAGGCAACACTATATTGTATGCAAAGTACATGAATGCAATATTTGGTGTGATCAGTTTATCGGCGATGTATACCTTACATGTCCAAAAACTTGAGTTGGCGGTGAGTTTTGGTAATTTTTTTTCATATTTCATAGCCAAACTCTATTCAAATACACATTAAACAGGTACAGTACAAATCAATGGTGTGACCAGAATGGCATAATATATAGTTATGCACATTAACTCTTGTTATTCTGGATACCGGTAAACAGGTACATTGGCAAACAGCGAAGGCCCAGATGAAATAGCGCATAAGGCGACATAGAATCAGGGTCTACACTGTTTGCTAAATAGTCTACACTGTTTGCTAAATAATGACAATCTTCAGAAATACAGAAATACACCATGTTATAGAAATTTTGAACTGTACCCCCTTAAAATACAAGATGGATTATTCCATACTTATTGTTTCAATATTTATGGGGTAATCCATTAAAATGAAGCTCTTCAACAGATTCACTTTTCCGTATTGAGTACAGCTCTTGAAGAAAAGAAGTTGCTACCTATGTGAGCAAATTCCATACTTCAATGGCTGTGTCCATTATAATACAGTAGCTTCATCTTCTGCAATTTTCCATTGCATGCTAATTATTGTTCGTCACATGCATGCATACTATACGCACGAGTGTTCAACCTATGCTAATGTAAGAATGCTGTAAAATTGTCTAATGGTATTCTACAATGTATTTGACTGCAACAAGTGCATGTTTGAGTGGAGGGGGTCGAGCAGACAAGTTTAGGCTATATTATTCAGCTAATCGGTCACTGCATCGCCACGTGTTATGCAATGTCCCGCTAACGGAGATAGGAACCAGTTGGGGCGTGGCTAAACAGTGACCCAATAGTTGGATAATATCCAATACTTGAAAACGAATTGTATTTCCTTAGTGGGGATTTTAGAGGGCATACTGTAATGACCTGTGGGTGTACTCAGAGGTCATTCCTAAGATAAATGGTTATTCTTTTCCTAAATGGTACCTTTATATCTTATTTATTAAGCAAAAATAAAACTTTTCCTGTACAACTGATACGAATTTCTGAGATTTAACCTGTGTAAGAAATTATTTTCTTGCACACTGGATAAGGATGTCTGTTATTTTACCCTGTGATAGAAAATCTTATCTTACCATGCTATCTCACGCAGGCTGTCCCGTGAGGGCTACATACATTGGTTGCATTGGAATGCACGCACATGGTCGTCAAGTGACGTCATTGTTATCATCATGTGAAACTGCATCTTAGCGTAATCATGGACATACTGGACATGAATGTTTTGCAAAAACTTTTTTTGGAAAAAAGGAGCAGGCGACTAAAACGCATGCAAAAGCTCAAAGCATGCAAAGAGTAAATAGCTGCAGATAGGCAGCAGATAGAGCTTGGTTTTGATTTTCAAATTTCTCAACCAAACCAAATGGTAACTCATTTTACTTAGAAACGTTAATTATATTTGCTATTGAGGGACTTTCACTAGAACCATTGCAACCAGACCAGAGGATAATGTCAGCTCAAATTATGAAAACTTTCTTATTGTTAAAATCTCTAATTATAAATTAATAAAAAAACGTTTTCTAAGACTGTCTTGCTTTTTATTGTTTCTTGCCAATAGATTTCCAGAAAAGCTTAGTTGAAATGTATTTATTTACCCCTTAATGCCAAATGGATTAATTTTATCCATGTACGTTGAGTGTCAGGAGCACCTTGTTGCTTTTCGTATCATAGTGAAATGAATTACTAAATCAGAAAGAGGGGGAAGTATCAGGAATCGATACACTCAAGTATCACACCCGACCCAGGACACCAATGGGAAAGTAACAAACTCACAATTAGACATCACCGACGAGAGCCAAGAGGTCAGCCCTTTCCCAGTAGGTGACCACAAGGCTACAATAAACAGACGCGCACGAAAGCATAACAAACACACGACAGAAAAAACATGAATAATGCACAAAAAGTACCGCCTTGGAACGGTAAGTAAAATATTTCACTGGATGGCTTAAACTGGTTTCACAGCACCAGCCTCACCCTTAGTTCAGATGTGGATCAAGACACATAGATGTTTGGTTTTCATGAAAGACCCCTAACTTATCAATGCATCATCTCCTAGAACATATAAATCAAGATAAAAAGAGGAGATAAAGCAAAGATAAGGAATCAACAGTAAATAAAATTGAATACCGGAGCAAAAGAAACCCAACAGGTAAACCCCGTTGGGCTAGACAACAGCCGAAGCATCAGGCCCCTACCATCTCATCATTAGATAAGTCTTTAGGTCGGAACCGTCATAGAGTCTGGAGTCCGACCAACCGGCGTGCAATTAAAGAGGAAAACAAAGATGCCAATCGCGTAAAGGAAACCAGGGACTGTGACACTGTTCATGTCGAAACCGCGTATTCGTTGTTTACAGAAGGGGGTGTTGCTATTTTCTATGAAGGCAAATTGAATTTCTGAAATGATTTGTCATTGAAAATAACAGTTCTTCTGTTATCACAGGAAAAATGCTTCAACAACTAATTTAATACCCCTAATGAACAGGGGATACGATCATTATTGAATCAATACGTAGCAACTTTTAGTTGTGTTAGTACCTCTTGTCGTATTGTGTAAGGATCGAGTGAAATAAAAGTATTATCACATGACGTTACATCTACCATGCAATAAAATCGATAAACCACTAGTGTAACACATTTTAGTAACGTGATTATAACATAGCGTAAAAATGGCAAAAATGCGATTTTTAAGTATTTTTAATGTCATCTAACATTCGTCCTTCTGTATTATTGAATTTATTAAACTCGTTGCAAAAAAGAGCTAAATGCTCGGCAAGCCTCGCATTTTATCTCTTGGTCTCTTTTCCTCAACTCGTTTATTAAATTCAATAAAACATGAGCATTCATGTAAGATCCTCTTTTAGTATTATTGCTACAATCTATCGCGGTAGTGAGTATCCAATCACTCCTTCTTCTAAGCGGATAATAATGAACCATATAATACGGGGATTTGAATTGGCAACTGAAAATTGTTGTACATCGCAGCATATTCATATGCCAACTAAAGTAAAGCGGCTGTAAGTTTTCTAGATACTGAATTTATGTTTCTACCTTTCTACTGTCCGGCCAGCCAGGTATGACAGTGACGTCATGTTTTGTTTACAGGAAGTTATCATGGACTTATAATCGATATATCACTTGTGTATTACTCCTATCCACAGGATAGGAGTAATACACAAGTGATATATCGATTCGAGTTATCTCAAGTGGGTGTACAAATTAATGTTTTACTGAAAATTGTAAACAAAATATTACGTCACTGTCAATTTTGGTTGGCATGACAGTAGCTCAGTATTGACTGGAGACCAGAAATGGAATTAGCTGATGGTTCAAGCGAATAATATATACAGGAACAATAGAATAAAACAGTAAAAATGCACCCCCTCTAAAAAAGGGGAAAAAAGAAACATACAACGTGCAGCAAATTAAATTGAACAAGAAATACAAAAACAACAACACCAACAACAACAAAGCGAAATAAATACAACAACAACAAAAAATCAACATCCACTTAATAGCTGCACATGCACATTCAAGGATTGCTCGACGTTGAACAAAAAGGTATCAATGGCGTATGACACGGATCATTAGTAAAACAATAAGCCATGATTATCTACACTGTGAAATACAATAATGGTTACTCTGTGTGTCGGTAGATCGAAGATAGGCAGTGGTTGAGTGACGCTCTTTACTTCCATATTCTTTATTTCCATATATCAATTTCATTTAACTCTTGATTAGCCGTGTCAAGCGAAAACAAATATGGGCCAAACATTTCAAGTGTCTAGTTCGAGTTGACACTTTACTGCCCAGTCAACATTTTTGCAGTCATGTCGGGACGCTTTTTTTCGGGTTTAAATAGTATAAGCAGTGCGAATAAAGTGTCTTGCTCAAGGACACAACACAGTGCCTCCGGTGAGGCTTGAACCTGGAACTTTTTGCCCCCAAGTCGAGCACCCTACCACGAAGTCAGTGGTACATGTCGCATAAACACTGAAAAAATACGTGTAAGTTAACACCAAAGCTTAGCTGCCACCCTTTTTTGGTGTAACTTATACTCACTTTTCATCCAATAATAATAAGGGGCCAGCATTTCTCCAGTGATTAATCTTAAAACTTTCTGCCGGTGATTGCTGTTGAAAGGCTATACCAAGATCAGTGGCACTTCAGCTGCCACCAAATTCGCTGCTAAGCTACACTTATTATATATATATATATATATACAAAGTGAATTAATTGCTTATTTCAGAATTCAAATAGATGCGGAATAAGAAGGGGGGGGGGGAACCAAATTAAGAGCTGGTACAAAAAGGAGATTTGTGGTCCTCGGTAAAGATGAAAATTATTTTTGAAAAGGTGCAAGCTGCGGACCGCGTGACCAGATCTACAATGCCCCAGACTGCCTTCTCGCTGGGCTCCGTTGTCCGGGTAGAATTTCTATTCTATGCAACTGTGCAGTGGACATCCGGGTGTACCTTACCAATACTTTCAATAATGAGGTGTAAACGTACTTCAGAATAAACTACTTAAAATGCATGGTGATACTCTATGGATGCTCAGGCTTGCATGAGCCATCGCTTGGCGCCTATGCGGATAGTTCATTTGTCATATTCGCTGCTTTAAAATAAATATAAAATAATAAATATGATCTTTTTCGCGAGACACTGCTCTTCGTTTTGGAATTTGTAGTTGTTTAATGGTGGCTATATTTTTGCTTGAAGAAGTAAGTAGGCTTTGATTTTTTGCAAACAGTAATTAGATTTCGTTACCGTCTTGTAATGTATAAGATAGAGAATTTAGAAAATTCAAGCAAGAGACAATAATGCACTTTAATAACTATTCCGAAATTCACCAAAAACAGATTTGCTTGCAACAAACTTTATAGTCACATTTAACAACGATTAGTTCTGTGATTTGAATACATTGAATTTACCCTAGTTGTCCTGCTGAACCCAGAATTATCTGTTTTAAAGCACTGCGGATCCAGGTCACTTCTGACGAAGCCATCTGATCAGGATCCACGCTGTTTCCAACCTGCTTGTAAATGCATACTTATAACCGCATTGCTACATGTTAAAAGGATAAAAAATTGGAATGGAGCGTAGTACATGAAAACTTTCAGCAGAACCAGAATATCACATGTTGTTTGGTAGTAGATAGTCGAAGCTTATACGAAACAGAACACCCCTAGTCCCATCAGAGGGCTGGGTATACGTCTTCACAACAGCCAATGTTCGATGATACGGTAAAACCTATGTAAAACGGCCACTCTCAAAAGGACAGAAAATTGGTTTTTAAGACCAATAATCGCGCAATGCAAGCCTCGTGATGCCAAACTGCGATCCTCGGGACGGATTTTCTATCCTAAACTCACACTCATGATCGATTCTTATAATCCTTGTCTTGTGATTACCGTTTGTCATCACTGGGCAATCCTCATGATGCCGACCGGTAATCCTCAGGACGTATCCTCACACCCATGATGGATTCTTATAATCCTTCCCTTGTGATTACAGTTTGTTATCCCTCAGCAATCCTCATGATGCCAAACGGATCCTCACACCCATGATTGCGGCAGCGCAGTGGCTCAGTGGTAGAGTGCTTGACTCGAGACCGAGGGCCCGCGGGTTCGATCTTCACCGGCTTGAGTCCTTTAGCAAGACACATTTTTCCTAGCTTAGTACTCACACCCATGATGGATTCTTATATTCTATTTTACAGATTCCAAAATTGTATGATGTTGCGTCACATGAAGTACAGAAGCTACTTTTTAAGTAAAAGAAGCAAAGCTACATTACTTTTTGGTGTTGCTATCTTTTTAACTTTGATAATAAGATATCTGTCTATAAACTTTCATGGAGTCACGCAGCATGTCGTCATACCAAGAAAAACTATAAGCGACGAAGAAAGAGATGTCCGGAAACTCATGCAATTGACAGAGAGAAAGCAATTCAACAGAACGCATTTCTATACCGTGATTCGCTACAGCAAGTTTACGTCTTCTAGACAGACAGGGCGGGATAGTTTGAAAAAGGCCTCTCAGTATTATTACTTCTATCCGAAGTTCAAAATAACACAATCTAAGGCCCCATCCTGGTTCTTTGTACGTGAAAGATTCTGCCACGGATGCTTTGTGAGTTATGGTAAGCGGGTTGCCATTTTAAAGGATGTTATGATAGACCCTAGTTTTGCTAAGAATGTCAAAGGTGGTGAGCCTCTAGAGACTGTCTTCAATCAGTCCGCTGAAGAGGAATATCTCCGGTTAAGTAAAGGATATTTCTTTCTTACATCAGATAATGAAATACCTCATTATAACGATAAAAAGGTAATGTACGATTTTAGAGTTTTACTCGACGCCTTAACAGTTGACTCTGTGAAACTGACAGCTGATAAACAACAACAGAAAGCAACAATTGTGACGATTAGACATGAATATGCAAACTTGTACCATTCGATGATGAACTGGTATAATGTTTTTATTCTTATGATATTGTTCCACATTGACCCTGCGCATGTTCAAATCTTGTGGCTAGATGGACATCCGAAATCCACCCTTGATTTCACATGGAAGACGCTATTTGGAGATGTGGTACAAGCCCGCTCTATTAAAGAACCAACGTTATACAGAACCATGATCTGGGATTCGATCGGTGCAACGTGCCCTCTCAATCAACATAAAGCAGACATCTTACCATATTCTGAAGAGTTCCGGGACTTTTTCATGTCAAGGCACAAAATTATTGTTGATCACAGTCTTTATTGTCAACAGTTGAATATTCGAGTCATTTTCAGGCATAAATACGCAGCACACCCGCGAAATCCAAGCGGCTTTATGACCAGGAAGATTAAAAATGAAAACGAGGTTCTTCAAGTATTGACAAACGCTTTCCCCACACACGAAATTCATGGCGGAGTAATGGAAATTTTGCCTTTAAAAGAGCAACTGATGCTTATTTCTGAAACAGATATTCTGATTGGAATGCATGGCGCAGGTCTCTCGCATATTCTATTCCTTCCAGATACCTCTGGTGTAATAGAACTTATGCCGCGGTATGTATCTCCGGTTAATAAACATTTCAACGCCATGGCAAAATGGCGGCGGTTAAATTACATATTATGGAGAAATGAAGATCCAATTTTGGAAAGAGCGGACCATTTTACAATAGTGCCATCAGATTTGGTTGTAGATATGGTCCGAAAAATGATATCACTATTATGTGGTGATGCGAATGTCTGAAATATTAACGATTTGGCACATTCCCTTTTTTCTGTCAAAGTAGAATGTGTAGTACATGTATATGGTGTTTCCTGGATTAGTTTTATGGTAATGTAATATGCGCATTGACGGGAGAGAAGCAGACCTTATTGCGTGTGAACAACAAAGGCGCAGACCAGCCTGCACATACACGCAGTCTGTCCAGCGCATTTGTTATTCGTTCCCATATATGACCAAAACATTTTTTTCACCATCGATTTATGGTAGCCTTTCGCTTGTAGAAAGCTAATTTCTGAAAACGATTATGGATTACACATTCGACTCCATTGAGATGGAATTCGCTCTAAAAGGCCCATACATATGCTAGCTGATCGTCTCAGCTTATATTGCTATGTGCGGAACTAATCTATTTTGTGTTTGCATCAAGGGGCATAATGCAATTTATATGCAGAACTCGGCCAATTCCGGAAATGGACAAGGAAGACTATGTTCGTTAGCACTTTTAGAGACATCTCGTCCTAATGATATTTCCAGAAGTTTCGCACAGCCTACTAATTCGTTCATTGATAGTGAACCAAACTGTTTGGCATCTTGGTGGTATTTCTGAAACTTATTACACAGATATATAATACAAATAGTTAAATGAATCAAAATGTGCTTAGGGCTTGAAATATACGAGGGGGGTTCAATATGTAATGAAAACCCAAACGCGTTAGGATTTTATGCTATATGCCAAACGAAAGATCAAAACGTCGCCGTTATAATGGTGCATGAAACATTACTTTATCTTTCGAAATTTATTAAGTTACAGACTTTTTAAAAAGCACACTAATATACACTGCAGATATTTTCTTCCGAATTGTAAAGACTCATTTTAACAAAGGTAGAAAGGCATGCTTTATTTTCTAAAACAAACATTTAACATGAACAAATCACATATCCATAGTCTTCTGACTCATTTCCTTTTATCTGCTATAACGATACAAACTTTTGACCGGCACCAATTTCTCGTGCAAACAGTTTTATTACGTTATCCCCTCTTCGTTGACGTCGTTTAAAGCAACTGACGTATCACTAAAATACACACTGTTCTTGAAAAGCAGAAATATGGCTTTGTACCAGAAAAGGACAATTTTGATTGTATCGAAGTTTCAATACACACAGTGCATAGGCAGCAGACCAATTAAACTGAAACCACTATCTAGGGGTATCTCATCTGAGTGGTATACCATTTTCGTTTCCTATAATTTTATCGTATGAAATTAGCCAGCTAGATTATGTACGTATGAATGTCCAAATAATGCATCCGAATACAAACATCGATGAAACACAGCATTTTGTGTGATCCATTTCAGTGTAAGCCAGATATGGCATACTTTTAAGTGATTTTTCTTATGAGTGAGATTAGATATGGAAATTTCAAAATCGGCTGTATTACTCGCAAATGAACATCCAAGCGACCAGAAGAAATGTTACAAATAATTTTTGTATACATTTTCGCTATGTAATCGTTCACGTAAAAACGACTCTGTCATTGGGATGCCAGAGAACGCAGCATCAAGGAGTATTTTAACGAAAATGGCAGCCTCAGTATGTTATAGAACATTAAGCATTATCAAATATTTTTGCAGTTATAAATCACCAATATATGGATATATACTACACGAAGAAGCAGACTGAAAACATCCCTCGTTCATGTAGTTATCTGCTTTTGAAAACATTGTTTTATTTTATCTCGCAGTGTACTATAGAACCCTATCTTGAAAGTGGCTTGCGTAAATTAGATAAGAAGCTGGACAACTGCAATTTTACATTTATTTAGCCAAGAAACAGACCTTTTAATGAAAGTAATTATGAAGTGTGTAAATATACTGTATATAAAACTTCGGGATAAACTGGGTTGTTTTCATAACATATTGAACGCCTCTCGTATAATTAAAGCAAGATAAGACTGACATTAGCAAAAGCAAATTTAGAACTTCATCAAAAGCTAACCTTAATATTCGCTGCATAATAGTTGGCGATTTTAAAAGACTATAACGTATTGGCGTAGTTTAATTATGTTGGCTTCTCAACATAATGCCTTTAAAGTTATTTTCTATTCTCATTGTAGCTTCTTTTAAAGGAAAACGTATGTTCCTTTAATAGTAGCCACTTTTAAGACGTTGTTTCTTCTTGTTAAACATACTCTACAGTTCAAAATTTGTTTTAGACATATCGGATACCAATATACTTACGATGTATTCTAGAATACATGTATGTCCATTTATTGCTTATTATGTAACTGTATTTTTGGTGAGTTTGGTTATACCCGAGGTCACTGGCGCCAAATAAAAATACCCGCTAAATTCGTGTTTAACGGTAATGCAATTGTAACAGCAATGTAAATGACAAAATAAACTCATTTTTCTTCTTTGTTTTATTTTTGGATGTTCATTTCTCAATAATTTCCAAACAGAAATAAAATAAAATAAATGCCATTTTATCCATTATACTAAACTGATTACATTCACCATAAATAGCAGAATAAACATTAATTGGTCAGCACATGAGACTCTGGAGGGTCTGGATGGGGGGGGGGGGGGGGGGGGGGGGGCTGGTATTTACTATTCATTAAAAATTTGGCCCACTTTTCATCTCATTAAAATTTTGGGTTATTTATTAAAATATGACCAATTATTCATTAAAAGTAAGAAAGGTGGCAAAGAAATCTAATTATTCACTATTCATTAACTTTTTCTTCAATTCATTAAAAAATAGGATTATTCATTATTTTTTGGCCTTCATTATTCAATATTCATTAATTTTTTGGCTCATTATTCACTATTCATTATAAAATAAGGCCATTATTTACTAATCATTATACCCCATCTAGACCCTCATTCTGGCACTTATCGAATCTTTGAGCTGTGAAGGCTCAGACAAGACATGGCATTGGCATAGTCTATCTAGAGCGTTTACTTCTTACATCTATAAAGTATTGAAATAGATGGAGGCTTAGATAAAACATCAGGCCTCTTGTCCCAATACGTCTTTAAAAAGTGATTATAATGCGCTTAAATTTGTAACGCGACATCTGATATTTTTTGCGACAGTATATCGCAGATAGTATTTCCTGCGATAGACAGTCGGAAATAATTTGACGTCATTGATTACGTCACATAATGTTTAATGACGTGCGGCTAAATGCGGCTTGCAACACTCCAATTTGAGACTAAACTGCAGAAATGTATTGGAATGGGGATAACCATATTCAAATTTTTCATTTGGTGAGGTTTGTCATAGGATATATGGTTAGAAATCACGTTTTACGACTCCGTCGCGCGGCGCTGTAAAGCTAAATTTATCCGATGATATACCTCCCCAAATGAAAAAAAAAGAATACAGTTATCCTCTTATTTTACGCACAAGGGATAAGTACCAAGCCATGGGCAGATCCAGAAAACTCCATCAGTGGGAGGGGGCGGGGGGTGTCTGACAAAATATTTTTAGTCATCAAGGTGTTGCACAGGGGGCCATATCGACCTCCCACGAGAAACAATTGGACACAAGGGGTAATTTGCTTCTATAGCAATAGTTTATTTAAAAAAAAAAAAAATAAACTCCATTTATTGCCAATTGTTTAGCTGTATTTACACTTGTTATTGTGTTAACATGGTCTCTATGACGTCAGCGTCATGTTGTTTAATGTCGGCGTCACGTTATCGACCACGTTACCAAAGTAGATCCTCGATGTACATCCGTGGTCTGAGTCCAGGGAATTTCGCAGAATTGACCGAGGCAGTTCTGATTGGGATTGGTCTGTGTGACTGTAACTGTGGCATTTCTTGGCCATACCTACTTGATTTAAATATTGTACTGCTTGGCTGCCTAATGAAAGTTTTCACTAATTCATGCATTTCGTTTAAACAACACAATATCAAAAAATGCAAAAGTGACAAAATACATTGGACGGACAAAATTTATAAAACACAAATGGCAAAATGCATTGGACAGAGACACTTTTCATAAAACGAAAATGGCAAAATGCATTTGACAGAGACAAAATTCATAAAAAGCAAAAAAGGCAAAATGCATTGGACAGAGACAAAATTGATAAAACCCAAAATGGTAAATGCATTGAAAGGAAGCAAAATTTAGACAAAACAGATGAAAGGGAAACAATCAGTTACTAGAGTTAATCAACATGGAAGTAATCACATTCTACAAAAAAACTAGTCGACATTCATATAACTGTACATGATCTAAGTATATTAATTAATATCGCCATTTGCTTGTCAAGTTGGAAGAATACAATAGTTACATCTGTATAATATATATTGAAAAACATGAATGTGCAATATACATGCAATCTACAAAACACATACATGTATTTACAATAAAGTATGGTAGGTGTGCATATATCAAACTGTATGACAATTCAGATATGATATTGAGTAATACGAGCAAATGTCACACAATTAAAAAACATCTGTAGCAAATTATTTGTAACTGTAAAAATATATAAAAATACAAATAAATATTTAAAAACTTAAATAAATATTTTGAATGAAAATATCACAATGTTTCACTATGGAAGGGGTCCAAACATGTATAAATCAGCTTATATATTTATAAAAATGTAAGTTATCACATATATGGAGTTTCAAATGAGTATATAATTATGCAGGGCCTTATGTTTGCACACACAAAGTAAAGACGTATTCTGATGAAGGAATTTGTCATAGACTCGAATCTAGTCTATGATCCAAATTGACACTTGATAACACTTAGATAATGCTAGTAGTTTCCCCTAAATAGCAGGTAGAAATTACCATTATTATTAATTCAGCTAGCGAATACAAGTCACTGTTTCATCAATCAAATCATGCAATATAAAATAAGCTTCATGGCAAATAGTAGAGATTACGAACAACAACATGGGCGGATCCAGTAGGGGGCAGGCGGTCTGGGTTAAAATTGTGTTTTGCGAGCGGGCCGATTATGGCCCCGCTTTTAGTGATATTTTTATCCTCTCTCCCCCTTATCAACATAAAAAACTTTTATAGAAATGAATTGGGACCCCTCTGACAAAATTTTCTTGATCCCTGCATGAACTAGCTTGTGTAGCTTCTGAAGAAGCTCACTGATGGGGATCTACAACGTTTGTACAGTAACTTAAATTTGGGATCAGAAAGACAGACATAATATACTAGTCAAAAGTTCTAACCGGTCACGTGTGTTTTAACAAATTTTCTGAAAAGCTATACACACTAAATCAATTTCATTTGTATTCACCAATAGGCCAGCCTGTCAGTAAACGATATCAGAAAACGGATTAGCAAAAATCATTAAATTGTATCCGGGAGGCTTTGCAGAATACGTGTACCCTCAGTTTAAAAATTCACAAGAATTTGCATTGGATCATGGGGTAATTTTTGGCACTTTGGCCAATAGCAACGAGTCTCATACAGATGGCGTGTTCATTTCAGCACTTAAGGGTTCAATATGAGTTCAGCTTTTGAAATGAAAACTTTTTGCGTTTGAAAGGGGGTTATTTCAAAAAGTCATGACTCACAAATTGTGCCAAAATGTGAATTTTGAAAATGGGGGTACCGCTTTTCAAATTAGCATTCTGTATGTACTGTTGAACACTTTGTCAATATCTTTACTGTCTATGGTACATGACATGTCTGGCTATTTCCAGATACAAAAAAGTAGTCATGTCATTTTACGTTTTGAAGAAAATTAATAAAATGCAGGTGGCCGGTTAGAACTTTTGGCTAGTATATATTTAGACACACATACCGTGCATACCGGTGTGCTAGTCACTTATTACTTTGGCTTGTAGCTTGAAATCTTACATTTGACCTGTTACTGTTATAGCCAAACTGGATATTTTTCTGAAGTCACCATATTCCCAATATGATAAGTACCATGTCTATAAAATTATCAGCTGGCTTGTTCAGACCCATTATCACAATTTGAGGAGCGCAGTGGCTCAGTAGGTAGAGTGTTAGACTGGGGGTTGAAGGGTTGCAAGTTCCAGACTCACCTAGGGCGGAGTCACAGTGTTGTGTCTCTGATTAAGACACTTTATCTGCTGCTTAGTACTGGTTCAACCCAGGAAGACATGAAATCATCATGGTATGACTGAAAAATTGTTGACCTGGATGTAAAGCATTAAAACAAACAAACAAACACACTATCACAAATGAGGCAGGGCATAACAAAAACAACAAGCTGAACAGTGGGTATATCGACAGCTCAGATCAGCTTTGACACCAGTCCAGTCTGATTATTTACCCTGTACTCAATGATAAGATAACAACTCATAGCAACAAATCGTATTAGATGAGAGGAAAGTTGAAGCTGATCTGAGTAGTTGCTTGAGGCAAAGTTCATTTTGTTGGTATTGTAATACACCTGGCACTTAACAATACATATTGCACATTTTTCTTAATGTAATACATTTAACCCTCAAAGTGCCTATTACAACTGCAGCAGACGACAATTTTTGGGACATCTTTCTTATTTTTTGAAGAAAAATAAGGTATGATATTTCGTGAGGATCGTCTGCCAGCACGATTCTCATGAAATATTATGCCTTATTTGTTATTTTTAAAAAAGCAGCAAACTTTTTAATTGTCGTCTGCTGCAAATTATAGGTGGTGCTTTAAGGGTTAATAGTTATACACATGTATAGTGTTGCATGTTTTGTGACCATATGATTTGCATATTGTTCTCCCTTTCTCTCAATAACTTTCAACTTCTAAGTCAGTAAACATTTTATCTCCTTATACATGTGTAAAAAATATACATATGAAGAGTGTGGCTTAAAAAAAGATTTATTTAGTTTTTTTTGTACATTTTGTCCAATGTTCTCTACTCAATTATTGGACTTTTTCAATAACGCCCTGCGTCAAAATCAGTCAACACTATGCTTTGCACAAAATGGCACACTACATACCAGAAAAAGGTTTGGGCAAACAGTGTTGATCCATATGAGATCTCATCTGGATCTACACTGTTTGCTTACTTATTTTGCTTTTTTTTCTCAATCTCAATTTTTACAATTTTTAAGGATTTGTCTACCCCCTTTTAACATAATGGACTCTTCTACAATTTAAAGTGGAATAGTTTACCTCAGAAACTAAGGAATGAAAGGCTTAAGCACCAATTCATCAATGGCTGATAATCTGCTTAGACAGGTGTAAAATCTGTAGACCGTTCAGCTAAAGATATAGGCACTAGCTGATCAGGTCGATTGTTGTCCAAATGCATTTGAAAAGTATTTCGTTTTCTTCTAGCCTTATTGAGTAAATGTTTATGTCTTTGCTGTTGTTCTCTCCTGTTAGTTTTCTCTGATTCCATCACATCACTGTTAGAGCTGCTATTGTCTGATCTGTCTGACTTTGTCATGAGGGAACCTGTTTTGATGGTGTCTACTGTTTCAACTCCTGCTCGTTTTGGAGTGGCTTGTAAGCGAAATGGTAATCTAAATAAAGATCATTAAGTCCAAAAAGCACAACTTTCAGCTTATTTGAACTATAATTTTATTATTTTTCAGTTTGATATGAACAAGTTCATGAGATTTTGGCATCGGTGAGCAAAAGCTAAGATGAGCCACCGCATCTATGCAGTTTATCAGAACCTTTGCTTCTTGCCAAGGAGTAATTTTAGCCATATGTGAAAGTGCCAAATCTGTTGAACTGGTTTAAATATATCTTGGGAGCTCATAAGATCCATCTAGATGAGAAATCAAAATTTGATTCGTTATAAAAGTATAGATCCAGACCTTCGTTCTGATAAAGCTAGCTAAAAGGATTTATCAGTTAAATCTCATATTAAATGCACTGTTGCACGTTGCCTGATAAACGTTGTCTATCTCACTTCATGTGCCTTTATCAGGTCATGATGACGTTGTACTTTTTGAATGACGTCGCTAATGACGCTGATTCAACACAAAAATTGAAACTAAAGGTAAACTGATAAATAGAATACCAGGTTCGCGTCTTTTGATATCATGTTTACCAGGCTCGGCTTTGAGAACTCATGTTGAATCGCTCAGCAAGCCTTGCGATGTCAACATGTGCTCTCAAAACCTTGCCTGGTAAACTTGATATAAAAACACTCACCTAGTATTCTCTATATACACTGCTTTTCATCCTTACGATGAGTCAATCAATAATGAAATTGTACCAATTGACTGGCTGGATATCAGAAGTTTGATAAGAACTCAACAGCAATTTATAAGAGTATGGACATTTATTTGGTCGATTATGGTAGGAAGTTTCTCAATTAAGGCTATCAGTATCATAAATTTCACAATTTTTTTTTCTAAATTTTACCGCCCATACTATGATTTAATATCTAAATTCAATATCAGACTTAAATCTCTCGTGCGCCAGGGCTTGCAGAACTAAAATTTTATGGCAACTAAGTGAATAAATTAAAGACAAATTTTTGATTGTTAGCTGTAATAATTTTTTCAGTGCAGTTTATTAAAATAATTTCTCATTATAAGAAGATTGGTTATAACATTAATGTTTTGCAACAGACTGCATGCTTGGTGGTCAACACAATCACGGCTGGCAACTTTGCTTTCCTCTTTCATTGCACGCCAGCAGGTCAGACCTCAGACTCTATGACGTTGTTGACTTAAAGTCTTATCTATAGGTGAGAGGGTTAGGGCCTGATGTTGTGTCTGTGGTCGGGCCCACTGAGGTTTAACTGTTTGTATTTAATAGATGATACATTGATTAGTTAGGGAACTTTCATGTAAAACAAACATCTATTTATCTTGATCCACATCAGAAATAAGGGCGAGGTTGGTAGCATGACACTTGTTTAAGCCCTCCAGTTAAAACTGTTTTAATGATCGTTCCATGGCGGTACTTCTTTTATGGATCCTTTTTGTTATTTATGTTTTATGTCTGTCCTGCTGTCTTGTCTGTTCATTGTAGCCTTGTGGTCACCTGATGGGAAAGGGTTAACCTCTTGGCTCTCTTGTATGTGATGTTTTCTTGTGTTTTTGTCACTTTCCCATGTGATGTCCTGGGTCAAGTGTGGTATTTGATTGTATCAATTCCTGATTTTTGCCATCTTCTTTACTTTAATTGTCATTAACTTACTTATACTTTTTTCTGTTGAGATCCATGTCATCCTTGTCCTCTCTGAGGATATTCATTGCCTCTTGTGGTGTTAAGAACCATCTAAGACCTCGTTTGTCACGGGGTAGATATTCTCTAAGAAGGCGTGATGCAGACGAGACTCTGCTGTATGTCCTTGGTGATTCTTGTGTGAGAATTGTCTGAGATCGTTGGAGCACCGCCTGAGATTCAAATATATTGTTTTAGTATTGGAATTTTTGTTATCAGTAAAACCTACAAAATACGAACTCGTATTTCCGTATACTCACTATTTCGAACGAATTTCGGAAACAATGGATTCAGCAAATTGGGCGTATTTATGACCTATTCTAGATTACATAATCGTATACTCACACATGTAAAGTTTTCTCATTGTATACAAACAGGTGTTTAGAATGTTACCTGTTGTGGGCGTTATAGATTGAAATTCTCAATTAATTATAATCGATTTAAATGACATATTCTTTTTATGCGGATGTATATTACCAACTTTAATATTAACTGATTTGTAAAACAATTAGAAACCCCCTCCCCCATCCTTAACAAACACTCTAAAATAAGCCTAAGTTAATATGATATTTTAGGTATGTTATAAGAGCATTGAAAGATTGCAAAATAAGAAAAACTACCTTTAAAGACATTGACTGACTAGACGTTCTCTTAGGTGGATCTGGTGTCCTCAGTGAGACGTCTACTTGTGGTAAACTATTAAGTCTACTCTCCAGCAGATTTGAAAAGTCCTTGTGCATCCAAGATCCTGTTTCACAATCAAAGGTATACTGAAAAGAAAGAAAAGAAATTAACATCAAATTAGAACACTCACATGCATTTACAGTCGTTTATCCTTTAAACACATCAGGTAATCATTGAAAGTTTTTGTAAAATAGCATCTTGCTTACAGCTGTCCTTTTGTATAGATATGTAAAGCTACCCACATAACCGATACAAGCAATAATAGTTTGAACATGGTATTTATCTGACATAGATTTGCAATTTAGATGGAAAACGCAGCCTCCAGTTTAAATATTTTCTACATTAATTTTCAGCTTTACAGCGAAGGTCAGGTCTCCGTATGGGTATGAACTTGTTAATTGGCTTAACACCTTCCTAATAACAAATTTATTTGCGTTTCTGCGAGGAACGATATATTTACATTGTTTATTTTTTGAATGATACAAAAAAATTATACCTCTGGTAGAAGTTTCCAGCCATGCTTGGTAACCATATCAATAGCCTCTATAACAAAGTCTATGATGTTGTCCTCATAGAAATAGGCAAGATTGATGTAAAGCCACCCACATAACCGATACAAGCAATAATAGTTTGAACATGGTATTTATCTGACATAGATTTGCAATTTAGATGGAAAACGCAGCCTCCAGTTTAAATATTTTCTACATTAATTTTCAGCTTTACAGCGAAGGTCAGGTCTCCGTATGGGTATGAACTTGTGATTGGCTTAACACCTTCCTAATAACAAATTTATTTGCGTTTCTGCGAGGAACGATATATTTACATTGTTTATTTTTTGAATGATACAAAAAAATTATACCTCTGGTAGAAGTTTCCAGCCATGCTTGGTAACCATATCAATAGCCTCTATAACAAAGTCTATGATGTTGTCCTCATAGAAATAGGCAAGATTGACTCGAGTAAATCCAGGTCTGGAAAATAAACATTTAAAATGCATTTAATAGTATTTAGGGCGTGTGACCTTTGGTCTGCCTTTAAAACGAGAGAGAGAGAGAGAGAGAGAGAGAGTCAGAGAGACAGAGAGAGAATGAGATGACTGCGTATACTTGCATTGGTGCAAAGTATATAATAAAAAAGCAAATGAGTGCAACCAGAAAATGCAACGATCACATACCACTGATTACCCGTGGCACCACAAGGAAGAAAAACATACCAATGACAGCTACACGACAGCAAGAATACAACTGAAGCAAAGCAATCAGAAGTTGACATTTCCAGTTTTGCATTCATCTTGATGGAAAAGAGAGAGTGCTGGTTGCTTTACTTTAGTTTTCTTTCTGATGTCTTGTAACTGTTAGTGTTCTGTGACTCTTCCTCATGGTGCTGTGGGTTGATCTGCAGTTTGTATTTGTGATATATCCTGACCATGTTCACTTACTTTTTTGTGATATAGCAACATCAAAATCTAGAGCAATATTTTGACTAGGTAGCATATATTCATAGTCAAGTAGTTTTTTATGTCCTTTCTAGTTTTGCAAGCATCTTTGTGAGAAGTTATATTTGATTGTTTTACTTAATAGCAGTCATACTGCTGTGTGGGTGTCTGTGTGCTGTGGCTCTTTCTTATAGTTGCATTGTATGGGTTGCTCTGTGATCTGTAGCTTTGGTATTTTCTGAGCATACTCACTTGTGTGTTTGTTTCTTTTTTTTTTGGGGGGGGGAGGGGGGGGGGAAGGGTTGAAACCAATTAAGGATCTTATAAGCCTGCTTAACAATGTTCAGCGAATAGCTAGAATTTTAGAATTTTGCAACTAGCAAGTTTAGCTGTTAAACTTTAGAGAGAGGAAATAGTCAAGGGGTTAATAATGATATGCAATAGACTCTTTTTCAGCCAAATAAAGGCCAACATTAACTATGTACTACCAGGTTTTATGTATCCAATTTTCAAATAAACGTTCTGGGTATCCTCAATTACAAATCAATGGAACCCACAGACAATAAGGGCATGACAATAATATGATTAATTGTGAAGACAAGGACTGTAATCATTACATGCTAAGGCCAAATAAATAATAAGTTTGTTTCTGGTAAACTGTTTGAAAATTTTTGGTAGGGTAGGCAAACATGTTTTCTTTTATTTTTTTCTGAAAAAAAGGTATATAATTTTATGCATTTTGTTTGAAAATGTAATAAAATTATATTTTTTTTCCAGAAAATATGAAAAAATTCTTGATTTCATCAGTCAGGCCAGGTAGAGTCGGGTTGACCTAAACACAGGTATTTTTTCTATTTGGCCTTACTGACTGAGATGATGGTAAAGGACTACAAACGTTTTACAAGTTTATCAATTAAGTCTAATGATCCATCATCTTAAATTTACTAAAATGTACTTATTCATTATATATTGATATTAAAGTACCTACTTCATTATTTCCAGTCTTACTCTTGGGTGGGTATTGTCTTGTCTGAAATAAAGCAAGGTTATATTTTAGGCAATATGTATATAAAAGCTCCAAATTACTTGAATAAGCTGATAGCAGATTATCTTGTGAGAATTTCCATGGAGAGATAGAGCCAAAATTATAGTATTTAAAAGTGTCAGAGATCAAAAATATTTTAAGGTGGAAACATTCTATTTTAATAGCTCATACCTACATGTATACAATATATCTTTGATATAATTTTCCATGCGTCAATGAAATTAAATTGACTTTAAGTCAACTCAGCCTCTGTAAAATCTTTTCTTAATTTAACAATTCATGTGTGCGTTATGTGTAACATTTGTTTTCAGACATTTTGACCAGTCACTCAATTTCAACAGAACTTCATGTCTGCTTTAAATTCATAAATTTGGTGACTTGCAAAATAAAATACTTTGTTAAAATCTTGCATATATTAGAAAATGTGTATATAATGGTGATCTTGTTGTATAGTTTAGACTACTTTAAGTTTAAAGTAAAGGAGAAGGCAAAGAGCAGGAACCAATACAATCAAGCACCACTCCACATCAAACTGGCAGACATTGAAGGTCCGGATCAGCACTGCATGAATGTGCAGTGCAGGCAGATCTGATTTGACATTTCATTGTCTGCATATGGCCAGATTCACCTGAGCCCTCACAGCTCACTGATGCGATACGTAACAAAATCTAGTGTACTAGCCCATATAAGCAAAATACAAAAAAAGTACATACGCAGCTATCCATTAAGGCTAAACGTTTATGTTCTCAGCTATTTTCATACCATGTGTATGCGATCAGTAAGTGCACTGGTGTATTTGCATAGGCTCTTCTGACGCCATAGGTCGCCTATGTAATAAAGCCCAAAATTCAAAGGGTTGCATCACGATAAGTATTTTAAGGTTTAGCTCTACTTCTACCAACTTTTGAAAGAGAGACTTACCCTCCTGCTTTGTCCGAAAGAAACCAGAGATATCGGCGAGCTGTTGGCTCAGATATACCCATCAGATCCTGGAATTGATATCAATGCGTTATTAAATAGGATCGTCTTTTTTAATGTATCGTGGAGTTTTAAAGTGTTCAAAGATCAGCATTATGAACATATCGCTTACCAGAGAATGGCTTATAAATGTACTAATTATGAAGCAGGTAAATGCCATGAAGACTTGGCGACAGTGTGGAAACCTGGCCTCTTAGTAAAGCTAGAAAAGTTATGACAAAAAGTTAAAAACAACAACAGTATTTGCTGCCAAAATTGAATATTTTAATTGTCTTAACACAGATGCATACTTTTTTCATAGATTTGCCCTTCTATACAGTTGTGCAGTTGTCTTTTAGAGAATGAGCTGGCAACATTGTAGCTGATTAAACTGTTAAATATGCATGGAATAGATCTATTTTGTTATTACAGTCGCAGAAAGTGAACAAAATATGAATCCTTCGCAGAATTGCACAGATTTTATAATTTGTCAATTTTCAGTGGATGTACACCTTTATATTTGTCTATTCTTTTAAAATTTTGGTCTGTTTAATAAGCTACAATCAGAATTACTTGATGAAGAACCTTATAAGATGTACACTTCTGTTCTGATTCATATTGTATTGTTTCAAATTATAATTATCGTGTACAGACACATTTGAAAAAATATGTTTAAATCATTACTGAAATGGGGCCGTCCATTCGATATGATGGCAAAATTTATCAAAAAGGCTTACCTCTGCGTATGGTCCAGCGCATGCACACCCTCCTCGTGCTTGAATACCATACAAATCACTTAACAAGGTAGATATAAAGTTATGATGAATGAGTTTGCCAGTGATAGGGTGAAGTGTCAAGAAGGAGAAGATTGGTACTCTAGGTGCACTGTGACTACCAAGCACGTGGATACATGGGTTATCTTCCCACCTTGCGAAAGCTCTCCTGTAATTAAATATATCACATAAAGTTGCGTCTGGGAGTATTATGTCATGTATTTAAAATGTTAATCACTATTGATTTACAGAATGAGCAGTGCAACTTATCTAATGCAACCTATAATTACTGATAAAAAAGTAAAACTTCGTCAAAAAGATTGGTTAAAGTGTATGTTCATGGTTTTGATCATTTTACTTAAACCAAAAATAAATATTTTTAAAATTTTCATAATATACTTTTATATTTTTCATAGATTTTTCCCCTGGTCTGGTAGTGTGTAAGCAGATCATAGTGATTCCAGTCCACTTGTTAGGAGCTCATTGACCTGCAAATGGCCAGACTCCCAGTGCAGACTGAAAGTAATGAAGGCTAATTGAAGGGATTTCACACACATTGAATGAATAATTATTCCCACCATACTGTAAGCTCTATAATAAATGCATTTCAAAAAAAGTGTGAATTTTCCCTTTAATATAATATTTTATATAATGTAAATACTGCCTTTTAAATGGCATTTGCCACTAATATTTTGCATTAGTAGTACAATACTAATATACTCCACAAATATGTTCAAAAATAAGCCAAAAGCATTTCTAAAAATATCACTTCTTATGCTTTGTGTAGTTATATTCTGTTATAAGCACATGTAATGTCCATAATATGAAACATGTGCAAAATTGCAGGTGATTTATATTCTTCTAAAAGTTTGTGTGTACTTACTGACAAAGGTCTTCTTCTCTCCTGATTATAACATCTAAACCTATTTCTCTTTTAAGTTGAAATACCATTCCAGCTCTTATTGATTCAATAATGGCAGGGGTACCACCTTCCTCCTTTTCTTCTATATGGCCTACATATGCATGTGTTTCTCTCGTCACCTGTAGTATGGCAGATAAAAGTACTTAATTTCTGCGGCATCAAAATTTGGCGATTTAAAAAACTGACACATTGGCGTAGTATATATTTGGCAGTTTTCTATTCTAATGCCCTTTAAAATTACGTTCTATTCTCATATGGGCTACTCTTTAAGGAAATATTCTTTCCTTAAATAGTAGCCTCTTTTAAGACGTGATTCTCTCGGCGTTAAACATATTCTATTGTTCAAAAGTTGGTTTATTGATACAGATACTTATACCAACATACTGAGGGATATGTCAATGTATTGCTTATTGTGCAAGTAAATTCGAAGTTGTATTTTGCAGCCTCAAATGTTGGCAATATTTGATTATATAACGCCAAAATCGCCAAATAAAAATATCTGCCAGATATGTGTTTTATAGTCGTACTGTCAAACAAATATATAATCAATTTCTACTGGTGGATTTTCCATACTTATATTAAACATTAGATAGTACATTTCTTTTTATGTTAATGGATAACAACTCATCATTGGTCAAGATAAACTTTTGATTGTAGAATAGATTGTAAATATTAATATGTGTTCATATCAGAAAAATTTGAGCAAAATTTCTCTTATAAGAAATGTTTCATATGCAAGGAAAACGGGTGTGAATTTCACCATACGTTCGCCCAGTCTGATATGGATATGTTTGCAGCTTAGATAGAATAATTGTCATACTTTCCTGACTTGACTGATGCCAAAGCTAAACAGAGTTTTTTGTTAGCTGAAAAATATTTTTGGGGCATCGTAATGCACTGGCACATATTAAAAATAGATTATTGTTTTTAACTAAATGGAATCCAGTTTTTGGTTGCAGCTTAATAATACATCCAGGTGAAACAATTTCAAACAAAACTTACAAATCTAACAGTTCCTCCACCAACTCTGTCTGGCACTGAGTTCTTGAAAATCCAACGTTTGGCAATTAACAAACCTGTTGATGAAACAATTTCAAATCAATGATCTTTTCCTATGGAAACATCAGAGTGTCATCAACATTTAGGCTCCATCTCAAGAAAACCTGTCTTTAGGGTGTCAGACCAAGTAAGACTCAAACCAGACATTTCTGTTATAGAAACTAGCTAGAGAATTGAAACTTTGTATGTAGCAAGGCTATGCATGTTTACGCTTTAGACAGATAATAATAACGGTAATGACCAACTGTGCGGATATGCAGACTGGTATGCGTCTTTGTAGTTTACATGCAACAAAGTCATGTTTTGGTTTTTAAACCAATATTTTCCAGCAAATAATTTATCGCTTTGACATTTCATTTTTTTCCAACTAGTATGTTTTTTTTCACGAGTCATTTTTAAATGCAATTTATCTATTTCAACTGTCGTTTCTTCATCCTATTTTACAGCTTACACCATTGCTGTTTGCAGCATGGATTTGTCAGTTTACAGTGTCATTTCTTTTTGACAAATGGATTTTTCCTGAAAACAACAAGAACGACACCACCAACAAAACAACACAAACCACCAATGAATATTGGTTTTAAGATTGTAGCCAATAGATAGTATTATATTTTAGATCAAAACCCCTAATAGATGCTCTTTATTGTTACTTGAAGATAGTATGATTCGCACTGCATTACTGATATTAAGCCAAGCCTCTCATCTAAGTCATTTTGAGGTCAATCGCCTTGCCATTGATATAATACACAAAAGTAAGTGAGTATGATCAGGAAATACCACAATCACACACTGCAGACCATCCCACAGCACCATGAGAAAGAGCCACAGAACATTTACCGTAACAAGACATCTGAAAGACAATAAAAGCAAACACCAGCTCTCTCTTCCCCGTCAAGATGATTGCAAAAAGACATAAAGTAATGCAAACCAAAACAAAGACCAACTCAGCACCCACACAAACAATGGGAGGTACATAAGACAACAAATCAACAACAAAGAACCACCGCCTTAGAATATAATTTACATTCTTTATTATGTTCAACCTGATTTTTCAGCTTTAATTCATACATTTTAGTACAGTTAGTTGAAAGCGCAAAAACGCAGTGAATACGTAAGTTGACGTTTCACGGATATTTACTGGCTGTACTACATATAACAAAGATTAATAATCCGCATAAGGAGTCTTTGGTGTAAACACTATTATTTTCAGACATTTGCATACATACAATGTCAATATATTCAAGGTCTGACAGTGAGCTTTGAGATTATATGTACATCTAGGTCATTTCCTGACACCAAATTTGTATAAACAGCACATGTAACGAGGCAGTTTACTAAGATTTCTGATACAGATTAAAACTGCTTGACGTGTTGATCTTTAATATTGTCGCTTCAAGGGATACAGATGCATTATAGATGCAATGATATAAACATGCCTGTTCTAGGAATTACTGGCAACACAAAGGGTCTCTTTGTGTATGCTCAGGTATGCACATATCTGTTAAAATCGCACCAATAGTACCATTATTTCAACTCTTGATGCATTTTTAATTCATAACCTTTAATTTCTTACTTAGAAAATAAAGAACAGATGTGCAAAGGCCAGACCATAATCAAACATTGACCAGATGAACTCTTTTTTGTGTTGCGACTCATATTTTAAATATGTACTAGCATAGACGTTGAACATTAATGATGTCGTATTGCATGTATTTATAAATTGTCCTTTGATATTGTTGTGAAAATGTCAGTAGAGAATTAGAATAAAATAAAATATTGTTGCTTCAAAAATGGTTGCGCGTGGATCCAGGATGTTTTGTCAGAGGGGGTCCAACTTTGATAACGTTTTTTTGTAGTTGATGAGGGGAGAGATGATCCGCATACAACTATAAGTGGGCCATCATCGGCCCACCAGGCCAGTGAAACGCCTTTGCTGGCATGCTGATGATGGCCCAACATTGAATGCTGGCTTAGTAGCGTTGTGATTTTTCAGGGGATCGGGAGCAGTATTGCTTCTAAACGCTATATTTTTGTGATTTTTCAGGGGGGAGGGGGGGGGGGGGTTGGACCCACTGTCCCAGCTATGGACCCGCCCATGTTTTGGCTTTAGAGTCTTCACTGTCATTCCATGTGTGAGCCAGCACACCAGGTTTTGGTATTTCTGCATATGCGCTAATGCCTCTAATAAACGCGCATGCTGGCGTAATTTAGCAAATCTAGAGGTCTATATTTCAGTCTATGCCTAAAACTACATTCATACTTTGTATATGCGAGCAGCGAATGCTCTGACGAGTCTGTGCATATGCGCAGACTTGCATGAGCTATCGCTGCTCTTTGATGCGATAAGTACTGCTATCTCGTGCACTGGCCATATGTAATATTCTTACCTGGTGTCCCTGGGCCACCAACAAACTTGTGTGGGCTGAGAATTATGGCATCTTTATATCTACAATTAAATATATGTAGTGCCTTGATGAGAAAGAATAGCAAGAGTTTAGTAAGAACTAAATTGACTCGTTGTCCTAAATGATTAAATAGTGATATAATGTTGGTATATATTTTTCATATTCTGGTCGCCTGGGACCATTGGATAATCTCAGAAAGCAGAATTATGCCTAAGCCAGTACATGGGAGTTGTTGCACTATTCATTTAATCTCATGAACAGACTAAGCAAAACGGAGTCTAATGTTTTCAAATATACTGTATCTCTTTAAGATATATTTTACAGATTATTTTGTATACAGTTTAAATGTGAATTAAAATAAAACATGAATTATTGTATAGACTTGGAAACGAACACTTTCAGCATTTTTAGTTTTACAGATATTGTGAAACTTTACGCAAAAACTTACCCATTGAACTGCTTCAAGGGAAGCAAGCAAGAGACATGCTAAGTCTAAGTATAAGTTAGTGTATCGTTTGTGCGTATGTACGGGAGGAAAATCCACGAGCTTCAGCGAGTGGATTATCTCCCATACAAGCGCACAACCATACAATAACTGCCTTATTGCACCAGCATGCATGTGCACTTTGTGCGTTGTGTAATATTGGATGTGTAAAATAATGTTTTATATTACATTAAAGGTGTTTTAGCATACTATCTTTATATATTTAATGACATCAAGTATTTTGTGACACATGGAGATCCCGGAAGATATTTTAGAAAAAAGTGAGATAATATTTTCATTTTGATTACAAATAATAAAGTATATAGCATATTAATGCCATTAATATCATATGCTACATGAACGGCATCTAAGATCACAGGTGACTGAAGTTTGGGATCCTTGACTCCTGTAAAATGCTTTCAGACAGAAACATGAAGACAATGTAAGGTTCTGCTTTAATTGTGATTGTGGCATGTCCTGGTTATAATCCTTTATTTGAAGGTATGGAAGTGATAAAAGGACCAACTTGACTGCAAGCTCAAGACATTTATATAGAGAATCTTACATGATTGTTATGTTTTATTGAATATATAAACTAGTTGAAGAAAAGAGTACTTTTCATTTTTCTTTTTCGAAACGAGTTTAATAAATTCAATAAAACAAGAGCAAGAATGTTGGATTCTATTTATCAAATGACATTGCAATTACTTTGAAATTTCATTTCTGCTGTAAAACATTATAATTTTGTCATTGTGTACGTAATGTTACTATGGACGTCATAACGTTTCCTGAAAATCTGTAGACCACTAGTGGTTTATCGATTTTATTGCATGGCGTTATTTCACTCTCAGACGCGACGTCACATGATAAATTAACTTAACTTGAAAAAAAGAAAAAAGCAAGAAACAATACTTACGAATTTTTCATTGGAGGATTCATATCAATATCTAAGTACGGACCTACAAAAATGAAAGTTACATTAATGTTACTGTAGAAAAAATTGTTTCGAGTAAACAGAAAACACAAAAACAAAACAAGTGGTGAACTTGCCTTCAGTCTAAAATAAAATGCTTTTTTCAGTACTTATACATGAGAATTGCTTAGTTTTAGGATCGATCCTGATAGTAGCTGCTACAAATATGTCCTTAGAAACTGCTATTGATCCTGTAAAACAAGGTAAGTCACTAACTTGCACCTAATTTGTGCCTAAGGTTATACAATTATGATGTTTTAACTGCTGATAAGAAGATAAAAATGAAAATAAGGTTTGAAAATGCGTCCAAGTTATTTTCAGTGAAAATCACAATGGTATGTTACATAACAATTTAGGAGAAAATAATCCATCAGTTGCCAGTGCATATAAGAGAGATAATTCTCACCATTCAGGTTCGAATTTAAACCAGGGACTAGGCAAGACTCGCTCCAGATTAAAAATCTGATCCTGTTGATAAAAGTACCCTATATTACAGGAATGTGGCTTAACTTGCAGTGACCAAACTACAATTGTGTCAGGAAAGAATAATATATGCGATGTCAAATAAAATATTTATTTTAGATATATGGAATAAACAAAGGCACTCGTTGGCTTTCGCTTTTGCTTAGCCTTCCCATGACATTAGCTTTTTTGTCTGGAAGAAATAATAATATCTTATAAATTTTAGAAAGGATATAATCTTATAGTTATGAAAGTTGTCCTCATAACAGCCATGCTATTACTATTATGTTCGTTATTTTGTGAGATAAATTATATTTGAGTCATACTATGGAAAAGATTATTTCAACAAATGTAAACCACAACCACAGATCTGCCTGCATATCTTCATTGTCTGAGCAGCACCTTTTTGTTCGCTACTACATAGGTAGTAAAAAAGAAGCATTTGTAGCAAGTGCCTTATTTACTTACTATACCTCAATATTCACATTCCCCATAATGCTTGTTTATGGCATATATTGGCTTATTCGTTAAAACCCTATTCATTTAGCAGTGTTTTCATACACAACTAAACTCCAGCTGATAAGTTTTTAGACTTAATTTTTCGTAATAACTTTTTTGTCTTCAATTTTAGCAAAATGTGTTCGCGATGAAAAGTATTCAGGAACATCTCCGCCAACTTCTCCAAATGGTTCCAACATCCTAGATGCTGCAGGTTCCCCTGTGCTTAGATGCACTCTTTGAATATTTTAAACTAAGCGCAAATAAACAAAGTCCAAGATGTCAGTCAAAAATGTACATTGCACCGCCCTAATTCAATTACTAAAGCGATGGATGGCTTGTTCAAATATAATAGAAATCGCGCCTGATTCGCTCGTGCGTTAAACTAGTAGGGTCATCTCAAAACCGTTCATTTCATAGCACGTGCATAAGAGAAAACATGCACGTCATGCGATAACCCAGCCTTTGTTCCTACAATTGAGCCCGCTTTAAGTTGATTCTGCATATGCATGGTAAAATCTGAGTATGTTAACAGCCTTTGAAGAACGGGATATGCACCGCTTCCGAATATTTTTTGAAACTACCCCTTTCTGTCACGCCTATACGAGGTAAACCTGTCATTAAAAGACTTAGAAATTTAGGACGAGTTCAATTTATTGCAAAATCTTCATCTATATACAGAAAAATCTGTTTGCGCCACAAGCACAAGACCTTTTGGAGAAGTTGGCGGAACTTCTCCTCTACAACTTTCATCGCGAACACATTTTGCTAAAATTGAAGACAAAAAAGTTATTGCGAAAAATTAAGTCTAAAAACTTAACAGCTGGAGTTTAGAGCAACATATTTGTGAGCTATCTTGGAAACAAAATAGCTGTTATAACCCTAGCAACAATTTAAGATGTAAAACCCTAGTATTACACCCAGCAGGATAGTCATACAATAAAAAATACCATGTTTGTAAGATACCATGGACACGGACTCAACATATGTTATGACGCAGATTCAACATGATGCAAAACGTATCAACATTATTAAGAACTCAGTATTACCTCCAGCAGCGTAATCATACACGACTAAAGCACCGTATTTGTGAGCTATCTTGGACACAGAATCAACATCTGTTATAATTCCTGTAACATTGCTGGCAGCTGACATGACCACTAACATATAACGACGTTTCTCTTTCCAAAACTGTAACACAACAGAACATGCAATACTACACAACATAAACCAATAAAATATAATCATGCAAACGAAAACACAAAATTTAAAACATTATATATAGATAAAACGAGACATGCATTATGACAAAGAGGTTCATTAAAATGATCTGTGTCAAGAGTTAAACGTGTTTTTTTCTTTTCCATATGTGTCAGTACAAGAAATTTTGATACTTATGGCATTAGTGAGCAGCGATGACTCAGGTAAGTCTGAGCATATGCACAGACAAACCAGAACCTTTGCCACTCGCTTACACCGAGTTTGGATGTAGGCGAAGGCTCACACTAAAATCTAAATCTCAAACATCGTTGGATAAGTCACATGGACTTTAAATAAAAGCATTTGAGCATATGCGATCAGTACAGAAATTTCGTACATATACCCATATACACTGAAGGACTTTAAAAACGCAAAAATCGAAATTCATAATATTTACAAACTTTTAATGTCTCAATTCTATTGAGATTTGGCAAAAATGAACATCAATATATCAACAAAACATGTTTGAATGTTATGTCAAAATTAAAAATAATGTTAGTGCAAAAGTCTATCAAATAGCAATATCCTATGATTCTAAAATTGCAATTTGAAATTTGTCCAGCAATTGGACACGATTTTAAGCTGTTGTGATAAAATATTTTTATTAAAAAATCAGAAACAAATTACCCTGGGAGCCCTACTATTCATCTGACACAGACAGTAGCTCGCCAGAACAGATATTGTTGATGTAAATATCGTCGATACACAATCACCGTAAGTTGGCTCATAACGCCGGTCGCCATTCTTGGCTGACCAGACCTGCGTTGTCCCAGTAGGCTGGTAACGATCTCTGAGGCGCTGTATAGTTGACGGATGGCAATTTTGATATCTGGCGACGTCAGAAACACGCACGCCAGCTTTTAATATTCCAATTGCGCCAAATCGTTCATGTTCAGACAAACGTATAAAAATAATAAAGCTATAAAACTAAAGCTGCTGTGTTTTTATACATGCATACTTACAAGCTACATGTGAAATGATGAAATATTTTGCTTCATTGATTCGTGGGGACGCCACGTGCAAAACATAGTAAACAAGCAATGCATAGCTGGTGGTAGCCAGCGTATTTAAAAACACTGGTATTGGGTATAGATAGAAGCAGGGTGTCGTTATCATTCGTTTTTATCTGTTGAAGAAGGCAAAAATGTTCTAGATGCAAAAAATAATAATTTTCAATTTCTGCGTTTTTAAAGTCCTTCAGTGTATACCCACGATTTAAGTTATGTACTGTAAAGCTATGTTGTGCAATGGAATGTCTTGTCATTATTCATGTCCCATTATTCGTGTGTAGGAAAACCATAATATCATAGTTATTAAGTCGCTGTTTTCAGCTGATAATGCCATGCCATAATATGACCACATAATTAAGTAACATTTTAAGTGTAAAATGTAACACCATATCTACGTCGTGAAAACTGTACTGTATGTTTTCTATTGAAAGAAATGTCTTCTTTTACACATGTAGACTAATACCATGGTTAATTAGATCTATATGATAAACAGAATCTTACAATCCTCGTCATTTCATAAGATATTTATCGAACAAGCTATAACAGCTTGTTTAATAACGCTCATATCTAATAAACTTATATGTAAAATCCTCCTTGTAGGAACACTGTAGCCTCTGACAAAATTGCGCTGTGTCCAGACATTCCGGAGTATTTATCATTTGCCAATGTCATGTGTTATATTTTTACATGAAATTGCTCACACCAGCACAATTAAATGTGATATTACCGTGCAATACAAACACAAAGCCTTATATATAACACAAATCATAATAAAACATACAGGCATACTTAATATTAATTGTGCAAATTGTGCACATAAAACAAGAAAACAAAGATTTAAAATATTTTCTCGTTTTTTCATCACCAGTTTCTGTATAAAGTTCAATCTATTAAATGTCCTTTCAACGCTGAATGCAATTATTTAAAGGCAATAATGATAATACTAAAAATAATAATAAAAAAAATAATAATGATAATAATAATAACAGTTTGTAAGTAAAATATTTTAAACACATCGCTATTTGTTCTACCTAATTGTGATAAGCATAAAACTATTGTCTATGTTCAGCAAACGGTATTAAGTTCATTTACAAATAGTGCACTACATTTGCAAGGCCTTTACAAATATTGCACTTCATTTTGAAAGGCATAATGCCTTTCAAAATGTAGCGCACTATTGGTAAAATTCACTGCCATATCAGAGTCATGAGGATAAGTTTCCTTATCGGCATGGGAGTTTTATCATAATAAAAACTATACTATATTCTGATTACAACGACATCAAAACATAAACAACAAAAACAAAAGCAAAAAGAACACAACAACAATAAGTATACACGACATGACACAGTCTAACAATTAAATAAAAGGTCTTTACCTTAAGTTCTGTTTGTAACTGGTGTAAGTCTACCATACCGTTTCCATCATCTTTAATTCGAACAGTCTGAAAACATATTACATAGGGGATCTTACATGATTGCTCATGTATTTTTGAATTAAAAATGCAATGCTTTTGCTGAACATTTTATCACTTTTTTGCAGCGAGTTGGGCAAAATCATTAACACAGGAGCACGTTTGTTAGATTCCATTAAAATATCTTAAACATCACTTTTTGGTGTGATTTTAACTATGGCACTAGCTGTCCTTTCAAAAATTAGGTGTTTTCATACAACCATGATTGGCATAGTGTACTGTTTTTTTAAACACATGTTTAGATAAGCAAAGATTTTGAGCGTAAAAGTGTGAATTATGTTTTACCCGTCAGTTTTATGATGATACATTGCATTAGTTAGATGGCCTCCATGCGAGCTGAACATTTCTTGTACTTCAACAACAGCAGAATCTAGGGCAAAGATCTGGTACCAGTAAAATGCATTTAAGCCCCCCGCATTGGCTTAGGCTGCTGTCCGTTCTAAGGCGGTGGTTCTGTTGTTGTTGACTTTTTGTTTATTGTAACTCCCATTGTGGGAGTTTGTAACTGTTCTATGTTTTGTTGTACGTTACTTTATGCATTCTAGTATTGCAATCATCTTGATGGGGAAGAGAGAGCTGGTTGCTTTGCTTAATTTGTCTTCCTGGTGTCTCGTGATGGTTGAGCGACTCTTCCTTGCGGTGCCATGGGGTTGTCTGCGGTTTGTGATAGTGGTATTTCCTGATCATACTCACTTACTATTTTTAGCATATGTTTTGGGTGCTAAAAAGAACCGTCTCTTTGAGACGGTTCTTTTAAGTACTTACAACATATGTTTTGGTTGAGAAATAAAAAAAATCATGTTTTGGTATGCACTCTTAACTAAAGGCCTGTTTACCCACAGCATACGTTTTGGTTGGGAAATAAAAAAAATATTTTTTGGTACGCACTCTTAACTAAAGGCCTGTTTAAAATTAAATAAATACAGAAACATTAACAGAACAGTTGCCCAGAATGTTCAAACAATGCATTTTTAAAGATAAACTCAGACTCTCTTCTATTTTTAATGTGCTTCGGTTATTGTAAACAAAGGTGGATACTGGCAAGAACAGAGCAGATTATAAAGCAAATACAAGATAAAATTATAATATACAAATCAAAACGTTTGCAAGAGATTTAACATACCAACATACCTGTGTTCCAAACTCTCTCCAAGGAAGTATATTAGAATGGTGTTCATAGGGTCCTATGAAAACAACCTACAAGACGAAAATGTGAACTCTTAACTCTTAACCCTAGCACTCTCACTATATTTGCAACAGAAAGTATTTCTAAAGTAAATTATCTCTAATTAGTACCACATAAGTGTTGATATTTACTGTGAATCGTCTTCGTCAAACGATTCACAGGAAATATCAAACAAGTTTCTCCAAATATGATAGAGGATGTATCCGATTTGTTGTTTTGGTTATTTTGCGTTAAAGAAAGCCAGATGCTTCTCAAGAAAAGAATTGCTGTATTACAATATTGATGTATATACTATTTATTGTGTAGGCTACAAACATTTTTATGTTTGATGCTGAATAAAATATATTATGTTACATTGTTTTGATTAGCGCTTTAAAGGTTAATGATGGTATCATGCGTTTTATTGGTACAAGGTATTTTTTCCTGGAAAACATTCCAAATTTTTTCTCAATATCATATGTAAATACTCGTCTATTTCATTTTAAGCAAAACCAGAAAAAAGTATAGATTGACATATCTTATCATTTGCACTTTAAAAATTAATATAATAAGAAAAATGTAACCATAGAATACAAACCGTTTCCTCAGCCACCCTGGGTTGATTGATACGGAGGGCCCAGATGACTTTGTGTATGGCTGACGTTGCACCACTTCCGGTGAATATCACCACGTCATCCTTGTTTGCATTTACACATTGGCGAATAATATTCCTGAAAAAGAGATGACATACCATGTTTGGCCTTATAAGCACAGTGTAGGCATAACTTAACCTTTAAACTTTCTATATTCGTCTGAAAACAGTGAAGATTCAGATGTGCTGGCTCCTACTGAAAGTAAGTAAGGGTGCAAAGATCAGGAATCGATACAATCAAGTACCACACCTGACCCAAGATACCAATGGGAAAGTAACAGACTCACAGTAGACTCCACAAAAAACAGCCAAGAGGTCAGCTGACCAGTGCCTTACAGTTTTCATATTAGCACAGTTTCTGCCTACATGGATGATTTATATATAATGGTGTACTAGAGATCTTATGCACATTTGATGCATGTACATGGCCGTCTGTAGGTTTAGTTGGCCCTTCAGAAATAAAAAGATTCTACATAATTTGAAAACATCAGACTCTGTTGTGAAAAGTTATTGAAAGTGCAACAGCTCTAACGCCCCATTAGCATTGACTTTAATAGTACAATTTTGCAGTTTGCTTTCTATCAGAACCCAATATTCATAAAAGACCAAAATATGAAAAACATCAATCTTTATCCAAGTATGGGGAGAAGTTGTGAGTTGTTTTAAAGTAAGAAAGACGGCGAAGATCAGGGATCAATTCAACCAAGTACCACACCTGACCCAGGATACCACATGGGAAAGTGACAAAATCACAATTAGACATCACAAACAAGAGCCAAGAGGTCAGCCTTTTCCCAGCAGGTCACCACATGGCAGCAATGAACAGACGCAAAAGCATGACAAGCACAAGACATAAATAACACAAATGATCCAAAAAAGAAGTACCGCATTGCAAGGGTCAGTAAAATCCTTTTGTAGTCTGATGGGTTATCCCATACATATTGATAGATTAAGTATGGGATTGCCAATTTTGTATTTTAGGGGTCACAGGTAGAAGTGATTTCTGTTACTGAATTTTGTTTTAATATAAGCAAACAGTGCAGACCCTGATGAAATGCATCATTATGCTGCATTTCATCTGGGTTTTCACTCATTGCCAAAGTACCCGTTGTAGAGGTTTCGGGAATACAAAAGGGTTAACAAAAACATGTGAATATGACCAGAAAATGCCACAATCACAGACCACAGAACCAGCCACGGCACCACGGGGAAGAAACACAGAACTCAGACAGCCACAAGACAGAAAGAGCACAGTAAAAGTAAAGCAACCACCCCCACCCCTCCGCAAAACTATACCCGACAAAAAAAGAAACACACCAGGTAGAACTATTCAACTCTCAGGAAGATTACAAGTGATGGGTAAGTTTCGCTTTTATCAGTGCAAAGGTTTATTGAGAGGCAAGAGCCGACCACGCCGCTGTCTGCCTGTAGATATTAAGTACTGCAACATTAAAAATCTTTTGCAAGCAGGCGTCAAAAATGTTTTAATGAAAATTGGTTATGAACCAAGCGGGGGTTAAAAAGTAAAGTCGCAGAAAACAAGCGTTTTAATAATGCCCTCTTGCTAGATAATTCAAGCAAATGGAATCGTCTCAGTAGACCAAAATGTACTCAGAAACTTATTCTTTGCAAATTCTATCTTTAATTTCACCATACGCGATTATTTACGCTAGTAAGCCTCTTTCTTGTGAGTAACCCATCGGATCGCGATTCCATACTGGAGATAAACCTTACAAACCATGTAAAGCTTTCACCATTGTTTTATTCAATTTAAACTGATGAAAATGGGTTTTTGAATCACAAAAAAACCCCATTAAAAACACATTGGTTGTCTCACATTACGACAACATATCGTTTTCACACTTTCAATGGTAAAGCATACTCTGAATTTTGTGTAAACAATAACATTGAATAAACACTTGCAAAACCCATTTATTATTCGCCTTGGTGTGTTTTGTTCCTACACAGGGAAGGTACAGATACTCATCTACGCCACACTCAAGTTTTAGAAAGATGTCATCAGAAATAAGTATTTGATGAAAAGTAACATTTTCGCATTAAAAGGAGAACTTAATGGTACGATCGTAGTGGTGCGTTACTTTTTTGTCGGGTATAGAAAGGCCATTAAGAACCACATCATAAAACAAAGTTCTAACGTAAAGCCCCGAAACACAATGTGAGCAACAATAAATAACAATAACAGTTTACCTGGCGTCTTCTCTGAACTTTGTTGTCTGTCTGGCGTTATGACCTGTACTCGAATGGGTATTGGCGTAGGAAGGGCAGACGTTATCATGGATGAAATCTTCGATGAAAGACAGATTCCTGGAAACACACACACATATAATTTCTAACTGTATTGTCATTTACTAGAAAAAATGCAACATTTCTTAACAAAAAGGAATAAATGAATGAATGAATATGATCGCTCTATCCACACTTGATAGCCGCGCATGCATGCTAGAGGGTGCCGTTACGCGTATACGATAAGTACCAATATATGTTTATAATCTATAAATAAAAATATTCTGATTGGAGCAAACAAAAGCTATCAACTTGTGCTAATATAACACATGAAAAATAATAAATGAAACGTAATTAAAATTATCCATAACATGAGTAATTTCAGCATGAAACTTGCATGAGCTGCTTGCATGAAGGTTTGCCGTTTCATCATACTTTAGTATCTGATTATGGACTTGCATTATAAATTATATTAACATATTGTAATGTAATATACTGTACGTTACCTTCCTGACGCTGTGTAGTCACAATAACAAACTGAAATGGAGACAAAAAAGAACAAAGCTTTTTAGTTCAATTCTGTAAAGTGTGTACCTTGATATTATTAAACGATTCTAAGACATTCTTATGAGTGTATATGGACAACAAAGACTACCACGTGGCAGACTGGATATGTCAGATAAGATTCACGACAACATCGTCTGCAAAAAGAAGACTCATTACAATGTTTTGTAATGCATTAACATTTGCTAGGTCCCGCTCACAGGTTTAAATAACCAAAACATTTCAACGGACAATTGTAAATATTTTCTTACCCATCAATTTTAACATATGTTTTGGGTGCTCAAAAGAACCGTCTCATTGAGACGGTTCTTTTGAGTACCCACGACATATGTTTTAGTTGAGAAATAAGAAAAATAATTGTTTGATGCGCACACTTAAATATTTAAAGGACTGATCCCGATCAAGCTGTTTGAAAACGAGATCGCTGAACAGATTGTTCAAACATCTCTTGTTATGTATGTAGGATGCAGTAAATGTTAATGCAATGAAACAAACATGCATGATCTTTATTCTTGCATCTTGGCTGCTTTCAACCAAAGTCACAACAAACTGCTGTACTCTTGTGAAACAAGATAATAACACATTTTCGAGTAAGTTTCTCTATACGAAAAGGCTTCAGCTCGCAATATTCCAATTCCAACATTTTTGTTCGAAAATAGCATCGACAAAATGACCAACAACTCTTGCTTGCGTAACGTCACGCGAGCACCTCAGAGCCCATTTCAATGATTCTCAAAGGTCGGTAAAGTTAGCACTAATTTTGCTGCAGCAAAAAACGGTAAAGTTGGCAGCAATTTTTCTGCAGCAAAAAACGGTCAAGTTAGCAGCAACAGTAAAAACAGGTAAAGTTGGCAGCAATTTTGCCGCAGCAAAAAATGGTAAAGTTGGCAGCAATTTTATGGCAGAGAAAAACGGTCAAGTTAGCACAAAATTTCTGCTAGCACAAAAATTTTGCTAGCAAAAATTTGCTGCCAGCACAAAAATTCCTGCTAGCACAAAATTTGCTGCTAGCAAAAAATTTGCTGCCAGCAAAAAAATTTCTGCTAGCACAAAAATTTCTGCTAGCACAAAATTTGCTGCCAGCAAAAAAAATTCTGCTAGCACAAAAATTTCTGCAAGCACAAAATTTGCTGCCAGCAAAACATTTTCTGCTAGCACAAAAATTTCTTCTAGCACAAAATTTGCTGCCAGCAAAAAATTTTCTGCTAGCACAAAATTTCCTGCTAGCACAAAAAATTTTGCTAGCAAAAAATTTGCTGCCAGCAGAAAAAATTCTGCTAGCACAAAAATTTCTGCTAGCAAAAAATTTGCTGCTAGCAAAAAAATTCTGCTAGCACACAAATTTCTTCTAGCACAAAATTTGCTGCTTGCAAAAAAAATTCTGCTAGCACAAAACTTTCTGCTAGCACAAAATTTGCTGCCAGCAAAATATTTTCTGCTAGCACAAAAATTTCTGCTAGCACAAAATTTGCTGCTGGCAAAAAAATTTCTGCTAGCACAAAAATTTTTGCTAACACAAAATTTGCTGTCAGCAAAAAAATTTCTGCTAGCACAAAAGTTTCTGCTAGCACAAAATTTCCTGCTAGCACAAAAAAATTTGCTAGCAAAAAATGTGCTGCCAGCAGAAAAAATTCTGCTAGCACAAAAATTTCTGCTAGCAAAAAATTTGCTGCCAGCAGAAAATTTCTGCTAGCACAAAAATTTCTGCTAGCACAAAAATTTCTGCTAGCACAAAATTTGCCACTGGCAAAAAAATTTCTGCTAGCACAAAAATTTCTGCTAGCACAAAATTTGCTGCCAGCAAAAAAAATTCTGCTAGCACAAAAATTTCTGCTAGCACAAAATTTGCTGCTGGCAAAAAATTTTCTGCTAGCACAAAATTTCCTGCTAGCACAAAAAAATTTGCTAGCACAAAATTTGCTGCTGGCACAAAAAATTCTGCTAACACAAAAATTTCTGCTGGGAAAAAATTTGCTGCCAGCAAAAAATTTTCTGCTAGCACAAAAATTTCTGCTAGCACAAAATTTGCTGCTGGCAAAAAAATTCTGCTAGCACAAAAATTTCTGCTAGCACAAAATTTGCTGCTGGCACAAAAATTTCTGCTAGCACAAAATTTTCTGCTAGCACAAAATTTGCTCCTGGCACAAAAAATTGCTGCTGGCACAAAAAATCCTGCAGGCACAAAATTTGCTGCAGGCACAAATGAGCAGTGACATGAGATTTCCAACAATGTCGTATGTGCGACCAGCAAAGGCTTAGACGAGCCTGCGCATACGCGCACACTGATCAGAGCCTTTGCTTGTCGCTTAATTATTATATAAGTGTTAAGCTACTGATCGAACTTAATTTGGTGTTTCTAAACTTAACAGGAGGCTGCACAGGTTCGTCTGAGTCTACACTTGTCAAGATGGCACATTGTTGGAAATCACATGTCACGGTTCAAATATTCCTGAATACCGGGCCGCGTAGGTAGTCGGTAACGTGTCTGGCTACAGATACACATCTGACTGCAGATCCTGGTGTCCCGAGTTTGATCGCAGCCCGGTCTCATACTTTCATTGAGATTGATCGTGAAATAATTTCTACCGTCATATCACTCCCTTCCAAGAAGTAGCTGTCAGTTTTAAGCGAAAGTATGCGCACGAAGTACTGATTTGATTTGATTCATTACCCGCGGCCACTCGGTCTCGAGTCAAGCACTCTCGCTCCCGAGACAAAGTACTGGTTAACCGCTTCTTCAAGCTTCCCGAGGAAAGATGTGATTAGGTGAGCTGTCCGTCTCACCATGCCCATAGTTGTTGACGTAAAGCAGTCAAACAAACAAAAACAAATATTCCTGCTAGCACAAAAATTGCTGCCAGCACAAAATTTACTGCTGGCACAAAAAATCCTGCTTGCACAAAATTTGCTAACAGCACAAAATTTGCTGCTGGCACTAAAAATTTCTGCTAGCACAAAATTACTGCCAGCACAAAATTTGCTGCTGGCACAAAAATCCCTGCTGGCACAAAATTTGCTGCTGGCACAAAATTTCCTGCTAGCACAAAATTTGCTGCTGGCACAAAAATTTCTGCTAGCACAAAATTTGCCGCAGGCAAAACTTTTTTCGGCTAGCACAAACATTTCTGCTAGCACAAAATTTGCTGCTGGCACAAAAAATTCTGCTAGCACAAAATTTGCCGCAGGCAAAATTTTTCGGCTAGCACAAACATTTCTGCTAGCACAAAATTTGCTTCTGGCACAAAAAATTCTGCTAGCAAAAAAATTGCTGCTGGCACAAAAATTTCTGTTTGCACAAAAATTTGCTGCCAGCACAAATTTTGCTGCTGGCACAAAAAATTTTGCTAGAATAAAAATTTCTGCTGGCACAAAAATTTCTGCTAGCACAAAATTTACTGCTGGCACAAAAAATTTCTGCTAGCAAAAAAATTACTGCTAGCACAAAATTTGCTGCTAGCACAAAATTTGCTGCTGGCACAAAAATTTCTGCTAGCACAAAATTTGCTGCTGGCACAAAAATTTCTGCTAGCAAAAATATTGCTGCCAGCACAAAATTTGCTAGTGGCACAAAAATTCGTAAAGCAGTCAAACAAACAAAAACAAATATTCCTGCTAGCACAAAAATTGCTGCCAGCACAAAATTTACTGCTGGCACAAAAAATCCTGCTAGCACAAAATTTGCTAACGGCACAAAATTTGCTGCTGGCACTAAAAATTTCTGCTAGCACAAAATTACTGCCAGCACAAAATTTGCTGCTGGCACAAAAATCCCTGTTGGCACAAAATTTGCTGCTGGCACAAAATTTCCTGCTAGCACAAAATTTGCTGCTGGCACAAAAATTTCTGCTAGCACAAAATTTGCCGCAGGCAAAAATTTTTCGGCTAGCACAAACATTTCTGCTAGCACAAAATTTGCTGCTGGCACAAAAAATTCTGCTAGCACAAAATTTGCCGCAGGCAAAATTTTTCGGCTAGCACAAACATTTCTGCTAGCACAAAATTTGCTTCTGGCACAAAAAATTCTGCTAGCACAAAAATTGCTGCTGGCACAAAAATTTCTGCTTGCACAAAAATTTGCTGCCAGCACAAATTTTGCTGCTGGCACAAAAAATTTTGCTAGAATAAAAATTTCTGCTGGCACAAAAATTTCTGCTAGCACAAAATTTACTGCTGGTACTTAAATTTCTGCTAGCAAAAAAATTACTGCTAGCACAAAATTTGCTGCTAGCACAAAATTTGCTGCTGGCACAAAAATTTCTGCTAGCACAAAATTTGCTGCTGGCACAAAAATTTCTGCTAGCAAAAATATTGCTGCCAGCACAAAATTTGCTAGTGGCACAAAAATTCCTGCCAGCACAAAATTTGCTGCTGGCACAAAAATTCCTGCCAGCACAAAATTTGCTGCCAGCGTTAAAATTGCTGCTGGCACAAAATTTGCTGCAGGCATAAATGAGCCGTGAAATGAGATTTCCAACAATGTGATATGTGCGACCAGCAAAGGCTCAGACCAGCCTGCGCATACGAGTGTTAAGCTACTGATCGAATTAAATTTGGTGTTTCTAAGCTTAACAGGAGTCTGCACAGGTTCGTCTGAGTCTACACTTGTCAAGATGGCACATTGTTGGAAATCACATGTCACGGTTCAAATATTCCTGAATACCGGGCCGCGTATGCAGTCGGTAACGTGTCTGGCTTCAGATACGTGTCTGACAGCAGATCCTGGTGTCCCGAGTTTGATCGCAGCCCAGTCTCATACTTTCATGGAGATCGATCGTGAAATAATTTCTACCGTCATATCACTCCCTTCCGAGAAGTAGCTGTCAGTTTTAAGCGAAAGTATGCGCACGAAGTACTGGTTTGATTTGATTCATTACGTCCCATCAACAATCTTTCAGTTATATAGTGACGGGTCTTCCTGGGATGAACCAGTACTAAGCTAGGATAAATGCGTCTTGCTTAAGGGCACAATGCAATGTCACCGGTGGGGCTCGAACCCGCGGCCACTCGGTCTCGAGTCAAGCACTCTCGCTTCCATGACCAAGTACTGGTTAACCGCTTCTTCAATCTTCCCCAGGAAAGATGTGATAAGGTGAACTGACCGTCTCGCCATGGCCAAAGTTGTTGACTTAGGGACGTAAAGCAGCAAAACAAACAAAACACAAATATTCCTGCTAGCACAAAAATTTCTGCTAGCACAAAATTTGCTGCTGGCACAATTTCTGCTAGCAAAAATATTGCTGCCAGCACAAAATGTGCTAGTGGCACAAAAATTCCTGCCAGCACAAAATTTGCTGCTGGCACAAAAATTCCTGCCAGCACAAAATTTGCTGCCAGCACTAAAATTGCTGCTGGCACAAAATTTGCTGCAGGCTCAAATGAGCCGTGAAATGAGATTTCCAACAATATGATATGTGCGACCAGCAAAGGCTCAGACCAGCCTGCGCATACGCGCAGGCTGATCAGAGCCTTTGCTTGTCGCTTAATTATTATGAGACTCAGTGTTAAGCTACTGATCGAACTTAATTTAGTGTTTCTAAGTATAACAGGAGGCTGTACAGGTTCGTCTGAGTCTACACTTGTTAAAATGGCACATTGTTGGAAATCACATGTCACGGTTCAAACATTCGCAGTCGGTAACGTGTCTGGCTACAGATGCGTGTCTGACTTCAGATCCTGGTGTCCCGAGTTTGATCGCAGCCCCGTCTAATACTTTCATGGAGATTGATCATGAAATAATCTCTACGGTCATATTCCTCCCTTCAGCTGAATCTTCAAAAAAAGTAGTTGTCAGTTATAAGCGAAAGTATGCGCTCAAATTACTGGTTTATTTTGATTAATTACGTCCCGTCAACAATCTTTCAGTTATATAGGGACGGGTCTTCCTGGGTTGAACCAGTACTAAGCTAGGATAAATGCGTCTTGCTTAAGGGCGCAATGCAACGCCACCAGTGAGGCTCGAACCCGCGGCCACTCGGTCTCTAGTCAAGCACTCTCGCTCCCATGACAAAGTACTGGTTAACCGCTTCTTCAAGGTTCCCCAGGAAAGATGTGATAAGGTGAGCTGACCGTCTCGCCATGGCCAAAGTAGTTGACTTGGGGACGTAAAGCAGCAAAACAAACAAAACACAAATATTCCTGCTAGCACAAAAATTGCTGCCAGCACAAAATTGGCTGCTGGCACAATAATTCCTGCTATTTATAGCACAAAAATTTCTGCTGGCAAAAAAATTTCTACTAGCACAAAATTTGGTACTAAACAATGTGACCAAGTTTCATAAAATCTGATCAAAATATTCTGACTTAAAGAGCGGACATCGTTTCAAATGATGAATTTTCATAAACAAAGGGCCATAACTACTGAAGGCATGGTCCGATATGGACCATTATCGAATTTGAAGAAGACATCATGGTACTAAACAATGTGACATATTTCATAAAATTCTGATCAAAACTATTCGAATTTAGAGAGCGGACATCGTTTCAAATAGTGAATTTTCATAAACAAAGGGCCATATCTACTGAAAGCATTGTGCAATATGGACCATTATCGAACTTGAAGAAGACATCATGGTACTAAACAATGTGACCAAGTTTCATAAAATCTGATCAAAAGTATTCGACTTAGAGAGCGGGCGTCGTTGGACAGACGTACGGACAGGGGTAATATTTAATGGCCTGGCCATTGTCATGGCGGGGGCATAAAAATGTTTCCGCTTAATAATTTTAAAACACATGGATAAACTTTCATCAAATGTATACAAGTTTACGCCTTGACATTTGCCGGGGCATTAGGTGTTACCCCGGTATGTACGTCTGTCTGTATGTCACATCCAACGACATCCGCTCTTTCGGTTGAATAGTTTTGATCTGAATTTTATGAAACTTGGTCACATTATTAAGTACCATAATTTAGTTCCAATTATGGCCCTTTTCCGATTTGAAGACTTCCGACTTTTTAAAGCATATATCACGCTTCCCAAGGCATAAAATCACCCAAAAATCATAAATTCAAGTCCATGTGCATAAATGAAGTTTAGATAAAAAGAATGCATTAACAGGCGTTGGGATCACAGCAATACGAAATTTATGAAGATCTTTATCCGAGGTTATAAAACTTTTTTGTACTCAACTGACCAATGAGCGTGATTATTACCGCATCTGTGCGCCCTCGGGATCCGGTGAACGTCTGGAAGCAAGAAAAGTTGATTTTAAGCATTTGATTTTATGATCATTTAAACAATCCTGCTCATTTGAGTTGAGCACGAAAACTTTTTTTATAACTTTAAAATTATTCTTCCAGCCTTTAATTCACTCTGTCCACTTTTGAAAACATTGGTGTATGTATACATGTGTACAGTTAATGGCCCAGTTCCGAATCACTTTTACTTCAAGGCGTATTTCAAATAGTTGCTCTGAGTAAATTTGTTTTACTATTACAAAGCACTATCATTCTCCTAAATAATGCACCTCAATTTGTATCATTCGGACTCTGCTATGTACCAAACCACGGCTTCAAAGTAGGCCGCCAATTTGCCTAGTTGCGGGTCATTTGCCCAGTTTCGAATCACTTTAGAAATTCTAAGAAATTACCTTCAGTAGTACAGTTGCATTAAGGTTTTGACATTGCTGGCTTAATCACTTCTTCCAATGACGTGTTTGACGCATTATTTTACCGTATTCATTGCAGTAAACTTGCACGGACACAGAAAGTAACTAAAACGGACAACCATCGGCCCGCCAGCGAAACGTCATGTAAATGGCGCCTCGCTAGCGGTCCGATGATGACCCGACATCGATAGCTTTCTACGTTTCCAACCAGTAATCCTAAGATAATCTACAGCTTTGTGCTTTTCCGTGCGGGAGGGGGTGGTCCGGACCCCAGTACTCACTCCTGTGGATCCGCGCATGAATTAAGATCCTAAGGCTATGAACATTTTTACCACATGCAAGTAATACTCTCGATTATACACCCTGGCTAATAACAGTGTAGAGTTGAACTAGATCATATAGCTGCTAGAGGCGCGTTCTAATCAGGATCTACACTGTCTGTCATTTGACGCATCGCTTTGTGATACATACACTAACATTCACTTTTTCAGAGTATTTTTTTCTATTTTGTGACATTTTTATATTAACGTCTGTGCTTATTTCCATTGTTATTTAGCGCACGCATATACCAACACGCGTTGTGAGAGTAAAATGCATTTGTATCCCCTGCCCCACCCGCATACACCGCGGGCGGTCGACACACGTGATACTATAGCCGGGTCATAGTAGATATTTGAATGGTTATAACGTCTTGACCCCCCCCAAACCGACAGACACACATACACAGTACGGGGTAAAGGCCAGGTTTTAAACATTTAAAACGACGATCGACGAAATCTGCGCATGTAAAAAAGAAAAACTGGAGAGCTTCAACATGTTTAACGGTACCAACTTCACTCTTAATTCTGATTTGGCTCTGGTCTCTACCCAAGTAAAAACTCTGTTATACATAGTTGGGCAAAAAGCAAGGGAATCATCCGACACAAGTATGTCCACTTGTGATGGAGTGAGACATATACCAGGGCACTGGAAAATCAACAAGGCGTTAGCCCTACTTTTACTCATAGGAGAATGTAGTGCATGTGCGGATCCAGAGGGGGGACAGGGGTCCGGACCCCCTCGAAAATCACAAAAATATAGTTTTTTTTAAGCAATACTGGTCCCCCTACGATCCCCTTAAAACCGTAAAGCTACCAAGCCACCAAGCCAGCTTTCAATTTTGGGCCACGCCAGCGAAACGCCATTTAAATGGCGTTTCGCTGGCGGACCGAATATGGCCCGCTAATTGTGTTTTTTGGATAATTCCTCCCCCATCAAACTAAAAAAACGTTGTCAAGGTTAGACCCCCTGTGACAAAACTTTCTTGATCCGCGCATGTAGTGGTTACGGATAAATGATGCATAGTTAGGATAATGGGCTTCTACCAGCTAAGGTTAATCGGGAACGGGACTGCATGATTGCCCTGTATTGAGCTCGGGATCCCTGGTCTGCTAGGTCTACACCAGATATGATGAGAGAGAGAGAGAAAGGGGGAGAAAGAGAGACATGCAGACAGACAGGCATATACATATATAGAGACTTAGATAGACAGACAGACTGATAGACAGACAGACAGACAGACAGAGTAATTCAACAGACACACATAAAGGCAAAATCCTCATGCATACGCGGATCCAGGGAAGACTGGGGGTACAGAGCCCCCTCCCCCCGCCAACCCCTGTAAAGTCTCATAGCTACACCCCTAAAATTCAAACTATTTTCACACTAATGCTCTCTAGAGCTATCAAGGCCATCAAATGGAGTTTCGCTGGCGGACAAATGACGGCCCGCTCTTGTGATATTTTGATCCTCTCTTCCCTCATCAACTAAAACGGCATGAAATATAAAAAACGTTGTCAGAGTCAAAACTCTCTGGATCCGCGTCTACTAAGAGAGAGAGAGAGAGAGAGAGAGAGAGAGAGAGAGAGAGAGAGAGAGAGAGAGAGAGAGAGAGAGAGAGAGCATATGGTGCCCTTGAAATTTTTTCACATAATTTTGACTTCTATATTGTACAAACAGCTGAGCGCGTGTACGTTATTGTTATGTGACGTGAAATAAACTTGTGTTCAGCTGATTCGAAACTGGGCCAAAGAGTGACAATGATTACACGGCTATCACGGAACCAAAACAGAATAAAAGATCCGTTTTTTTCTTGGATGTGTTTAAATAATTGTTGGAAAACATGCTGAAACCGAAAGTTTGATAAAAATGCATTTCAAACGAAAGCATTTTTCGGAAATATGTAGTTAACATATACTGACACGTGTGAAAATATACCTTCATAAAATGGGTCATGGGGGAAAATTGTAATTATTTTCACCAAGCAGATGACTTATAGATATTTGCTTTCACTTACATACATAGGGATAATTATACAACAAAACAAAACCAAAATATGTATTTTAAATTTTACCACTGATGTGTAGTTTGCAACGAAACTATGACGTGATTCGGAACTGGGCCAGATTCGAAACTGGGCCATTAACTGTATGCCAGGTATACGCTTTGAGTCACACAAAAGCTTGGTCTTTGCTTAACAAGCCTAAAATCATTATTCTGATCAAAATAATGAGTAAGGTCAGCAAATACTACATTCAAAAACTGCAGACAAACCTGTGGCACCTAGAGGAAGAGCAACACAACAATCATGAGGCACCAGGAAGTCAAACAAAGCAAGGCATTCATTATGATGATTGCAAAAATAAAATGGACACAAAATAACGCATAAAAAACAAAGAGCAATTTCAGAATCACACAATGGGAGCAACAATCAATAACGATTCAAAACTAACAGAACCATCGCCTTAAAATGGACAGCAGCCTAAGTCAATGGGGGGGGGGGGGGGCTAAATGCATTTTACTGGTACCAAATCTTCGTCAAGTCACATTCTTAGCAAAGATGATATGTTTATGCCAGATTACAAGAAGACAAGCAAGCAGTCACGCACATACACAGTGAGGCAGGCAGCTAGATACATAAACTCACAACCCTCGGGTGGTTCAAACGCCTACCACCTGCTTTCTATTGGGATATCTCAGAACATGGCTTGGCGGCCAAACAAGAGCGGAACTTAACAATACAAGTATAGTTGGCAACTGTCGGTTCATTTGAATTCATTGGGTCTAGTTAGATCAGATGATTTGCCATAAATCATATGATTATTTCTTGAATGGTCGATTTAACCAAAACTATACTGAACAAAAAAAATATGTTTACACTTTAACCAATTTAACAAAAACTCATTAGGTTAAAAGGTATGCGTATATGACAAAGATCAGGAATCAATGCAATCAAGTACTACACCTGACGCATGACACCACATGGCAAAGTGACAAAAACTCAACATCACATACAAACAAGAGGTTTACCCCTTCCAAGCATGGATGACCACAAGGCTGCAATTAACAGGCAAGAAAGCATGACAAACACGAAACATAAATAACAAGAAGGATTCACAAAAGAAGCACCGCCTTGGCCACACGTCTGTCAAGACAACCATGCGAAACTTGATCAGGCGTTCATGAATAACGTTGAAAAACGTCAAACTGCATTTTTAAGTCTGGAAGATTATCTTTACGATATTTTGAATATGTAAACACGCTATTCGGGAGTATATCTGTCTGGACATCAAACATCAAGAAGTAACGTTTGCGATGTATACTGTACTAATGTTACGGTACGTCAAAATGAGCGTAAGAAGGCTTTTGGCAGGTTACCGCCATACCAAGAGTAATCAGCACGGTATAGATGTTTGGTTGCTCAATATTTAATGGAGAAATATAAAGTAAAAAATCGAAAAAATAACAATTTTTAAATGCTGGCAAAAATTTTGCTGCTGGCAGAATTTTTTTTGCTGGCAGGAATATTTGTGCCAGCAGCAATTTTTGAGCTAGCAGGAATTTTTGTGCCAGCAGCAAATTTTGCGCAATCAGCAAAGTTTGTGATAGCAGGAATTTTTGTGCCAGCAGCAAAGTTTTGCTAGCAGGAATTTTTGTGCCAGCAGCAAAATTTTGTGCTAGCAGGAATTTTTGGGTCAGCAGCAATGTGCTGGCAGCAATTTTTGTGCTTGCAGAAATATTTGTGTTTTGTTTGTTTTGCTGCTTTACGTCCCAAGTCAACAATTATTGTCATGGCGAGACGGTCAGCTCACCTAACCACACCTTTCCTGGGCAAGCTTGAAGAAGCGGTTAACCAGTGGTAGAGTGTTTGACTCGATACAGAGTGGCCGCGGCTTCGAGCCTAACCGGCGTCATTGCGTTGTGCCCTTGAGCAAGACGCATTAATCCTAGTTTAGTACCGGTTCAACCCAGGAAGACCCGTCCCTACATAACTGAAAACTTGTTGATGGGACGTAATGAATCAAATCAAACCAGTATTTCGTGCGCATACTTTCGCTTAAAACTGACAGCTACTTCTCTTGAATGATATAGCAGAAGAGAGTGATATGACGGTAGAAATTATTTCACGATCAATCTCCATGAAAGTATGAGACCAGGCTGCGATCAAAGTCGGGACACCAGGATCTGCAGTCAGACACGCATCTGTAGCCAGACACGTTACCGACTGCCTACGCGGCCCGATATGAAGATTTGTGCCTGCAGCAACTTTTGTGCCAGCAATATTTTTAGTGCCTGCAGCAAATTTTGTGCTAGCAGGATTTTTTGTGCCAGCAGCAAATTTTGTGCTGGCAGCAAATTTTTTGCTAGCAGAAATTTTTGTGCCAGCAGCAAATTTTATGCTAGCAGGAATTTTTGTGCCAGCAGCAAATTTTGTGCTAGCAGAAATTTGTGTGCCAGCAGCAAATTTTGTGCTAGCAGGAATTTTTGTGCCAGCAGCAAATTTTGTGCTAGCAGGAATTTATGTGCCAGCAGCAAATTTTGTGCTAGCAAGAATTTTTGTGCCAGCAGCAAATTTTGTGCTGGCAGCAAATTTTGTGCTAGCAGCAATTTTTGTGCCAGCAGCAAATTTTGTGCTGGCAGCAATTTTTGTACTGGCAGAAATATTTGTGTTTTGTTTGTTTTGTCCCAAGTCAACAACTATGGTCATGGCGAGACTATAAGCTCACCTAGCCACACCTTTCTGGGGCAAGCTTGAAGAAGCGATTAATTAGTACTTCGTCATCGGAGCGCAGTTGCTCAGTGGTAGAGTGCTTGACTAGAGACCGAGGGGCCGCGGGTTCGAGCCTCACCGGCGTCATTGCGTTGTGCCCTTGTGCAAGACACATTAATCCTAGCTAACGCCCCGTTCTCACTGTCCCAATTTAAGGTGCCGGTTCATCCCGGTTTGATGATCCGGGATGAACCGTGTCACAATCGTGGTGGCACCGTGGACAACTTTGGAGATCCGGGATGATCCGTGTGAACCGGCTCATGTCCCCGGTTGTTGTAAAATGTTTAAAACAACCGGAACTCACCGGGAGTAACCGAGAAGGCTGTCAAATACCGTGGTAAACTGGGACGACGCCGGGAGCAACGGTGTCTCCACCGGGACCGCGTCCACGCGATACCGGCGCATTCCGGAAAAATCCGTGTCTCCACCGTGATGAAGACCCCGGGTATGCCTGATTTTTCAACAATGTGGTATGTGCCAACAACAAAACCTCAGATCAGCCTGCGCCTAGGCGCAGTCTGATAAGAGCCTTTGCCAGTCGCTTGATTATTATTTGACTGTTAAGCTACTGACCGAACTATATTTAAAATTTCTTAGCTAAAATGGTTAGTGCACATGCTTGTCTGAGTCTACACTTCTCAAAATACCACACTGTTAGAAATCACATGCCGCGGCGCATAGTGTTTATATATTTTTACTAAAAAGCAAGACAATCTGGGCCAAAATTACAATGCACCCTTAAAGTTAAGGAAGACTTAAGTTAAGTATTGAATTTTCAGTATGCGAAAAACAACGTTTTCAAACTGATTAAAATCAAAATAGTTACTTTTTTCTATAGATCACAATGATATTTTTGACAACAAGTACTGCACAGGTCCTGGCAATTTATCAAGCATTTAATGTAACATGTTGAAGTATATTTAAATTAAGTCTTCCTTAACTTTAAGGAGGCATTGTACACATGTAGGTCTAGGCCCAGATCAACAACATTTGAACCTCGTCGTAAGAAAACAGGCCTCGAGCTTAAAAACATTTTTCATACTCAACTAAGCTGAGCACGAAATTTATCCTGCTCATAAATGTTGAAATGCCAACCATTTTGGCATTTTAACATTTATTAGCATGATAAAT